>CM077676.1:450653378-451853378 GCA_039707655.1 Elymus sibiricus
AGGCTCGAAAGAAGCCTCCAATTAGTAAATATAAGATTTTTTAGTGTTAACCGGATTGAGTTTTAAACTATTACATGATCAGCAGAAACTAATAGCACGAATCTGCAGTGCACACAAATCTCTGAAGTTTTTCCATTATATTTTTGCAAATGAATTTGTTCTCTCCAAAGTTAGAAAAGCACAGAATCTGAACCAAAATGCACTTGATTACTATGTTTTCAATCAGCCATACCGCCCCCTCTTAATCAGCAATGTTATGGGCAAAAAAATAATTCTATGCATAGAAGAAATAATCTCAAAAGCTTAGGATTTACCATTCTAATCTTCTGCAAAAAATCAATAATTTCACAACTCATTTCAGCAATTGAAATTGTATTATTAAGGCAAAAAATGGAATTAACATTGTTTTCCAAAACTAAGCATTGAGATTAGAAACATCACAATTGGAAATCAAACCACATCTAACTGATAGAAAGAACAATCAAATACCAATCAAAGCATAGGTTCATGAATGCGATGCGGAGTTGCAAGCGGCAGGGAACTTCCAAGATCCTCGCTGGCCGCCGCCTGTCCGGATCTGTGCACCCGCCTGCCGAAGAGGAGGGAGACCGACCGCCGGCCTTCCCACCCTGCCTCCCCACCTGTCTTCTGCCACTGATCGCAGTCCTCCTCACGAGACGGCCGCCGGTGATCTAGACCTTGCAGGCCAGTGGCATTGCCTTGATGGACTGCATCAGATTCGAGGTTCGGTATGGCGGTGCCACTCTCCTCGCCATCGGTGATGGAGAGGACTGTCGTTGGTGGGGCCTTTCTCCGCCGCATCTAGACACACCTCGCCAACCTCTCCAGCCTATCTCCCCGGCACCAGATCTGCATCGGCTGGTTGGCGATGACACCTTCCACCCCTTGATCTAGACAGACCAGGGCTCAGCGCTGCCAAACATGGCTTTGGTGCTGCCGGCCACGCGTGCTGCAGATGTGAGGGAAAGGGAGAGATCAGGGACGGGGGCAACAAAGGATGAGAGAGAGAGAGAGAGAGAGAGAGAGAGAGAGAGAGCATCTTCTACCATTTAAGTATGCATGGTACATGTCTATGGTACACATGAGTATTCTTTCTGCACTTCCTTGGTACCGATTTAAGTATTTCAGCTAGTTAATGGACATTGCAATAGATCCCTAGGCCATAGGTCTCTATTGACCAGTGTTTTGGTTACCGAATGGGGCATTTTTACCGAGGGGGACCGGTAAACGTGGTTACCACGGTTACCGAGAAATACCGAGAATATTTCGAACGAATTTTGTAGTTGAATTTTGAATTCAAATAAGTGAATGAATGAACATTCGAACCAGAGACCTCTCAAAACAGGAACTAGGTTGCTACCAACACACCAGAACCAACTTTCATGGCATTAATTAGATCCTACGTACTTTACTATAAATCGACCGCTTAAATTCAAAAAATTCAAAAAAATCGGTATTTTTTGCTTGATATAGAGATTTACCGAGGGGTACCGAAATACGCGGTAACCACGGGAAATCTCGAAATTTCGACCGGTAACCAAAACCATGCTATTGACCCCTTTGTAAAAGATTAACATATAAGGCCACTCCTCGATTATCAATTAAGTACATGGTCGTGTAACTCAGGTCTATTGGGCCTCATGAAGAAATAAAGATGAGTGATTAAAAATTGATTGGGACAAAAAAGATTGACACCTCACAATTAGAACAAACATATAAACCCAGAGGCAGGCCCGATAATGCCCTGGGGGGGGGGGGGGGGTCTTTATTGAGCCGATGGATATTGGGCCGTCTAGATTTTAGTATTTTTGAGCCGAACAATATATACATTTCTCGTTGTGGACTTTGGCTGGCCCAGGGCTAGAGCCCTCCCACCCTTGACCCCAGGCCTGCCCCTGTATAAACCCATTCAACCATATGTTACAAAGACCTCCTAGAGAAATTTTATTTGTTGTGCAAGGAAATGATATGGTAGATCAAGCTTCCCCCTCTTCATCCAATCTTATATCTTATATTTACTAATTGGAAGCACCAATGGAGCCTCCACGTTAATTCTCAGAAAATACGTAAATTTAACCATCAGATCTTAAATATACGGTTTAGATTAAATAAGTAATCACGGTTAGAGTTCTAACAGTATACGATTCATAAAAGCCACGCCCCCACACAAAAAATTGTAGACGCACGATCGAGAGCCGTGGATGAAATACCCCCACACGTAAGCACTAGGATTTCTACCGTGCCTCTTCTTCCTACACCTTTTCCATCCGATCTGTTTCCTCATGGACACGCCGCTTCTCTCATGGTCGATGGATGCCTGTGGTAGCCACCTACTTCATCTAGACAAACCGAGCTAAGCTGTCGACCCCCTGCATGCCTTCCTGCGTCCTACACACCACCATGCATGCTTTCGATTTGCAGGCTTATCTTGGAAGGGGGAAGATGGATCAGGCAGCGATTCTGTCGTAGTCAAGGCATCAAGCTAGCCACTGTGATGATGCCAGATTCAAGACCTGATTTTAAGAAGGGATGATGCTAGACCCAGATTCATGCAACTCCATTATCCTCTATCCCTGCATACGTCATAGTGCTTTTGGACAACATATTTCTCTTGGCGGTGATGGAGATGAGCACGTCATGAACTGAATAAAGGTAAAGCACTGAGTTTTATGGAGCGGCCGTATGTTAAGCGGCGACTGTAGGTACCACCCGGCTGGCGCAGGAACGAAGCAGTTAAAGACTTCTCAGCTGCATCTCTTCCACAACCCCATCACCTCTTCGCCGGCGAGTACTGCCAGATTTGTCTGTGCCCACCAGTAGACGCTACCTACAGTAGTTGTCCTGCGGAGCCACACCATCCGTCCTGCCGGCAGCATGGGATGGGTGGCAGCAGCATCTGCCGCACCCACACATGTGGGGCTTAGATTCATGTCCACCAGGATTGACATATTCATTCACATCATGGATGCATGCGTATATTCTCAAAAAGTTCAGGTGAGACCAGCGAGCTACAACGTTGGAAAGGTTGGTATTGATTGATGCTGTTATACACTAGCTTATTCTACAAATTTAAATATAATCATATTCATCTCCTATTCTCCACCACACACAAGCGAAATCCATGGGTAATCATGATGCTGAATTAAGTGTGTAGGAGACAGTTCTGGGCCAGTACGTACGCCAAAGGAAGTTCTACTTTTTTTATGTTAATTTGTAAGTCAATGCTACTTTCTGCTTCTCTTAGTGCTCCCTGGGCATATGAAACCATGTTTGTGCCTGGACTGACTGGATATGCCCCAAGATTTTAGGAGTAAGTTCTGACAACTTTGAGTTCTCTGATGTAAATTCGTTCGACAATGTTAATTTATTATCGGGATATTAATTTCTGCTTCTTGGTGTTCGTCTGATTTTTATAGAAGAAGCCAAGAGAGTACATCGATTTGGGAAATTCAAATGTTGCATGTGGTCGTTTGCCAAACAAAAAGATGTTACATGTGGCCGAGGACAATATGGTTTTTGTGCAAGTCTCATGTATGCATAGCATTCCAGAATCAATTTTCGTCCATCACAGGATCAGTATGGCTGGCTACCAGAGTTAAGTTAAATTTCTTTGTCTAATATTAACCTGTTTCTAATCAACCTATTGATTACTTGGTCAGATAGCAATCCAGTAAGACGGTGATGTACATTTTTATGGCACTAACTCAACGACAGCAAGTAAAACCTGCTAATTTGCTGCTTTAATAATGAGGTTTCAGCTTGGTAAATTTTGATCCACCCTTCTCTTTTGCTGGAGTGAGGATACCACTATGTTAGGTCGTATATATGAACCAAGTTGGGCCTACCGAGTGTATAGTTGGTGCCGATGTTGTACAACCAAGTTGGGCATGTCCATGTGTATTGGGTTTTTTCCATTATAATGCACAAGAAGCATGGCACATTATTAAGTTGATCAAGAAAGTAAGTTGTTTGATCATGCAGATTGAGATATGGGTTTCTTGAGCGATGATTTCCTAATGATTTGATTTTTTGTTGAATTTATCATTCTTCTTTTGTGTTCCTTTTAGCTTTCAGGCACCTAGTGAGGCGCCGCAATTGTGATTGACATAAAAGGACAATTTATGTTTTGGACGGATCACCTAATTATACGTTATCATATCTTGAACCCAATAATTATCAACATATTTGCTTATTGTGCTTCGTAATTATAAAGCATTTCTTAATCGAGGTATGCATTGTAGTGAATATTGTTCTTTTACTACTGTGTCCATACAAGGCGCACTGATTGAGTGCCCGAGATTTAAATAAACTTTTTAAAATATTAAATAATATGTATTTTTATCGATAACCTAAAATATCTCCCTACTCTTACCTATTTGTTCTTTCCTATATAGTTGTAACTTGGAAGTACAACAAGCATGTGTATAGATGATATATATATATATATATATATATATATATATATATATATATATATATATATATATATATATATAGAGAGAGAGAGAGAGAGAGAGAGAGAGAGAGAGAGAGTATATATACCACTATACTAAAGTGACGTATATGAGAAGCCTCATGTCCTTTTCAAAAAAATGAGAAGCCTCATGTTTTATAGGCTGCCCTAATATTCCTAGAGGCTTGGATGCGTTCGTGGAGGCATAAAATACACTTGCTATTCACAAGGATTGGTGGGAATAAGGTGCGGCAGGACCTTACTGATGCTAGTAAGTACTATAATGTTCAGTTATATGTTAATTTGTGTGACGGGTATCCCAGATCTAATTGCAAATAATATTCTGCTGTTGGTAACCCAATTTGTTTTCTTACGCAAGTAATTGTTGAGTTGAAATTTACTTCATGCCTCAAATAGCACAGTGGGCTCAGAAACAGAGAAGCGCCATGGTGTTCCATGCCTTGAGGAGATGCATATGTCGACAATTTTTGTGTATTGCTGGAACAAGGTTCACATCACTACATTCTAAGGGCATTTGCCTTCTTCTGTTCTTACATTTATTCAACCAGATTATGGCGCATCGCTGGAGCCGCTGGGATCCAAATACTAATTAGTGGATCCCTCAAGAAAATCAAATGTAGATCCATTTGATTATGTATGTAAACTGATGGCGTTCATTGAGCCATATATATCATCGCACATACAAATATATGTTTCAGATAAGATGGCAAATACATAAATTAATTATGATCATGTATGCTTCGTCAAGAAATCGACGAACCATATGTCATGAAGCTATAACAGTTTCTTTAGATGAGTTCATTAAAATTAAAGAACAGAAAGTAAAATGTGACAGATGTAACTGGAATATTATAACTTCCTTTTCTACGCAAAACCAATGGCAGCATTCACAATTTTTCTATAGTAGTCTTTCAAATTTTGATACATAACATTTTCTATAAATTTGTGCAAAGCAATATTAAAAAAAAACTCTATGTTAAAACATAGTGCATATATGTTTTTTATTTAGTCAACATTTGACCAAGTTTATAGAAAAAAATATCAATATCTACTATACCAAATAAATACCATTAGATTCATCATGTACTATATATTTAGTATTATAATGTTCAAATGTTTCCCTATAAACTTGATCAAACTTTGCAAAGTTCGATTTAGGACAGACTTAATATTCACTGTATTTTGACATGGAGGAGTATATTATATATCTTATACATAATTGATAGCCTATGCAAAGGAATATGTTGACTTATTGTTAATAAAACACAATATATCCTCTGCTGATAATCTCTTGAGAACTTATTCCTAAGAATACATTTATTAGTAACCCATTTGAATTTTTACATACAAAAATGTTTTCATTAATAGTACGTACTGCTAAAACTCTAGCCCGTGCAGTAGTTGCACGGGTTAATGACTAGTTAATTATAACTCGAATATAATCATACTAAAAATAAGATAGAAAATTTCAGAATAATTATTGTTTTAGTCAAATAAAAGTAGTTGTAACCCAATTTAAGATGTCAAAACAAAAAATTAGAAAATATTACTTCTCTAATTATAGTTGTGCATAACTTGGGTTGCACAAAACAAACAACTAAGGTATATTGATATGTGCAACTCAGGTCTATTAAACCCAATGAAAAGCCTCTGGTTAAGGATGGCAATTTTACCCATGGGTACGGGTACCCGCGGATACCGTACCCGCATGGGCAGGGTATGGGCACAATTTTATACCCACGGGTAGTACCCATATATACCCTACCCATTAAGTCATGGGTAGGGCACGGGTATAGCCTTATACCCATGGATATACCCATACCCTACCCATTTATACTGACATGTTACGTGTCAGATGTTATTTGGTTAGTTTGTGAACATATGTTAAAGTTGTCACCAATTGTCAATTTGAATTGAGATTGTATTGTACTCATCTATTTGTTATTGAGTTTAGATATAAAAAATTGTCAAATGTGTTATGGATGAATGTAAAATTGTGAATAACTTGTGTACTATTTGATCTACCCATTGGGTACCCAATGGGTATGGGTACCCATCGGGTATGGGTACGGGTAAAGTTTCATACCCATGGGTACAGGTATGGGTAGAATTTTGTACCCATTTATTACATGAGTATGGGTATGGTATTGCTCTACCCGCCCCATACCCTACCCATTGCCATCCTTACCTCTGGTATGATGTGTAAGCCAAAAAAAACCCAATAAGCATGCGTAGACTATGTGAGTCCAAGGAAAATGCTCAATGGAATCTAGATCCATGTGAACCCACTTTTTAAAACTTAGTTAAAATAGTATTTCTAATTTTTCAAAAATTATGAAAAGAATCGCACACGTAGGTATTGGGTAGAAACTTACCTATGTAAATTTTCATCAAAAGTTATGGCCATTTGCGACCTGAGTGAAAATAAGATATGAGAAAGCTGCAGTTTAAGTTTCAAAACTTATAGTGTAGCATTTCCATTTTCTGATTTTCACACAGATCGCAAATTTTCATAGTGTTTTGTAAAAAATTACAAGTGTAAGTGTAAGTTTCTACCCTATACCTATGTACATGTTGTTTTTCATAAGTTTTTAAAACTTAGAAATACGGTTTTCATTAAGTTTCAAAAAGTGGGTTCACACGAAACCATGTTCTGGAAAATCTCTGGATCAAGCGTCTCCGATGGTCGATGGAGAATTAGTAAATCCGTTCTTCCAAACACGGGTTATTATGTAACGAGCATCCAATTAAAAAGTAAGAGATTCAATTTACCCAAGAACATAGTGCACAAGAACATCAAGAACATCAAACGAACAGAGAGGAATGCCCAAAAGCAAGAACATAATGAAGCTTATCTCATATCCATATCCCCGAATAATCGTGTGCTAATGTTCTAACAAAAGAAACACTCTTTATTCTTCATGTCACTATCCCTTGAATCACTAGTAAGCGTGCACGTGCAATGCACGTCTGAACTAATATTACAACCAGATGTGAGAATTCACAAGCATAGAAAAGATAGTCTGATAGTACTGAAAAAATAACAAATCAACCTGTTTCTTAAATGAGTTTGAAGGAACGCTATAATTTAGCATCGTATGCATAGAGTAAAGACACACTTAATTATCTCTTATCTCCTAATAAGAAGTTAACAAATAGACACATACTGAATTTTTATTCATTCACTACTACAGGAAGGCTTTCTAGTGACAGGCCCAAAACCCTCACTAGTGACGGGCTTTTGGGTCCGTCACAAATATCACATTAGTGGTGCATTTGGAAACCAGTGACGGGCTCAGGGCACCCATCACTGGTGCGATTTACAAACCCTAAAAATAGTGGGCCAGGCCCGTAGGCTCAGCCCATTCGGGGATACTCCTCCTCCTCCGGCCTCGACCTCGAGCGCCACCGCACGCTGCTACTCCGCACAATGCTGCACGCCACTGCTCCATCCGTGCCGAGCCATCGATGAGGACGTCGGGAGTGCCTCCACCGCTGCCTCATTGAGAGAAATTGTGTGTGTGAGAGAGAGTGATAGACACACACACACAGAGAAAGAGAGAGAGAGAGAGAGAGAGAGAGAGAGAGAGAGGAGTACCGAAGACAGAGCGGAGGAGGGGAGCCCGACAGCCTGGTGATGGGGAACAGAGCCTGGCAGTGATGGCGGTGCTTGAGAGGAGAATGGGAGCCCGGCAGTGGCATGGCTCCCGTCACCTGCCTCAAGACTAATAGTGAACACTACAAGAAACCTGTTAATCCATGACGGTTCCAATCCGCCACAGATCAGTGAAAAATCATCACAGATGCGCAACCATGACGGATTGTATATCACGTCCTAATTTGAAACTGTACCTTTCATGACGGTTCTTGACTGTCACGGGTCTGCCCGAGGCCCGTCCAGCCCAAACTAGGCTCGAGCCTTTGTGACGGACCAAAACCACCACGGACTAACGCCACGTAGGATTTTGGATTGACCGATTTGAATGACGTGGCTGCCTACGTGGAGACTACTTTTCGTCACAGAAACCATCATGAATTTACGCACAATTTAAATTTAGCCCAGCCCGTTGGCCCATTTCTTTCGGCTCAGTTTTGACCTAGTACATTTTCCAAGTATAATATATTACACTGATCATAATGGAAATTTTTGCCCAATACAAATTATCTCCAAAGTGTCATACAATACACAGATCACATTGTATTTATGCAGCCATCCGCTGGTATCTACAACATGCCAGTTTACAAAATCCTCCATGAAATCATAATTTACAGCTTCGATTGACAAAATACAGCACATAGCAAGGTTAGGAACCAACACAATCCAGTTTACGTCAACTGAACATATAAATTATTGAGGTTGTTAATCAAGTTCTTGCCGTCGGCCCTCCTGATGGCAACTATCATGTCGTGGCGAGTTGTGATGGGTAGCACCAAGTAGCCCGATATCCAATCATACCTAGCATATTTACAAAAACATTAGACATTTGTAAATATGAATAGATAGTAGAAATATGAGAATTATAACAAACATAAAAAAATGAATTACGTGCTGTTCAAAATTCTTATATCTTACAATGCCTACAAATGAGAATAACAAAGTAACTACTATAAAACAAGAATAAACATTAGGTTGCTTAAAATTAATCCAAAGAAAAGTGTGTCAAATGAAAATCTAATCAAGTTGACCTATAAGTGACAAAGTAACAAAACATACATCATAGAACTCCAAGTACTACAGCAGCAGCAGTTGAGACCATATAAATCTGCCAAAAAAATGGCATCACTAACAAACAATATCGACGACGCGGAGCCGCTGCTCGTCGACCCGGCCAACGTAAACTTCAAGTGTTCATGTGCCAAGAAGTTTACACAAGAAACTCAATGTTTATGCTGCAAGTTCATCTCAAAATGCGGACAATAGTAAATAATCCATGCTTGACAAGTAAACTTGCGTATTGAAATCATCTACAGCACTAGCAGCATTATAAATAAAAATTATGGTTAGTAAAACTAGTGAACATATGCAGAACGAAATTGTTAACTGAACATATCATATTCAAAGCATCATTAGTAAACATCAGATACATGCAGGTTGAGCACGCAATATGCCTCTGAAATTATGGGAGAGCTAAGCAACATAAATACAAAGAAGCTTTAACTTCAGGAATAACAGAACATGATAGATAATTGCATCATAACCCTAATATGCATCAGATCTGGTTTAGAAGTCTTCACCAGAGCACCAATTCACTATCATAACATCGGTATAAAAAAAACTCATGTGTGCACATTATTGACAAGAGGACAAAAGGAAATCACATTGATGCAGCCAAGAATATGCAGTGCAGTAATGCATATAGAGGACCAAACTCATCCCAGCAATTTGATACAACAGTATGGTAGTTACCAAGTAGGCTTCATGGTTAGAAACTATCCTCCTTGTGATAGTACTAGTAGTTATATCCAAAGGGCTCTCCAATCAGCGGTAAATGCACATATCCATTGGGACAACATATGGACTAGATCAGGCACTGTTCTGTACATTGCAAGGAACTTCCTACAATACATAAAAGCTATATAAGTTTACACACAAAAATGGTTATGTCTAAAAGCTATGAAAATATGAAGTGATGTGCTCCATTAACCCTCAATAAATACTGGCTATGAGGGTTAGTGGAGCATCCTAAATGGCAGCAACATATTGGATAAAAATAAACCATGGTGGTTACTTATCTGTTATTTTTTACACAGTACCCAGAGACAAAAGTATCATTCTGGCAACCAACTGAAGGTAAGAACAGGGATGCAAAATCAAATACTTAAACCTCAAGGATTGGGATATAGAATCTAAAATAGTCATCAAAATTAAAGATGTGCTTGTAACTGCATAACTTTAAACTAAATGGTAGAAATAACACTAAAGACTGCCGTATGACCATTTGATCAAACCAAGAAGGATAGGAAAAATGTCTTGATATGTACATGTACACCCATTCAAAGGCTTGATGCTGCAGTAGCTAATATGGTCCTACCAGTGCTGCAAACAAACTATAATCTCCTTCTTCTAAGTCAAAGTTCAGTCTTCCAGCCATGTAGTAAGGGATCAGCACTGTCGAAGTATTCATCCACTAGTGAGTTCATCTAAAAAAGAGCATATACGTCAATGTACAAATGATGAAGTGCATGGTTTCTTGCTTGCTGCTGCATCAACCAATGTATAAATGTAAGCTAGGAAGCTCACAAACTTTCTATCTCCTTTTATCTTCATCTTTTTCACAAAATAGGAAGCTATGCTAAGATAGCTATGTGCGTGATGGATCGAGTAGGATATATCAATTGCCGTCAAGAAAAAATAGGCAAAGACGAATATTTATACCAAACTGGAGATGTTGAACACCGTGGTCTCAGGGCTCCTGCCGGCTTCGGAGACGACGTGGGCGGCATGGGCATGGAGGTCGAGATCTAAGAAAAAAATGATGGTTGATGCAGCCCCCGCCACATCCTGGCCAGCACCCCTCCTTCCCGTTGTGCCTCTGTGCCATCTGTGCCATCGTGCTCGTCGCAGGATCTAGCTGCCTCGGGGACCGCCGCTCATGGACTCCACTATCGTTGAGGACGAGAAACAGTCGGTGCCGCCACGGATCTCACCGTCATCTTCACGAACGCCGCTGTCTGGTCGACGCCGCCGCGGATCTCAGGAGCCCCACCCTCGCGTACCTCCGCATCGGAGGAGGTGAGCTTCGAAGCTCGCCGTGCTGGGTCACCGGACACGGAGGAGGAAGGGGACAGATGATGGAGGGAGGCGGGCACTGAGTGGTGGATCGGGAGAGGTAAGGCTTGTTTGGCGCTGGCGTGGAGCGGGCGGAGGAAGATAGGTGGAGTGGTGGCGGCTGAGGGAATGGGAGAGAATGGAAATTAGGGTTAGGTGGGTGTGGACCATGGAGTTAAATGGGCTGGCTCAAAAAAATTGCCACCCCGCGTCGGCAACTTAAAATTTTCCATCTCCGCGCGCGCGCTCTCCTACTTTGCCTTTTTTTTGGGTGGCTGTCAACTGCATCTCCGCGCGCGCCTCTTCCTTTTCTTTTTAATATCTATATACGAGTGCATCTGATTGACATGTGAGCCAAACAAGGGGCAAGCACGACACATCAGCAGAAGCCATCCGTGACGGTCCGGATGGTGTATAAAGAAAAAAAGCTAAGCCCTGCTAGGCCTAGCTGGTTGATCCGTGACGGTTTCTGTGACGGTCCGTCAATGTCTGTCATAAAGGGGCTACCGTTTTGGGGGCCTATTCACATCATGCTGATTCGTGATGGTTTCCGTGACGGATTAGAGAAACCGTCATCAATGGCACCCTATCTGTGATGGTTTTCGAGAACGCCACCACAAATCCATCAGGGATTAACAGGTTTCTTGTAGTGCGAAGCAACTTCATTGCGGGCCATGGAGGTGGGGAGCGGCGCCGGCAGGAGGACCGGGAGGGGCGGCAGGAGGCGAGGAGCGGTGTTGTGCGAGCAGGATTGAGAGGTGCTGGTGGGAGGATCCGGTGGGATGGCGAGAAGCGAAGAGCGGCACCGGCAAGCGGGATCGGGAGGGGTGGCGGGAGGCGAGGAGCGGCGCCGGATCGGAAGGGTCGACATGGATCCGGAATGGGGAGGAGAGAGAGATTTACGACATGGATCCGAGCCACACAATCCATTCTTCTCCTCTGTTCTTCCTCCAAGCTCCATTTTCCCCAAGATTTGTCTAGATTTGGCGGTGCACCAACTATCCAAGTGTTCTAAAAGGCTAGCAACTCCATCCTTTCATCTCTCATTGCTAGTTTAGCTCATTTCATGCTCTAGAAGTAGAGTGATTTGTGGGTTTTGGTGGAGGGATGTATGTGGGAGTTTATTTGATTTAGATGCAATTTGAGCTCAAATTAACTTCTTAGTTTGCAAATGTGTTGGGTGTCGTCCCGTCCCCGTCCCCATCCTCACCGCCGTCGATCGCCCGCGCCGATCTCGTCGCCGGCACCACCGTGGTGAGCCTCTTGTTCTTATCTTTTTTTAAAAAAAAAATCTTACTTGTATGATTTAGATAGTTACTTGTATTATTGTTTTTTATTATATAAGGTCCATGGTTTTGATATCAGCCCCTGTCGGCTCTCGTCCGGTCTGTGATTCGGATGTGGTATATTATCTTTTATAACTATTTGTTTCATTTAGTGTTTATGACAATTATGCCGACCAACTTGACATAGATATTTTTATCTAGGAGGTATGTGAACCGGAAATTCCAACCGACCCTCTTGTCGAGAGGTTAAATTTAGTTGAAAAAGAAAACAATTATTTGAAAAACAATTTGAAAAGAATTGAAGAAGAGAAGATGAAATTGGAGTTGCATGTTGCCGATGTCGTCGATCTACACAAGATCCAGATGGATGCAATGCGCTTGAATATTAGAAAGATTAGAAAATATGCCATTGATAAAGAGGTTTGGTATCATTATGCTGTTGGATCAATTGTTACCTTAGTTGCGATTTTGATCGCATTTGTTGTTGCATTTAAATGTTTTACATAGTTGTATGTTAGTTTCAATGTATGTTTTAGATGCTCTAGATAGTTGTATGTTATTTTATGAGAACTATGTATGAACTTTATGTATTTATTTTTGCAGTAATAAGATTTGATCACTACTGTACTTTGGTTTTAATGTGATGAACTTGTATTAATTTGGTCATTTTTCTATTCATGATGTTCTGTAATGGTTTTTGATATACTTAATTATATAATGTAGATGAACCGGCAATGGATGTATGGTGACCGACGCACTGCCGAGTACATTACGGGCCTGCAAAATTTTATCGGTGTGGCTCAGGCAAACAGTGTGAATGGTTTTATGTGTTGTCCATGTGTTGTCTGTCGGAATGACAAGGATTACTCTTCCTCGAAAATCCTTCACACCCACCTGCTAAAGTCCGGTTTCATGCCCAGCTATAATTGTTGGACCAAGCACGGAGAAAGAGGGGTTATGATGGAAGACAATGAAGAAGAAGAGAATGATGACAACTATCCTATGTTCCCTGAATACGGTGATACTGCAACGGGGGAAGCTGAAGATCAAGAGGCACCAGATGTGCCCGCTGATGATCTTCGCTGGGCCATTGTTGATGCACAAAGAGAATGCGAAAGTGAAAAGGAGAAGTTGAAGTTCGAGCGCATGTTAGAGGATCACAAAAAATTGTTGTACCCAAATTGCGAAGATGGCAACACAAAGCTCGGTACCACACTGGAATTACTGCAATGGAAGGCAGAGAATGGTTTATCTGACAAGGGATTTGAGAAGTTACTGAAAATAATGAAGAAGAAGCTTCCAAAGGATAACGAATTGCCTGACAGTACGTACGAAGCAAAGAAGGTTCTCTGCCCTCTAGGATTAGAAGTGCAGAAGATACATGCATGCCCTAATGACTGCATCCTCTACCGCGGTGAGGAGTACGAGAATTTGAATGCATGCCCGGTATGCGGTGTATTGCTGTATAAGATCAGACGAGATGACCCTGGTGATGTTGAGGGCGAGCGCCCCAGGAAGAGGGTTCCTGCCAAGGTGATGTGATATGCTCCTATAATACCATGGTTGAAACGTCTGTTCAGAAACAAAGAGCATGCCAAGTTGTTGCGATGGCACAAAGAAGACCGTAAGAAAGACGGGATGTTGAGAGTACCCGCTGATGGGTCGCAGTGGAGAAAAATCGAGAGAGAGTTCCCGGAGTTTGCAGATGATGCAAGGAACTTATGGTTTGGTATAAGTACAGATGGCATGAATCCTTTTGGGGAGCAGAGCAGCAGTCATAGCACCTGGCCTGTGACTCTATGTATCTATAACCTTCCTCCTTGGTTGTGCATGAAGCGGAAGTTCATTATGATGCCAGTGTTCATCCAAGGCCCTAAGCAACCCGGCAACGACATTGATGTGTACCTAAGGCCATTAGTTGAAGAACTTTTACAGCTGTGGGATATAAAAGGTGTACGTGTGTGGGATGAGCACAAACAGCAGGAATTTGACCTACGAGCGTTGCTATTTGTAGCCATCAATGATTGGCCTGCTCTTAGTAACCTTTCAGGACAAACAAACAAGGGATACAATGCATACACGCACTGTTTAGATGAGACTGAAAGTATATATTTGGATAAATGTAAGAAGAATGTGTACCCGGGACATCGTCGATTTCTTCCGATCAAGCATCCCTTAAGAAAGAAAGGCAAGCATTTCAAAGGTGAGGCAGATCACCGGAAGAAGCCTGCCCACCGTACTGGTGATGATATATTTGATATGGTCAAGGATTTAAAAGTAATCTTTGGAAAGGGTCCTGGCGGTCAATCTGTTCCGAATGACGCTAACGGACACGCACCCATGTGGAAGAAGAAATCTATATTTTGGGAGCTACCCTATTGGAAAGTCCTAGAGGTCCACTCTGCAATCGACGTGATGCACGTGACGAAGAATCTTTGCGTGAACCTACTAGGCTTCTTGGGCATGTATGGGAAGACAAAAGATACACCGGAGGCACGGGAGGACCAGCAACGTATGCACGAAAAAGACGGCATGCATCCAAAGCAGTATCAAGGTCCTGCCAGCTACGCTCTTACCAAAGCAAAGAAGGAAATCTTTTTTGAATGCCTGATCAGTATCAAGGTCCAGTCTGGCTTCTCGTCGAATATAAAAGGAATAATAAATATGGCAGAGAAAAAATTCCAAAACCTAAAGTCTCATGACTGCCACGTGATTATGATGCAATTGCTTCCGGTTGCATTGAGTGGGCTTCTACCAGAAAATGTTCGATTAGCCATTGTGAAGCTATATGCATTCCTCAATGCAATTTCTCAGAAGGTAATCGATCCAGAAATCCTACCAAGGTTACAAAATGATTTGGTCCAATGTCTTGTCAGTTTCGAGTTGGTGTTCCCACCATCCTTCTTCAATATTATGACGCACGTCCTAGTGCACCTAGTCGAAGAGATTGCCATTCTGGGTCCTGTATTTCTTCACAATATGTTCCCCTTTGAGAGGTTCATGGGAATCTTAAAGAAAATATGTTCATAACCGTGCTAGGCCAGAAGGAAGCATCTCCAAGGGCTATGGAACAAAGGAGGTTATTGAGTTTTGTGTTGACTTTATTCTTGACCTTAAGCCGATTGATGTTCCTCAATCGCGGCATGAGGGGAGACTGAGTGGAAAAGGCACGCTAGGACCGAAAGCAATAATATGTAGGGACGGGCATTCTTTCACTCAAGCACACTACACAGTTCTACAAAATTCTACCTTGGTGGCCCCTTATATCAATGAACACAAGAATATTGTACGCTCCCAACACCCGGGGCAGTCTGACGACTGGATTACACGTGCACACATGGCGACTTTCGGCTGTTGGTTGCAAACACGTCTCATGAATAACACCATTGTTGCAAATCAGTTGTACTTGTTGGCCAGGACACCATCTTCGACTGTATTGACTTTCCAAGGGTACGAGATAAATGGGAATACATTTTACACGATCGCCCAAGATAAAAAGAGCACCAACCAAAACAGTGGTGTCCGCTTTGATGCAACAAACACCAATAGGGAAAAGGACACATATTATGGTTATATAGAGGAGATATGGGAACTTGACTATGGACGTGATTTTAAGGTCCCTTTGTTTCGGTGCAAATGGGTCAATCTGACAGGAGGCGGGGTAAAGGTAACCCGCAGTACGGAATGACAACAGTGGATCTCAACAATCTTGGGTACACAGACGAACCATTCGTCCTAGCCAATGATGTGGCGCAGGTTTTCTATGTGAAGGACATGTCTACCAAACCGAGAAAAAGAAAAGATAAGGAAGCGAATACATCATACGATGAGCCAAAGCGTCACATAGTTCTTTCAGGGAAAAGAAACATCGTGGTAGTGGAGGACAAGACAGACATGTCAGAAGATTATGAAAAGTTTCATGAAATTCCTCCCTTCACAGTGAAGACTGACCCAAGCATCTTGTTAAATGATGAAGATTCTCCATGGTTACGGCGCAATCATAAGCAAGGGACACACGCGAAGAAAAAGTTTTATACCCCAAGATCCCACTCTGGGATGTGACCGGCTTCACCGTCATCTTTGTAAGAGTTAGGGTATATATGTGTTTTGGGTGTCCTAGGTGGACTCCGGAGAATCGGAATTGAACCAAAAAGCTAGGCCATTTTGGCATTTGAAACATGATTTTTGAATAATTATTTATTAAGTTATGAATTTTCAATTATTCCTGTCCTTTTAGTATTTTAATTATACAGAGTAGTTAATCAATGCAATTATGTCCAAACAAAATATGAATGTCTTCTGAGCATTCCAGATAAGCCGCATCATTCATATAAGCATTCACTCTAGCAAGCAATCTAGCAATCAATATACAATCAATGAATAAAGCAATAAAGAAAACAATAAGAAAAAGCAAATAGAAAGCAAAACAAAACTTCAAGGAAATCCAAATAAAAACTCCTAAGGGAACTGTAGGACTTAACTACAAATAACAAAAATAGTTTTTGTCCTAAATAAAACTTAGCAGCAAAGAAAAATACTAAACTAATAACTTAACAGAAAAGAAAATATAACATTATTAGGTTAACAAAAAGTATTTTATAATATTCTTCAATAGCAAAAAGAATCAACTAAAATTTTCATACAGTATTTTTTGTTAAAAACTTTAATAGCAAAAAGAATTAAATCAAAACTAGGCATGTTTAATAGCAAAAAGATTTAAATCAAAAGTTTTTGAATCTGTTTAAAACAAAACTAAAATAATTTGGATGTTTAGTCCCGGTTGGTGGCTCCAACCGGGACTAAAGGCCTAGCCCATTCGCGCCCTTTCGGCCGCCGCCAAAATAAGCTTTAGTCCCGGTTGGAGGCACCAACCCACTAACCGGGACTAAAGGTAGGCCTTTAGTCCCGGTTGGTGGCACCAACCGGGACTAAAGGCCTGGCGGTATTTAAACCGCCCTTTCTCCCTCCCCCAATCTTCCTCCATTCCCTCGCCCGATCGACCGCGCCCTCGACGCGTCCGTTAGCTCCCGCCGCCGGCCTCCACGCGACGCCGTCAGGCTGCCTGCCGCTCTCCTCCACGCGCAGGCGACGTCAGGCTGCCCGCCGCCGCTCCTCCACGCGCGCGCGCCCCCTCGACGTCGCCGCTCTCCTCCACGCGCCGCGCGCCCGAACCCGTGCCGGCCCTCCTCCACGCGCGCGCCGTCAGGCTGCCCGAGCCCGTGCCGGCGCTCCTCCACGCACGCGCCGTCAGGCTGCCCCGACGTCCGGCGTCCAGGTTCGCCTCTCCGTCCCTCAAGCATTTGCTTTTAGTTACCTACATTTTTGCTAAGTCCCTGAGATTCCAAATATCATATTGCATTCTTTTGGTGTGTGTAACTTTGTGCATGTTGGTCCTATGAACATGATTTATATATGTAAAATGTGCTACTCTTCGTGCTCTACATGATGGTGTCATTTGCATGCATAATAGAGTTCATCTTGATGTGTTAATATACGTTGCAAAAGTGCATCCTGATGTTAAGTCTGAAAAACAGCTTATCTCATGGTTGTATATTTCCTTGATGATTCCCATGAACCTGTTGCTCCTATGTTTATGCCATGTTGTAATATTTGGGCTCCATGATATGTACATGAACCTTTTGATGCCATCATTTTAACTCTGCTCATGCATATGCCCAGTTTTTCACTAAGTCATGATCTGTTTCAGAATGTTGCATTTTGCATGGATCATAGTCAATTAATCATGATGTTTATGAACACTGACCGTAAAGATGAATTGAAGCATGTCATCTCTACTTTAAGTGCATAAGCTTCATTTTTAACGTGAGGTTTGAGGACGCCTTATTATTTGTAGTTTATTTTTTTCTATCTGCAAGCCTACATGGACGTGGTTTCTCTTTTGGTGGGAACTGGGACGTGGACGTGGGGCTCTTTTCTTAGCTTGGGGCGTGGAGATCTTTTATTTGTACGTATTTCTTACTTTTTAAAAGTTTTTTTTCCTTTTTTCCAGAAGGGACAAGTCACGTGTTTTTTTTAACTGCAAGGCACGTGATTTTTTGGAACATGGACGTGGTTTATGATGACTCCTTTTTTTATAGCAGGAGGACTCTTTTTTTACGGGAGGGTTTAATCCTTTTCGTACGTGATGTTGTTGTTTCTTCTTGCGAACATGTATTTTTTTATAATATAAGGTAGTGTCTCTCCTTTTTGTACGTGTATATGTTTAATTCTCTGCGTACGATCTATAAGTCAGGGTCTTCTAATAGATCTTGACCATTAAATTTTACATCTAATGGTTGAATTAATTTTGATGATGTGAATTAATGTGGAGGCTCGAAAGTACGATCTATAAGTCAGGGTCTTATAATATATCTTGGCCATTAAATTTTAAATCTAATGGTTAAATTAATTTTGATGATGTGAATTAATGTGGAGGCTCGAAAGAAGCCTCCAATTAGTAAATATAAGATTTTTTAGTGTTAACCGGATTGAGTTTTAAACTATTACATGATCAGCAGAAACTAATAGCACGAATCTGCAGTGCACACAAATCTCCGAAGTTTTTCCATTATATTTTTGCAAATGAATTTGTTCTCTCCAAAGTTAGAAAAGCACAGAATCTGAACCAAAATGCACTTGATTACTGTGTTTTCAATCAGCCATACCGCCCCCTCTTAATCAGCAATGTTATGGGCAAAAAAATAATTCTATGCATAGAAGAAATAATCTCAAAAGCTTAGGATTTACCATTCTAATCTTCTGCAAAAAATCAATAATTTCACAACTCATTTCAGCAATTGAAATTGTATTATTAAGGCAAAAAATGGAATTAACATTGTTTTCCAAAACTAAGCATTGAGATTAGAAACATCACAATTGGAAATCAAACCACATCTAACTGATAGAAAGAACAATCAAATACCAATCAAAGCATAGGTTCATGAATGCGATGCGGAGTTGCAAGCGGCAGGGAACTTCCAAGATCCTCGCTGGCCGCCGCCTGTCCGGATCTGTGCACCCGCCTGCCGAAGAGGAGGGAGACCGACCGCCGGCCTTCCCACCCTGCCTCCCCACCTGTCTTCTGACACTGATCGCAGTCCTCCTCACGAGACGACCGCCGGTGATCTAGACCTTGCAGGCCAGTGGCATTGCCTTGATGGACTGCATCAGATTCGAGGTTCGGTATGGCGGTGCCACTCTCCTCGCCATCGGTGATGGAGAGGACTGTCGTTGGTGGGGCCTTTCTCCGCCGCATCTAGACACACCTCGCCAACCTCTCCAGCCTATCTCCCCGGCACCAGATCTGCATCGGCTGGTTGGCGACGACACCTTCCACCCCTTGATCTAGACAGACCAGGGCTCAGCGCTGCCAAACATGGCTTTGGTGCTGCCGGCCACGCGTGCTGCAGATGTGAGGGAAAGGGAGAGATCAGGGACGGGGGCAACAAAGGATGAGAGAGAGAGAGAGAGAGAGAGAGAGAGAGAGAGAGAGCATCTTCTACCATTTAAGTATGCATGGTACATGTCTATGGTACACATGAGTATTCTTTCTGCACTTCCTTGGTACAGATTTAAGTATTTCAGCTAGTTAATGGACATTGCAATAGATCCCTAGGCCATAGGTCTCTATTGACCAGTGTTTTGGTTACCGAATGGGGCATTTTTACCGAGGGGGACCGGTAAACGTGGTTACCACGGTTACCGAGAAATACCGAGAATATTTCGAACGAATTTTGTAGTTGAATTTTGAATTCAAATAAGTGAATGAATGAACATTCGAACCAGAGACCTCTCAAAACAGGAACTAGATTGCTACCAACACACCAGAACCAACTTTCATGGCATTAATTAGATCCTACGTACTTTACTATAAATCGACCGCTTAAATTCAAAAAATTCAAAAAAATCGGTATTTTTTGCTTGATAGAGATTTACCGAGGGGTACCGAAATACGCGGTAACCACGGGAAATCTCGAAATTTCGACCGGTAACCAAAACCATGCTATTGACCCCTTTGTAAAAGATTAACATATAAGGCCACTCCTCGATTATCAATTAAGTACATGGTCGTGTAACTCAGGTCTATTGGGCCTCATGAAGAAATAAAGATGAGTGATTAAAAATTGATTGGGACAAAAAAGATTGACACCTCACAATTAGAACAAACATATAAACCCAGAGGCAGGCCCAATAATGCACTGGGGGGGGGGGGGGGTCTTTATTGAGCCGATGGATATTGGGCCGTCTAGATTTTAGTATTTTTGAGCCGAACAATATATACATTTCTCGTTGTGGTCTTTGGCTGGCCCAGGGCTAGAGCCCTCCCACCCTTGACCCCAGGCCTGCCCCTGTATAAACCCATTCAACCATATGTTACAAAGACCTCCTAGAGAAATTTTATTTGTTGTGCAAGGAAATGATATGGTAGATCAAGCTTCCCCCTCTTCATCCAATCTTATATCTTATATTTACTAATTGGAAGCACCAATGGAGCCTCCACGTTAATTCTCAGAAAATACGTAAATTTAACCATCAGATCTTAAATATACGGTTTAGATTAAATAAGTAATCACGGTTAGAGTTCTAACAGTATACGATTCATAAAAGCCACGCCCCCACACAAAAAATTGTAGACGCACGATCGAGAGCCGTGGATGAAATACCCCCACACGTAAGCACTAGGATTTCTACCGTGCCTCTTCTTCCTACACCTTTTCCATCCGATCTGTTTCCTCATGGACACGCCGCTTCTCTCATGGTCGATGGATGCCTGTGGTAGCCACCTACTTCATCTAGACAAACCGAGCTAAGCTGTCGACCCCCTGCATGCCTTCCTGCGTCCTACACACCACCATGCATGCTTTCGATTTGCAGGCTTATCTTGGAAGGGGGAAGATGGATCAGGCAGCGATTCTGTCGTAGTCAAGGCATCAAGCTAGCCACTGTGATGATGCCAGATTCAAGACCTGATTTTAAGAAGGGATGATGCTAGACCCAGATTCATTCAACTCCATTATCCTCTATCCATGCATACGTCATAGTGCTTTTGGACAACATATTTCTCTTGGCGGTGATGGAGATGAGCACGTCATGAACTGAATAAAGGTAAAGCACTGAGTTTTATGGAGCGGCCGTATGTTAAGCGGCGACTGTAGGTACCACCCGGCTGGCGCAGGAACGAAGCAGTTAAAGACTTCTCAGCTGCATCTCTTCCACAACCCCATCACCTCTTCGCCGGCGAGTACTGCCAGATTTGTCTGTGCCCACCAGTAGACGCTACCTACAGTAGTTGTCCTGCGGAGCCACACCATCCGTCCTGCCGGCAGCATGGGATGGGTGGCAGCAGCATCTGCCGCACCCACACATGTGGGGCTTAGATTCATGTCCACCAGGATTGACATATTCATTCACATCATGGATGCATGCGTATATTCTCAAAAAGTTCAGGTGAGACCAGCGAGCTACAACGTTGGAAAGGTTGGTATTGATTGATGCTGTTATACACTAGCTTATTCTACAAATTTAAATATAATCATATTCATCTCCTATTCTCCACAACACACAAGCGAAATCCATGGGTAATCATGATGCTGAATTAAGTGTGTAGGAGACAGTTCTGGGCCAGTACGTACGCCAAAGGAAGTTCTACTTTTTTTATGTTAATTTGTAAGTCAATGCTACTTTCTGCTTCTCTTAGTGCTCCCTGGGCATATGAAACCATGTTTGTGCCTGGACTGACTGGATATGCCCCAAGATTTTAGGAGTAAGTTCTGACAACTTTGAGTTCTCTGATGTAAATTCGTTCGACAATGTTAATTTATTATCAGGATATTAATTTCTGCTTCTTGGTGTTCGTCTGATTTTTATAGAAGAAGCCAAGAGAGTACATCGATTTGGGAAATTCAAATGTTGCATGTGGTCGTTTGCCAAACAAAAAGATGTTACATGTGGCCGAGGACAATATGGTTTTTGTGCAAGTCTCATGTATGCATAGCATTCCAGAATCAATTTTCGTCCATCACAGGATCAGTATGGCTGGCTACCAGAGTTAAGTTAAATTTCTTTGTCTAATATTAACCTGTTTCTAATCAACCTATTGATTACTTGGTCAGATAGCAATCCAGTAAGACGGTGATGTACATTTTTATGGCACTAACTCAACGACAGCAAATAAAACCTGCTAATTTGCTGCTTCAATAATGAGGTTTCGGCTTGGTAAATTTTGATCCACCCTTCTCTTTTGCTGGAGTGAGGATACCACTATGTTAGGTCGTATATATGAACCAAGTTGGGCCTACCGAGTGTATAGTTGGTGCCGATGTTGTACAACCAAGTTGGGCATGTCCATGTGTATTGGGTTTTTTCCATTATAATGCACAAGAAGCATGGCACATTATTAAGTTGATCAAGAAAGTAAGTTGTTTGATCATGCAGATTGAGATATGGGTTTCTTGAGCGATGATTTCCTAATGATTTGATTTTTGGTTGAATTTATCATTCTTCTTTTGTGTTCCTTTTAGCTTTCAGGCACCTAGTGAGGTGCCGCAATTGTGATTGACATAAAAGGACAATTTATGTTTTGGACGGATCACCTAATTATACGTTATCATATCTTGAACCCAATAATTATCAACATATTTGCTTATTGTGCTTCGTAATTATAAAGCATTTCTTAATCGAGGTATGCATTGTAGTGAATATTGTTCTTTTACTACTGTGTCCATACAAGGCGCACTGATTGAGTGCCCGAGATTTAAATAAACTTTTTAAAATATTAAATAATATGTATTTTTATCGATAACCTAAAATATCTCCCTACTCTTACCTATTTGTTCTTTCCTATATAGTTGTAACTTGGAAGTACAACAAGCATGTGTATAGATGATATATATATATATATATATATATATATATATATATATATAGAGAGAGAGAGAGAGAGAGAGAGAGAGAGTATATATACCACTATACTAAAGTGACGTATATGAGAAGCCTCATGTCCTTTTCAAAAAAATGAGAAGCCTCATGTTTTATAGGCTGCCCTAATATTCCTAGAGGCTTGGATGCGTTCGTGGAGGCATAAAATACACTTGCTATTCACAAGGATTGGTGGGAATAAGGTGCGGCAGGACCTTACTGATGCTAGTAAGTACTATAATGTTCAGTTATATGTTAATTTGTGTGACGGGTATCCCAGATCTAATTGCAAATAATATTCTGCTGTTGGTAACCCAATTTGTTTTCTTACGCAAGTAATTGTTGAGTTGAAATTTACTTCATGCCTCAAATAGCACAGTGGGCTCAGAAACAGAGAAGCGCCATGGTGTTCCATGCCTTGAGGAGATGCATATGTCGACAATTTTTGTGTATTGCTGGAACAAGGTTCACATCACTACATTCTAAGGGCATTTGCCTTCTTCTGTTCTTACATTTATTCAACCAGATTATGGCGCATCGCTGGAGCCGCTGGGATCCAAATACTAATTAGTGGATCCCTCAAGAAAATCAAATGTAGATCCATTTGATTATGTATGTAAACTGATGGCGTTCATTGAGCCATATATATCATCGCACATACAAATATATGTTTCAGATAAGATGGCAAATACATAAATTAATTATGATCATGTATGCTTCGTCAAGAAATCGACGAACCATATGTCATGAAGCTATAACAGTTTCTTTAGATGAGTTCATTAAAATTAAAGAACAGAAAGTAAAATGTGACAGATGTAACTGGAATATTATAACTTCCTTTTCTACGCAAAACCAATGGCAGCATTCACAATTTTTCTATAGTAGTCTTTCAAATTTTGATACATAACATTTTCTATAAATTTGTACAAAGCAATATTAAAAAAAAACTCTATGTTAAAACGTAGTGCATATATGTTTTTTATTTAGTCAACATTTGACCAAGTTTATAGAAAAAAATATCAATATCTACTATACCAAATAAATACCATTAGATTCATCATGTACTATATATTTAGTATTATAATGTTCAAATGTTTCCCTATAAACTTGATCAAACTTTGCAAAGTTCGATTTAGGACAGACTTAATATTCACTGTATTTTGACATGGAGGAGTATATTATATATCTTATACATAATTGATAGCCTATGCAAAGGAATATGTTGACTTATTGTTAATAAAACACAATATATCCTCTGCTGATAATCTCTTGAGAACTTATTCCTAAGAATACATTTATTAGTAACCCATTTGAATTTTTACATACAAAAATGTTTTCATTAATAGTACGTACTGCTAAAACTCTAGCCCGTGCAGTAGTTGCACGGGTTAATGACTAGTTAATTATAACTCGAATATAATCATACTAAAAATAAGATAGAAAATTTCAGAATAATTATTGTTTTAGTCAAATAAGAGTAGTTGTAACCCAATTTAAGATGTCAAAACAAAAAATTAGAAAATATTACTTCTCTAATTATAGTTGTGCATAACTTGGGTTGCACAAAACAAACAACTAAGGTATATTGATATGTGCAACTCAGGTCTATTAAACCCAATGAAAAGCCTCTGGTTAAGGATGGCAATTTTACCCATGGGTACGGGTACCCGCGGATACCGTACCCGCATGGGCAGGGTATGGGCACAATTTTATACCCACGGGTAGTACCCATATATACCCTACCCATTAAGTCATGGGTAGGGCACGGGTATAGCCTTATACCCATGGTTATACCCATACCCTACCCATTTATACTGACATGTTACGTGTCAGATGTTATTTGGTTAGTTTGTGAACATATGTTAAAGTTGTCACCAATTGTCAATTTGAATTGAGATTGTATTGTACTCATCTATTTGTTATTGAGTTTAGATATAAAAAATTGTCAAATGTGTTATGGATGAATGTAAAATTGTGAATAACTTGTGTACTATTTGATCTACCCATTGGGTACCCAATGGGTATGGGTACCCATCGGGTATGGGTACGGGTAAAGTTTCATACCCATGGGTACGGGTATGGGTAGAATTTTGTACCCATTTATTACATGAGTATGGGTATGGTATTGCTCTACCCGCCCCATACCCTACCCATTGCCATCCTTACCTCTGGTATGATGTGTAAGCCAAAAACAAAACCCAATAAGCATGCGTAGACTATGTGAGTCCAAGGAAAATGCTCAATGGAATCTAGATCCATGTGAACCCACTTTTTAAAACTTAGTTAAAATAGTATTTCTAATTTTTCAAAAATTATGAAAAGAATCGCACACGTAGGTATTGGGTAGAAACTTACCTATGTAAATTTTCATAAAAAGTTATGGCCATTTGTGACCTGAGTGAAAATAAGAAAATGAGAAAGCTGCAGTTTAAGTTTCAAAACTTATAGTGTAGCATTTCCATTTTCTGATTTTCACACATATCGCAAATTTTCATTGTGTTTTGTAAAAAATTACAAGGGTAAGTGTAAGTTTCTACCCTATACCTATGTACATGTTGTTTTTCATAAGTTTTTAAAACTTAGAAATACGATTTTCATTAAGTTTCAAAAAGTGGGTTCACACGAAACCATGTTCTGGAAAATCTCTGGATCAAGCGTCTCCGATGGTCGATGGAGAATTAGTAAATCCGTTCTTCCAAACACGGGTTATTATGTAACGAGCATCCAATTAAAAAGTAAGAGATTCAATTTACCCAAGAACATAGTGCACAAGAACATCAAGAACATCAAACGAACAGAGAGGAATGCCCAAAAGCAAGAACATAATGAAGCTTATCTCATATCCATATCCCCGAATAATCGTGTGCTAATGTTCTAACAAAAGAAACACTCTTTATTCTTCATGTCACTATCCCTTGAATCACTAGTAAGCGTGCACGTGCAATGCACGTCTGAACTAATATTACAACCAGATGTGAGAATTCACAAGCATAGAAAAGATAGTCTGATAGTACTGAAAAAATAACAAATCAACCTGTTTCTTAAATGAGTTTGAAGGAACGCTATAATTTAGCATCGTATGCATAGAGTAAAGACACACTTAATTATCTCTTATCTCCTAATAAGAAGTTAACAAATAGACACATACTGAATTTTTATTCATTCACTACTACAGGAAGGCTTTCTAGTGACAGGCCCAAAACCCTCACTAGTGACGGGCTTTTGGGTCCGTCACAAATATCACATTAGTGGTGCATTTGGAAACCAGTGACGGGCTCAGGGCACCCATCACTGGTGCGATTTACAAACCCTAAAAATAGTGGGCCAGGCCCGTAGGCTCAGCCCATTCGGGGATACTCCTCCTCCTCCGGCCTCGACCTCGAGCGCCACCGCACGCTGCTACTCCGCACAATGCTGCACGCCACTGCTCCATCCGTGCCGAGCCATCGATGAGGACGTCGGGAGTGCCTCCACCGCTGCCTCATTGAGAGAAATTGTGTGTGTGAGAGAGAGTGATAGACACACACACACAGAGAAAGAGAGAGAGAGAGAGGGAGAGAGAGAGAGAGAGAGAGGAGTACCGGAGACAGAGCGGAGGAGGGGAGCCCGACAGCCTGGTGATGGGGAACAGAGCCTGGCAGTGATGGCGGTGCTTGAGAGGAGAATGGGAGCCCGGCAGTGGCATGGCTCCCGTCACCTGCCTCAAGACTAATAGTGAACACTACAAGAAACCTGTTAATCCATGACGGTTCCAATCCGCCACAGATCAGTGAAAAATCATCACAGATGCGCAACCATGACGGATTGTATATCACGTCCTAATTTGAAACTGTACCTTTCATGACGGTTCTTGACTGTCACGGGTCTGCCCGAGGCCCGTCCAGCCCAAACTAGGCTCGAGCCTTTGTGACGGACCAAAACCACCACGGACTAACGCCACGTAGGATTTTGGATTGACCGATTTGAATGACGTGGCTGCCTACGTGGAGACTACTTTTCGTCACAGAAACCATCATGAATTTACGCACAATTTAAATTTAGCCCAGCCCGTTGGCCCATTTCTTTCGGCTCAGTTTTGACCTAGTACATTTTCCAAGTATAATATATTACACTGATCATAATGGAAATTTTTGCCCAATACAAATTATCTCCAAAGTGTCATACAATACACAGATCACATTGTATTTATGCAGCCATCCGCTGGTATCTACAACATGCCAGTTTACAAAATCCTCCATGAAATCATAATTTACAGCTTCGATTGACAAAATACAGCACATAGCAAGGTTAGGAACCAACACAATCCAGTTTACGTCAACTGAACATATAAATTATTGAGGTTGTTAATCAAGTTCTTGCCGTCGGCCCTCCTGATGGCAACTATCATGTCGTGGCGAGTTGTGATGGGTAGCACCAAGTAGCCCGATATCCAATCATACCTAGCATATTTACAAAAACATTAGACATTTGTAAATATGAATAGATAGTAGAAATATGAGAATTATAACAAACATAAAAAAATGAATTACGTGCTGTTCAAAATTCTTATATCTTACAATGCCTACAAATGAGAATAACAAAGTAACTACTATAAAACAAGAATAAACATTAGGTTGCTTAAAATTAATCCAAAGAAAAGTGTGTCAAATGAAAATCTAATCAAGTTGACCTATAAGTGACAAAGTAACAAAACATACATCATAGAACTCCAAGTACTACAGCAGCAGCAGTTGAGACCATATAAATCTGCCAAAAAAATGGCATCACTAACAAACAATATCGACGACGCGGAGCCGCTGCTCGTCGACCCGGCCAACGTAAACTTCAAGTGTTCATGTGCCAAGAAGTTTACACAAGAAACTCAATGTTTATGCTGCAAGTTCATCTCAAAATGCGGACAATAGTAAATAATCCATGCTTGACAAGTAAACTTGCGTATTGAAATCATCTACAGCACTAGCAGCATTATAAATAAAAATTATGGTTAGTAAAACTAGTGAACATATGCAGAACGAAATTGTTAACTGAACATATCATATTCAAAGCATCATTAGTAAACATCAGATACATGCAGGTTGAGCACGCAATATGCCTCTGAAATTATGGGAGAGCTAAGCAACATAAATACAAAGAAGCTTTAACTTCAGGAATAACAGAACATGATAGATAATTGCATCATAACCCTAATATGCATCAGATCTGGTTTAGAAGTCTTCACCAGAGCACCAATTCACTATCATAACATCGGTATAAAAAAAACTCATGTGTGCACATTATTGACAAGAGGACAAAAGGAAATCACATTGATGCAGCCAAGAATATGCAGTGCAGTAATGCATATAGAGGACCAAACTCATCCCAGCAATTTGATACAACAGTATGGTAGTTACCAAGTAGGCTTCATGGTTAGAAACTATCCTCCTTGTGATAGTACTAGTAGTTATATCCAAAGGGCTCTCCAATCAGCGGTAAATGCACATATCCATTGGGACAACATATGGACTAGATCAGGCACTGTTCTGTACATTGCAAGGAACTTCCTACAATACATAAAAGCTATATAAGTTTACACACAAAAATGGTTATGTCTAAAAGCTATGAAAATATGAAGTGATGTGCTCCATTAACCCTCAATAAATACTGGCTATGAGGGTTAGTGGAGCATCCTAAATGGCAGCAACATATGGGATAAAAATAAACCATGGTGGTTACTTATCTGTTATTTTTTACACAGTACCCAGAGACAAAAGTATCATTCTGGCAACCAACTGAAGGTAAGAACAGGGATGCAAAATCAAATACTTAAACCTCAAGGATTGGGATATAGAATCTAAAATAGTCATCAAAATTAAAGATGTGCTTGTAACTGCATAACTTTAAACTAAATGGTAGAAATAACACTAAAGACTGCCGTATGACCATTTGATCAAACCAAGAAGGATAGGAAAAATGTCTTGATATGTACATGTACACCCATTCAAAGGCTTGATGCTGCAGTAGCTAATATGGTCCTACCAGTGCTGCAAACAAACTATAATCTCCTTCTTCTAAGTCAAAGTTCAGTCTTCCAGCCATGTAGTAAGGGATCAGCACTGTCGAAGTATTCATCCACTAGTGAGTTCATCTAAAAAAGAGCATATACGTCAATGTACAAATGATGAAGTGCATGGTTTCTTGCTTGCTGCTGCATCAACCAATGTATAAATGTAAGCTAGGAAGCTCACAAACTTTCTATCTCCTTTTATCTTCATCTTTTTCACAAAATAGGAAGCTATGCTAAGATAGCTATGTGCGTGATGGATCGTGTAGGATATATCAATTGCCGTCAAGAAAAAATAGGCAAAGACGAATATTTATACCAAACTGGAGATGTTGAACACCGTGGTCTCGGGGCTCCTGTCGGCTTCGGAGACGACGTGGGCGGCATGGGCATGGAGGTCGAGATCTAAGAAAAAAATGATGGTTGATGCAGCCCCCGCCACATCCTGGCCAGCACCCCTCCTTCCCGTTGTGCCTCTGTGCCATCTGTGCCATCGTGCTCGTCGCAGGATCTAGCTGCCTCGGGGACCGCCGCTCATGGACTCCACTATCGTTGAGGACGAGAAACAGTCGGTGCCGCCACGGATCTCACCGTCATCTTCACGAACGCCGCTGTCTGATCGACGCCGCCGCGGATCTCAGGAGCCCCACCCTCGCGTACCTCCGCATCGGAGGAGGTGAGCTTCGAAGCTCGCCGTGCTGGGTCACCGGACACGGAGGAGGAAGGGGACAGATGATGGAGGGAGGCGGGCACTGAGTGGTGGATCGGGAGAGGTAAGGCTTGTTTGGCGCTGGCGTGGAGCGGGCGGAGGAAGATAGGTGGAGTGGTGGCGGCTGAGGGAATGGGAGAGAATGGAAATTAGGGTTAGGTGGGTGTGGACCATGGAGTTAAATGGGCTGGCTCAAAAAAATTGCCACCCCGCGTCGGCAACTTAAAATTTTCCATCTCCGCGCGCGCGCTCTCCTACTTTGCCTTTTTTTTGGGTGGCTGTCAACTGCATCTCCGCGCGCGCCTCTTCCTTTTCTTTTTAATATCTATATACGAGTGCATCTGATTGACATGTGAGCCAAACAAGGGGCAAGCACGACACATCAGCAGAAGCCATCCGTGACGGTCCGGATGGTGTATAAAGAAAAAAAGCTAAGCCCTGCTAGGCCTAGCTGGTTGATCCGTGACGGTTTCTGTGACGGTCCGTCAATGTCTGTCATAAAGGGGCTACCGTTTTGGGGGCCTATTCACATCATGCTGATTCGTGATGGTTTCCGTGACGGATTAGAGAAACCGTCATCAATGGCACCCTATCTGTGATGGTTTTCGAGAACGCCACCACAAATCCATCAGGGATTAACAGGTTTCTTGTAGTGCGAAGCAACTTCATTGCGGGCCATGGAGGTGGGGAGCGGCGCCGGCAGGAGGACCGGGAGGGGCGGCAGGAGGCGAGGAGCGGTGTTGTGCGAGCAGGATTGAGAGGTGCTGGTGGGAGGATCCGGTGGGATGGCGAGAAGCGAAGAGCGGCACCGGCAAGCGGGATCGGGAGGGGTGGCGGGAGGCGAGGAGCGGCGCCGGATCGGAAGGGTCGACATGGATCCGGAATGGGGAGGAGAGAGAGATTTACGACATGGATCCGAGCCACACAATCCATTCTTCTCCTCTGTTCTTCCTCCAAGCTCCATTTTCCCCAAGATTTGTCTAGATTTGGCGGTGCACCAACTATCCAAGTGTTCTAAAAGGCTAGCAACTCCATCCTTTCATCTCTCATTGCTAGTTTAGCTCATTGCATGCTCTAGAAGTAGAGTGATTTGTGGGTTTTGGTGGAGGGATGTATGTGGGAGTTTATTTGATTTAGATGCAATTTGAGCTCAAATTAACATCTTAGTTTGCAAATGTGTTGGGTGTCGTCCCGTCCCCGTCCCCATCCTCACCGCCGTCGATCGCCCGCGCCGATCTCGTCGCCGGCACCACCGTGGTGAGCCTCTTGTTCTTATCTTTTTTTTTAAAAAAAATCTTACTTGTATGATTTAGATAGTTACTTGTATAATTTTCTTACTTGTATTATTGTTTTTTATTATATAAGGTCCATGGTTTTGATATCAGCCCCTATCGGCTCTCGTCCGGTCTATGATTCGGATGTGGTATATTATCTTTTATAACTATTTGTTTCATTTAGTGTTTATGACAATTATGCCGACCAACTTGACATAGATATTTTTATCTAGGAGGTATGTGAACCGGAAATTCCAACCGACCCTCTTGTCGAGAGGTTAAATTTAGTTGAAAAAGAAAACAATTATTTGAAAAACAATTTGAAAAGAATTGAAGAAGAGAAGATGAAATTGGAGTTGCATGTTGCCGATGTCGTCGATCTACACAAGATCCAGATGGATGCAATGCGCTTGAATATTAGAAAGATTAGAAAATATGCCATTGATAAAGAGGTTTGGTATCATTATGCTGTTGGATCAATTGTTACCTTAGTTGCGATTTTGATCGCATTTGTTGTTGCATTTAAATGTTTTACATAGTTGTATGTTAGTTTCAATGTATGTTTTAGATGCTCTAGATAGTTGTATGTTATTTTATGAGAACTATGTATGAACTTTATGTATTTATTTTTGCAGTAATAACATTTGATCACTACTGTACTTTGGTTTTAATGTGATGAACTTGTATTAATTTGGTCATTTTTCTATTCATGATGTTCTGTAATGGTTTTTGATATACTTAATTATATAATGTAGATGAACCGGCAATGGATGTATGGTGACCGACGCACTGCCGAGTACATTATGGGCCTGCAAAATTTTATCGGTGTGGCTCAGGCAAACAGTGTGAATGGTTTTATGTGTTGTCCATGTGTTGTCTGTCGGAATGACAAGGATTACTCTTCCTCGAAAATCCTTCACACCCACCTGCTAAAGTCCGGTTTCATGCCCAGCTATAATTGTTGGACCAAGCACGGAGAAAGAGGGGTTATGATGGAAGACAATGAAGAAGAAGAGAATGATGACAACTATCCTATGTTCCCTGAATACGGTGATACTGCAACGGGGGAAGCTGAAGATCAAGAGGCACCAGATGTGCCCGCTGATGATCTTCGCTGGGCCATTGTTGATGCACAAAGAGAATGCGAAAGTGAAAAGGAGAAGTTGAAGTTCGAGCGCATGTTAGAGGATCACAAAAAATTGTTGTACCCAAATTGCGAAGATGGCAACACAAAGCTCGGTACCACACTGGAATTACTGCAATGGAAGGCAGAGAATGGTTTATCTGACAAGGGATTTGAGAAGTTACTGAAAATAATGAAGAAGAAGCTTCCAAAGGATAACGAATTGCCTGACAGTACGTACGAAGCAAAGAAGGTTCTCTGCCCTCTAGGATTAGAAGTGCAGAAGATACATGCATGCCCTAATGACTGCATCCTCTACCGCGGTGAGGAGTATGAGAATTTGAATGCATGCCCGGTATGCGGTGTATTGCTGTATAAGATCAGACGAGATGACCCTGGTGATGTTGAGGGCGAGCGCCCCAGGAAGAGGGTTCCTGCCAAGGTGATGTGATATGCTCCTATAATACCATGGTTGAAACGTTTGTTCAGAAACAAAGAGCATGCCAAGTTGTTGCGATGGCACAAAGAAGACCGTAAGAAAGACGGGATGTTGAGAGTACCCGCTGATGGGTCGCAGTGGAGAAAAATCGAGAGAGAGTTCCCGGAGTTTGCAGATGATGCAAGGAACTTATGGTTTGGTATAAGTACAGATGGCATGAATCCTTTTGGGGAGCAGAGCAGCAGTCATAGCACCTGGCCTGTGACTCTATGTATCTATAACCTTCCTCCTTGGTTGTGCATGAAGCGGAAGTTCATTATGATGCCAGTGTTCATCCAAGGCCCTAAGCAACCCGGCAACGACATTGATGTGTACCTAAGGCCATTAGTTGAAGAACTTTTACAGCTGTGGGATATAAAAGGTGTACGTGTGTGGGATGAGCACAAACAGTAGTTATTTGACCTACGAGCGTTGCTGTTTGTAACCATCAATGATTGGCCTGCTCTTAGTAACCTTTCAGGACAAACAAACAAGGGATACAATGCATACACGCACTGTTTAGATGAGACTGAAAGTATATATTTGGATAAATGTAAGAAGAATGTGTACCCGGGACATCGTCGATTTCTTCCGATCAAGCATCCCTTAAGAAAGAAAGGCAAGCATTTCAAAGGTGAGGCAGAGCACCGGAAGAAGCCTGCCCACCGTACTGGTGATGATATATTTGATATGGTCAAGGATTTAAAAGTAATCTTTGGAAAGGGTCCTGGCGGTCAATCTGTTCCGAATGACGCTAACGGACACGCACCCATGTGGAAGAAGAAATCTATATTTTGGGAGCTACCCTATTGGAAAGTCCTAGAGGTCCACTCTGCAATCGACGTGATGCACGTGACGAAGAATCTTTGCGTGAACCTACTAGGCTTCTTGGGCATGTATGGGAAGACAAAAGATACACCGGAGGCACGGGAGGACCAGCAACGTATGCACGAAAAAGACGGCATGCATCCAAAGCAGTATCAAGGTCCTGCCAGCTACGCTCTTACCAAAGCAAAGAAGGAAATCTTTTTTGAATGCCTGATCAGTATCAAGGTCCAGTCTGGCTTCTCGTCGAATATAAAAGGAATAATAAATATGGCAGAGAAAAAATTCCAAAACCTAAAGTCTCATGACTGCCACGTGATTATGATGCAATTGCTTCCGGTTGCATTGAGTGGGCTTCTACCAGAAAATGTTCGATTAGCCATTGTGAAGCTATATGCATTCCTCAATGCAATTTCTCAGAAGGTAATCGATCCAGAAATCCTACCAAGGTTACAAAATGATTTGGTCCAATGTCTTGTCAGTTTCGAGTTGGTGTTCCCACCATCCTTCTTCAATATTATGACGCACGTCCTAGTTCACCTAGTCGAAGAGATTGCCATTCTGGGTCCTGTATTTGTTCACAATATGTTCCCCTTTGAGAGGTTCATGGGAATATTAAAGAAAATATGTTCATAACCGTGCTAGGCCAGAAGGAAGCATCTCCAAGGGCTATGGAACAGAGGAGGTTTTTGAGTTTTGTGTTGAGTTTATTCTTGACCTTAAGCCGATTGGTGTTCCTCAATCGCGGCATGAGGGGAGACTGAGTGGAAAAGGCACGCTAGGACCGAAAGCAATAATATGTAGGGACGGGCATTCTTTCACTCAAGCACACTACACAGTTCTACAAAATTCTACCTTGGTGGCCCCTTATATCAATGAACACAAGAATATTGTACGCTCCCAACACCCGGGGCAGTCTGACGACTGGATTACACGTGCACACATGGCGACTTTCGGCTGTTGGTTGCAAACACATCTCATGAATAACACCATTGTTGCAGATCAGTTGTACGTGTTGGCCAGGACACCATCTTCGACTGTATTGACTTTCCAAGGGTACGAGATAAATGGGAATACATTTTACACGATCGCCCAAGATAAAAAGAGCACCAACCAAAACAGTGGTGTCCGCTTTGATGCAACAAACACCAATAGGGAAAAGGACACATATTATGGTTATATAGAGGAGATATGGGAACTTGACTATGGACGTGATTTTAAGGTCCCTTTGTTTCGGTGCAAATGGGTCAATCTGACAGGAGGCGGGGTAAAGGTAACCCGCGGTATGGAATGACAATAGTGGATCTCAACAATCTTGGGTACACAGACGAACCATTCGTCCTAGCCAATGATGTGGCGCAGGTTTTCTATGTGAAGGACATGTCTACCAAACCGAGAAAAAGAAAAGATAAGGAAGCGAATACATCATACGATGAGCCAAAGCGTCACATAGTTCTTTCAGGGAAAAGAAACATCGTGGGAGTGGAGGACAAGACAGACATGTCAGAAGATTATGAAAAGTTTCATGAAATTCCTCCCTTCACAGTGAAGACTGACCCAAACATCTTGTTAAATGATGAAGATTCTCCATGGTTACGGCGCAATCATAAGCAAGGGACACACGCGAAGAAAAAGTTTTATACCCCAAGATCCCACTCTGGGATGTGACCGGCTTCACCGTCATCTTTGTAAGAGTTAGGGTATATATGTGTTTTGGGTGTCCTAGGTGGACTCCGGAGAATCGGAATTGAACCAAAAAGCTAGGCCATTTTGGCATTTGAAACATGATTTTTGAATAATTATTTATTAAGTTATGAATTTTCAATTATTCCTGTCCTTTTAGTATTTTAATTATACAGAGTAGTTAATCAATGCAATTATGTCCAAACAAAATATGAATGTCTTCTGAGCATTCCAGATAAGCCGCATCATTCATATAAGCATTCACTCTAGCAAGCATTCTAGCAATCAATATACAATCAATGAATAAAGCAATAAAGAAAACAATAAGAAAAAGCAAATAGAAAGCAAAACAAAACTTCAAGGAAATCCAAATAAAAACTCCTAAGGGAACTGTAGGACTTAACTACAAATAACAAAAATAGTTTTTGTCCTAAATAAAACTTAGCAGCAAAGAAAAATACTAAACTAATAACTTAACAGAAAAGAAAATATAACATTATTAGGTTAACAAAAAGTATTTTATAATATTCTTCAATAGCAAAAATTCATACAGTATTTTTTGTTAAAAACTTTAATAGCAAAAAGAATTAAATCAAAACTAGGCATGTTTAATAGCAAAAAGATTTAAATCAAAAGTTTTTGAATCTGTTTAAAACAAAACTAAAATAATTTGGATGTTTAGTCCCGGTTGGTGGCTCCAACCGGGACTAAAGGCCTAGCCCATTCGCGCCCTTTCGGCCGCCGCCAAAATAAGCTTTAGTCCCGGTTGGAGGCACCAACCCACTAACCGGGACTAAAGGTAGGCCTTTAGTCCCGGTTGGTGGCACCAACCGGGACTAAAGGCCTGGCGGTATTTAAACCGCCCTTTCTCCCTCCCCCAATCTTCCTCCATTCCCTCGCCCGATCGACCGCGCCCTCGACGCGTCCGCTAGCTCCCGCCGCCGGCCTCCACGCGACGCCGTCAGGCTGCCTGCCGCTCTCCTCCACGCGCAGGCGACGTCAGGCTGCCCGCCGCCGCTCCTCCACGCGCGACGCCGTCAGGCTGCCTGCCGCTCTCCTCCATGTTGGTCCTATGAACATGATTTATATATGTAAAATGTGCTACTCTTCGTTCTCTACATGATGGTGTCATTTGCATGCATAATAGAGTTCATCTTGATGTGTTAATATACGTTGCAAAAGTGCATCCTGATGTTAAGTCTGAAAAACAGCTTATCTCATGGTTGTATATTGCCTTGATGATTCCCATGAACCTGTTGCTCCTATGTTTATGCCATGTTGTAATATTTGGGCTCCATGATATGTACATGAACCTTTTGATGCCATCATTTTAACTCTGCTCATGCATATGCCCAATTTTTCACTAAATCATGATCTGTTTCAGAATGTTGCATTTTGCATGGATCATAGTCAATTAATCATGATGTTTATGAACACTGACCGTAAAGATGAATTGAAGCATGTCATCTCTACTTTAAGTGCATATCAAGTTTGTGCCCATATAGTTCCTGTAGCATGTTGTTTTGATTTACAGGATTTGTGGTGTTGCATCTCCGTGGAGTGATCGTCGACGTTGGAGCTGTTGGTCCACGATCGTCCCTCCGCTGATCGACTACATCCTCCACATCCGAGGGTGAGCTACAATTCCTGATTTGTTTTCATAGGAATTTGTTCTCGGCGACGATGCCCAGCCTGCATCCTCGTCGTCGACTCGGCGGCGACAACCAGTTTGAGAGGCGCCATGTCCGAGACTGGGCTCCGCCGGGCTGGCACTGGGAGGTGCTACCCTCCGGGGCGCGCAGCTTGGTGAGGAATCGGGGTCTCGTCGTCGACCCGGAGCTTCTTTGGTGGCGGTCGCGTGGGCCACTATCGGTGCAGAGGGAGCCGGCCCCCGAGAGGGTCGTACGTCGCCGTGTCAGGGAGGAGGACGAGCATGTCTGTCGCTACATGGTTGCGTTGGACGACAGCTTCTCCAATACCTGGCAGTTTCTTCAGGGATCTCACCCGAGCTATGATCCTGTGTTGGTTCCTTCTCTTTGGGTGTTCACCGCCCGCGGCTCAGGAACCGGGAGTCGACGTCCAGTTTGATTGGGCGAGATGTTTAGTGATATTATGTGATATTATTGTTGCATTAACTGGATTATTCGAGATGTATTAGTGATATTATATGATAATATTATTGCATTAACTGGATTATTCGAGATGTATTAGTGATATTATGTGAATTTGTTTTAATAATGTGATTTTTTTAATCGAGATGCAAATAGACATGGAAATGTGAATTTGTTTTAATAATTTGTTTATAGCATTGAAATAACTTGCAAGTCTTTGCAGAAACTATGGAACACGGCAGAGACGAAGAACAAGAAGACATGTTGGGGGCAATAATCCGCGACGGAGATGATGATATCACCTCACAGTTTCTGAACGACTCCGGTGAGGGAATAGAGGGAGGAGATGACGGCTCCGGTGAGGGAATGGAGGGAGAAGATGACGGCTCCGGTGTTGGAACCTTAATTATTACAAAGTCCGGCGAGGTATATTAATTAAGCCTCTGCTAACTAGATGCATTAATTGATTTGTATATACATATATTAACGCTTCCTTCTTCTTTTAGCCCTCCGGATCGAGCCAATCTTCTATAAAGAAACGAGGCCCGAAAAAAAGGTTGGGCAAAAATGAAAGGTTCAAGATCGAAGAAGTCCGTGAAGATGGCAAACCGATTGGTCCCGCGCGGAACGCAAACCGATTTGTAAGTCAGTGCGGAGTTATTGTTAGGGACAGCATCCCGATCACCATTCGAGAATGGAATAAGCCAAAGGCGGATGGAGTTACTTATGTCGACGATAGATCCAAAGAAATGCTTTGGAATACGCTCATGACAAATTTCACCCTACCGCCAGAAGTGGATCCAAATAACAAGGTTATAGAGCCAAAAGTCAAGGCGTGGGCTCTTAAGAAGATGGCCGCACAATTCTGCAATTGGAAGAAAACATTGCACCAAGACTATGTCCTGAAAGACAAGACTCCAACATTCACCGAAGCATATGAGAAGATAAAAGATCACTGGGACGCATTTGTGGAGTACAAGACATCGGATGAAGCTAAGAAAAGGTCAAAAATAAATAAGCAAAATGCTGCAAAGAAGGAATATCACCATGTTATGGGGTCAGGTGGCTACAAGGTTGCCAGGCCTAAGTGGGAGAAAACTAAGAACGACCTGATTGATAAAGGGATCGATCCAGAGACATTGGAGTGGGCCGAACGGGCAAAGGCTTGGTTCTACGGGCATGGGGGAAAGTTGGACCCAGAAACAGGAAAGTGTATTTTTACAAAAGATCAACTTGCAACACCCCTCAAAGCCCTTAAAGCTGCAATGAAGGACGTGCAGGACGGGAAGTTCAATCCCGACAGAGAGAACGACGAGCTGACACGCGCCTTCGGGAATGCTGAACAAAGTGGACGAACACGTGGCACATCAGGCTCCGTTCCGCGGAAGATTGGTTTTCCCGACTGCAGTGAGACTTATAGAAGCCGAGGGAGAAAAAAGAAACAGCATGCAGACCGGATGCAGAAGATAGAAAAAAAATTAGAGCAGCAGCAGAAGCAAATAGAGGCACTTACCAGCCAGCAAGCTACCGGCCCATCTCAGCGGCACGAAGATCCTGCATTCGATACTGCCGGCCCATCATCTTAGCGGAAAAGCTGCGTGGCTTCCACGGAGCTCGCTCGGCCCATAGATGATATCACGGCTCGTTCGGCCCATAGATGATTTCACGCAGAGGGAAAATTGTGAGCTACATGTGAAATGCATGAACATATCCGTGAAGGTGACGGTCGGCTTTGCCTTACATCCTGGTAATGGAACTTACCATTGCTCTCCGATTCCAGATGGCTATGCTGTTATCGAGGTGGATGAAGTTATCAAGGGACTTGAGCAGCTGGAGCTTGACTTCCCTACAGGTGAAGGGGAGACTGAACTGGAAGATGCCAGAAAAACTACCATTCGATGGAAAAAAGGAACACATCGTGCTTCCACATTGGACGCCAAGGCTATCGACTCCTCAGAGTAGCAATCCAGCTCTATCTCCGTCGCCTCAGCAGTCTCCGCCGCCTCAGCAGACTACGCCGCCTCAGCCGTCTCCGCCGCCTCAGCAGACTCCGGCGCCTCCGCCGCCTCAGCACCGGGTGGATAAGTGGAAGAGAACCGCCGCTCCGGCGGCTAGTATTACAACTGTGAAGAAATCCAGAGCAGGTACAAGGTACATCGTCAAGGAGGCTCCTGCCAAGTTACCATACGAAATGAGTGATGAGGAAGTCAAGAAGCTCGTGGATGACGATGTGAAACGCCAGCTTGCACCGAAACGGCCCGAGCCAAAGGAGAAAATAGATCCGACAAAAGCGAAGCAGTTTCTAGAAAACCTTATGCGACCACCACCGCCTCCACTGCCATCAAACTATGACCGCTCTATTATGAAGTCACATAAACAGCAGCGGTCGGGAAGTAGTAGTAGTGCAAGGGGGAAAGCAATTCCCCAGCTCGGAGAACAGAAAAACCAATCGTGCCCCCCGCTCAACGTGTTTTCCGATAAGGATTATGATCCGAAGGTAGCGGCCACTCTTGCTCAATTCTTAAGCGGGGTAGAGTTCTCCACGGCTGAGTTAGCATACAGATACCAGCACGGGAAGCCTCTCGTCAGACCTGAGGAGGAATGGCTTCTACCAACACAAATGCGAAGATTGCATGAGTGGTACATGGAAGCCTCAAAGGAAGGGAAAGACTCACTCATGGTGGGAATTAAAAATGAGCATTACTTCAGTGGAGACGAGGAGATGTTCATTGAATTTGAGGAATTATTTCAGTTATACAATCAAGACGCCCTCGACAAATCTATCATCAGTTGCTATTATCTATAAGTATTATTTCTGTAATTAAGTCTCTAGCTCAGCTCGTTCATTGCATGTATAATTATCCTCACTATATTATGCAGAATGAAGATCCTCGAATGCACAAGAGGACAAATCTATGACATTGGGTTCATTAACCCAAATAACATACATGAATATACGGTACAAAACTACGCCAAGGAAACAGAGGATAACTTGCTAAAGGCGTTAATTGAACAACAAACCAAAAGGGAAATATTATTTCCTTACAACTTCAAGTAAGTGTTACTGTCTTGTACACATTCTGTTTCGCTTACTCGATGTTAAGTGTAATTGATGAGTTATGCGTGTGCAGGTTCCACTTTATTCTGCTAGTCATTCAGTTTGACACAGGAAAAGTACTTGTCATGGACTCGAAACGTAAAGACCCTAAGATGTGGGCGGACCTGGGTGAAATGCTCCAGAGGTAATTTCAATCATTATCGCACTATATCGGCAACTTTCGATCATTTCCTGATATCAAGTAATTAATAACTCCTTTATTCATTTTCTTTGCCGGGCAGGGTTTGGAAACGGTTCACCAAGAAGGTTAGGGGTGAATGGAAAGAGGAGCTGCAATTTCGACAACTCAATATAAGTAGTACTAGTTAGGTCCGCGCATCTCTTTGATTCTAGCTAGTTTCAATACCATTATCATGCTTGATTATTATTTTGATTGAACTCTATTCTCGTAAAGTGCTCGAGGCAGAGAGACGGAAATAATTTATGTGGATACTACGTTTGCGAGTTCATTCGCCAGACGACCTTTGAGAAGGGCAGAATTTTACAACAACTTGAAGTATGTAAACAATATTCACAATTTTATTTTATTAGCATCAATTATGTTGAGTTTCATTCATATATATTGACCCCCTTCTTTAAATTAGATCCAACGGATGCGGGACGATCTCCTACCAAAGTATCGCGTACGAGCAATTCAAGAGAAATTGGCGGGATTCTTACTTGAAGAGGTCATATCTAAAACCGGATAATACCATCGGGAATTGGTAGGGGATTTTGGTAATTAGATATTAGGGATCGTAAGAGATATTATATTGTATATATGCATGAACGTGTACTATATGTAGTAGCGTCGAATATATATACGAAAACTTGTTGTTCGACCAAGCACGGAGAAAGAGGTCACTTCTCTATATTCATGACGATGTTGTGTAATGGTTACTTCATTGCTATATGTAGTAGCGTCGAGTTGAATGGAAAACATAAAATAACTACAACTATTAGTGACCTTCAAGAATGTCAAACTGATTCACATGCCGAGCAACGATGGAAAGTTAATGTTGTCCCCGTGCTAAGAAGACTTCCTGTTATCATCCTCAAGTTAGTAAGAATGTGAAATTAATCTGGTACAACACTTTTTAAGTAGGCACTTACTGGAGGCTTGATCAACGTCCATAGAGGTTGCCATGACGAATCGAACATTTGCTTCACCAGAAAGAAGTTGGTCCCTATAGCATCCGGCAAGTTCTTTGAAAACGCGGAGCAACACAATTTGATTGCTAGCATCTTGGATGGCTATTTCCCTTGTGCCTAGAGGGAAATATGTCTCATGGCCAACCAGGCCCACGTACTGGGGTGAGTCTCTCCCATATCTCTCGCTACAGTCCTGGGTGAGGAGAAGAGAGAGGCGACTCGTGCTTCCCCATTTCCCCGGCGCGGTCGTGGGTTCCTCTCTCCTCCGCCGACCGCTCCGGCGGCGGGAGGATGGAGGAACCCCTGATCTTTGCGCTTGGGTGTAAATAGGGTGGGCTGTGTGTGCTCCGGCGGCCGCACGGTGATGGGAGAGGCGCTGTTGTGGTGGAGAATAAGGTGCCCGAGATCCTGTCTCCCTCGCGGCGGCGTCGTTGGTGCTGCCGGTGGATCTGCGGGAGTTCGTTCCAAGCGTGGCTGGGGTGGCGGTGGCGCCAGCTACGATTCGGATTTTGTCCCCCTCCTTCGTCGTCTCTACGGCGCTTCCTCTGGTGCCGTTTTGGAGGTTGTGGGGTTTGCACAGGAGGTGCCGGTGGATGCTGCGCCACTGACGGTGGCGGCTACCGGCGACGCGACGGATGCTGGGGCTTCTGGCCTTGTTTTGGGGAGGTGGTTTGTAGCGGTTCTTCGTCCTTCGCGTCTCCGGCGAGCTGGAGTTGTGGCGGAGGCATGGAGCCATACTTTCTGTGGGGATTGTCCCCGGTCGATGCGCCGGAACCCGATCTTTGTTCCTGTTCGCTGGAATGGGAAATACATGCGGCCTCCAAAGCTTTTGATAGCGATGCAGATGGATGGCTTCTTCAACGGCGGCTCGAGCAAACGGCGAGCGGCCGGCCGGCTTGGCGATGGCGAGCCTGAGGTGTTGGTGCGTTGTTGTGTTTCTGGGGGTTTCGCCTTGCTTCGGTGGCAGGACCTGGAGTGGTCTGTATCCGTCGTTGTTTCTGTATGTGTATGTACTGTTCTTGCTGTTGTATGAATACTTGTGGCGTACGCGTCTTTTTCTCAAAAAAAAAAAACCAGGCACAATATTACAAATCGCATAAGAAAAGAGCTAATGCGCATTCGATATAATATTATAGTAATATATATATTATACAAGCATAGCGGTGGTTGAGCCATTTGGGTATTTGAACACATCAGCCACATATGTTCATGTCAACGGAAAAGTATGGTTAAATAGGAAAACAATTGTATCTTTTCACTTATCAAATATGTTGGGAGCAGAATCTAAAAAAAACAGAAAAGCAGAGCTATAACTACCTGAGGATATATTCAGATTATGGAGCATGAAGTCGGTTCAGAGCTATAACAACAACATGATAACATGGAACGATATTCAGATTATAAGATGCATGTCTTGCAGTACAAAAAGGAGAATTAATCATAACTAAATAAGAGATAGCGAGACATTAAGATATGATCATGCAACATGAATAGCGGCATAGGCTGATGGACAAAAATATTATAACTCTTGACAACAAATATCTAGTAGCCGGCACATAAAACTTGCTTACGCCAGGATGCTTTGGACTATTCCTCCTGCCTATGTACAATTTCACAAACAAAACAGAGACATGCACAAGCATCTACATCTATATTTGTGAGAGATGGAACTGAAGAACAATATATCAGCTGATCTCAACGAAGTTCAGATTACAAGCTGATACAATGCAACAATTTTCAGATTACAGGATGGATGTCTTGCAGTATAGAAAAAGGAGAATTAATCCTAAATTAAATTTAGAGATAGCAAGACATGAATATATGATCATGCAGCATGAGTAGCAGCACAGGTAGGTTTAAAAAAAATCAGAACAATTGACAACACATATCTAGCGGCTGACACACAAAACTTGGTCAGATGAGGTTGTTTTGGATAAATTTTCCTGCCTATGTACAATTTAACGAAGAAAACTGAGACATACACAATAATCTACATGTATATCCGTGGGAGATGGAACACTCTCCACTAACACAATCAGTTGATCTCGTCGAACTTCTGATACACTAAGCATTAACTAATTGAATAGCAGCTGCAAGGTATAGGCAGTGGGGGCAGAAAACAATTCTAATGTTCACTGGAATTGACTAACACAGGATGCCTGATCACATACGTAGCAATATGGAGAACCGCATCTATGTAATCTATTACACACATTGCTGAAAGTACCCTCCCATGTGGACAAATCTTTGGGGAAGAAGAAGAGGATACCGGAGTGGAGAAGAGGGAAGACGGGTTGTGGTCGTACCATCATTAGTAGAAAACAGGGCTTTCGTTCTAGCCGGATCGGAGCAATAGACCCGGCCGCATTAAGAACCGGGACTAATGTGAGCATTACTCCCGGTTCGAGCGGCTAGGACGCCGGCCGGGGCTCGGCAGGCATCAGTCCCGGTTCGATTGGGACCTTTAGTCCCGGTTGGAGACACCAACCGGCACTAAAGTCCCGGTTCGAGCGGCTAGGACGCCGGCCGGGGCTCGGCAGGCATCAGTCCCGGTTCGATTGGGACCTTTAGTCCAGGTTGGAGACACCAACCGGGACTAAAGGGGCCGATACCCTTTAGTCCCGGTTGGAGTCTCCAACCGGCACTAAAGGTCTGTCTTTAGTCCCGGTTTTAGACCCCAACCGGGACTAAAAATTTGCCTATATATACCCTCGCCCCTGCCCGCCCTCTCCTCTGTTTTTTGCTCATAGAAGGTGGGAGGTGTGTGCTAGTTTGTTTTCCCTTCCTATGCACAAGAGGTGTTCGATGAAATGCCTGAGAGCATGATGCCACTTGAGTTCACACAAAACAAACATGATATGAGGTGCCCGAGCCACACTTAAGCTTTCTCCTCTTTCTTGCCCGAGCCACACTTAAGCTTTCTCCTCTTTCTTGCCCGAGCCACACAATCCATTCTTCTCCTCTGTTCTTCCTCCAAGCTCCATTTTCCCCAAGATTTGTCTAGATTTGGCGGTGCACCAACTATCCAAGTGTTCTAAAAGGCTAGCAACTCCATCCTTTCATCTCTCATTGCTAGTTTAGCTCATTTCATGCTCTAGAAGTAGAGTGATTTGTGGGTTTTGGTGGAGGAGTGTATGTGGGAGTTTATTTGATTTAGATGCAATTTGAGCTCAAATTAACTTCTTAGTTTGCAAATGTGTAGGGTGTCGTCCCGTCCCCGTCCCCGTCCTCACCGCCGTCGATCGCCCGCGCCGATCTCGTCGCCGGCACCACCGTGGTGAGCCTCTTGTTCTTATCTTTTTTTTAAAAAAAAATCTTACTTGTATGATTTAGATAGTTACTTGTATAATTTTCTTACTTGTATTATTGTTTGTTATTATATAAGGTCCATGGTTTTGATATCAGCCCCTGTCGGCTCTCGTCCGGTCTATGATTCGGATGTGGTATATTATCTTTTATAACTATTTGTTTCATTTAGTGTTTATGACAATTATGCCAACCAACTTGACATAGATATTTTTATCTAGGAGGTATGTGAACCGGAAATTCCAACCGACCATCTTGTCGAGAGGTTAAATTTAGTTGAAAAAGAAAACAATTATTTGAATTTTTTTTTGAAAAGAATTGAAGAAGAGAAGATGAAATTGGAGTTGCATGTTGCCGAGGTCGTCGATCTATACAAGATCCAGATGGATGCAATGCGCTTGAAGATTAGAAAGATTAGAAAATATGCCATTGATAAAGAGGTTTGGTATCATTATGTTGTTGGATCAATTGTTACCTTAGTTGCGATTTTGATCGCATTTGTTGTTGCATTTAAATGTTTTACATAGTTGTATGTTAGTTTCAATGTATGTTTTAGATGCTCTAGATAGTTGTATGTTGTTTTATGAGAACTATGTATGAACTTTATGTATTTATTTTTGCAGTAATAACATTTGATCACTACTGTACTTTGGTTTTAATGTGATCAACTTGTATTAATTTGTTCATTTTTCTATTCATGATGTTCTGTAATGGTTTTTGATATACTTAATTATATAATGTAGATGAACCGGCAATGGATGTATGGTGACCGACGCACTGCCGAGTACATTACGGGCCTGCAAAATTTTATCGGTGTGGCTCAAGCAAACAGTGTGAATGGTTTTATGTGTTGTCCATGTGTTGTCTGTCGGAATGACAAGGATTACTCTTCCTCGAAAATCCTTCACACCCACCTGCTAACCATGGACACTGGGAAGTAGCGGGCATGGCAGGTGCATGATAACCATCACCACCCGTCAGATAGCTGAAAGGGTGCTTCACCAAGGAAGACTGGGCAGAGCCAAAACCATGTTCTATCCTGAGCTTCTTGGGTGCAGGTGGTTCAAGAGAGTTGTCCTCATTGCTTGTCTTGCGGGCATCCCTCCTCACAAGCATGGCATTCTTGACAACGTCATGGAAAAACATATCATTTTGAATTTGTGGCGCACACCTATAGCGAAGGTAAGCATACATTTAGTCTAGCTGTCGAGAAAGGTGTAATATTAATAACTACAACTATTAGTGACCTTCAAGAATGTCAAACTGATTGACATGCCGAGCAACGATGGAAAGTTAATGTTGTCCCCGTGCTAAGAAGACTTCCTGTTATCATCCTCAAGTTAGTAAGAATGTGAAATTAATCTGGTACAACACTTTTTAAGTAGGCACTTACTGGAGGCTTGATCAACGTCCATAGAGGTTCCCATGACGAATCCAACATTTGCTTCACCAGAAAGAAGTTGGTCCCTATAGCATCCGGCAAGTTCTTCGAAAACGCGGAGCAGCACAATTTGATTGCTAGCTTCTTGGATGGCTATTTCCCTCGTGCCTAGAGGGAAATATGTCTCATGGCCAACCAGGCCCACGTACATAATCACACAAGCGATATCTACAGTTGATACAATATTACAAATTGCATAAGAAAAGAGCTAATGCGCATTCGATATAATATTATAGTAATATATATATTATACAAGCATAGCAGTGGTTGAGCCATTTGGGTATTTGAACACATCTGCCACATATGTTCATGTCAACGGAAAAGTATGGTTAAATAGGAAAACAATTGTATCTTTTCACTTATCAAATATGTTGGGAGCAGAATCTAAAGAAAACAGAAAAGCAGAGCTATAACTACCTGAGGATATATTCAGATTATGGAGCATGAAGTCGGTTCAGAGCTATAACAACAACATGATAACATGGAACGATATTCAGATTATAAGATGCATGTCTTGCAGTACAAAAAGGAGAATTAATCATAAATAAATCAGAGATAGCGAGACATGAAGATATGATCATGCAACTTGAATAGCGGCATAGGTTGATGGACAAAAATATTATATCTATTGACAACAAATATCTAGTGGCCGACACATAAAACTTGCTTACGCCAGGATGCTTTGGACTATTCCTCCTGCCTATGTACAATTTCACAAACAAAACAGAGACATGCACAAGCATCTACATCTATATTTGTGAGAGATGGAACTGAAGAACAATATATCAGCTGATCTCAACGAAGTTCAGATTACAAGCTGATAAAATGCAACAATTTTCAGATTACAGGATGGATGTCTTGCAGTATAGAAAAAGGAGAATTAATCCTAAATTAAATTTAGAGATAGCAAGACATGAATATATGATCATGCAGCATGAGTAGCAGCACAGGTAGGTTTAAAAAAAATCAGAACAATTGACAACACATATCTAGCGGCTGACAGAAAAAACTTGGTCAGATGAGGTTGTTTTGGATTAATTTTCCTGCCTATGTACAATTTAGCGAAGAAAACTGAGACATACACAATAATCTACATGTATATCCGTGGGAGATGGAACACTCTCCACTAACACAATCATTTGATCTCATCGAAGTTCTGATACACTAAGCATTAGCTAATTGAATAGCAGCTGCAAGGTATAGGCAGTGGGGGCAGAAAACAATTCTAATGTTCACTGGAATTGACTAACACAGGATGCCTGATCACATACGTAGCAATATGGAGAACCGCATCTATGTGATCTATTACACACATTGCTGAAATTAAGTAGCCTCCCATGTGGACAAATCTTTGGGGAAGAAGAAGAGGATACCGGAGTGGAGAAGAGGGAAGACGGGTTGTGGTCGTACCATGTGAACCTTCTCTGATTTATAGTAGGGATGATGGATGCGTCCAAGGGGCGCGCTTGTAAACACACCCCGGATCCCTCGCAGGCCTATATGGCAGGAGACCTTGGCGAGCGTGCATCCCCGCAGCGCCATCCGCTGTTGCCATGGTGGCCTCGCCGGAGGGCAACCAATCCCGGTGGCTGCATCAGCTGATTCGTACGTACACCATAACTACTGCACGCACTTATGTCAGCGCGGATCTAGGGTGGGCGTCCGCTGTTGACTGGTCCCAAAGCGAAGCGGCAGCCGAACGAAGGAGGTTTTCTTTTTTTTAGAACAGTCAGCTCAGCTTATATTGCAAGATTCAAAGCGATACAATGTTCATCAGGAGAAGCTCCAAACCACACATGGCAAGCTGGGACTAAACACGTAGAACTGTGAGCCAAGCTGTGTGCCTCAACATTCGAGGCTCTGATTTCATCTACAAACTCTGGACCATGGACAAGAGCCGCCCTTGCCTTCACTTCCTGCAGTACCTGACTGAACTTGCCCAGGTACGTACTCTTCAGGCCATTGATCACCTCAAGGCAGTCAGAGGCAACTTTAAATTTCATCAGGAGATGCCCCGTGCCTCTCTGGAATTTCCTATTTGCCGCTCTGTGCGGCAGACTGTCGCCCTGCCGCACAGAGCTGGCGAGCTACCGAGCGAACTGGGACGGCCCATTAAGCTATTGTCATGCACTGGTTTTTTTATTTTATTTCTTTTTTTTATACTTTTTCAGTATCCTTTTCTGCCTAGCAAACTAGGACGAACTTTGCTGGTTTTTTCTTTTTCGTTTTCTTTTCTTTTACTTTTTCCTGTTTCCTTTTTTGTCTTTTTTATTTTTTCAAATATTTCAAAAATTTCCAAAATTTCGAAAAAATGTTCTCAAAACTCAAAAAATAATCGGAATTTTAAAATATGTTCTCAAAACTCAAAAAATGTTCACACTTTTCAAAAAATGTTCCCGTTTTCAAATTTTTGTTCACAGATTTAAAAAATGTTCGTGTTCTTTCAAAATTTGTTCGGATTTTCAAAAATGTTCCAATTTCAAAAATTGTTCACATATTCAAAAACTGTTCGCGTTTCCAAAAAATGTTCGGGAATTTCAGAAAATGTTTGCGTTATTCAAAAACTGTTCCGCAACTTTAAATTTCATCAGGAGATGCCCCGTGCCTCGCTGGCTCTCTCGACCTGATGGGGGGGAGTGAGCCTGGCCCAGCTACGTAAGTGAAAAGGCCAACCAATACGAAGCCACCCGTTTCTTCTTTAAAAAAGGCCACCACTGCCCTTACTTGCATACTGTATATCACCAGGCACAAAATTCTCGTCCTCACGAAACAAATATACAAATGATCCACTACTGGAAAAATCATCTACGTCGAGTGCTTCCACCTACGCCGTGAGCCAAATCACGGGAGCTCGGCAAAGACTGTCTAAGCCAAGTACAGGTCTCGGCAACATTAAGTACACGATAGAGATAGGCCTTTGCCGAGACTTTGATAAACGTGAACTCGGCAAAGATGAAAAACTCGGCTTACGCTTACTATGCCGAGACCTAAGGACATGGCACCCGGCAACAAGGGGACACATGGCACGGCCGTTGGCGGTTGACGGCATCGTGACGGTTGGCGCCCTTTGCAGAGTGCCCCGAGTGCCCCGTGGTTTGGTACTCGGAAAAGAGTCGTTTCTTTTTTATTCATAATTAAAATGGCAGTACCATATGTTATTCAACCACTACATAGGTTCAACCCCCATTGCATAATTTACATAGGTTCAACCACCATTTGGTTTCTTTTTAACCCACGCACGCCTCTTCGTCTAACCCTAGGCCACCGACGCCGCTCGAATTCTTTTCTCCCTGTCACCTTCCACCGCCACCGCTCCTCCATGCCGTACTCTCGCCGCCGCCGCCGTTTCTCCACACTGACCTGCCGCCGCTTCTCCACACCGTACTACTGACGCCGCCGCCGCTTCTCCACGCCGTACTGCCGCCGCTGCTTCTTCTGGACCGACATGCCGCCGCTTCTCCACATCGTACTACCGCCGCCACTTCTCCACGTCGTACTGCCGCTGCCTCTTCTTCTGGACGACGCCACGAAGATGGAGCAGGCCGATGAGGTGGAGATGGAGCAGGCCGATGAGGTGGAGATGGTGGCCTATATATGTTGTCTTTGCCCCATGCGTAGGCCTTGTGCAGCCGAAGGAGGGGCGGGCCCCTCCTCCAGGGGGTTGAATGTAGCTCGGCGGTAGCCTGATGTAGCCGTTTAAATCCACGGAAAATCATGCGATGCCGGTGTAGGAAATATGCCCTAGAGGCAATAATAAATGTTATTATTTATTTCCATGTTCTTAATTATGTTTATATTCCGTGCTATAACTGTTATGGTTCTCGAGTCTACAATAACCACGAGGCTCGGAGGAAAACTCATATGCACGTGTGGAATAATAAACAGTAATATGTATTCCTAGTCTGGCCTCTAAGACTAGCTCAAGTGTTGCATGATGATTCTGTTTTCCTGATCATGGGCATGAGTATGCCGGCAACTTTGAGGTCACAATGTTAGAAGAACACTTGTGTTGAATCGACCCAAATTGATGTTTTGCTATGAGATACATTCGTCACAAGTTAATGGTAAATAACACAGAGAAAGTTAACGTTTGGATAATTCCTTAGACCACGAGAGTATCAAGTTTCTTCATGCTTGCTTCATGAACTTTGGGGTTTGTTAAACGCCATCCGTAAAAGGGTGGCTATTACGGCGGCTTACGGGTTCATGGAAAAGTATGACAAGGAACTAGATATCTCAAGATTGGCATTTGCTCCTCCGACGATGGAGAGATATTCTTTGGGCCCTCTCGGTGTCACGGTATCCATCGTCGTCTAGCCAGACACAGCGTGATTTGATCACGGGGATGCCAGAACGCGGGAACGAGAAAAGAGAACAAAACCGGTAACGCGGTAACTGGCATAGTGGACAAAGTTGTTGATCCACGGGGATGCCCATAAATCTCACCTCGGGTATTTGTAACATATCGCGAAGCAACAGGAATAGCACACGGCAACTAGTGGTTCACTCGAATAATTATTGATCATTGATCATTGATCGGAAAGAGTTCCGGTCACGTCTATATTTCACCGAACCTATGGGGTCACACACTTAAGGGTCATCTATCTGCTGAATACTAGACAAGGAGTCTGAGAGAAAGTCACCGGAAAAGTTTCGGAGACGACGGAAAAGTTCCGGAGAGAAAACCGGAAGTGTTTCAGAGCTACCGAAATTGTTTCGGAGAAAACAAAAATGTTTCGGAACGCGTCCAGAATAATTTTAGAGGGTGCCGGAAATGTTCTAGGACCTTTCGGAATTTTTTTGGAAGAAATACTCGCGGAAAACATCTTGTCCCAGAGTGAGGGGACAAGATCCCATGAATCGTGGGGGCTGTTTTTGGGGGCGCCCCCTTTAGGGGGTAGCCCCCTTGTGGCTGGACAAAGTGTTGGGGGGGCCCATGGTGGGGGGTAGCCCCCACAAATTGTGGAAAGTGTTCGGAGGAGGCACCCCCATGGCGGGAAAAACATGTTGGGGCGCCATCATGGATGGGGGGCCCCCTGTAGGAGATATGCCCTAGAGGCAATAATAACAGTTATTTTGTATCTCCGAGTTTGTAATAAATGTGTATGTTCCATGCTATAACTGCAATGTCGAAAAATTTTGTGTATTGCTGGAACAAGGTTCACATCACTACATTCTAAGGGCATTTGCCTTCTTCTGTTCTTACATTTATTCAACCAGATTATGGCGCATCGCTGGAGCCGCTGGGATCCAAATACTAATTAGTGGATCCCTCAAGAAAATCAAATGTAGATCCATTTGATTATGTATGTAAACTGATGGCGTTCATTGAGCCATATATATCATCGCACATACAAATATATGTTTCAGATAAGATGGCAAATACATAAATTAATTATGATCATGTATGCTTCGTCAAGAAATCGACGAACCATATGTCATGAAGCTATAACAGTTTCTTTAGATGAGTTCATTAAAATTAAAGAACAGAAAGTAAAATGTGACAGATGTAACTGGAATATTATAACTTCCTTTTCTACGCAAAACCAATGGCAGCATTCACAATTTTTCTATACTAGTCTTTCAAATTTTGATACATAACATTTTCTATAAATTCGTACAAAGCAATATTAAAAAAAAACCTCTATGTTAAAACATAGTGAATATATGTTTTTTATTTAGTCAACATTTGACCAAGTTTATAGAAAAAAATATCAATATCTACTATACCAAATAAATACCATTAGATTCATCATGTACTATATATTTAGTATTATAATGTTCAAATGTTTCCCTATAAACTTGATCAAACTTTGCAAAGTTTGATTTAGGACAGACTTAATATTCACTGTATTTTGACATGGAGGAGTATATTATATATCTTATACATAATTGATAGCCTATGCAAAGGAATATGTTGACTTATAGTTAACAAAACACAATATATCCTCTGCTGATAATCTCTTGAGAACTTATTCCTAAGAATACATTTATTAGTAACCCATTTGAATTTTTACATACAAAAATGTTTTCATTAATAGTACGTACTGCTAAAACTCTAGCCCATGCAGTAGTTGCACGGGTTAATGACTAGTTAATTATAACTCGAATATAATCATACTAAAAATAAGATAGAAAATTTCAGAATAATTATTGTTTTAGTCAAATAAGAGTAGTTGTAACCCAATTTAAGATGTCAAAACAAAAAATTAGAAAATATTACTTCTCTAATTATAGTTGTGCATAACTTGGGTTGCACAAAACAAACAACTAAGGTATATTGATATGTGCAACTCAGGTCTATTAAACCCAATGAAAAGCCTCTGGTTAAGGATGGCAATTTTACCCATGGGTACGGGTACCCGCGGATACCGTACCCGCATGGGCAGGGTATGGGCACAATTTTATACCCACGGGTAGTACCCATATATACCCTACCCATTAAGTCATGGGTAGGGCACGGGTATAGCCTTATACCCATGGATATACCCATACCCTACCCATTTATACTGACATGTTACGTGTCAGATGTTATTTGGTTAGTTTGTGAACATATGTTAAAGTTGTCACCAATTGTCAATTTGAATTGAGATTGTATTGTACTCATCTATTTGTTATTGAGTTTAGATATAAAAAATTGTCAAATGTCCTATGGATGAATGTAAAATTGTGAATAACTTGTGTACTATTTGATCTACCCATTGGGTACCCAATGGGTATGGGTACCCATCGGGTATGGGTACGGGTAAAGTTTCATACCCATGGGTACAGGTATGGGTAGAATTTTGTACCCATTTATTACATGAGTATGGGTATGGTATTGCTCTACCCGCCCCATACCCTACCCATTGCCATCCTTACCTCTGGTATGATGTGTAAGCCAAAAAAAACCAATAAGCATGCGTAGACTATGTGAGTCCAGGGACAATGCTCAATGGAATCTAGATCCATGTGAACCCACTTTTTAAAACTTAGTTAAAATAGTATTTCTAATTTTTCAAAAATTATGAAAAGAATCGCACACGTAGGTATTGGGTAGAAACTTACCTATGTAAATTTTCATCAAAAGTTATGGCCATTTGCGACCTGAGTGAAAATAAGAAAATGAGAAAGCTGCAGTTTAAGTTTCAAAACTTATAGTGTAGCATTTCCATTTTCTGATTTTCACACGGATCGCAAATTTTCATAGTGTTTTGTAAAAAATTACAAGTGTAAGTGTAAGTTTCTACCCTATACCTATGTACATGTTGTTTTTCATAAGTTTTTAAAACTTAGAAATACGATTTTCATTAAGTTTCAAAAAGTGGGTTCACACGAAACCATGTTCTGGAAAATCTCTGGATCAAGCGTCTCCGATGGTCGATGGAGAATTAGTAAATCCGTTCTTCCAAACACGGGTTATTATGTAACGAGCATCCAATTAAAAAGTAAGAGATTCAATTTACCCAAGAACATAGTGCACAAGAACATCAAGAACATCAAATGAACAGAGAGGAATGCCCAAAAGCAAGAACATAATGAAGCTTATCTCATATCCATATCCCCGAATAATCGTGTGCTAATGTTCTAACAAAAGAAACACTCTTTATTCTTCATGTCACTATCCCTTGAATCACTAGTAAGCGTGCACGTGCAATGCACGTCTGAACTAATATTACAACCAGATGTGAGAATTCACAAGCATAGAAAAGATAGTCTGATAGTACTGAAAAAATAACAAATCAACCTGTTTCTTAAATGAGTTTGAAGGAACGCTATAATTTAGCATCGTATGCATAGAGTAAAGACACACTTAATTATCTCTTATCTCCTAATAAGAAGTTAACAAATAGACACATACTGAATTTTTATTCATTCACTACTACAGGAAGGCTTTCTAGTGACAGGCCCAAAACCCTCACTAGTGACGGGCTTTTGGGTCCGTCACAAATATCACATTAGTGGTGCATTTGGAAACCAGTGACGGGCTCAGGGCACCCATCACTGGTGCGATTTACAAACCCTAAAAATAGTGGGCCAGGCCCATAGGCTCAGCCCATTCGGGGATACTCCTCCTCCTCCGGCCTTGACCTCGAGCGCCACCGCACGCTGCTACTCCGCACAATGCTGCACGCCACTGCTCCATCCGTGCCGAGCCATCGATGAGGACGTCGGGAGTGCCTCCACCGCTGCCGCATTGAGAGAAATTGTGTGTGTGAGAGAGAGTGATAGACACACACACACACAGAGAAAGAGAGAGAGAGAGAGAGAGAGAGAGAGAGAGAGAGAGGAGTACCGGAGACAGCGGAGGAGGGGAGCCCGACAGCCTGGTGATGGGGAACAGAGCCTGGCAGTGATGGCGGTGCTTGAGAGGAGAATGGGAGCCCGGCAGTGGCATGGCTCCCGTCACCTGCCTCAAGACTAATAGTGAACACTACAAGAAACCTGTTAATCCATGACGGTTCCAATCCGCCACAGATCAGTGAAAAACCATCACAGATGCGCAACCATGACGGATTGTATATCACGTCCTAATTTGAAACTGTACCTTTCATGACGGTTCTTGACTGTCACGGGTCTGCCCGAGGCCCGTCCAGCCCAAACTAGGCTCGAGCCTTTGTGACGGACCAAAACCACCACGGACTAACGCCACGTAGGATTTTGGATTGACCGATTTGAATGACGTGGCTGCCTACGTGGAGACTACTTTTCGTCACAGAAACCATCAAGAATAAACATTAGGTTGCTTAAAATTAATCCAAAGAAAAGTGTGTCAAATGAAAATCTAATCAAGTTGACCTATAAGTGACAAAGTAACAAAACATACATCATAGAACTCCAAGTACTACAGCAGCAGCAGTTGAGGCCATATAAATCTGCCAAAAAAATGGCATCACTAACAAACAATATCGACGACGCGGAGCCGCTACTCGTCGACCCGGCCAACGTAAACTTCAAGTGTTCATGTGCCAAGAAGTTTACACAAGAAACTCAATGTTTATGCTGCAAGTTCATCTCAAAGTGCGGACAATAGTAAATAATCCATGCTTGACAAGTAAACTTGCGTATTGAAATCATCTACAGCACTAGCAACATTATAAATAAAAATTATGGTTAGTAAAACTAGTGAACATATGCAGAACCAAATTGTTAACTGAACATATCATATTCAAAGCATCATTAGTAAACATCAGATACATGCAGGTTGAGCACGCAATATGCCTCTGAAATTATGGGAGAGCTAAGCAACATAAATACAAAGAAGCTTTAGCTTCAGGAATAACAGAACATGATAGATAATTGCATCATAACCCTAATATGCATCAGATCTGGTTTAGAAGTCTTCACCAGAGCACCAATTCACTATCATAACATCAGTATAAAAAAACTGATGTGTGCACATTATTGACAAGAGGACAAAAGGAAATCACATTGATGCAGCCAAGAATATGCAGTGCAGTAATGCATATAGAGGACCAAACTCCTCCCAGCAATTTGATACAACACTATGGTAGTTACCAAGTAGGCTTCATGGTTAGAAACTATCCTCCTTGTGATAGTACTAGTAGTTATATCCAAAGGGCTCTCCAATCAGCGGTAAATGCACATATCCATTGGGACAGCATATGGACTAGATCAGGCACTGTTCTGTACATTGCAAGGAACTTCCTACAATACATAAAAGCTATATAAGTTTACACACAAAAATGGTTATGTCTAAAAGCTATGAAAATATGAAGTGTTGTGCTCCATTAACCCTGAATAAATACTGGCTATGAGGGTTAGTGGAGCATCCTAAATGGCAGCAACATATGGGATAAAAATAAACCGTGGTGGTTACTTATCTGATCGACGCCGCCGCGGATCTCAGGAGCCCCACCCTCGCGTACCTCCGCATCGGAGGAGGTGAGCTTCGAAGCTCGCCGTGCTGGGTCACCGGACACGGAGGAGGAAGGGGACAGATGATGGAGGGAGGCGGGCACTGAGTGGTGGATCGGGAGAGGTAAGGCTTGTTTGGCGCTGGCGTGGAGCGGGCGGAGGAAGATAGGTGGAGTGGTGGCGGCTGAGGGAATGGGAGAGAATGGAAATTAGGGTTAGGTGGGTGTGGACCATGGAGTTAAATGGGCTGGCTCAAAAAAATTGCCACCCCGCGTCGGCAACTTAAAATTTTCCATCTCCGCGCGCGCGCTCTCCTACTTTGCCTTTTTTTGGGTGGCTGTCAACTGCATCTCCGCGCGCGCCTCTTCCTTTTCTTTTTAATATCTGTATACGAGTGCATCCGATTGACATGTGGGCCAAACAAGGGGCAAGCACGACACATCAGCAGAAGCCATCCGTGACAGTCCGGATGGTGTATAAATAAAAAAAGCTAAGCCCTGCTAGGCCTAGCTGGTTGATCCGTGATGGTTTCTGTGATGGTCCGTCAATGTCTGTCATAAAGGGGCTACCGTTTTGGGGGCCTATTCACATCATGCTGATTCGTGATGGTTTCCGTGACGGATCAGAGAAACCTTCATCAATGGCACCCTATTTGTGATGGTTTTCGAGAACGCCACCACAAATCCATCACGGATTAACAGGTTTCTTGTAGTGCGAAGCGACTTCATTGCGGGCCACGGAGGTGGGGAGCGGCGCCGGCGGGAGGACCGGGAGGGGCGGCAGGAGGCGAGGAGCGGTGTTGTGCGAGCGGGATTGAGACGTGCTGGTGGGAGGATCCGGTGGGATGCCGAGAAGCGAAGAGCGGCACCGGCAAGCGGGATCGGGAGGGGTGGCGGGAGGCGAGGAGCGGCGCCGGATCGGGAGGGTCGACATGGATCCGGAATGGGGAGGAGAGAGAGATTTACGAGAGGTGGGGATCGGGCTGGATCGGGGTCGATTAGGGGGTGCGCCTGACGGAAGGGTGGGGTGAGAGGGAATTAGGGTTAGGGATGTTTTTTATACCTGGATGGGTGGATGTGTGGGTATTTGTACTTTTGGGCCGAGGGGGGAGGTATTTGGCACTGAAGGGTGCATAAGTCGGGCCCATAACTGCTGCACAAATACCAGTGACGGGTGCGAAGTACTGGCCCGTCGCTGGTGAGTGGTGCATTACCAATGACGGGTGCGAAGTACTGGTCGTCATTGGAGGTATTTTACCAGTAATGGGCACATATACGGGGTCATCACTGGTGAGGTTTTGGGTTAATTTGGTTCATGGGTATAGTACCAGTGACGGGCTTTTTTGCGGCCATAACTGATAACGGATCACCAAAGGGGTATTCTACAGTAGTGATTGAGAAGAACACTGTCTGACCCAATAAACATCGTTTGACACACAGAGAACACCGACCGACTCTATTGACACCTAAAATTTAAAAGTTTATTGCTTGAGGAGCAATGATGCAAACCGCTCTAATTCTTATTTATTCCGGACCTGCATGCCTAGTCCAGCCGGTCCATCATGTTGACTCACTCTGATGAGGACGGAATATAGATCGCCTTCGAGCTAGGCAATACAGCTATACTATTCCCCTTCCATGGACGCTGGGAAGTTTTTTTTTTTTTTGAAAAGGAGGAAGACCCCCGGCCTCTGCATCTGGACGATGCATGCAGCCACTTTATTAATTATTCACAAAGACCTTACAAAGTAGTACATCAGTAAGTCTGAAGCCACCATCTTGGCAACATCTGTCGCTATTTCTATCCACTTGATGAAGGGGTGCTGATAGTCCGAGCCTAATACCAAACAGACCTCGCACCTAAGCCTAACATCTAAAACCGGAGGCCCCAGCCAAGCCATATACCTGGTCTGGGGCACACACCAGTCCGGCGCACTCTCAGAGGCCGCCGCAGCCGTCTTCCACCGATCCATCTTCAGAGCAGATACTGACGCCACGACCTTGCCAGGTCTACCATCGACGCCACCACGACGCCAGACAGCGCGATCCTCCTTCGCGCTAGGCAATACAGCTATACTATTCCCCTTCCATGGACACTGGGAAGTAGCGGGCATGGCAGGTGCATGATAACCATCACCACCCGTCAGATAGCTGAAAGGGTGCTTCACCAAGGAAGACTGGGCAGAGCCAAAACCATGTTCTATCCTGAGGTTCTTGGGTGCAGGTGGTTCAAAAGAGTTGTCCTCATTGCTTGTCTTGCGGGCATCCCTCCTCACAAGCATGGCATTCCTGACAACGTCACGGAAAAACATATCATTTTGAACTTGTGGCGCACACCTATAGCGAAGGTAAGCATACATTTAGTCTAGCGGTCGATAAAGGTGTAATATTAATAACTACAACTATTAGTGACCTTCAAGAATGTCAAACTGATTGACATGCCGAGCAACGATGGAAAGTTAATGTTGTCCCCGTGCTAAGAAGACTTCCTGTTATCATCCTCAAGTTAGTAAGAATGTGAAATTAATCTAGTACAACACTTTTTAAGTAGGCACTTACAGGAGGCTTGATCAACGTCCATAGAGGTTCCCATGACGAATCCAACATTTTCTTCACCAGAAAGAAGTTGGTCCCTATAGCATCCGGCAAGTTCTTCGAAAACGCGGAGCAGCACAATTTGATTGCTAGCTTCTTGGATGGCTATTTCCCTCGTGCCTAGAGGGAAATATGTCTCATGGCCAACCAGGCCCACGTACATAATCACACAAGCGATATCTACAGTTGATACAATATTACAAATTGCATAAGAAAAGAGCTAATGCGCATTCGATATAATATTATAGTAATATATATATTATACAAGCATAGCAGTGGTTGAGCCATTTGGGTATTTGAACACATCAGCCACATATATTCATGTCAACGGAAAAGTATGGTTAAATAGGAAAACAATTGTATCTTTTCACTTATCAAATATGTTGGGAGCAGAATCTAAAGAAAACAGAAAAGCAGAGCTATAACTACCTGAGGATATATTCAGATTATGGAGCATGAAGTCGGTTCAGAGCTATAACAACAACATGATAACATGGAACGATATTCAGATTATAAGATGCATGTCTTGCAGTACAAAAAGGAGAATTAATCATAAATAAATCAGAGATAGCGGGACATGAAGATATGATCATGCAACTTGAATAGCGGCATAGGCTGATGGACAAAAATATTATAACTATTGACAACAAATATCTAGTGGCCGACACATAAAACTTGCTTACGCCAGGATGCTTTGGACTATTCCTCCTGCCTATGTACAATTTCACAAACAAAACAGAGACATGCACAAGCATCTACATCTATATTTGTGAGAGATGGAACTGAAGAACAATATATCAGCTGATCTCAACGAAGTTCAGATTACAAGCTGATACAATGCAACAATTTTCAGATTACAGGATGGATGTCTTGCAGTATAGAAAAAGGAGAATTAATCCTAAATTACATTTAGAGATAGCAAGACATGAATATATGATCATGCAGCATGAGTAGCAGCACAGGTAGGTTTAAAAAAAATCAGAACAATTGACAACACATATCTAGCGGCTGACACACAAAACTTGGTCAGATGAGGTTGTTTTGGATAAATTTTCCTGCCTATGTACAATTTAACGAAGAAAACTGAGACATACACAATAATCTACATGTATATCCGTGGGAGATGGAACACTCTCCACTAACACAATCAGTTGATCTCGTCGAACTTCTGATACACTAAGCATTAACTAATTGAATAGCAGCTGCAAGGTATAGGCAGTGGGGGCAGAAAACAATTCTAATGTTCACTGGAATTGACTAACACAGGATGCCTGATCACACACGTAGCAATATGGAGAACCGCATCTATGTAATCTATTACACACATTGCTGAAAGTACCCTCCCATGTGGACAAATCTTTGGGGAAGAAGAAGAGGATACCGGAGTGGAGAAGAGGGAAGACGGGTTGTGGTCGTACCATCACTAGTAGAAAACAGGGCTTTCGTTCTAGCCGGATCGGAGCAATAGTCCTGGCCGCGTTACGAACCGGGACTAATGTGAGCATTAGTCCCGGTTCGAGCGGCTAGGACGCCGGCCGGGGCTCGGCAGGCATCAGTCCCGGTTCGATTGGGACCTTTAGTCCCGGTTGGAGACACCAACCGGGACTAAAGGGGCCGATACCCTTTAGTCCCGGTTGGAGTCTCCAACCGGGACCAAAGGTCTGTCTTTAGTCCCGGTTTTAGACCCCAACCGGGACTAAAAGTTTGCCTATATATACCCTCGCCCCTGCCCGCCCTCTCCTCTGTTTTTTGCTCATAGAAGGTGGGAGGTGTGTGCTAGTTTGTTTTCCCTTCCTATGCACAAGAGGTGTTCGATGAAATGCCTGAGAGCATGATGCCACTTGAGTTCACACAAAACAAACATGATATGAGGTGCCCGAGCCACACTTAAGCTTTCTCCTCTTTCTTGCCCGAGCCACACTTAAGCTTTCTCCTCTTTCTTGCCCGAGCCACACAATCCATTCTTCTCCTCTGTTCTTCCTCCAAGCTCCATTTTCCCCAAGATTTGTCTAGATTTGGCGGTGCACCAACTATCCAAGTGTTCTAAAAGGCTAGCAACTCCATCCTTTCATCTCTCATTACTAGTTTAGCTCATTTCATGCTCTAGAAGTAGAGTGATTTGTGGGTTTTGGTGGAGGAGTGTATGTGGGAGTTTATTTGATTTAGATGCAATTTGAGCTCAAATTAACTTCTTAGTTTGCAAATGTGTAGGGTGTCGTCCCGTCCCCGTCCCCGTCCTCACCGCCGTCGATCGCCCGCGCCGATCTCGTCGCCGGCACCACCGTGGTGAGCCTCTTGTTCTTATCGGTTTTTTTTAAATCTTACTTGTATGATTTTGATAGTTACTTGTATAATTTTCTTACTTGTATTATTGTTTGTTATTATATAAGGTCCATGGTTTTGATATCAGCCCCTGTCGGCTCTCGTCCGGTCTATGATTCGGATGTGGTATATTATCTTTTATAACTATTTGTTTCATTTAGTGTTTATGACAATTATGCCGACCAACTTGACATAGATATTTTTATCTAGGAGGTATGTGAACCGGAAATTCCAACCGACCCTCTTGTCGAGAGGTTAAATTTAGTTGAAAACGAAAACAATTCTTTGAAAAAAAAATTGAAAAGAATTGAAGAAGAGAAGATGAAATTGGAGTTGCATGTTGCCGATGTCGTCGATCTACACAAGATCCAGATGGATGCAATGCGCTTGAAGATTAGAAAGATTAGAAAATATGCCATTGATAAAGAGGTTTGGTATCATTATGTTGTTGGATCAATTGTTACCTTAGTTGCGATTTTGATCGCATTTGTTGTTGCATTTAAATGTTTTACATAGTTGTATGTTAGTTTCAATGTATGTTTTAGATGCTCTAGATAGTTGTATGTTGTTTTATGAGAACTATGTATGAACTTTATGTATTTATTTTTGCAGTAATAACATTTGATCACTACTGTACTTTGGTTTTAATGTGATGAACTTGTATTAATTTGGTCATTTTTCTATTCATGATGTTCTGTAATGGTTTTTGATATACTTAATTATATAATGTAGATGAACTGGCAATGGATGTATGGTGACCGACGCACTGCCGAGTACATTACGGGCCTGCAAAATTTTATCGGTGTGGCTCAGGCAAACAGTGTGAATGGTTTTATGTGTTGTCCATGTGTTGTCTGTCGGAATGACAAGGATTACTCTTCCTCGAAAATCCTTCACACCCACCTGCTAAAGTCCGGTTTCATGCCCAGCTATAATTGTTGGACCAAGCACGGAGAAAGAGGGGTTATGATGGAAGACAATGAAGAAGAAGAGAATGATGACAACTATCCTATGTTCCCTGAATACGGTGATACTGCAACGGGGGAAGCTGAAGATCAAGAGGCACCAGATGTGCCCGCTGATGATCTTCGCCGGGCCATTGTTGATGCACAAAGAGAATGTGAAAGTGAAAAGGAGAAGTTGAAGTTCGAGCGCATGTTAGAGGATCACAAAAAATTGTTGTACCCAAATTGCGAAGATGGCAACACAAAGCTCGGTACCACACTGGAATTACTGCAATGGAAGGCAGAGAATGGTTTATCTGACAAGGGATTTGAGAAGTTACTGAAAATAATGAAGAAGAAGCTTCCAAAGGATAACGAATTGCCTGACAGTACATACGAAGCAAAGAAGGTTCTCTGCCCTCTAGGATTAGAAGTGCAGAAGATACATACATGCCCTAATGACTGCATCCTCTACCGCGCTGAGGAGTACGAGAATTTGAATGCATGCCCGGTATGCGGTGTATTGCTGTATAAGATCAGACGAGATGACCCTGGTGATGTTGAGGGTGAGCGCCCCAGGAAGAGGGTTCCTGCCAAGGTGATGTGGTATGCTCCTATAATACCATGGTTGAAACGTCTGTTCAGAAACAAAGAGCATGCCAAGTTGTTGCGATGGCACAAAGAAGACCGTAAGAAAGACGGGATGTTGAGAGTACCCGCTGATGGGTCGCGGTGGAGAAAAATCGAGAGAGAGTTCCCGGAGTTTGCAGATGACGCATGGAACTTATGGTTTGGTATAAGTACAGATGGCATGAATCCTTTTGGGGAGCAGAGCAGCAGTCATAGCACCTGGCCTGTGACTCTATGTATCTATAACCTTCCTCCTTGGTTGTGCATGAAGCGGAAGTTCATTATGATGCCAGTGTTCATCCAAGGCCCTAAGCAACCCGGCAACGACATTGATGTGTACCTAAGGCCATTAGTTGAAGAACTTTTACAGTTGTGGGATATAAAAGGTGTACGTGTGTGGGATGAGCACAAACAGCAGGAATTTGACCTACGAGCGTTGCTGTTTGTAACCATCAATGATTGGCCTGCTCTTAGTAACCTTTCAGGACAGACAAACAAGGGATACAATGCATACACGCACTGTTTAGATGAGACTGAAAGTATATATTTGGATAAATGTAAGAAGAATGTGTACCCAGGACATCGTCGATTTCTTCCGATCAAGCATCCCTTAAGAAAGAAAGGCAAGCATTTCAAAGGTGAGGCAGATCACCGGAAGAAGCCTGCCCACCGTACTGGTGATGATATATTTGATATGGTCAAGGATTTAAAAGTAATCTTTGGAAAGGGTCCTGGCGGTCAATCTGTTCCGAATGACGCTAACGGACACGCACCCATGTGGAAGAAGAAATCTATATTTTGGGAGCTACCCTATTGGAAAGTCCTAGAGGTCCACTCTGCAATCGACATGATGCACGTGACGAAGAATCTTTGCGTGAACCTGCTAGGCTTCTTGGGCATGTATGGGAAGACAAAAGATACACCGGAGGCACGGGAGGACCAGCAACGTATGCACGAAAAAGACGGCATGCATCCAAAGCAGTATCAAGGTCCTGCCAGCTACGCTCTTACCAAAGCAGAGAAGGAAATCTTTTTTGAATGCCTGATCAGTATCAAGGTCCAGTCTGGCTTCTCGTCGAATATAAAAGGAATAATAAATATGGCAGAGAAAAAATTCCAAAACCTAAAGTCTCATGACTGCCACGTGATTATGATGCAATTGCTTCCGGTTGCATTGAGTGGGCTTCTACCAGAAAATGTTCGATTAGCCATTGTGAAGCTATATGCATTCCTCAATGCAATTTCTCAGAAGGTAATCGATCCAGAAATCCTACCAAGGTTACAAAATGATTTGGTCCAATGTCTTGTCAGTTTCGAGTTGGTGTTCCCACCATCCTTCTTCAATATTATGACGCACGTCCTAGTTCACCTAGTCGAAGAGATTGCCATTCTGGGTCCTGTATTTCTTCACAATATGTTCCCCTTTGAGAGGTTCATGGGAGTCTTAAAGAAAATATGTTCATAACCGTGCTAGGCTAGAAGAAAGCATCTCCAAGGGCTATGAAACAGAGGAGGTTATTGAGTTTTGTGTTGACTTTATTCCTGACCTTAAGCCGATTGGTGTTCCTCAATCGCGGCATGAGGGGAGACTGAGTGGAAAAGGCACGCTAGGACCGAAAGCAATAATATGTAGGGACGGGCATTCTTTCACTCAAGCACATTACACAGTTCTACAAAATTCTACCTTGGTGGCCCCTTATATCAATGAACACAAGAATATTGTACGCTCCCAACACCCGGGGCAGTCTGACGACTGGATTACACGTGCACACATGGCGACTTTCGGCTATTGGTTGCAAACACATCTCATGAATAACACCATTGTTGCCGATCAGTTGTACTTGTTGGCCAGGACACCATCTTCGACTGTATTGACTTTCCAAGGGTACGAGATAAATGGGAATACATTTTACACGATCGCCCAAGATAAAAAGAGCACCAACCAAAACAGTGGTGTCCGCTTTGATGCAACAAACACCAATAGGGAAAAGGACACATATTATGGTTATATAGAGGAGATATGGGAACTTGACTATGGACGTGATTTTAAGGTCCCTTTGTTTCGGTGCAAATGGGTCAATCTGACAGGAGGCGGGGTAAAGGTAACCCGCAGTACGGAATGACAACAGTGGATCTCAACAATCTTGGGTACACAGACGAACCATTCGTCCTAGCCAATGATGTGGCGTAGGTTTTCTATGTGAAGTACATGTCTACCAAACCGAGAAAAAGAAAAGATAAGGAAGCGAATACATCATACGATGAGCCAAAGCATCACATAGTTCTTTCAGGGAAAAGAAACATCGTGGGAGTGGAGGACAAGACAGACATGTCAGAAGATTATGAAAAGTTTCACGAAATTCCTCCCTTCACAGTGAAGGCTGACCCAAGCATCTTGTTAAATGATGAAGATTCTCCATGGTTACGGCGCAATCATAAGCAAGGGACACACGCGAAGAAAAAAATTTATACCCCAAGATCCCACTCTGGGATGTGACCGGCTTCACCGTCATCTTTGTAAGAGTTAGGGTATATATGTGTTTTGGGTGTCCTAGGTGGACTCCGGAGAATCGGAATTGAACCAAAAAGCTAGGCCATTTTGGCATTTGAAACATGTTTTTTGAATAATTATTTATTAAGTTATGAATTTTCAATTATTCCTGTCCTTTTAGTATTTTAATTATACAGAGGAGTTAATCAATGCAATTATGTCCAAACAAAATATGAATGTCTTCTGAGCATTCCAGATAAGCCGCATCATTCATATAAGCATTCACTCTAGCAAGCATTCTAGCAATCAATATACAATCAATGAATAAAGCAATAAAGAAAACAATAAGAAAAAGCAAATAGAAAGCAAAACAAAACTTCAAGGAAATCCAAATAAAAACTCCTAAGGGAACTGTAGGACTTAACTACAAATAACAAAAATAGTTTTTGTCCTAAATAAAACTTAGCAGCAAAGAAAAATACTAAACTAATAACTTAACAGAAAAGAAAATATAACATTATTAGGTTAACAAAAAGTATTTTATAATATTCTTCAATAGCAAAAAGAATCAACTAAAATTTTCATACAGTATTTTTTGTTAAAAACTTTAATAGCAAAAAGAATTAAATCAAAACTAGGCATGTTTAATAGCAAAAAGATTTAAATCAAAAGTTTTTGAATCTGTTTAAAACAAAACTAAAATAATTTGGATGTTTAGTCCCGGTTGGTGGCTCCAACCGGGACTAAACGCCTAGCCCATTCGCGCCCTTTCGGCCGCAGCCAAAATAAGCTTTAGTCCCGGTTGGAGGCACCAACCCACTAACCGGGACTAAAGGTAGGCCTTTAGTCCCGATTGGTGGCACCAACCGGGACTAAAGGCCTGGCGGTATTTAAACCGCCCTTTCTCCCTCCCCCAATCTTCCTCCATTCCCTCGCCCTATCGACCGCGCCCTCGATGCGTCCGCTAGCTCCCGCCGCCGGCCTCCACGCGACGCCGTCAGGCTGCCCGCCGCTCTCTTCCACGCGCCGGCGACGTCAGGCTGCCCGCCGCCGCTCCTCCACGCGCGCGCGCCCCCTCGACGTCGCCGCTCTCCTCCACGCGCCGCGCGCCCGAGCCCGTGCCGGCCCTCCTCCACGCGCGCGCCGTCAGGCTGCCCGAGCCCGCGCCGGCGCTCCTCCACGCGCGCGCCGTCAGGCTGCCCCGACGTCCGGCGTCCAGGTTCGCCTCTCCGTCCCTCAAGCATTTGCTTTTAGTTACCTACATTTTTGCTAAGTCCCTGAGATTCCAAATATCATATTGCATTCTTTTGGTGTGTGTAACTTTGTGCATGTTGGTCCTATGAACATGATTTATATATGTAAAATGTGCTACTCTTCGTGCTCTACATGATGGTGTCATTTGCATGCATAATAGAGTTCATCTTGATGTGTTAATCTACGTTGCAAAAGTGCATCCTGATGTTAAGTCTCAAAAATAGCTTATCACATGGTTGTATATTGCCTTGATGATTCCCATGAACCTGTTGCTCCTATGTTTATGCCATGTTGTAATATTTGGGCTCCATGATATGTACATGAACTTTTTGATTCCATCATTTTAACTCTGCTCATGCATATGCCCAGTTTTTCACTAAGTCATGATCTGTTTCAGAATGTTGCATTTTGCATGGATCATAGTCAATTAATCATGATGTTTATGAACATGGACCGTAAAGATGAATTGAAGCATGTCATCTCTACTTTAAGTGCATATCAAGTTTGTGCCCATATAGTTCCTGTAGCATGTTGTTTTGATTTACAGGATTTGTGGTGTTGCATCTCCGTGGAGTGATCGTCGACGTTGGAGCTGTTGGTCCACGATCGTCCCTCCGCTGATCGACTACATCCTCCACATCCGAGGGTGAGCTACAATTCCTGATTTGTTTTCATAGGAATTTGTTCTCGACGACGATGCCCAGCCTGCATCCTCGTCGTCGACTCGGCGGCGACAACCAGTTTGAGAGGCGCCATGTCCGGGACTGGGCTCCGCCGGGCTGGCACTGGGAGGTGCTACCCTCCGGGGCGCACAGCTTGGTGAGGAATCGGGGTCTCGTCGTCGACCCGGAGCTTCTTTGGTGGCGGTCGCGTGGGCCACTATCAGTGCAGAGGGAGCCGGCCCCCGAGAGGGTGGTACGTCGCCGTGTCAGGGAGGAGGACGAGCACGTCCGTCGCTACATGGTTGCGTTGGACGACAGCTTCTCCAATACCTGGCAGTTTCTTCAGGGATCTCACCCGAGCTATGATCCTGTGATGGTTCCTTCTCTTTGGGTGTTCACCGCCCGCGGCTCAGGAACCGGGAGTCGACGTCCAGTTTGATTGGGCGAGATGTTTAGTGATATTATGTGATATTATTGTTGCATTAACTGGATTATTCGAGATGTATTAGTGATATTATATGATAATATTATTGCATTAACTGGATTATTCGAGATGTATTAGTGATATTATGTGAATTTGTTTTAATAATGTGATTTTTTTAATCGAGATGCAAATAGACATGGAAATGTGAATTTGTTTTAATAATTTGTTTATAGCATTGAAATAACTTGCAAGTCTTTGCAGAAACTATGGAACACGGCAGAGACGAAGAACAAGAAGACATGTTGGGGGCAATAATCCGCGACGGAGATGATGATATCACCTCACAGTTTCTGAACGACTCCGGTGAGGGAATAGAGGGAGGAGATGACGGCTCCGGTGAGGGAATGGAGGGAGAAGATGACGGCTCCGGTGTTGGAACCTTAATTATTACAAAGTCCGGCGAGGTATATTAATTAAGCCTCTGCTAACTAGATGCATTAATTGATTTGTATATACATATATTAACGCTTCCTTCTTCTTTTAGCCCTCCGGATCGAGCCAATCTTCTATAAAGAAACGAGGCCCGAAAAAAAGGTTGGGCAAAAATGAAAGGTTCAAGATCGAAGAAGTCCGTGAAGATGGCAAACCGATTGGTCCCGCGCGGAACGCAAACCGATTTGTAAGTCAGTGCGGAGTTATTGTTAGGGACAGCATCCCGATCACCATTCGAGAATGGAATAAGCCAAAGGCGGATGGAGTTACTTATGTCGACGATAGATCCAAAGAAATGCTTTGGAATACGCTCATGACAAATTTCACCCTACCGCCAGAGGTGGATCCAAATAACAAGGTTATAGAGCCAAAAGTCAAGGCGTGGGCTCTTAAGAAGATGGCCGCACAATTCTGCAATTGGAAGAAAACATTGCACCAAGACTATGTCCTGAAAGACAAGACTCCAACATTCACCGAAGCATATGAGAAGATAAAAGATCACTGGGACGCATTTGTGGAGTACAAGACATCGGATGAAGCTAAGAAAAGGTCAAAAATAAATAAGCAAAATGCTGCAAAGAAGGAATATCACCATGTTATGGGGTCAGGTGGCTACAAGGTTGCCAGGCCTAAGTGGGAGAAAACTAAGAACGACCTGATTGATAAAGGGATCGATCCAGAGACATTGGAGTGGGCCGAACGGGCAAAGGCTTGGTTCTACGGGCATGGGGGAAAGTTGGACCCAGAAACAGGAAAGTGTATTTTTACAAAAGATCAACTTGCAACACCCCTCAAAGCCCTTAAAGCTGCAATGAAGGACGTGCAGGACGGGAAGTTCAATCCCGACAGAGAGAACGACGAGCTGACACGCGCCTTCGGGAATGCTGAACAAAGTGGACGAACACGTGGCACATCAGGCTCCGTTCCGCGGAAGATTGGTTTTCCCGATTGCAGTGAGACTTATAGAAGCCGAGGGAGAAAAAAGAAACAGCATGCAGACCGGATGCAGAAGATAGAAAAAAAATTAGAGCAGCAGCAGAAGCAAATAGAGGCACTTACCAGCCAGCAAGCTACCGGCCCATCTCAGCGGCACGAAGATCCTGCATTCGATACTGCCGGCCCATCATCTTAGCGGAAAAGCTGCGTGGCTTCCACGGAGCTCGCTCGGCCCATAGATGATATCACGGCTCGTTCGGCCCATAGATGATTTCACGCAGAGGGAAAATTGTGAGCTACATGTGAAATGCATGAACATATCCGTGAAGGTGACGGTCGGCTTTGCCTTACCTCCTGGTAATGGAACTTACCATTGCTCTCCGATTCCAGATGGCTATGCTGTTATCGAGGTGGATGAAGTTATCAAGGGATTTGAGCAGCTGGAGCTTGACTTCCCTACAGGTGAAGGGGAGACTGAACTGGGAGATGCCAGAAAAACTACCATTCTATGGAAAAAAGGAACACATCGTGCTTCCACATTGGACGCCAAGGCTATCGACTCCTCAGAGTAGCAATCCAGCTCTATCTCCGTCGCCTCAGCAGTCTCCGCCGCCTCAGCAGACTACGCCGCCTCAGCCGTCTCCGCCGCCTCAGCAGACTCCGGCGCCTCCGCCGCCTCAGCACCGGGTGGATAAGCGGAAGAGAACCGCCGCTCCGGCGGCTAGTATTACAACTGTGAAGAAATCCAGAGCAAGTACAAGGTACAGCGTCAAGGAGGCTCCTGCCAAGTTACCATACGAAATGAGTGATGAGGAAGTCAAGAAGCTCGTGGATGACGATGTGAAACGCCAGCTTGCACCGAAACGGCCCAAGCCAAAGGAGAAAATAGATCCGACAAAAGCGAAGCAGTTTCTAGAAAACCTTATGCGACCACCACCGCCTCCACTGCCATCAAACTATGACCGCTCTATTATCAAGTCACATAAACAGCAGCGGTCGGGAAGTAGTAGTAGTGCAAGGGGGAAAGCAATTCCCCAGCTCGGAGAACAGAAAAACCAATCGTGCCCCCCGCTCAACGTGTTTTCCGATAAGGATTATGATCCGAAGGTAGCGGCCACTCTTGCTCAATTCTTAAGCGGGGTAGAGTTCTCCACGGCTGAGTTAGCATACAGATACCAGCACGGGAAGCCTCTCGTCAGACCTGAGGAGGAATGGCTTCTACCAACACAAATGCGAAGATTGCATGAGTGGTACATGGAAGCCTCAAAGGAAGGGAAAGACTCACTCATGGTGGGAATTAAAAATGAGCATTACTTCAGTGGAGACGAGGAGATGTTCATTGAATTTGAGGAATTATTTCAGTTATACAATCAAGACGCCCTCGACAAATCTATCATCGGTTGCTATTGTCTGTAAGTATTATTTCTGTAATTAAGTCTCTAGCTCAGCTCGTTCATTGCATGTATAATTATCCTCACTATATTATGCAGAATGAAGATCCTCGAATGCACAAGAGGACAAATCTATGACATTGGGTTCATTAACCCAAATAACATACATGAATATACGGTACAAAACTACGCCAAGGAAACAGAGGATAACTTGCTAAAGGCGTTAATTGAACAACAAACCAAAAGGGAAATATTATTTCCTTACAACTTCAAGTGAGTGTTACTGTCTTGTACACATTCTGTTTCGCTTACTCGATGTTAAGTGTAATTGATGAGTTATGCGTGTGCAGGTTCCACTTTATTCTGCTAGTCATTCAGTTTGACACAAGAAAAGTACTTGTCATGGACTCGAAACGTAAAGACCCTAAGATGTGGGCGGACCTGGGTGAAATGCTCCAGAGGTAATTTCAATCATTATCGCACTATATCGGCAACTTTCGTTCATTTCCTGATATCAAGTAATTAATAACTCATTTATTCATTTTCTTTGCCGGGTAGGGTTTGGAAACGGTTCACCAAGAAGGTTAGGGGTGAATGGAAAGAGGAGCTGCAATTTTGACAACTCAATATAAGTAGTACTAGTTAGGTCCGCGCATCTCTTTGATTCTAGCTAGTTTCAATACCATTATCATGCTTGATTATTATTTTGATTGAACTCTATTCTCGTAAAGTGCTCGAGGCAGAGAGACGGAAATAATTTATGTGGATACTACGTTTGCGAGTTCATTCGCCAGACGACCTTTGAGAAGGGCAGAATTTTACAACAACTTGAAGTACGTAAACAATATTCACAATTTTATTTTATTAGCATCAATTATGTTGAGTTTCATTCATATATATTGACCCCCTTCTTTAAATTAGATCCAACGGATGCGGGACGATCTCCTACCAAAGGATCGCGTACGAGCAATTCAAGAGAAATTGGCGGGATTCTTACTTGAAGAGGTCATATCTAAAGCCGGATAATACCATCGGGAATTGGTAGGGGATTTTGGTAATTAGATATTAGGGATCGTAAGAGATATTATATTGTATATATGCATGAACGTGTACTATATGTAGTAGCGTCGAATATATATACGAAAACTTGTTGTTCGACCAAGCACGGAGAAAGAGGTCACTTCTCTATATTCATGACGATGTTGTGTAATGGTTACTTCATTGCTATATGTAGTAGCGTCGAGTTGAATGGAAAACATAAAATAACTACAACTATTAGTGACCTTCAAGAATGTCAAACTGATTCACATGCCGAGCAACGATGGAAAGTTAATGTTGTCCCCGTGCTAAGAAGACTTCTTGTTATCATCCTCAAGTTAGTAAGAATGTGAAATTAATCTGGTACAACACTTTTTAAGTAGGCACTTACTGGAGGCTTGATCAACGTCCATAGAGGTTGCCATGACGAATCCAACATTTGCTTCACCAGAAAGAAGTTGGTCCCTATAGCATCCGGCAAGTTCTTTGAAAACGCGGAGCAACACAATTTGATTGCTAGCATCTTGGATGGCTATTTCCCTCGTGCCTAGAGGGAAATATGTCTCATGGCCAACCAGGCCCACGTACTGGGGTGAGTCTCTCCCTTATCTCTCGCTACAGTCCTGGGTGAGGAGAAGAGAGAGGCGACTCGTGCTTCCCCATTTCCCCGGCGCGGTCGTGGGTTCCTCTCTCCTCCGCCGACCCCTCCGGCGGCGGGAGGATGGAGGAACCCCGGATCTTTGCGCTTGGGTGTAAATAGGGTGGGCTGTGTGTGCTCCGGCGGCCGCGCGGTGATGGGAGAGGCGCTGTTGTGGTGGAGAATAAGGTGCCCGAGATCCGGTCTCCCTCGCGGCGGCGTCGTCGGTGCTGCCGGTGGATCTGCGGGAGTTCGTTCCAAGCGTGGCTGGGGTGGCGGCGGCGCCAGCTACGATTCGGATTTTGTCCCCCTCCTTCGTCGTCTCTACGGCGCTTCCTCTGGTGCCGTTTTGGAGGTTGTGGGGTTTGCACAGGAGGTGCTGGTGGATGCTGGGACACTGACGGTGGCGGCTACCGGTGACGCGACGGATGCTGGGGCTTCTGGCCTTGTTTTGGGGAGGTGGTTTGTAGCGGTTCTTCGTCCTTCGCGTCTCCGGCGAGCTGGAGTTGTGGCGGAGGCATGGAGCCATACTTTCTGTGGGGATTGTCCCCGGTCGATGCGCCGGAACCCGATCTTTGTTCCTGTTCGCTGGAATGGGACATACATGCGGCCTCCAAAGCTTTTGATAGCGATGCAGATATGGCTTCTTCAACGGCGGCTCGAGCAGACGGCGAGCGGCCGGCCGGCTTGGCGATGGCGAGCCTGAGGTGTTGGTGCGTTGTTGTGTTTCTGGGGGGTTCGCGTTGCTTCGGTGGCAGGACCTGGAGTGGTCTGTATCCGTCGTTGTTTCTGTATGTGTATGTACTGTTCTTGCTGTTGTATGAATACTTGTGGCGTACGCGTCTTTTTCTCAAAAAAAAAAACCAGGCACACGTACATAATCACGCAAGCGATATCTACAGTTGATACAATATTACAAATTGCATAAGAAAAGAGCTAATGCGCATTCGATATAATATTATAGTAATATATATATTATACAAGCATAGCAGTGGTTGAGCCATTTGGGTATTTGAACACATCAGCCACATATGTTCATGTCAACGGAAAAGTATGGTTAAATAGGAAAACAATTGTATCTTTTCACTTATCAAATATGTTGGGAGCAGAATCTAAAAAAAACAGTAAAGCAGAGCTATAACTACCTGAGGATATATTCAGGTTATGGAGCATGAAGTCGGTTCAGAGCTATAACAACAACATGATAACATGGAACGATATTCAGATTATAAGATGCATGTCTTGCAGTACAAAAAGGAGAATTAATCATAAATAAATCAGAGATAGCGAGACATTAAGATATGATCATGCAACATGAATAGCGGCATAGGCTGATGGACGAAAATATTATAACTCTTGACAACAAATATCTAGTAGCCGACACATAAAACTTGCTTACGCCAGGATGCTTTGGACTATTCCTCCTGCCTATGTACAATTTCACAAACAAAACAGAGACATGCACAAGCATCTACATCTATATTTGTGAGAGATGGAACTGAAGAACAATATATCAGCTGATCTCAACGAATTTCAGATTACAAGCTGATACAATGCAACAATTTTCAGATTACAGGATGGATGTCTTGCAGTATAGAAAAAGGAGAATTAATCCTAAATTAAATTTAGAGATAGCAAGACATGAATATATGATCATGCAGCATGAGTAGCAGCACATTTAGGTTTAAAAAAAATCAGAACAATTGACAACACATATCTAGCGGCTGACACACAAAACTTGGTCAGATGAGGTTGTTTTGGATAAATTTTCCTGCCTATGTACAATTTAACGAAGAAAACTGAGACATACACAATAATCTACATGTATATCCGTGGGAGATGGAACACTCTCCACTAACACAATCAGTTGATCTCGTCGAAGTTCTGATACACTAAGCATTAACTAATTGAATAGCAGCTGCAAGGTATAGGCAGTGGGGGCAGAAAACAATTCTAATGTTCACTGGAATTGACTAACACAGGATGCCTGATCACATACGTAGCAATATGGAGAACCGCATCTATGTAATCTATTACACACATTGCTGAAAGTACCCTCCCATGTGGACAAATCTTTGGGGAAGAAGAAGAGGATACCGGAGTGGAGAAGAGGGAAGACGGGTTGTGGTCGTACCATCACTAGTAGAAAACAGGGCTTTCGTTCTAGCCGGATCGGAGCAATAGTCCCGGCCGCGTTACGAACCGGGACTAATGTGAGCATTAGTCCCGGTTCGAGCGGCTAGGACGCCGGCCGGGGCTCGGCAGGCATCAGTCCCGGTTCGATTGGGACCTTTAGTCCCGGTTGGAGACACCAACCGGGACTAAAGGGGCCGATACCCTTTAGTCCCGGTTGGAGTCTCCAACCGGGACTAAAGGTCTGTCTTTAGTCCCGGTTTTAGACCCCAACCGGGACTAAAAGTTTGCCTATATATACCCTCGCCCCTGCCCGCCCTCTCCTCTGTTTTTTGCTCATAGAAGGTGGGAGGTGTGTGCTAGTTTGTTTTCCCTTCCTATGCACAAGAGGTGTTCGATGAAATGCCTGAGAGCATGATGCCACTTGAGTTCACACAAAACAAACATGATATGAGGTGCCCGAGCCACACTTAAGCTTTCTCCTCTTTCTTGCCCGAGCCACACTTAAGCTTTCTCCTCTTTCTTGCCCGAGCCACACAATCCATTCTTCTCCTCTGTTCTTCCTCCAAGCTCCATTTTCCCCAAGATTTGTCTAGATTTGGCGGTGCACCAACTATCCAAGTGTTCTAAAAGGCTAGCAACTCCATCCTTTCATCTCTCATTGCTAGTTTAGCTCATTTCATGCTCTAGAAGTAGAGTGATTTGTGGGTTTTGGTGGAGGAGTGTATGTGGGAGTTTATTTGATTTAGATGCAATTTGAGCTCAAATTAACTTCTTAGTTTGCAAATGTGTAGGGTGTCGTCCCGTCCCCGTCCCCGTCCTCACCGCCGTCGATCGCCCGCGCCGATCTCGTCGCCGGCACCACCGTGGTGAGCCTCTTGTTCTTATCGGGTTTTTTTTTTAAAATCTTACTTGTATGATTTAGATAGTTACTTGTATAATTTTCTTACTTGTATTATTGTTTGTTATTATATAAGGTCCATGGTTTTGATATCAGCCCCTGTCGGCTCTCGTCCGGTCTATGATTCGGATGCGGTATATTATCTTTTATAACTATTTGTTTCATTTAGTGTTTATGACAATTATGCCGACCAACTTGACATAGATATTTTTATCTAGGAGGTATGTGAACCGGAAATTCCAACCGACCCTCTTGTCGAGAGGTTAAATTTAGTTGAAAAAGAAAACAATTATTTGAAAAAAAATTGAAAAGAATTGAAGAAGAGAAGATGAAATTGGAGTTGCATGTTGCCGATGTCGTCGATCTACACAAGATCCAGATGGATGCAATGCGCTTGAAGATTAGAAAGATTAGAAAATATGCCATTGATAAAGAGGTTTGGTATCATTATGCTGTTGGATCAATTGTTACCTTAGTTGCGATTTTGATCGCATTTGTTGTTGCATTTAAATGTTTTACATAGTTGTATGTTAGTTTCAATGTATGTTTTAGATGCTCTAGATAGTTGTATGTTGTTTTATGAGAACTATGTATGAACTTTATGTATTTATTTTTGCAGTAATAACATTTGATCACTACTGTACTTTGGTTTTAATGTGATGAACTTGTATTAATTTGGTCATTTTTCTATTCATGATGTTCTGTAATGGTTTTTGATATACTTAATTATATAATGTAGATGAACCGGCAATGGATGTATGGTGACCGACGCACTGCCGAGTACATTACGGGCCTACAAAATTTTATCGGTGTGGCTCAGGCAAAGAGTGTGAATGGTTTTATGTGTTGTCCATGTGTTGTCTGTCGGAATGACAAGGATTACTCTTCCTCGAAAATCCTTCACACCCACCAGCTAACCATGGACACTGGGAAGTAGCGAGCATGGCAGGTGCATGATAACCATCACCACCCGTCAGATAGCTGAAAGGGTGCTTCACCAAGGAAGACTGGGCAGAGCCAAAACCATGTTCTATCCTGAGCTTCTTGGGTGCAGGTGGTTCAAGAGAGTTGTCCTCATTGCTTGTCTTGCGGTCATCCCTCCTCACAAGCATGGCATTCTTGACAACGTCACGGAAAAACATATCATTTTGAACTTGTGGCGCACACCTATAGCGAAGGTAAGCATACATTTAGTCTAGCTGTCGAGAAAGGTGTAATATTAATAACTACAACTATTAGTGACCTTCAAGAATGTCAAACTGATTGACATGCCGAGCAACGATGGAAAGTTAATGTTGTCCCCGTGCTAAGAAGACTTCCTGTTATCATCCTCAAGTTAGTAAGAATGTGAAATTAATCTGGTACAACACTTTTTAAGTAGGCACTTACTGGAGGCTTGATCAACGTCCATAGAGGTTCCCATGACGAATCCAACATTTGCTTCACCAGAAAGAAGTTGGTCCCTATAGCATCCGGCAAGTTCTTCGAAAACGCGGAGCAGCACAATTTGATTGCTAGCTTCTTGGATGGCTATTTCCCTCGTGCCTAGAGGGAAATATGTCTCATGGCCAACCAGGCCCACGTACATAATCACACAAGCGATATCTACAGTTGATACAATCTTACAAATTGCATAAGAAAAGAGCTAATGCGCATTCGATATAATATTATAGTAATATATATATTATACAAGCATAGCAGTGGTTGAGCCATTTGGGTATTTGAACACATCAGCCACATATGTTCATGTCAACGGAAAAGTATGGTTAAATAGGAAAGCAATTGTATCTTTTCACTTATCAAATATGTTGGGAGCAGAATCTAAAGAAAACAGAAAAGCAGAGCTATAACTACCTGAGGATATATTCAGATTATGGAGCATGAAGTCGGTTCAGAGCTATAACAACAACATGATAACATGGAACGATATTCAGATTATAAGATGCATGTCTTGCAGTACAAAAAGGAGAATTAATCATAAATAAATCAGAGATAGCGAGACATGAAGATATGATCATGCAACTTGAATAGCGGCATAGGCTGATGGACAAAAATATTATAACTATTGACAACAAATATCTAGTGGCCGACACATAAAACTTGCTTACGCCAGGATGCTTTGGACTATTCCTCCTGCCTATGTACAATTTCACAAACAAAACAGAGACATGCACAAGCATCTACATCTATATTTGTGAGAGATGGAACTGAAGAACAATATATCAGCTGATCTCAACGAAGTTCAGATTACAAGCTGATAAAATGCAACAATTTTCAGATTACCGGATGGATGTCTTGCAGTATAGAAAAAGGAGAATTAATCCTAAATTAAATTTAGAGATAGCAAGACATGAATATATGATCATGCAGCATGAGTAGCAGCACAGGTAGGTTTAAAAAAAATCAGAACAATTGACAACACATATCTAGCGGCTGACAGAAAAAACTTGGTCAGATGAGGTTGTTTTGGATTAATTTTCCTGCCTATGTACAATTTAGCGAAGAAAACTGAGACATACACAATAATCTACATGTATATCCGTGGGAGATGGAACACTCTCCACTAACACAATCATTTGATCTCATCGAAGTTCTGATACACTAAGCATTAGCTAATTGAATAGCAGCTGCAAGGTATAGGCAGTGGGGGCAGAAAACAATTCTAATGTTCACTGGAATTGACTAACACAGGATGCCTGATCACATACGTAGCAATATGGAGAACCGCATCTATGTGATCTATTACACACATTGCTGAAATTAAGTAGCCTCCCATGTGGACAAATCTTTGGGGAAGAAGAAGAGGATACCGGAGTGGAGAAGAGGGAAGACGGGTTGTGGTCGTACCATGTGAACCTTCTCTGATTTATAGTAGGGATGATGGATGCGTCCAAGGGGCGCGCTTGTAAACACACCCCGGATCCCTCGCAGACCTATATGGCAGGAGACCTTGGCGAGCGTGCATCCCCGCAGCGCCATCCGCTGTTGCCATGGTGGCCTCGCCGGAGGGCAACCAATCCCGGTGGCTGCATCAGCTGATTCGTACGTACACCATAACTACTGCACGCACTTATGTCAGCGCGGATCTAGGGTGGGCGTCCGCTGTTGACTGGTCCCAAAGCGAAGCGGCAGCCGAACGAAGGAGGTTTTCTTTTTTTTAGAACAGTCAGCTCAGCTTATATTGCAAGATTCAAAGCGATACAATGTTCATCAGGAGAAGCTCCAAACCACACATGGCAAGCTGGGACTAAACACGTAGAACTGTGAGCCAAGCTGTGTGCCTCAACGTTCGAGGCTCTGATTTCATCTACAAACTCTGGACCATGGACAAGAGCCGCCCTTGCCTTCACTTCCTGCAGTACCTGACTGAACTTGCCCAGGTACGTACTCTTCAGGCCATTGATCACCTCAAGGCAGTCAGAGGCAACTTTAAATTTCATCAGGACATGCCCCGTGCCTCTCTGGAATTTCCTATTTGCCGCTCTGTGCGGCAGACTGTCGCCCTGCCGCACAGAGCTGGCAAGCTACCGAGCGAACTGGGACGGCCCATTAAGCTATTGTCATGCACTGGTTTTTTTATTTTATTTCTTTATTTCTTTTTTTTTATACTTTTTCAGTATCCTTTTCTGCCGAGCAAACTAGGACGAACTTTGCTGGTTTTTTCTTTTTCGTTTTCTTTTCTTTTACTTTTTCCTGTTTCCTTTTTGGTCTTTTTTATTTTTTCAAATATTTCAAAAATTTCCAAAATTTCGAAAAAATGTTCTCAAACTCAAAAAATAATCAGAATTTTAAAATATGTTCTCAAAACTCAAAAAATGTTCACACTTTTCAAAAAATGTTCCCGTTTTCAATTTTTTGTTCACAGATTTAAAAAATGTTCGTGTTCTTTCAAAATTTGTTCGGATTTTCAAAAATGTTCCGATTTCAAAAATTGTTCACATATTCAAAAACTGTTCGCGTTTCCGAAAAATGTTCGGGAATTTCAAAAAATGTTTGCGTTATTCAAAAACTGTTCCGCAACTTTAAATTTCATCAGGAGATGCCCCGTGCCTCGCTGGCTCTCTCGACCTGATGGGGGGAGTGAGCCTGGCCCAGCTACGTAAGTGAAAAGGCCAACCAATACGAAGCCACCCGTTTCTTCTTTAAAAAAGGCCACCACTGCCCTTACTTGCATACTGTATATCACCAGGCACAAAATTCTCGTCCTCACGAAACAAATATACAAATGATCCACTACTGGAAAAATCATCTACGTCGAGTGCTTCCACCTACGCCGTGAGCCAAATCACGGGAGCTCGGCAAAGACTGTCTAAGCCAAGTACAGGTCTCGGCAACATTAAGTACACGATAGAGATAGGCCTTTGCCGAGACTTTGATAAAAAATATCCGTGTTTTTGAAAAATGTTCGGGAATTTCAAAAAATGTTCGCGTTTTTCAATAGTTGTTCAGAACTTCAAAAAATGTTCCCGTTTTCAAATTTGTTTCACAAATTCAAAAAATATTCACGTTTCAAAAAATGTTCAAAAATTTCAGAAAATATAATATTTTTTCTAAAAAAAAGGAACAAAAAACCGGTTAGCCAGACTGTCTGGTTCACTACAGTGAACCGAGGCGCTACAGTGACAGGCCGCTACAGTATGCTCGAGGTCTACAGTAGACACCTCGAGCCGAGTCGCTACAGCCCCGATTCGCTTCTCACCACTGCGCACTGCAATGGGCCGGCCCAGCAACGCATGCACCTGTGCGTTTGCTCGGCAAACTGCCGCAACGCGCGGCGTATAGGACGTCCCTGCCTTGCTGGCTCTCTCGACCTGATGGGGGGAGTGGGCCTGGCCCAGCTACGTAAGTGAAAAGGCCAACCAATACGAAGCCACCCGTTTCTTCTTTAAAAAAAGGCCACCACTGCCCTTACTTGCATACTGTATATCACCAGGCACAAAATTCTCGTCCTCACGAAACAAATATACAAATGATCCACTACTGGAAAAATCATCTACGCCGAGTGCTTCCACCTACGCCGAGAGCCAAATCACGGGAGCTCGGCAAAGACTGTCTAAGCCAAGTACAGGTCTCGGCAACATTAAGTACACGATAGAGATAGGCCTTTGCCGAGACTTTGATAAACGTGAACTCGGCAAAGATGAAAAACTCGGCTTACGCTTACTATGCCGAGACCAAAGGACATGGCACCCGGCAACAAGGGGACACATGGCACGGCCGTTGGCGGTTGACGGCATCGTGACGGTTGGCGCCCTTTGCAGAGTGCCCCGAGTGCCTCGTGGTTTGGTACTCGGAAAGAGTCGTTTCTTTTTTATTCATAATTAAAATGGCAGTACCATATGTTATTCAACCATTACATAGGTTCAACCCACATTGCATAATTTACATAGGTTCAACCACCATTTGGTTTCTTTTTAACCCACGCACGCCTCTTCATCTAACCCTAGGCCGCCGACGCCGCTCGAATTCTTTTCTCCCTGTCACCTTCCACCGCCACCGCTCCTCCATGCCGTACTCTCGTCGCCGCCGCTGTTTCTCCACACTGACCTGCCGCCGCTTCTCCACACCGTACTACTGACGCCACCGCCGCTTCTCCACGCCGTACTGCCGCCGCTGCTTCTTCTGGACCGACATGCCACCGCTTCTCCACATCGTACTACCGCCGCCACTTCTCCACGTCATACTGCCGCTGCCTCTTCTTCTGGACGACGCCACGGAGATGGAGCAGGCCGATGAGGTGGAGATGGAGCAGGCCGATGAGGTGGAGATGGTGGCCTATATATGTTGTCTTTGCCCCATGCGTAGGCCTTGTGCAGCCGAAGGAGGGGCGGCCCCTCCTCCAGGGGGTTGAATGTAGCTCGGCGGTAGCCTGAGGTAGCCGTTTAAATCCACGGAAAATCATGCGATGCCGGTGTAGCAAATATGCCCTAGAGGCAATAATAAATGTTATTATTTATTTCCATGTTCTTAATTATGTTTATATTCCGTGCTATAACTGTTATGGTTCTCGAGTCTACAATAACCACGAGGCTCGGAGGAAAACTCATATGCACGTGTGGAATAATAAACAGTAATATGTATTCCTAGTCTGGCCTCTAAGACTAGCTCAAGTGTTGCAAGATGATTCTGTTTTCCTGATCATGGGCATGAGTATGCCGGCAACTTTGAGGTCACAATGTTAGAAGAACACTTGTGTTGAATCGACCCAAATTGATGTTTTGCTATGAGATACATTCGTCACAAGTTAATGGTAAATAACACAGAGAAAGTTAATGTTTGCATAATTCCTTAGACCATGAGAGTATCAAGTTTCTTCATGCTTGCTTCATGAACTTTGGGGTTTGTTAAACGTCATCCGTAAAAGGGTGGCTATTACGGCGGCTTACGGGTTCATGGAAAAGTATGACAAGGAACTAGATATCTCAAGATTGGCATTTGCTCCTCCGGCGATGGAGAGATATTCTTTGGGCCCTCTCGGTGTTACGGTATCCATCGTCGTCTGGCCAGACACAGCGTGATTTGATCACGGGAATGCCAGAACGCGGGAACGAGAAAAGAGAACAAAACTGGTAACGAGGTAACTGGCATAGTGGACAAAGTTTTTGATCCACGGGGATGCCCATAAATCTCACCTCGGGTATTTGTAACATATCGCGAAGCAACAGGAATAGCACACGGCAACTAGTGGTTCACTCGAATAATTATTGATCATTGATCGGAAAGAGTTCCGGTCACGTCTATATTTCACCGAACCTACGGGGTCACACACTTAAGGGTCATCTATCTGCTGAATGCTAGACAAGGAGTCTGAGAGAAAGTCACCGGAAAAGTTTCGGAGACGACGGAAAAGTTCCGGAGAGAAAACCGGAAGTGTTTCAGAGCTACCGAAATTGTTTCGGAGAAAACAAAAATGTTTCGAAACGCGTCCAGAATAATTTTAGAGGGTGCCGGAAATGTTCTAGGACCTTCCGGAATTTTTTTGGAAGAAATAGTCGCGGAAAACATCTTGTCCCAGAGTAAGGGGACAAGATCCCATGAATCGTGGGGGCTGTTTTTGGGCTGTTTTTGGGGGCGCCCCCTTTAGGGGGTAGCCCCCTTGTGGCTGGACAAAGTGTTGGGGGGGGGGGCATGGTGGGGGGTAGCCCCCACAAATTGTGGAAAGTGTTGGTAGGAGGCACCCCCATGGGGGGAACCACATGTTGGGGCGCCATCATGGATGGGGGGCCCCCTGTAGGAGATATGCCCTAGAAGCAGTAATAACAGTTATTTTGTATCTCCGAGTTTGTAATAAATGTTTATGTTCCATGCTATAATTGCAATGATTCTCGAGTCTGCAATATCCACGAGGCTCGGAGGGAAACTCATGTGCACGTGTGGTATAATAAACCGTAAAATGTATTCCTGGTCATGCCTCTAAGACTGGCTCAAGTATTGCATGATGATCCTGTTTTCTTGATCATGGGCATGTCTATGCCGGCAATTTTGAGGGCACAATGTTAGTAGAACACTTGTGTTGAATCGACCCGAATTGATGTTATGCTATGAGATACATTCGTCACAAGTTAATGGTTAATAACACAGAGATAGTTAATGTTTGCATAATTCCATAGACCATGAGAGTATCGAGTTCCTTCGTACTTGCTTCGTGAACTTTGGGGTTTGTTAAACGTCATCCGTAACTGGGTGGCTATTACGGCGGCTTACGGGTTCACGGAAAAGTATGACAAGAAACGAGATAGCTCAAGATTGGGATTTGCTCCTCCGACAATGGAGAGATATTCTCGGGCCCTCTCGGTGTTACGGTATCCATCATCGTCTGGCCAGACACATTGTGATTTGATCACTGGGATGCCGGAACACGGAAACGAGAAAAGAGAACAAAACCGGTAACGAGGTAACTTGCATAGTGGACAAGTTGTTGATCCACGGGGATGCAATAAATCTCACCTCGGGTGTTTGCAACATATCGCGAAGCAACAGGAATAGCACACGGCAACTGGAGGTTCACTCGAATATTCATTCGTGTGGGTATAGGGGTCAATATGGGTGTCCACGGCTCCGATGTTGATCATTGATCGGAAAGTGTTCCGGGTCATGTCTATACTTCACCGAACCTATAGGGTCACACGCTTAAGGGTCATCTATCTGCTCAATACTAGACAGGGAGTCTGAGAGAAAATCACCGGAAAAGTTTCGGACGCAACGGAAATGTTCCGAAGAGGACACTGGAATAGTTCCGGTAAAACTGAAAAGTTGTTTCAGGGGATACCATTAAGTCAAATTGGTTTCGGCACACGCCTGGAAATTCTTGGAGGATGCCAGAAGTGTTCTAGAAACTTCTGGGAATTTTCCGGGATAAAAACCGAAAATGTTCCGGAGCTGCCGGAACCGATTTGGTTGCTTTTCGCAGATGAAAATCACTAATCCGAAATTGTTTCGGAACGTGTCCAAAATCATTTGTGTGGGTACTGGAATTATTCTAAGACCCACAGAAATATTTTCGGATTTAACGGTCACGGAAAATTGGTTCCATGAATAGTGAAAATCACTTTATGGATATTTTTTGGAAAGCCACCTTTTGGGATTTTCCCAAAAGGCTTCTAGAACAACTTAGGCACCAAGGAAGCCCCTTTGGGGGGGCATGAGGGTGGCCGGCCAAGGTGGGGCTCCTCCATGGAGCTCCACATGCCATCCCTTTTTGCCTTTTATTCTTTTATGTGAGACATAAAGTGGGGGTACTTTTGGTATTTTTGTATGCCAACTTTACCCCTTGGCTTTCCTATAAATAGAGGTGGAGGGGTGCTCTCCAAACCTCTTCCTTGCTCTCATACACATGCCATGCTCGTCTGGCTCTCTCTCTCTCCCTCCCACGAAATAGTTTCGTAGAGCCGAAAGGCTGTCTGGGTTCTGGTAGGAACTAGTTCTGGACGGCGATGCCCTGCCGGATAGCTGACACCGTATGTGTGCAACCCCGTAGAGAGATCGTAGTTTCGATCTTTTGCCCGAGGGGCTGTTCGAGGGTCCTCCCGAAGGGCTGTCCGTGACATCGTCCGAGGGACTGTCCGACCGCCTCCCGAAGGGCTGTCCGACGAGGGAGTACATCCTCGCGGTTGGGAGGTTGTAAATCCTAGCTGCGGGGATCTGCACCGACGATCTACACCGACTCTTCTTCCGCTGGGCTACGAGTCGGTACGGATCAGATCAAACCCTGTATGCAGTCTCCATAGTGGTCCTGGGCGTGCTCGCTGTACTAAAAAACTTTGTTTTCTGTCGCGTTCCCCTACAGTGGCATCAAGAGCCGTGCTATGCGTAGATGCAGGTTACGATCTAGAATACATGGAGATGTATGGGTATTGCATAATATAATTTTGGAGTAGATGAGATCTATTGCTGAAAATTATTTATGCGGGTAGCAGATGAAGTCTGTTACCCGATGTTCTTGTTGCTTCCCTAGAATTTGCGTATTTCTGATCTCGAGACAGCATGGTGGAATTTGACAAAGTTCTGGCAATCCGCGATCCTGATTGATCAACGAAGTGCTATCAGTTCTTTGGGTTCCCCCATAGTTAAAAGAAAGATAAAATTCGCAGACGAAAGGGCAATGCAGATATGATCTGCACGGGGGTCATGCATATGACGAAGTTTAGTATGGGGCTCGAGATTTAATTATCTCGTGTTTCGTACACCCCGCGATGTTAATCTAGCGACTTGAATAATCATACTTGATGATAAAACGTTGATAGCTGCGGTTTAAGTCAAAACCTTAGAAGCCACGTAAAATAAAATTTTGCATAAACTGATTAGAGGCGCCTAACTTGTTTTTGCAGGATGTGCATGTGATGTGGTATAGGAATGCTCATATTAATTCGATTATGTATGAGATGACTATATGATGTAAATTTATTAACATGACCTGCGTGTCATGATTCGGCATGATGGTTGGAGCCATATGATTGTCACTTTAATGACCTGCGAGTCAACCTTAAGTAATGCACTTATTTTATTAGCTATAGAGATAGCAGTTTTATCTGATGCATCGACAAGGTGGTGGCAATCTTCGCGAAGGTGAACACCGACGCAAATGCTGAAGACGAAGAAATTAAAGACTTCTCCGTCAGAAAGGGCTATACCATATCATGCTGTTATGAATTGCCTGATATGTTTATCCCTTATGATGCACCCTTCTTGATTGCGCAGCAGTCGCTTTTTATTAGGGTGATCTCTCACTTAAAAATATCAAAGTAGTTAGTGTTCACCCAAGTGTAGCACCGTCTGAAATTCGTATCTTTTCGGGGTGCGCCATGTCCACATGGGTACGAACGAATTGAGAGGAATGAGGCGGGTGAGGTCAGACCTCACAGCAAGATCACTTGGTTGTCTTTGACGTTCAGGCAGGATAGTCCTGAGCTCGGAACACACCCATTGAAAGATGAACAAAAGTCACATAGAGATGTGATCGGCAAGTTTGCCTACCAATTGAAATTCTCATCATCAGTGATGTCCACATCAATGGTGTTGAATTTAAATGTGAATTTTGAATCACTCATAATCAATTTTGAGAGATATTGATTTGAGTGGGAGCGCACTTTAGAATAAAATTGTTTATTCACTAGTGCCAAAAATCATTATGAACAAAGTCTAAGTGAAACTTGTGTTTTCCGTTGTAGATCAAATGGCTCGCAACACCGCGTTCAACTTAGGCCCGATGTTAGAGAAAGAGAAGTTAGCTGCGACTGGAAACAACTATGCGGACTGGGTCCGTAACCTGAGGATTGTCCTCAGGAGCGCTAAGAAAATGTATGTGCTTGAAACTGCTCTTCCAGCTAAACCGGCGGCAGATGCCCCGGAAGATGAACAAAATGTCTGGGCCACTAAGGATGATGATCACAACTTAGTGCAGTGCCTCATGCTAGCTTGCATGAGTGCAGGGCTTCAAAAATGTTTTGAATTCCATAAACCCCGTGATATGATCCGGGAATTGGATGCTCTGTACAAGGAAACAGTAAGGTCTGAACGATTTGATATCATGAAGACCTTGATGGAATGCAAGATGGCTGAAGGCAGTTCAGTTGGCGAACACGTAGTCAAAATGATTGGCTATGCTGAAAGGCTTAAAACCCTGGAATTTCCAATTCCACCTGGCCATATGATGGACATGATGCTTTCTTCACTCCCCCCGCCTTACGACGGTTTTGTCATGAACTACAACATGAGTGGGATGGAGAAGACACCGGAAGAGGTGCTCGCCATGCTAAAAACTGCGGAAGGAAGACTGCGGAAAAATCGCAAGCAAGTGTTGCTTGTGAATAAAACCGCCAGTTTCAAAAAGAAAGGCAAGCCAAAGAAGGGTAAGGGCGCCGGTAAGACCGGCTCCCAAAGCAACTCTAAGGGCGGAGCCAAGAATGAAACTGGGTGCTTCTACTGCAAGGGCACAGGACACTGGAAGAGAAATTGCAAGAAGTATCTGGAAGATAAGAAGTCCGGGAAAACTGGAAAAGGTATAATTGTTATACAAGTTAATGTCATTGACGTTTTGCTTGCTAGCAAAAATTCTAAGTCTTGGGTATTTGATACCGGATCAGTTGCTCACATTTGCAACTCGATACAAGGACTGCAGAAGGTGCGCAAGTTAGCAAAGAATGAAGTCGTGATGCATGTCGGGAACGGCACTGGGATCGCCGCTCAAGCCGTCGGCATTATGCCTCTACGTCTCCCTTCAGGATTTATCTTAGAACTAAATAACTGTTATTTTGTTCCACTATTGTGTAGAAACATTATCTCCGGATCATGTTTAGTACACGATGGGTATTCGTACAAGTCTGAGAACAATGGTTGTTCACTTTATTGTAAGGATATGTTTTATGGATTTGCACCCATTGTTGGGGGCCTTTTCATACTAAATCTTGAATGTGGAAATAATGTCTTTAACGTGAATGCTAAACGCCTTAAGAAGGCTAATACCACCACCACTTTCATGTGGCACTGTCGGCTTGGCCACATCGGAAAGAAACGCATGCAAAGACTCCATAAAGAGGGAGTTTTACCGTCCTTTGATTTTGAATCATTTGACACATGTGAAGCTTGCTTGATGGGGAAAATGACCAAGACGCCGTTCACGGGTCATCCTAAACAGGTGAGTGAATTGTTAGAAATAATACATAGTGATGTATGTGGTCCAATGAGCACAATCGCACGGGGTGGGTATTTATACTTCGTGACTTTTATTGATGATCTGAGTAGGTATGGATATATCTACTTGATGAAGCATAAGTCGAAAACCTTTGAAAAGTTCAAAGAATTTCAGAATGAGGTAGAAAATCATCGTAACAAAAGGATTAAGTTTCTGCGGTCTGATCGCGGGGGCGAATATCTTAGTCATGAGTTTGGCCAACATCTGAGTGACCGTGGAATCGTTTCACAGCTTACGCCTCCCGAAACTCCACAGCGAAACGGAGTGTCGGAAAGACGTAACCAAACCCTGTTAGACATGGTAAGGTCGATGATGTCTCTTACAGATCTGCCGATATCTTTTTGGGGTCATGCACTAGAAACTGCCGCTCACACATTAAACAGAGCACCGTCTAAGTCTGTTGAGACGACACCATATGAGTTATGGCATGGGAAGAAACCCAATTTGTCACATCTCAAAATCTGGGGTTGTGAAGCTTATGTAAAACGTTTACAACCAAGCAAACTCGATCCTAGATCAGACAAATGTTACTTTGTAGGTTATCCCAAGGAAACAGTTGGGTATTCTTTCTACCAACCCTCCGAGTGCAAAGTGTTTGTCGCTAAAAACGGAGTCTTTCTCGAGAAAGAGTTTCTCGCAAAAGAATTGAGTGGGAGGACAGTACAGCTTGATGAGAGAATCTTCGGCAACCATTATTATGGATAAGGAACCGGAAGAAATTCCGCAAATTATCCCTACAACCGAGCCGGAAGTTGTCACATGTGATGCGGAAACTTCAGACAATGTTGTAACTGAACCGCGCTGATCAGGTAGGGCTATCCAGCCACCTGAGTGGTTTCATAACGAAATCTTCATTCTTGAAGATGATGAACCTGCGCACTACAAGGGAATGGCACAAGGCCATGAAATTCGAAATGGAATCCATGTACGAAAACCAAGTTTGGAACTTGGAAGAACTTCCAGATGGCGTAAAACCCATTGGTTGTAAATGGATTTTCAAAAGGAAGACGGACGCGGATGGTAGCATTACTATCCACAAAGCTAGACTTGTCGCGAAAGGGTTCACACAAGTTCCAGGAGTGGACTACAATGAGACTTTCTCGCCCGTAGCTATGCTTAGGTCTGTTCGGATATTACTAGCAATTGCTGCTTATTTCGATTATGAAATCTGGCAGATGGACGTCAAAATAGCTTTCCTAAATGGAAATCTCAAAGAAGATGTATACATGATACAGCCTGAAGGTTTTGTCGTTCATAAGGATGCTGGAAAGGTATGCAAACTTCAGAAAGCCATTTATGGTCTGAATCAAGCGTCGAGGAGCTGGAACATTCATTTTGATGAAGTGGTCAAACAGTTTGGCTTCATCAGGAATGACGAAGAATCTTGTGTTTACAAGAAGTTTAGTGGGAGCGCAAAAGCATTTCTAATCTTGTATGTAGATGACATATTGTTGATTGGAAATGACGTGAATTTTCTTAGCGAAATAAAAGACTCATTGAAGAAAAGTTTTTCAATGAAAGACTTAGGCGAAGCGGCATATGTATTGGGCATCAGAATCTATAGAGATAGATCACAACGCCAGATAGCGCTTAGCCAAAGCACGTACATTGACAAGGTGTTGAAAAGGTTCAACATGGAGAACTCCAAGAAAGGCCTACTCCCCATGTGACCTGGCACAATGCTTTGCAAGAATCAGTGTCCTCGGACTCTCGATGAGCGAGTACAGATGAATGATGTTCCATATGCTTTGGCAGTTGGTTCTATTATGTATGCCATGCTATGTACAAGACCGGATGTTTCCTATGCGCTAAGTGTTAGCAGCCGGTACCAAAGTGATCCAGGATTGGAACACTGGGCCGCAGTCAAGGGTATTCTTAAGTACCTCAAAAGGACCAAGGATTTACTCCTTGTGTACGGAGGTGATGAAGAGCTCATTGTAAGTGGTTACACTGATGCAGGCTTCATGACTGACCCAGATGACTTTAAATCTCAATCAGGCTATGTTTTCATATTGAATGGCGGCGCAGTTGATTGGAAAAGTTCCAAACAAAAGACTATGGCGGATTCTACGACGGAGGCGGAATATGTTGCTGCTTCAGAAGCCTCCAAGGAGGCGGTATGGATCAAGCAATTTCTTGAAGACCTTGGTGTGGTTCCAAGTGCTCTGGACCCGGTGGAGATCTATTGTGATAATAGTGGCGCCGTGGCTCAGGCAAGGGAGCCAAGTTCGCACCATAAGACAAGACATATTGAATGCAAATATAAACTCATTCGACATCATGTCGAAGCGGGTGTAGTGAAAGTACGCAAAGTTCACATGGATCTCAACGTGTCAGACCCGATGACAAAGCCTCTACCACGAGCAAAGCATGAGCAGCACCGGATAGCCATTGGTGTTAGGGAAGCCATGTAACTGGATTATGACTCTAGTGCAAGTGGGAGTCTGTAGGAGATATGCCCTAGAGGCAGTAATAACAGTTATTTTGTATCTTCGAGTTTGTAATGAATGTTTATGTTCCATGCTATAACTGAATGATTCTCGAGTCTGCAATATCCACGAGGCTCGGGGGGAAACTCATGTGCACGTGTGGTATAATAAACCGTAAAATGTATTCCTGGTCATGCCTCTAAGACTGGCTCAAGTATTGCATGATGATCCTGTTTTCCTGATCATGGGCATGTCTATGCCGGCAATTTTGAGGGCACAATGCTAGTAGAACACTTGTGTTGAATCGACCCGAATTGATGTTATGCTATGAGATACATTCGTCATAAGTTAATGGTTAATAACATAGAGATAGTTAATGTTTGCATAATTCCTTAGACCATGAGAGTATCGAGTTCCTTCGTACTTGCTTCGTGAACTTTGGGGTTTGTTAAACGTCATCCGTAACTGGGTGGCTATTACGGCGGCTTACGGGTTCACGGAAAAGTATGACAAGAAACGAGATAGCTCAAGATTGGGATTTGCTCCTCCGACGATGGAGAGATATTCTCGGGCCCTCTCGGTGTTACGGTATCCATCATCGTCTGGCCAGACGCATTGTGATTTGATCACTGGGATGCCGGAACACGGAAACGAGAAAAGAGAACAAAACCGGTAACGAGGTAACTTGCATAGTGGACAAGTTGTTGATCCGCGGGGATGCAATAAATCTCACCTCGGGTGTTTGTAACATATCGCGAAGCAACAGGAATAGCACACGGCAACTGGAGGTTCACTCGAATATTCATTCGTGTGGGTATAGGGGTCAATATGGGTGTCCACAGCTCCGATATTGATCATTGATCGGAAAGTGTTCCGGGTCATGTCTATACTTCACCGAACCTATAGGGTCACACGCTTAAGGGTCATCTATCTGCTCAATACTAGACAAGGAGTCTGAGAGAAAATCACCGGAAAAGTTTCGGACGCAACGCAAACGTTCCGGTAAAACTGAAAAGTTGTTTCAGGGGATACCATTAAGTCAAATTGATTTCGGCACACGCCTGGAAATTCTTGGAGGATTCCAGAAGTGTTCTGGAAACTTCTGGGAATTTTCCGGGATAAAAACCGGAAATGTTCCGGAGCTGCCGGAACCGATTTGGTTGCTTTTCGCAGATGAAAATCACTAATCCGAAATTGTTTTGGAACGTGTCCAAAATCATTTGTGTGGGTACTGGAATTATTCTAAGACCCACAGAAATATTTTCGGATTTAACGGTCGCGGAAAATTGGTTCCGTGAATAGTGAAAATCACTTTATGGATATTTTTTGGAAAGCCACCTTTTGGGATTTTCCCAAAAGGCTTCTAGAACAACTTAGGCACCAAGGAAGCCCCTTTGGGGGGTGGGGGGCATGAGGGTGGCCGGCCAAGGTGGGGCTCCTCCATGGAGCTCCACATGCCATCCCTTTTTTCCTTTTATTCTTTTATGTGAGACATAAAGTGGGGGTACTTTTGGTATTTTTGTATGCCAACTTTACCCCTTGGCTTTCCTATAAATAGAGGTGGAGGGGTGCTCTCCAAACCTCATCCTTGCTCTCATACACATGCCATGCTCGTCTGGCTCTCTCTCTCTCCCTCCCACGAAATAGTTTCGTAGAGCCGAAAGGCTGTCTGGGTTCCGGTAGGAACTAGTTCTGGACGGCGAAGCCCTGTCGGATAGCTGACACCATATGTGTGCAACCTCGTAGAGAGGTCGTAGTTTCGATCTTTTGCCCGAGGGGCTGTTCGAGGGTCCTCCCAAAGGGCTGTCCGAGTTTCCGTTCGAGTTTCGAGGGTCCTCCCGAAGGGCTGTCCGTGACATCGTCCGAGGGACTGTCCGACCGCCTCCCGAAGGGCTGTCCGACGAGGGAGTACATCCTCGCGGTTGGGAGGTTGTAAATCCTAGCTGCGGGGATCTGCACCGACGATCTACACCGACTCTTCTTCCGCTGCGCTACGAGTCGGTACGGATCAAATCAAACCCTGTATGCAGTCTCCATAGTGGTCCTGGGCATGCTCGCTGTACCGAAATTTTTTGTTTTCTGTCACGTTTCCCTACACCCTCATGAGGCAACTCCCCACCTTTGGTGGGAGCTTGTTTTGTGGGGGGGGGGCACACCTTTTTGGTGGCTAAAATTTCAGCCCCTCCACCCCTCCCTCACACTAGAAAAGGAGGAGGAGAGTGCTCTCCAAACTCACTCCAAGCTCTCACCAAATGGCATGCATGATCTGCCTTTCTTTCTCCCTCACACGAAATTGTTTCGTACAGCCGCTAGGCTGTCTAGTTTCCGGTAGGGATTAGCTCTGGGCGACGAAGCCCTTCTGGATAGGTGACGCCGTATGTGTGCAACCAAGTAGAGAGGTCGTACGTTCGATCTTCTGTCCGAGGGACTATTCGAGGGGCCTCCCGAAGGGCTGTCCGAGGGACCGTCCAAGGGATCGTCCAAGGGGCTGTTCGACGGCCTCCCGGAGGGCTGTCTGTGGGACCGTCCGAGGTGTTGTCCAAGGGAGAAAATCCTCATGGTTGGGAGGTCATACATGGCGGGGATCTGCACCAATGATCTTCATCGACTCTACTTCCGTTGCACTACGAGTCGGTAACGATCAGATCAAACCTTGTATGCATCTTCATAGTGGTCCTGGGCTGGTGCGTAGGACGGAAAATTTTTGTTTTCAGCTGCGTTACCCGACAGTGGCGTCATGAGTCGTACTATGCGTAGATGCAGGTTGCGATCTAGAATACATGAGATGTATGGGTGTTGCACAATATAATTTTGTAGTAGATGAGTTCTATTGCTGAAAATTATTTGTGCGGGTAGTAGATGAAATCTATTACCCGATGTTCTTGTTGCTTCCCTTGAATTTTCGTAGTCCTGATCTTGACGGCATGATGAAATCTTACAAAGTTCTGGATATCCGCGATCCTTCCATGCTGCTCCTGAGTATGCTGATTGATAGATCAACGTTGTGCTTCGGTGTCTTTGGGTTCCACCATAGTTAAGAAAGATGGATGTTTCGCAGACTAAAGGGCAATGCAGATACGATCCGCACGGGGTTCTTGCGTATGACGAAGTTCAGTATGGGGCTCGAGATTTTATTATCTCGTGTTTCTTACGCCCCACAAAGTAAATTTAGCGACTTGAATAATCATACTTGATGATAAAACATCGGTAGCTGCGGTTTGATTGAAACCTTAGAAGCCACGTAAAATAAAATCTTGTATGAACCGATTAGAGACGTCTAACTTGGTTTTCTAGGATGCATGTGCATGAGATGTGGTATAGTCTTCATCATATTTAATTTGATTATGTATGAGATGACCATATGATATAAATTAATTAACATGACCTGCGTGTCATGATTCGGCATGATGGCTGGAGCCATATGATTGTCACTTTAAATGACCTGCGTGTCAACCTTGTTGTAATGCATTATTTTATTATTTATAGAGATAGCAGTATTATTTATTGCATCGACAAGGTGGTGACAAGCTTTGCGAAGGTGGACACCGACGCAAAAGCCAAAGACGGAGAAAAGGAAAAGAAATAGGCCTTGGCAGAAAAGTTCTGCCATGGCAGCAGTTTTCGAAAATGCTGCCACGGCAACGTTTTTTGGATTTTCGCGAAGACGATGAATCCTTCTCCGAAAAAAGGGGCTATACCATATCATGCTATTATAAATTCCCTGAGATGTTTATCTCTTATGATGCACCCTTTTGATTGCGCGGTAGTCGCTTTTATTAGGGTGATCTCTCTCTTAAAACTAGATAATACCCCGCGCGTTGCGGCGGGAATTGGTTGCCATACATTTGGATGATATTTGTTTGTATAGAAGACAAATGTTTGTATCAAAAATATGATAATTGAATCTAGAAAATACATATGTATAGTCATATTTATTTATTAATATAAAAAGAGCATAATATGTGCTTAAATTTATTTGTAGTTGCCAGGGTGGGAGGCCTTCTTCGTGAGAACTATCTAGACATCTAAGGGGTTCCATTCTTAATGTACTCGAAGATGTATTTGCTGGACCTGAACGGATGATCCTCAGTTTTGTGTCATTGTCTTCACGTGCAACGGTTTCTCTGAAAGTAATACACATTGATGGTTTCGTAGTATTCGTCATCTTTGCAGTAGCTTCCATGTATTTCTTCTGAGTCTCCCTTGATGAATAAGTCGATGAGTGGGGCAGAATATTATTTGGTCCACCACATTACATCCTGGAGAAAGACATATGTGTATGTTGTTATTTGCCGCAGGGGCAAGGAGCTAATAGACATAGACCTGTATGGAGATAAATAAGGGTTAATTAAGGCGAGTAACTAAAATTCTGAAGATTTGAAAAAACTAAAAAAGGGGTCACGTCTACTGGATGCTATACTGCATCCATCCTTGTCTGCGAAATACAAATGGTTCTTTTTATAGGGGCAATTAGAATAGTTCCTTGAATGGGGATAGCTAAATATTGCATCAGTCAAAAACATAACCAAGATAAACACCTGTTAAACAAAATTGTACTAAGTGTGCGTCAATTAATATGGATTGGAGGTAGTACATCTTTTGCAAAGCTGAGGAAGAAACTCTCACCGATTAAAAAAATAGTTCTTTTTCTAATCTCTTGGTTGGGTCGTACAACACATCCTGCACCTTGAGATTTATTTAGGCAAACTAAATAGTAGTTAGGTCCAGCTAACGCCATAACACATAATCCATGAAAGAAAAGTAGTACCTTGCCCATCTTGATATCCCTGTGATAGTATATGTACTGTCATTCAACTATATCGGTAAATGATGCCTGTCTGCAAACTATCCAGAACAAAAAAGATGTCTGTCTAGAAACAACCCAATCTCATCATAAGCATTCATATGATCGAACAGAAGAAAATAAACGCTATGCTCCAGCACCATACGACATAATACCATTAGAAGAAAATGAAGAGAACGTACATGGTAATTTAATTTGACTGCATCTGTAGCGATTGCTTGACTACAAACAAAATGGATATGCCAGATCAAGATGAGCGAGACGATTGTCACACATGCATCATTTACCATCCAGTTTGAAGGAAGTTGAACAGTACTACACCCTGCAACTAATAGTTTGTTGCAACAAAAAAATCAATGATTTTTGACAAGTAATCGCAGACGGAAAAACAATAATCGTTTCCTCCAATTAAATCAAAATGCATTGAATCTGGTACATGAACAAATTGGACGGGTGGGAAGCAAGAGTCCATGTATTGATGATTAATAAACACATCGTACCCGTAGAGGGGTGGATTCGCTCAGCAAGCCGACATGGCGGCATAGATGCGCAAAGGAGACGGTGAGGGTTCCAGATTCGCCCCATCCAGCACACGTTGTACCAGCAGGAAACATCGATGGCAGGGCTTCAATTCAGGCCAACTCTTCGAAAGCAAAAAATTATGAATCTGGAGAAGGGCGTGGCACCTAGCTGTGGTGGTGTTGGGAATGGAGAAGATGTGGAGGGAGAAGAAAATCCTTCATGTTCATTTGGTGAACAGCAAGAGAGACGAAGAGGCACCGGATTTGGCACAGAGCTCGGGTAGAGGGAATCCATCCGTTTCCTTACTGCAAGAAATAGTAGTGGGATTCGGTGGAGAAGGTAAAGAGGGAGAGGGTAACCAATAAGCGGAAAAGTAATTGCCGTGGAATGTGGAGAAGATTGGATGCGTTGTTGTGCAGAAGATGGGGAGGAGATGACGTGACGGGCTCCATGGGTTGCATGCCATTTTTCTTTTCTTTTTGAGGGAGATTACCACTGGAAACGGAGATGGTGGGTTGAATCGAGGGAGATTGAGGTCCGTGTGCAGTGCTGGTCCGTCCTCCTGTCAGCTGGTAACTGAAGCTGATCTGGCCCGTTCTTTACGTTGGTCTACATTAGTCAACTTCTAGACGGTCCCTCTTGTAAGCCAGTAGTGGGAAGATGATGTGGCTTTTGGGAAGTGGGGAATCCTAAAGATTTTGTTATTTTTTTTGCTCACTTGAGGAGGCGGGCTTGAGTGGGACTGCATGAGGTGTGACGTGGGTGGATGTGATTGGATGTTGAGGTGTCTATGCTGCATGTTGAGATAAATCAAGTAGTGGGGGTGAACTTCTTAAGTATATATGATATCAAGTAGATAGTGTTCTCTCAAGTGTAGCACCGTCACAACCTCTATCTTTTCGGGGTGCGCCATGGATACATGAGTACGAACGATTGGAGAAGTGTAAGGCGGGTGAGGTCAGACATCGCAGCAAGATCACTTGGTTGTCTTGACGTTCATGGCAAGATCGTCCTGAGCTCGGAACACACGCATCGAAAGATGAACAAGAGTCACATAAAAATGTGATCGGCAAGTTGGCCTACCGATTGAAATTCCCGTCATCAGTGATGCTTACATCAATGGCGTTGAATTACAATATGGGTCTTGAATCACTCAAAATCAATTATGAGAGTATTGATTTGAGTGGGAGTGCACTGTAGAATTAACTTGTTTAATTCTCAGTGCAATTAGTTATGAACATAGTCTAAGTGTGATTTGCATAAAAGTTGTAGAATAATGGCTTGCGTTTCCACCTTCCCAATTAAAATTGAATAACTGTTAAATATCTGGTTAAAACTTTACGGTTGGTAACGTAATGTGAGGATTGTCCTCAAGAGTGCCGAGAAGGACTTTGTCCTATCGCATGCTTTCGGTATTCTTCCGCTAATGCTATGGATGATGTGACTCTCGTACTTCGATCCAAAAGGTAGAATTTCGTTACGGTCAAGTACAATATGTTTGCTTCCATGAGACTCGAGCTTCAAATGTTTGGAATAGTTATGTGATATTCATGGAACTGAAAATTAGTTTCAGATGCAGACAAAGGCTAAAAGATATGAGATATCCAAAGCAATGTTTGTTTGCAAAGTATTAGTGACCTGTTTACTAAGCATTAGACTGATAAGAGAGGGATCCAGAAGAACGTCTGCCATGTGATGAAGGTGAATAAAACAATAACTTAAAGACAAAGAAAAAGTCCGAAGGGTGTTAGTAAGACTTACACGCCTAGGAAGTCCGGGGCTAATGCCACTCTTAAAATTGTGTGCTTCTTCTGAGAGTAGGAGAAATATTGGAAATAAAACTGTTAGAAGTATAAAGGCAAAGAGAGAAGACTGGAATGTCCAGCTCATGTATGAATGTCATACGAGTTATAGATGTATGGAAGGCTGGTCAAAGATATAATTCTTGAGAATTGTGATTAAACTGTTAGTCACTGATTCTTCGGTATTGTGATTAAAAGTTGATCATAGGAATACTCGTTCGATTGCATTCTGTTGCAACTCGATGCAAGAACTACTACGGCCTAAAAGACTAGCCAGAAATGAGGTTAAAATACATGATGGAACTTTGTAAAAGTTACTATACTTTCCATCAGCATATTACCTCTGCATTTATTTTCATAAATGCATTTTAGAGTTTTATATACTCTAGCTCGTTGCATAAAGTTTGTTGCAAGAAATTTGTTCATAAGAGAACAATTGTTGTTCGGTGTTATGAGTAACATAAGGGCCATACTTTTATTATAAATGAGATGTATGTTATGAATATCGATAATAATATAATACATCCATGACACTGACACTAAATGTCGCAAGACTAAAAGAATATCACATATGTGTGGCACTGCATTTGGTCACATTGGAGAAACTCGCATGGAACAATTTCATAATGATGGATTTTGATGTCATTTGATGATGAATCATCTGACACTTTCAATTTTCGTCCGAAAAGTGAAGTGACTAAAATACCGTTCACAGGCCATAAGGAATGAGTAACGAACTTATTGGTGATCATATATTTTGATGTGTGTAGTCCAATAAATGTTGTTGCTAGCAGTGGATTTGTCTATCTTCAGTAATGACTCAAGTAGATATATGGATATTTACTTTACGAGACATAAGTCTGGATCTTTTGAAATCGTTCAAAAGGTTTTCAAAAATGAAGTAGAAATTATTGTAATAAGAAAATTATGTTTCTACAATTACATTGCGGAAAGGAATATTTGAGTTACAAGTTTAGCGAATGTCTGATGAGTTGTGAAAAGAGTTTCATAACTTATACCTCCTGGAACACCATTGTGAGTGGAATGTCCGTGAAGATGTAATCAAACCATTTATGACATGGTAAGATCAAAGATGACATAAATCAATTTGCCATTATCCTTTTTAAAGTAATACTTTAGAGACTGCGGCTTTTACACTGAAAAGAGCGCCATCAGATCTGTTGAAATGACGACATGGTATGGTACGCCCAACCATGTTATGTCTTTTCTTAACATTTGAAATATGAGGCTTGATTAAAATGTTTACAAACCTATTCCAAATCAGACAAGTGCTACTTTGTAGGTTATCCCAAATTATTGGGTATTCCTCCATCACTAATACCGAGCCAAAAGGTTTGCCACAAACTGTGGTATGATTTTGAAGAAAATGTTTCTTGCAAAAAGGTGAGTGGGAGGACAGTGCAACTCGACGAGATAATAGCATCTTCGTCGTCAGTTCATAGGAAAGAAACCTTGGAAGTAATTTCAGAGTTTCCTACTACAACTGATACGGAAGCCTCTACATGAGATGTATGTACTTCGGTCGAACTTAAAGCTGAGCCACGTAGGCAAAACTCATGCAAACCTCTCAGGTGCGCAAACGAGATATTGTTATTAGACAACAGTATACCTACGATACACAAGGAAGCGTTGTTGGGCCCTAACTCCGGAATTGGCTAAATGTCAATATAATCCGAGATAGTATCCATATAAATGATTCAAGATTAGATCTTGATAAACCCTCCGGAAGACTTAGAGTCTAACGAATATTAATGGAACTATAAACTGATACGGATAAAAATGTTTTATCCATAAAGCTCGACTTGTTGCTTATAAAAAATTCAAGGAGTTTACTACGGCGAGATTGTCTCGCCGTAGCGATGCTTAAAGTCAGTTCGGGTTATACTAGCAATTAATACATATTTCAATCATGATATATGATACATGGACGTCAAAAGGATTTCCATGAGATGGAAATACAACCAAGGACATGTATGTGATATAGTCCAAAGTATTTTGTGGATCCCGAGGATGCTAGTAAGTATGCAAACTTCAGAGTTCCGGTAATGGACGAAAGCAAGCATAATGGAGTTGGAATATTCGTTTTGATGAAATAGTCAAAAGAGTTTGATTTTATCAAAGGATAGCGAAGATGCTTGTGATTACAAGAAAGTAAGTGGGAGCATAATAATATTTCTAAAACCTTGTGTGCTTGACACATTGTTGATTGGAAATAATATAAATTTCTTGACACGAATTAGGACTTCATTGAAAAATAGTTTTTCTAATGAAGTGCTTAGGCTAGCTAGCCTCGATATTAGGCATAATTATCTATGGAGAAAGAATTGCCTAATAGGGCTAAGGCAAAATACATATTGACAAGATGCTGAAATAGTTTAGCATGAGAACGCCAAGGAGTGATCCATGCCGAAGTCACATGGAAAGAGTTTTAGCAAGACTCGGTGTCCTAAAACACTGATGAGCAAAATACATAATGGAGATTCCACACACTTTTGTGTTTGGATTAATCATATATTCCATGGTATGTAAAACAACCAGATATGTCCAGTACTCCAAATTAGTTGCGAGTAAGATACCAAAGTGATCAAAATGCTGATCATGGGACAACAGTGAAAAATGTCGTTGAGTACTAAAGTAGCACTGATAACATGTTTTCTCGCAAGCGGAGATTATGAAGAGTTCATTGTAAGAAGTTACATCGATACAGTCTTCATCAATGCTCCATGCGATTTTTGATTTAAGTTAAGGGTTTTGTGTGATACACAATATGGTGGCACAGTAAGTTGGAATTGTTCAAAATAGGTTACTGTGGCAAATTCTATAACAAAGGCTAAGTATGTTGATGCTTTAGAAGCAACCAAGAAGATGTTGAATCATATAGTTCATTTATGAACTTAGTATAGTTCCAAGATGGCTTTGATCAATGGAACACTATTGTAGATAGTTGCTCCATAGCTCAGTCTGAGGAATCAAGGTTCGACCGGTGATTCACATATATACAAAGCCAAGTCCACACAAAATATGAATTTTGTGAAAGCGTGAAAATGCGAGGATTTGCAAAGATACACACGGACCTGAAGTTGTCAGATCTATTGAACGAAGACTACACCACAAACGAAGCATATTTTACACCGGTATGACATGGGTGTAAAGTACATTAGCATTGACTAGATTATTGACTCTAGTGCAAGTGAGAGTCTATAGGAAAGATGCCCTAGAGGCAATAATAAATGTTATTATTTATTACCATGTTCGTAATTATGTTTATATTCCGTGCTATAACTGCTATGGTTCTCGAGTCTACAATAACCACGAGGCTCGGAGGAAAACTCATATGCACGTGTGGAATAATAAACGGTAATATGTATTCCTAGTCTGGCCTCTAAGACTAGCTCAAGTGTTGCATGATGATTCTGTTTTCCTGATCATGGGCATGAGTATGCCGGCAACTTTGAGGACACAATGTTAGAAGAACACTTGTGTTGAATCGACCCAAATTGATGTTTTGCTATGAGATACATTTGTCACAAGTTAATGGTAAATAACACAGAGAAAGTTAACGTTTGCATAATTCCTTAGACCATGAGAGTATCAAGTTTCTTCATGCTTGCTTCATGAACTTTGGGGTTTGTTAAACGTCATCCGTAAAAAGGTGGCTATTATGACGGCTTACGGGTTCATGGAAAAGTATGACAAGGAACTAGATAGCTCTAGATTGGGATTTGCTCCTCCGACGATGGAGAGATATTCTTTGGGCCCTCTCGGTGTCACAGTATCCTCATCGTCTGGCCAGACATAGCGTGATTTGATCACGGGGATGCCGGAACGCGGGAACGAGAAAAGAAAACAAAACCGGTAACGAGGTAACTGGCATAGTGGACAAAGTTGTTGATCCACGGGGATGCCGATAAATCTCACCTCAGATATTTGTAACATATCGCGAAGCAACAGGAATAGCACATGGCAACTAGAGGTTCACTCGAATAATTATTCGTGTGGGTATAGGGGTCAATATGGATGTCCACGGTTCCGCTATTGATCATTGATTGGAAAGAGTTCCGGTCAGGTCTATATTTCACCGAACCTACGGGGTCACACACTTAAGGGTCATCTATCTACTGAATACTAGACAAGGAGTTTGAGAGAAAGTCACCGGAAAAGTTTTGGAGACGACGGAAAAGTTCCGAAGAGAAAACCGGAAGTGTTTCGGAGCTACCGGAATTGTTTCGGAGAAAACAAAAATGTTTCGAAATAAAACCATCACACCGAAAATGTTTTGGAACGCGTCCAGAATAATTTTAGAGGGTGCCAGAAATGTTCTGGGACCTTCCGGAATTTTTCGGAAGAAATAGTCGCGAAAAACATCTTGTCCCATAGTGAGGGGACAAGATCCCAGGAATCGTGGGTGCTATTTTTGGGGGCGCCCCCTTTAGAGGGCAGCCGCCTTGTAGCTGGACAAAGTGTTGGGGGGGCTCCCATGGTGGGGGGCAGCCCTCACAAATGGTGGAAAGTGTTGGGAGGAGACACCCCCATGGGGGGAACCACATGTTGGGGCGCCATGGTGGATGGGGGAGCCCCCCATGAGGCAACTCCCCACCTTTTGTGGGAGCTTGTTTTGTGGGGGGGGGGGCACACCTTTTTGGTGGCTGAAATTTCAGCCCCTCCACCCCTCCCTCACACTATAAAAGGAGGAGGAGAGTGCTCTCCAAACTCACTCCAAGCTCTCACCAAACGGCATGCATGATCTGCCTTTCTTTCTCCCTCACAAGAAATAGTTTCGTACAGCCGCTAGGCTGTCTAGTTTCTGGTAGGGATTAGCTCTGGGCGGCGAAGCCCTGCTGGATAGGTGACACCGTATGCGTGCAACGAAGTAGAGAGTTCGTACGTTCGATCTTCTGTCCGAGGGACTATTCGAAGGGCCTCCCAAAGGGCTGTCCGAGGGACCGTCCGAGTAATTGTTCAAGGGCCTCCCGAAGGGCTGTCCGAGGGACCATCCGAGGGAACGTCCGAGGGACTGCTTGAGGGCCTCCCGAAGGGCTGTCCGAGGGACCGTCCAAGGGGCTGTTCGACGACCTCCCGGAGGGTTGTCCGGGGGACCGTCCGAGGTGTTGTCCAAGGGAGAAAATCCTCATGGTTGGGAGGTTATAAATTCCTAGCTGCGGGGATCTGCACCAATGATCTTCATCGACTCTACTTCCGTTGCACTACGAGTCGGTAACGATCAGATCAAACCTTGTATGCATCTTCATAGTGGTCCTGGGCTGGTGCGTAGGACGAAAAAAAATTGTTTTCTGCTGCGTTACCCAACGGCCAGAAATCCATGGGACCTCGCACGGTGTCGTCATATGGCCCCTGTAGGGTGTCGTAAAAATTTGAGCGCGTTTCGCAGAAGACTGGCGGGAAGCCGCGTAGAAACCGCACCATCTTCGAGGTAGGACCTAGCTTTCGAGAGGGAACATGTCCGGTTTGTGAAGGAAGTGCGGGGCCCGTTACTCCGCTGGCCTCGAAACCTTTTGTGCACTCAAAGCAGGCTAGCACATGACACATGCCAAGCCCTGTCTTTTTTGGGCCCGCCAGCCATATTTGGGACATTTATTGCATTTCTAATGTTTTAATGCTGGAAATTCCAGATTTGAACGGCGGCCACATGAAATCATGGCCAGAAGCGGTTTGAAAAATCCTATATGTTGTAGTTTCCCCAAGCGTGCCCCTGTGCAGCCGAAGGAGGGGCAGGCCCTGCCTCCGGGGGGTCGAATGTAGCTCGGCGGCATGCCGGATGCAGCCGTTTAAATCCACGAAAAATCATACGATGCCGGAAATCCACGGGACCTAGCACGGTGTCGTCATATGGCCCCTGTAGGGTGTGGTAAATATTTGAGCGCATTTCACAGAAGACTGACCCGAGGCCGCGTAGAAACCGTACCATCTCCGAGGTAGGATCTAGCTTTTGAGAGGGAACGTGTCCGGTTTGTGAAGGAAGTGTGGGGCCCGTTACTCCGTTGGCCTCAAAACTTTTTGTGCACTCAAAGTAAGCCATCACATGACACGTGCCAGGCCCTGGATTCTTTCGGGCCCGCCTGCAATATTTGGGACATTTATTACATTTCTAGGGTTTTAATGCGGGAAATTCCAGATCTGAACGGCGGCTGCATGAAATCATGGCTAGAAGCGGTTTGAAAAATACGATATGTTGTCTTTGTCAGATGCGTAGGCCTTGTGCAGCCGAAGGAGTGGTAGACCCCGCCTTTGGGGGGTCGAATGTAGCTCGGCGGCAAGCCAGATACATCCGTTTAAATCCACGGAAAATCATATGATGCCGAAATTCATGGGACCCTAACACGGTGTCGTCATATGGCCCCTGTAGGGTGTGGTAAAAATTTGAGCATGTTTCACAGAAGACTGACCGGAGGCCGCGTAGAAACCGCACCATCTCCGAGGTAGGATCCAGCATTCGAGAGGAAACGTGTCCGGTTTGTGAAGGAAGTGCAGGGCCCGTTACTCCGTTGGCGTCGAAACTTTTTGCGCACTCAAAGGAGGCCATCACATGACACGTGCCAGGCCCTGGCTTTTTTGGGCCCACCTGCAATATTTGTGACATTTATTGCATTTCTAGGGTTTTAATGCGGGAAATTCCAGATCTGAACGGCGGCCACATGAAATCATGGCCAGAAGCAGTTTCAAAAATCCTATATGTTGTCTCTGCCCCATGCGTTGGCGTTGTGCAGCCGAAGGAGGGGAAGGCCCACCTCCAGGGGATCGAATGTAGCTCGGCGGCATGCCGGATGCAGCTGTTTAAATCCATGGAAAATCATACGATGTCGGAAATCCACAGGACCCTGCCACGGTGTCGTCATATGGCCCCTGTAGGGTGTGGTAAAAATTTGAGCACATATCGCAGAGGACTGACTGGAGGCCGCGTAGAAACCGCACCATCTCCGACGTAGGATCTAGCTTTCGAGAGGGAACGTGTCCGGTTTGTGAAGGAAGTGCGGGGCCCGTTACTCCGTTGGCCTCAAAACTTTTGGTGCACTCAAAGGATGCCATCACATGACACGTGCCCACGAACGTGCCATGGCTCCCAACAGTTCAAACTTAAGAAAACTTGGGCTGGATTGGTTTTGTTAGCTTTGGAGAGTAAGGAGGCAATGGATCAGTATATAAGAGGCAAAGCTCGTAGGTAGTCTCGAGATAAGGAAGACTAAATAGAATTGGAAACAAACCGAACAAAATCTGGAATAATCTAATCGGAGATGATTCGCGCTCGTACCAGCTCCTTTGCTCCGAACCTCAAAGGAACAGAGTGTCTGTCATGGCCGACGGTATGAGCGTACTGCCCTTCTGCACCTGCCATAAAAGCACATTTTTTTAGCACTTCACGAAAGAAAGGGTTAGAGCTTAGCTGGACAGAACGAAGGACGGCCTATGGGACGAGCGCTTGCGCTCGTACCCTGGGTCATACCCTCTTTAGCCCAGAAAGACAGAAATATCCAGAGCCGGAGATGGTGTCTGGTATGAAGTGGCGTTCCATGATGCAAGGACAGGCTCTAAGAAACAAATGACACGACATTAGAGGTTTGTACTTCTTTCTTTGAAGACTACATGTTTTCTTATCTTGCTATTACTGCATAATACTATATGTTTTCAGATGAGTCATACTTGTTTGGTCTGCTGCTCAACTAGGAGTCCTTTGCCTGAGATATATTTAATAGGCCATGGTCTAGTGGAGTATCCAAACAAAAAATTATTGAGCTCTTTTCAGTAAAAAGTACTATGGCAGAAGATGTTATGTGGGCGTAGATATTTTGTTGCTGCTTCACAATGACAATTGCCATTGTTGTATGTCCATCATTAGGCTATCTTTGTGGTTCACTGGTTTTTTTTTGTTTAGAACATACAACAGGCGAGTCTCCTACTGCAATTGAATAAATAGAATAGAGTGTTACATTTACAAGACTAGAGTCCATTTGACTCTAAGGGAGGGTCCCGAAGGGAACAGGAGGGGAAAATCCCTAGATACTATTACAGAGGGTTACAATTTGTTCTTTGAGTGAGGGAGAGACCCTACACTCCAATAAAGTGAGATCTTCTTAAACATAGCAAGCCACGTGTCTCCACTAGGATCAATCCCCTCCAAATAACGGTTGTCGCACTGTTTCCATACGTTCCAAGCTCCAAGAATCAACACTTCTTTAAACAACTCTCCCTGCCATTGCCTAGAAGCCCTCCCTCTCATCCCTTGTAGTCCCAGATTCTGATCCCAGTAAATATTTAGCTTTAACAAGCAGTCAACACTAAATGGGCAAGTGAAGAACAAGTGACAGCAGGTTTCGTCATATTGTGTGTCACAAAGCATGCAAGAAAAATCATCGCCGATGTTGAAGTGCCTACGTCGCAACAAATCTCTCGTGTTCAAGCGACCGATGAGAAGAAGCCAAATAAATACCATGTGTCTCATGATACATTTGGATTTCCAGATCATAGGCAAATATTCAGGAGGGGCAATATCTCTGAAGAAATGTATATAATTTGGCTGGTTGATAATTTACATTTCCCCAACAGAATATCCACTCGTCAGGGATTCCTTTAGTTGCTAAAATTCCTCACTTTCTTCCATCGACAGAGGTAGATGAAACTTCTATGAGAGCTCATCCTGTGAAAAAAATTGTGCAGCCGAAGCATCTTCATCTTTTGAAAAGAAAAATAACCTATCAATTTTTGTTCACTAGTTATAGGTAATGTTGTTCTTCTCGAACTCATGACTGCTCTTGAGTGATTAAACTGTCCAGTGGCTTCTCTATCCAGCATGACATATTTAGGTTGTGTGTTTGGGATGAATTTGTCTCTAATTTTCCTTCCAAGTGGTATCTGCAGCAAGCAATCAAATGGTATTGTTGATGCACATTTATTTCATTAGATAATGATGCTTAAAAAAAGTTAAGTAGGAATGCATGACACTTGCATGGACCTGTGTTAATAAATATTATTTGCTAGGTCTGACATCTCCCAGCACAAGAAGATTGATAATCAAGAAGCACTAGTACCGGAGGCAAAAGGCAATAGCTTTTCTGTTGTGTACCATCACATAGAAAAACTTGATGCAAATTCTAACGGCAATGCTTGTTCAGCGGTGCTTACTTTAGTCCTTCGGACTTAGTGTTCTCTGTGATGTACCAAAAATGGTCCTCTCATGCTATATGTATGTGTGTGTCTTCTGTTCTGTTCTGTCTGAGATCGTGCATTTTAAAATGTATGTTTAGTTATGATTTGAAGTGCATGGATTAATTTTCTCATGTCTCCAATATTTGTGATGATGTTCACATACATTTTAGTGACCAACATGTTTGGATTTCTTGCATGATTCCAGATGTAGCAGAAGCTACTAATGAAATCAAATATACATCAAGTTTCATATAGTACATATGCAATTTTTGTGTACCGGTACAGATATGAAAATTTGTCTTATTTATGAGGGACAAAATGATTGATATATCTAAAATTTGGGGTGGTTATTGCAAAAGTTATCTTCCATATGTAACTAGTAGTACGTGGTTTTGAAGAAATGTACATAGAGAACGCTCCACCTCAATCTGTACCAGTCATCTTCCATCCGATGGCCATGGTTCATTTTTCTATTCTTTCACCGTTAGCCCTTCTTCTATTGTAGTTGCTCCCGGAAATCATGAACTAACAACTCAAGACATGAAGTGGAGGTGCACCACACTTTCATGGCAGTAGCAATATGAATTCAAAGAAAAATCGAGGTGAATGATTTCTCAAAAAGTAAACAGGAAGAGGTAAATTACCTCGACAGAGGACACTATGCAGCTACCACGCCTACGCGCCTCCGGCGATCACACCTCGGATTTTTTGGGCCCTCCCCCAGCGAGATCCACCTTTTCTATCTCCTTCCCGGAGTTTCCAGACCAACGTGGCCTTTATTGTATAAACGGGTGCCACTCTGCATCACCATGGCCATCGGTATTCCCCTCACCCAGAGGTGTACCACCGGGCTTCATCATTGACGGACTTTGCACGACGGGAGCACGTGCATGGGATGCGGATGGCGCGAGCTCCGTCTTCGCCGCCACAGCCCATGGTCGACATGGAGGGAAGAGACAATGCGCATGCTGCTGCCACTCGCGAGGCAACGCTGCGACCGACATAGGACAAAGGATGGACGGGCGGTGGGCGTGGAGACGTGTGAAAAATCTCGTCGGAGGAGAAAGATCGGACACAGTATGGTCGAGAGCTCATTCATTGTTGGTTTCTTATTTGTCAATTATACATTGATTCATTTATTCCATGATGATATTATCGTTATTAGGTGATCCAGTATGTCACCTGTTTCGTACCTAGCAAAATACAATAGTTATTTGCTCTTATGTTAGCACCTAAATCTACTAATTTTTCAAAATCCATTATTTAACTTTTTTCTGGCAAATCACCATATATATCTTTTATTTAGGGAATTCACTATGTAAACTTTTTTCACCACGTACTTTTTTTCCCACACAAATCATCTTTTTTATATTAAGAAATTTATTATGTATATATTTCCGATGGAATATCACCACCTATAATGTCATGATTTTTCTCAGTACAAATGTCCATTAATTTGTCCATTAAAATTTAAACAACATTACACAATTAAAAACATATTTTAAATTAAATTTAAGTTGTCAAATCTTATAATTAACTATTTGATTATTTAGTCAGTACATATTAGCCAGTGTGAGCATTGCATCTTTCCTTTTAAATATTACTTGTGTGATGACCTTTATATTAATTGTATACTATATATATTGTATTTCATGTATTTTTATTGTTCTTTTATAAACATGCAATATATATTCCATTTTTGTAATGTTGTGACTTTTATTTGTCTTATTTACGTTTAGAATTTTTTAATGTTTTACAATATGTAGCATCTTTGTCCAATAACTATCAATATATTCTCCAATACAATTATGAATTTTAAATTATAATCATTAAATTTACTCACTATTTTTTTTACATCCTTAAATATTATTTGCAGTATTGAATATTTGTAAATGTGTGCTGGTGCACACACACGCACACACACTTGTGTGATTCACCCTTTCTTATATATAGTTCTCCAGGTATAGATTTTTATGGAATGTCCGAGTAGTAACTAATATTTTACTTTAGAGACCAATTAGGTCTAAGTAATCAGTTAATTCATTTTCAAGTGGGCAATTCCGATCGGTAATTTTGTAATAAATGAGTTGGGTAGATTTGCATTTTTGAGTTAATTGCATTTTATTTAGAAGTACCAACTATGATTCCATTATGCACCACATGTGCTTTTAATTATACCTTGTCATTGTGTAAAGTAACTTACATGTTAGGAAATACCCCTTGGTTCCTGGTTGTATCTACACCCTATATGGAAAAAAAAAAGTCAAAATAGTTCAGAAGTTTTTTTAGAATAAACTTGACTTTCTTTTGCACTAGTATATAAATTCTCACGAATTAAAAACCGGCGTTAACTTCAGGGCAAAAAAACAAAAAATGTTTGCTATTATAGGTCACTATTCACACTATTTTGGCGGAAAAATTGTTTTTTAATAAGTCAAAGGGGATTTTTCTTTTTGTGGAATTTTTTCCACAAGTACAATGAAAGGTCAAGTTTATTTCAAAAATATTTTCAGAATTTTTTACTTTTTATTTAATTATCACTAATTTGTTTTTCCATATACACTAGTGGAGAAACGGCCTTTAGTCCCGGTTCACCAACCGGGACTAATAAATCGGGACTAAAGGCCCCCACCCTTTAGTCCCGGTTGGCCACGACCCGGGACTAAATCCCTGCCACGTGGCCGGCAGCGCGCGCCGGGGGCTGGGGACCTTTAGTCCCGGTTTGGTGTCAACCTTTAGTCCCGGTTGGTGACACCAACCGGGACTAAAGGTTTAGAGGTTTAGGGTTTATTGTTTATTTTTCCTTTTCATTTTGTGTTTTCCATTTAATTCTTTTTCATTTCAAACATATTTTACGTTGCTACATACTGTACACGTTATGCATATATAATAGAATTTCTCGTAGAACCAATCATATATCATAGAATTTCTCGTACGACCATGCATACACACATATATATACAATTTGGTATATACAATTTCTCCTACAATTTGCAGATCATTACATGCGGGCATTAGGTGAAATGGTATACTCCGTCGGCAGATATGACCTGCTGAGGCAAAAATCCCGCCATTTCCTCTTGAAGTGCTCGTATGCGGTCCTTTCGTAGGAGCCTATCCCGCATCTCCACCATCTTTAAAGAAGGAGATCAATATGAATATATTAGTTGTGTGTATATATATTAGATCATGATAAAAAAAATTGTGAATAGTGTTTATGTACCCAAAGATGTCTTGCATCTCTGCTCCTTTCGGTCATAAAGCGAATGTTCTCGTAAACATAGTATGCACATAAATTAGTCCCCCTTTCCTGCCTCATACACTTTACGAGAATAGAATTCAAGCAGATAATAATCAAGCATGATAATGGTATTGAAACTAGAATTAAAGAGATGCGCGGACGTAGCTAGTACTACTTAATTACCTTGGACCGTCGCCATTTCAGCTGTGGTTTCCATTGACCGACAACCTCTTTGATGAACTTTTTCCAAACCCTGCCCGGCAAAGAAAATGAATAAAGGAGTTATTAATTACTTGATATCAGAAATGAACTAAAGAGGCCGACATAGTGTGATAATGATTGAAATTACCTGTCGAGCATCAACTTTAGGCTGATGTATTCTTGAGGGTCTTTACCTAGTGAGTCCAGTACTTCAACAGTTCCCTCGTCAACTCTAATGATTATCAGGATCCAGTGGAATCTGCGCACACGTTTGTATAAGCGGGCATGCATAACTCATCAACTACACTTAACATCGAGTAAGCAAAAATAGAATTTGTAGTACAAGACAGTAACACTCACCTGAAGTTGTAAGGAAAAAGTATTTCTGGTCTGGTATTTAGTTCCTTAAAAAACATTAGCAAGCTATTCTCTGTGTCTTTGGGGTAGTCTTGTATCATATTTTCATTAACGGTATTTGGGTCAATGAACCCAATGCCATAGACTCCATCTCTGTTCATTTCAAAAATCTTCATTCTGCATAATACCACAGAAAAGAATATAGTGAGGATAATTACAGGCAATGAACGAGCTGATCTAAAGACTTAAATTACAGAAAGAAATCACTTACAGACAATAGCAACTGACGAGAGATTTGTCGAGTGCGTCTTGATTGAATAACTGAAAAATTTCTGGAAATTCAATCCACACATCTTTTCCATGGAAGTAATGCTCTGGCTTGACTTTCACCATAAGGCTGTCTCGCCCGACCTTTATTTCTCTCAGGTACCAGTCATGCAATCTGCGCATTTGCGTTGGTAGAAGCTCCACCTTGTCAGGCCTGACCAGAGGGTTCCCGGGGACATATTTCCATGCTAGTTCCTTCGGATCCATCGTGGGGAATTCCTCGATGCCTAGGAGTTGTTCAATAGTGACACCCATCTCTCTAGCCATCTCTCTATCAGCGTCGGTTACCGCCTTATCGGTACTCACCTTGAGCAGGGGGATCGATTGCTAAGGAACAGTTTTCTGAGCTGAGGAACAGTTTTCCCGCTGAGCTGAGGAACAGTTTTCCCGCTTTTACTACCTGTAAGGCTCGACTGCTGATTTTTTTTGTTGATAATATGACTTGCTAATAGAGCGTTCATAGTCTGATCGCCTTTTCTCCACAGCCGGTTTAGCAAGATCCACAAAGTGTTGTATGACTTTCTCAGGTATTTTCTCCTTTGGCGGCGGGGGCGGTTTCGGTGCAAAATTGGCCTGCAGTTCGGAAGCCACTTGGGCTTTGGTTTCGTCCTCAGTCATCTCATAAGCCAACTTCGGAAGCCACTTGGGCTTTGGTTTCCGCTTTGTAGTCGGCTGACGCGGCGAAGATCGATATCGCGTACTCGCGCTGGGCTCCGTCTCGAGGTGGGGTGGATTCGACTGACGTGGCGGAGATCGATATCGCGTACTCGCGCTGGGCTCCGTCTCGAGGTGGGGTGGATTCGGCTGACGCGGCGGAGATCGATATGGTGGCGGACTCGCGCTGCGCTCCGTCTCGAGGTGGGTTGGAGTCGACTGACGCGGCGGACTTGGAGGAGGAGTCGGTGCCCTTGGCGTCGAGTTTGGAAAGACGATGCAATCCTTTCTCCATACAATGATACCACGTATGGCTTCTCCCAGTGTCTGCTCCCCTTGACCTCCAGGAAAGTCAAGCTGTAGTGAGTCATATGCCAACAGAACTTCATCCACCCCGACACGAGCATAGCCAGGTGGAATCGGATTGCCGTGGAAGGTTGCTTCAGGGGGATTTGGTAAAGCATAGCCGTCCACCACCTTCATGGATATGTTCTTCACTTTCATGTGTAGCTCAGAACTTGTCGTCTCTTCGATATCATCCACGGGGTAGCGAGCCAGCAGTGCATCATCGGCCGGGACCCCCGTGGACCCCACGCTGCTTTTCGGCATAGATGGGACGGTGCTATCCAATGCTGGATCTGCTTGCTGCTGCCGCTGAGACGCCCTTTCCAGGCTAAGTGTGTCGATCTGCTCCTGCTGCCGCATGAAAGCGCGTTCCAACTCCGCGTGCTTTGATTCCATCTCAGACAGCCGGTCTGCATCCTGCTTCTTCTTGTCTTCCTCCTGCTTCTTCTTTCTCGCACGGCTTCTGTAACTGACGTTCCAGTCTGCAAACCCCTCAACCCACGGAACAACGCCTTTGCCTCGTGTTCGTCCCGGGTGTTCAGGATTCCCGAGGGCGCGTGTAAGCTCGTCGTTCTCTCTCTCGGGCAGGAACACCCCCGTTCGAGCCGCTTCTATTGCAACAAGTAAAGCGTCTGAGGCTTCTTTAAGACTTGCCTGCACCATAATCTCCCCTGCCTTTGGGTCCAACTTTCCCCCATGCGCATAAAACCAAGTCCTGCACCTGTTGGGCCAACCCAATGTATTTGGAGTGACCCCTGCAGCAATCATCTTTTCCTCAGATTCATCCCACTTAGGCCGGCCAGTCTTGTAGCCACCTGGCCCCAGAACGTGGTGAAACTGTTTCTTCTCAGCATTGATCTTGTTTTTCCTCGACCGTTCCTTAGCTGCTTCCGATTCCTTGAACTCCACAAATAAGTCCCAGTGATCTTTTGCCTTCTCCAGTGCTCCAGTGAATTCTGGAGTCTGCTTTCCTGCTTCGACGTAGCAGGCCCATAATCTTTTCTTGTGGTTGCAGAATTGTGTGGCCATCTTCTGAAGAGTACTCTTCTTGACTTTCTCCCGTTCTGCATCTGTTAAATGCTCTGGTAGGGTGAAATGTGACATGAGCGTTTCCCAAAGCAGATCTTTTGCTCTTTCATCGACAAAACTAACTCCTCGATCTCCCTTTGGCTTATTCCATTCTTGAACGGAGATCGGGATTTGGTCCCTGACAATAACTCCGCACTGACGAGTAAATTTGTCAGCATTCTGTTTAGGAGCAAGCGGTTCGCCATTTGGTTTGATCTCATCGATGTTGTATTTTATGCCAGCCTGCAACTTTTTGGCCGGGCCTCGTACTGCCCTGCTTGTAGAAGATTTGCTCGATCCGGAGGGCTAAAATAAGAAAGATTCGTTTATATATATATATATATATATATATATATATATATATATATATATATATATATATATATATATATATATATATCAATTAATACATGTAATGATCACCAGAGGCCTTATATATACCTCGCCGGTCTTTGTTAATTGAAGATCATTTCCTTCGCCATCATTGTTTGTGTGGCCTTCGTCTGTTGGTTCTTCCTCAAATATTCCCTCAAAGGAATTGTTCAGATATTGTGAGCCGTCATCTTCAGGTTCACCCTCTGGGTTTCGGATCATGTCGAACATGATATGCTCTTGATCATGGTCGTCTCTGCCGCTAGCGTCCATAGCTTAACTAATCCAGAAGAAAGATAATTTAGTATTCAAATTAGAATGCATCTCGAATAATATCACTAATACATCTCGAATAATCCAGTTAATGCATCATCGAATATTATCGAATATAATCTTGAATATTATCACTAATACATCTCGAATAATCCAGTTAATGCATCATCGAATATTATCGAATATAATCTCGAATACATCTCGAGTATTATCACTAATACATCTCGAATATTATCATATAACATCACTAGCTAATACAGATCGAATACTATCGAATAATCCAGTTGACTCGCGGTTCCTGAGGCGCGGGCGGTGGACACCCAAAGAGAAGGAACCATCACAGGATCATAGCTCGGGTGAGATCCCTGAAGAACCTGCCAGGTATTAGAGAACCTGACGTCCAACGCAACCATGTAGCGACGGACGTGCTCGTCCTCCTCCCTGACACGGCGATGTACCACCTCCTCGGGGGCCGGCTGCCTCCGCACCGATAGTGGCCCACGCGACCGCCACCAAAGAAGCTCCGGGTCGACGATGGGAGCCCGGTTCCTCACCAAGCTGCGCGCCCCGGAAGGTCGTACCTCCCAGTGCCAGCCCGGCGGAGCCCAGTCCCGGACATGGTGCCTCTCAAGCAGGTTGTCGCCACCGAGTTGACGACGAGGATGCGGGCCAGGCATCGTCGACACCAAAAATGTTTCTATGCAAATTTAACATTTTTTTAAATGCTTGATTATAATCGGTTGTAATTCTTGTTCACATGATTTTGCAAATACATGACAAACTTTTGCAAATACAACATTAAGATATTAACATTTTCCAAATAATATATTAACATGTTTTTGATCAATATTTTTAAGATACAACATTAAAATATTTTTAATACATGGTCAACTTTTTTCTATGCAACTTTTTTCTATGCAAATTTTTTCTATACTATACATGATACAACATTAAAAGTATAAAAAACTAAAAAACAGAAGAAAAAAACTAGCTAGTGAAAAAAAAACAATCTATGCAAATTCCACCGTTCATCTACATACATACATACATTGTATACATAGATACATATACTAAGCATCTACAACATCTAGTAAAAAAACAATCTATGAAAAAAAAAAGATGAACAAAATTAAGGAGGGAGGCTCACCGGCCGGGATCGTCGGGGCGGAGGGAGGCAGGGAGGACGCCGGAGACGGAGGAGCGGCGCCGGAGACGGAGGAGGACGCCGGAGGCGGGGAGGAGCGGCGCCGGCGCGGGCTCGGGCCGCGGCGGCTTGTGAAGGAGCGGTCGTCGATCGCGAGGCGGGCGCACGCGGAGGAGCGGCGGCGGCGGCGGGCAGCGTGGCAGCGCCGGCGCGGGCTCGGGCGGCGCTTGGGAGCAGAGCGGCCGGACGGCGACGTCGAGGTCCGGCAGCCTGGCAGCGTCGTGGTCTTCGGCGCCGTCGGGGGAAACTGATGAGTTTGGAAATTTTGCCAAGTGCTGCTTATATACAAAGACCTTTAGTCCCGGTTGGTGGCTCCAACCGGGACTAAAGGCCCCCCTTTAGTCCCGGTGCGAGCCACCAACCGGAACTAAAGGTGAATTTCGCCAGACCGAGCGGCGGGAAGCCCAGGCCTTTAGTCCCGATTGGTGGCTCACACCGGGACTAAAGGTAGGCCTTTAGTCCCAGTTGGTGGCTCCAACCGGGACTAAAGGGTTGGTCCTGGCGTGGTGGAAGTTTAGTCCCACCTCGCCAAGCGAGAGGCACTCGCACCTGTTTATAAGCCCCGCTGCGATATCCATCCCGAGCTCCTCTCTAAAGCAGGCAGTACATGCCTAACGTTCCTCTCGCCCTGTGGGGCCTACTTGCCCTGCGGGCCTGCATCCTGGCCCATATATAGTTGGGTTTCTAGTCGTATGCAGGCCGTGGTGGCCTAGTAGACGGGCATTTTTTTATTTTTTGCATATGTTATGTCAATTTTTTAGTCCCGGTTGGTGGCTCCAACCGGGACTAAAGGTCTTTTCCAGTTTTTTTTGTTTTTTGCTTTATTTTTTTCTTTTGTTTCTACTTACAGCCAAATATTTAGAGTTTTTGAGTGAATCTTTTTGGTTTAGGTCACAAAAATTATAAACTTTCTGTTAGTGCCAGTAGTTTTCAAATTTGAATTCTTTGAAATTTGTGTGAATCACTAGTTTGTGAATAACTTTACTCTAAAAATAGATTTTTGAGTGATTCTTTTTCCTGCTGTTTAATATTAGTGTGTTTTATCAGTATGTTCAATTTGGTAATTTTTAGGTTATTTTTAAATAGGTGTTTTAATAAAAACAGATTCTGTTTAGCTCTTTTGGTTTTATAGCTCAAAAAAATCATTAAATGCATGAAAAATAGCGAATGAAGTCAGAAAGGGTTGAAAATTGATGATGTGGCTTTGAATGGTGCATGTTGAATGCACAAAAAGTCTGGAATTAAAATAAGTTTAAAAAATGAAATGCCTTTGTAATAGATGAGTTTTCGTCCGAAACCCTGATACTTCGAAAGAGATTGTACACGAAGTGCATCCAGTTTTTGCCGTAACCCTCTCAACTTTTTAGCACATGCTATGTGGGTGAAATGATGATACCATGCTAAGTTTCAACCTTTTCAGAGTTCATTTGTAGTGCTTTTCAATTTCAGGGTCATTTAGCTCAAAAAAATCAATAAATGCATGAAAAACAGCAAATGAAATCAGAAAGGGTTGAAAATTGATGACGTGGCTTTGAATGGTGCATATTGAACGCACAAAAAGTTTGGAGTTAAAATAAGTTTATAAAAATAAAATGCCTTTGTAACAGATGAGTTTTCGTCCGAAACCTTGATACTTCGAAAGAGATTGTCCAGTTTGTACACGAAGTGCATCCAGTTTTTGCCGTAACCCTCTCAACTTTTTAGCACATGCTATGTGGGTGAAATGATGATACCATGCCAAGTTTCAACCTTTTCAGAGTTCATTTGTAGTGCTTTTCAATTTCAGGGTCATTTAGCTCAAAAAATCAATAAATGCATGAAAAATAGCGTTCCTTTGCGTTTCAAATGCCAAAACACATATATACCCTAACTATTACCAAGATTCCCTCCGGTTTGTCCAAAGTGGGACTTTCTAGATAAGTCTGGAAACTCACTAGAGAAGAAAGTGATGACGGTGAAGCCGGTCACATCCCAGAGTGGGATCTTGGGGTATAAAACTTTTTCTTCGCGTGTGTCCCTTTGCGCCGTAACCGTGGACAATCTTCATCATTTAACAGGATGCTTGGGTCAGTCTTCACAGTGAAGGGAGCAATTTCATGAAACTTTTCATAATCTTCTGACATGTCTGTCTTGTCCTCCACTCCCACGATGTTTCTATTCCCTGAAAGAACTATGTGGCGCTTTGGCTCGTCGTATGATGTATTCGCTTCCTTATCTTTTCTTTTTCTTGGCTTGGTAGACATGTCCTTCACATAGAAAACCTGCGCCACATCATTGGCTAGGACGAATGGTTCGTCTGTGTACCCGAGATTGTTGAGATCCACTGTTGTCATTCCGTACCACGGGTCTTCCTTTACCCCGCCTCCAGTCAGATTGACCCATTTGCACCGAAACAAAGGGACCTTCAAATCACGTCCATAGTCAAGTTCCCATATCTCCTCTATGTAACCATAATATGTGTCCTTTGGCCTATTGGTGTTTGCTGCATCAAAGCGGACACCACTGTTTTGGTTGGTGCTCTTTTTATCTTGGGCGATCGTGTAAAATGTATTCCCATTTATCTCGTACCCTTTGAAAGTCGATATAGTCGAAGATGGTGACTTGGACAGCAAGTACAGCTCATCTCCAACTGTGTCGTCATGCATGAGACGTGTTTGCAACCAACCGCCGAATGACGCCATGTGTGTACGTTTGATCCAGGGCTCAGACTCCTCCGGGTTCTTGGAGCGTACACTATCCAGGTGTTCCTCGATATACGGAGCCACCAAGCTGGAATTTTGTAGAACTGTGTAGTGTGCTTGCGCCCAAGAATGCACGTCCATACATATTACTGAATCCTTTCCTAGCGTGCCTTTTCCACCCAGTCTGCCCTCATGTCGCGATTCGGGAACACCAATCGGCTTAAGGTCAGGAATAAAGTCAACACAAAACTCAATGACCTCCTCTGTTTCATGGCCCTTGGAGAAGCTTCCTTCTGGCCTAGCACGGTTATGAACATATTTCTTTAAGACTCCCATGAACCTCTCAAAGGGGAACATGTTGTGTAGAAATACAGGACCCAGAATGGCAATCTCGTCGACTAGGTGAACTAGGACGTGCGTCATGATATTGAAGAAGGATGGTGGGAACACCAACTCGAAACTGACAAGACATTGCACCAAATCATTCTGTAACCTTGGTAGGATTTCTGGATCGATTACCTTCTGAGAGATTGCATTGAGGAATGCACATAGCTTCACAATGGCTAATCGAACGGTGTCCGGTAGAAGCCCCCTCAATGCAACCGGAAGCAATTGCGTCATAATCACGTGGCAGTCATGAGACTTTAGGTTCTGGAACTTTTTCTCTGCCATATTTATTATTCCCTTTATATTCGACGAGAAGCCAGACGGGACCTTCATACTGAGCAGGCATTCAAAGAAGATTTCCTTCTCTTCTTTGGTAAGAGCGTAGCTGGCAGGACCTTGATACTGCTTTGGATGCATGCCGTCTTTTCCGTGCATACGTTGCTGGTCCTCCCGTGCCTCCGGTGTATCTTTTGTCTTCCCATACAAGCCCAAGAAGCCTAGCAGGTTCACGCAAATATTCTTCGTCACGTGCATCACGTCGATTGCAGAGCGGACCTCTAGGTCTTTCCAATAGGGTAGGTCCCAAAATATAGATTTCTTCTTCCACATGGGTGCGTGTCCGTCAGCGTCATTCGGAACAGATTGTCCGCCAGGACCCTTTCCAAAGATTACTTTTAAATCCTTGACCATATCAAGTATATCATCACCAGTACGGTGGCGAGGCTTGTTCCGGTGATCTGCCTCACCTTTGAAATGCTTGCCTTTCTTTCTTAAGAGATGCTTGATCGGAAGAAATCGACGATGTCCCAGGTACACATTCTTCTTACATTTATCCAAATATATACTTTGGGTATCATCTAAACAGTGTGTGCATGCATGGTATCCCTTGTTTGTCTGTCCTTAAAGGTTACTAAGAGCAGGCCAATCATTGATGGTTACAAACAGCAACGCTCGTAGGTCAAATTCCTGCTGTTTGTGCTCATCCCACACACGTACACCTTTTATGTCCCATAGCTGTAAAAGTTCTTCAACTAATGGCCTTAGGTACACATCAATGTTGTTGCCGGGTTGCTTGGGGCCTTGGATGAGCACTGGCATCATAATGAACTTCCGCTTCATGCACAACCAAGGAGGAAGGTTATAGATACATAGAGTCACAGGCCAGGTGCTATGATTGCTGCTCTGCTCCCCAAAAGGATTAATGCCATCTGCACTTATACCAAACCATAAGTTCCTTGCATCACCTGCAAACTCCGGCCACTTTCTCTCGATTTTTCTCCACTGCGACCCGTCAGCGGGTACTCTCAACTTCCCGTCTTTCTTACGGTCTTCTTTGTGCCATCACAACAACTTGGCATGCTCTTTGTTTTGGAACAAACGTTTCAACCGTGGTATTATAGGAGCATACCACATCACCTTGGCAGGAATCCTCTTCCTGGGGCGCTCGCCCTCAACATCATCACCAGGGTCATCGCGACTGATCTTATAGCGCAATGCACCGCATACCGGGCATGCATTCAAATTCTCGTACTCCTCACCGCGGTAGAGGATGCAGTCATTAGGGCATGCATGTATCTTATGCACCTCTAATCCTAGAGGGCAGACAGCCTTCTTTGCTTCGTACGTACTGTCGGGCAATTCGTTGTCCTTTGGAAGCATCTTCTTTAACATTTTCAGCAACTTTTCAAATCCCTTATCAGATACACCATTCTCTGCCTTCCATTGCAGCAATTCCAGTGTGGTACCCAGCTTTTTCCGGTTCACATACCTCCTAGATAAAAATATCTATGTCAAATTGATGGGCATAATTGTCATAAACACGAAATGCAACAAATAGTTATAAAAGAGAATATACCACATCTGAATCATAAACCGGACGAGGGCCGACGGGGACGGATATCAAAGTCATGGCACTATGTATAACAAACAATCATACAAGTAAGAAAATTATACAAGTAATTATCTAAATCATACAAATAAGATTTTTTTTTATAAAAAGGATAAGAACAAGAGGCTCACCAAGGTGGTGCCGGCGACGGGACGGTGCGGGCGATCGACGGTGGTTAGGACGGGGACGGGAAGGCACTAAGTAAACCACACCTACACATATGCAAACTAAGAAGTTAATTTGAGCTCAAATTGCATATAAATCAAATAAACTCCCACATAATTACTTCCAAACTAAAACCCACAAATCACTATACTTATAGAGCATTGCACGAGCTAATCTAGCAATGAGAGATGAAAGGACAAAGTTGCTAACCTTTGTGAACACTTGGATAGATGGGGTGCCTTCAAATCTTGACAAATATTTGGCAAAAATGGAGGATGAGCTCGAGCAAGGGGAAGAACAGAGGAGAGAAAGGGGAAAACAGAGAGAATGGGCTCGGGCTGGACGAAGGGTTTATATAGGAACGTCTTTAGTCCCGGTTGGTTATACAAACCGGGACTAAAGGTCCACCTCTAGTCCCGGTTTGTGATATAAACCGGGACTAAAGGGGCTCGTGGGGGCCCCAGCCTGACACCAGCCTGCCACCACACCTTTAGTCCCGGTTTGTATCACAAACCGGGACTATAGGTAGAAAATGAACCGGGACTAATGATGCCCGTGCCCCCGACCGCTCCTAGCCGTTGGAACCCCGGGCCGTAATCAAACCGGGACTAAAGGGCAGGACGAAAGGTCTGTTTTCTACTAGTGATAGGGTGTATATACACCCATAGACCAAAAGTTCCCGTCGTGGTCTACATGCAACTTATATTTTCAGCACACATTGCCATGCACGTCAAATCATTGGTCCACATGGGAAGAAGAGGAGATAGGCTTTAATCATGTCAAGCCCTAGAACAAGCCGTTGTCTGCATAGCACCTGAACGTTTTTGCATTGTAATGCCTGATGCATGATGTATGTCCTTCCTTCCCTTGTATATATAGTAATAAAAGGCCAATTTGATCCCGTTGAATACCTACGTACGCCACGTGCAACAAGCAATCCAACACGAACCCCGAGTTCTGATTCTATCCGGCCAGATATATCAATTCTAATAATCGGCTCTTGCCGCCCGCGCATCGAGCCAGAAACCCTAGATCAATCTAACGTATGTCTCGCCGCAGCCGCCGACGTCGCCTGAATCGCATCACCCGGGCCGCTACCAGCAGCTTGGCGCCGTCACAGTGGGCCGACCTCCCGCCAGACCTGCTCAGCGACGTCTCCAGACGCCTGCACGACGTCGCCGATTTCACGCGCTTGCACGCCGTCTGCACGGCATGGCGCGACGCGCTGCCGACGCCGCTGTGCCGCCCTCCCGCGTTCCTGCCATGGCTCCTGTGCACGGTCACGGCCGGCGAGGGGCCCGTCCTGCACTCCTCTATCAAGTCCTCCGGCCGCAGCAGTTGCGGTGACATCCTTCTCGCGAATCCGCCGGATCCATCACCCGTAAGGAACTGGATGGCCAGCATGGATGGCACGGCCGCCTGGCTGTTGTCCACAGATAAAGGAGCAGGACTCATGGACCTCCTCACTGGAGCCTTGACCCCGCTACCAGCGTACGATGACGACACCCGGCGACAGCTGGAAAATCCCCGCGGCATGATCTCCAGCGACGGCACCATCCTCCTCTACGACTCTAAACGGGAGTCGGCCCACAGGCTCGCCTTCATTGCGACCTTGTTGCGTCCCGGCGATGTGGCATGGACGCAAGTGAAGACCATGCTGGATTATTCGCCAGACACTGGCATTTTTTTCAGCGCCACGGCGGCGTATCACGACGGTAAGATCCTGGTGTGTGCGGACGTAAACTATTGGTGCATCCTCACGCCGGACGATTATAGCGACAGTCACAGGCTCGAGCTGTTGACGATGTCGAAATATTACAAAGGCTGGTGCCACAGAAATAGCTACTTCCTGGAGTTTCAGGGTCAGCTGTTGTGGGTGTCCGTCATGGTCAAATACAGGTACGATGAACCAACACACATGTTATCTCTCGTAGTGCATGCGTTGGAATTGGAAGAAGACAAGATGCGTTGGGCGGTGAGGGACGGCGCGAGCTTGGGCGACCAAGCGCTCTTCCTTGGCTCCCACGCTAGCTTCACTATGGATGCTGCGCAGTTGGGTGTGGATGGCGGGTGTGCCTATTTCATCTTTACACACGATGTGTTTAGGTACAACTTTGTTGACGGTGAGATCAGTCTCGTGGAAAACCTTCCTCCAGACTGGCCTGCCATCAAAGAATGGGACTGGCTCCTGCCTCAGCCTACAATTGCTTCGATTCAGGAAATTAGAAAAAAGCTCGGGCTTCAACAAGAACATTAGCAGGATAACTAACTTTGTATACGAAAGATATATTTCCTGAACTTCTATAGAGTATTTTATACCATTAGGTTATCTCTTTACCTTATACTTGTGATTTATTCCACGATTTACCACGTGCAACATTTTCACTGCAATCCTAGTGTGGCAACTAAGTTTTGGAGGCGCACGAATACAATCCGCAAGCTAAGGAGGACTGATGGTGGGGAATGTAATACGGACGAGGAAATGAGGAAGATGGCAAAACAGTTTTTTGCAGCGCTATATGCTTCCGAGGGTACTTCAAAAACGGATTCCATCCTTGCAAACATCCAACCGGTGATTGACACGGCCATGAACAGCAAGCTAACAGCAGCGTTTACAAATAAAATGATCGAAAAAGCGCTTTTCCAAATGGGACCTACCAAATCACCGGGTCCGGATGGTCTCCTGGCATTGTTCTATCAACGGCACTGGCCATTAATTAAAGAAGAGGCGTGTACAGCAGTACGTGATTTTCTGAGTGGGAAGGAGGTACCAGAGGGTTTCAATGACACGATCATAGTACTGATTCCAAAAGTGAATGTGCCCGAGCTATTGACACAGTTTTGGCCGATTAGCTTGTGCAATGTGTTGTACAAAATAGCTTCGAAGGAGGTGGCTAACAGGCTTAAATTGGTCCTGCCAATTCTTATCTCAGTAGAACAGAGCGTGTTTGTACCAGGGAGACTTATTACGGACAATGTGTTCATGCCATTAGAACAAGGAAGAGGAAAAGAGGGTTGTGTGCCGTAAAGTTAGACATGGTCAAAGTGTATGACCACGTGGAGTGGAATTTCTTAATGGTAATGATGGAGAGGATGGGATTTTCACGGAATTGGATCAATATCATAAGGTGGTGTATTCAGTCGGTGAGATTCTCGGTCAAGCTCAATGGTGGGTTATCGGAGGCTTTTATTCCTAGTAGAGGGATGCGGCAGGGGGATCCACTATCGCCTTATTTGTTTCTATTCTGCGTGGAAGGTTTCTCGGCGTTGATTAAGGCTGCCCAACAGGATAACAAATCAAATTGTGTATCTTTTGGGAGGGACGGCCCTCACATTACACATTTGCTTTTTGCTGATAACAGCATCGTCTTTCTAGAAGCAACAAATGATAGTATGACTACGTTGAGAGATATCTTGCAGCGGTATGAGGAGGCTTCGAGCCAAAAGATAAATCTTGAAAAAAAAACTGGTATTCTTTGGACCAGGTATACAGGACAACTACAAAAATGAGGTGCAACAAATTCTAGGAGTAAGTGTTGAGGCCCTAAGTGAACGGTATTTGGGACTGCCCACCGTTGTAGGGTGATCTAAGGAGGGTTGTTTTAAGTATACCAGAGAAAGATCTGTAGTAAAAGTTTCTGGGTGGAAGGGCCAAAGGCTCTGCAAAGCAGGCAGGGAGGTTTTGGTTAAATCGGTCTTGCAGGCAACCCTGATGTACGCGATGAGCTGTTTCCATTTTCCCAAAAAATATGCCGGAACATAACATCTATCTCGTATAAATTTTGCTGGGGAGCGGAGCATGGCAAGCGCAAGGTACAATGGGTGGCATGGGAGAAAATGTGTCAAAGCAAAAAATACTGGAGGTATGGGTTTCAGGGATTTTGAGTGTTTTAATCAGGCTCTCCTAGCTAAGCAGGCATGGCGGTCGATCACCACACCTGACTCGTTATGTGCAAGGGTTTTCAAGGCCCGGTATTTCTCGAACAAGGAGTTTGTTGATGCGCAATGCCCTAAGAGATGCTCATACACTTGGCATAGCATTATTTGGGGCAGAGATCTTTTGGTAAAAGGATTGATATGGAGGATAGGTAATGGAGCCAAAATAAATGTGTGGGAAGACAACTGGATTCCACGTAATGGTTCCTTGTTATCCAGTGAGATATAAAGACCGGACTGATATTTCTCGGGTCAGTGATCTTCTTGACAACCAGGGAAGGAATTGGTGCCATGCTACTCTGGATAGGGTGTTCCACGAAAATGACAGAGGATATCAAACAAGTGGTGGTAGGGGGACCGGAAAGGGCAGATTTCTTGGCATCGAACTACACAAAAAATGGGATTTTTTTTTCTGCTTACCACTTGAGTGTACAGTTGAAAAAAAGAGGTACAGATAGTGCGGAATGCTCAAATGCTGTGAAAGCGCACAAAGGCTGGCTGGATTTACGGAGTACTGAGGTGCCGGGGAAGGTGAAAATTCATGTTTGGAGGAAGATTAAGCATGGTGTCACATGCACTGTGTGTGGACGTGATGAGACTATACTTCATAGATTCTGGACATGCATGCATGCAAAACTTTGCTGGAAGCTCATGCGCCAGCGAGGCCTCCGGCTGGATTTCAAGCCGCCAGCATGTGATATGACCGGCGACAGATCAGGACGTGGCTGTTCGATTGGTTAGGAGATGTGCAGGAGGGGCGAAGAGCGAACGCCATGATGCTCTTATACCATATGTGGCTCGCAAGGAATGAAGCTAGGGATGGAAAGATCATAGACGATCATGTTACTGTGACCGAGCGGGTCGGACGGCTACTAGAAGAATGGTTATCTGTAGTTCTGTACGAGCGACTAGCCAAAAAGAGGTACAGAGACCGGCGGATCGGTGGTCACCACCGGAGGTAGGATGGACTAAGGTAAATGCGGATGGAGCTCTGGCTAAATCCGGGAAGGTTGGGGGTGGTGGGGTGGTCATGCGGGATCACAATGGAAAGTTCCTCGCCGGAGCGAGCCATTTTTTCCCGTCTACTAGCGGACCGGAGCAGGCTGAGCTTTTGGCAAGTCGGCGAGCTATTCAGGTGGCCTCTGAGGTTGGTGTGGGAAAGATTGTGCTCGAGACGGTTTGTCAGTGTCCGGTGGGGGTGCAATCGGAAAGGAGTCTTAACAGGTCGGTGAACGGGCCTCTCATCGAGGAGATTAAGACTTTGCTAGGGTATTTTGATAATTCTGCTATATGATGGGTTAGGCGAACTACCAATACGGTAGCTCATATTTTAGCAAGGGAAGGCTGCTTGAATAAGGTTTGTAAAACTTGGTTGCATGTTGCACCGGTTTGTATCGTGAACGCATTGATTGCGGAGTATAGTAAGCAATAAAGCAGCAAAGTTCCCATAAAAAACTAAATTCTTGTGTGTGGCAACTAATTAACTTGGCTACTATATGCACATTGACACCGTGTTGTTAATATTACGAAAGAATTGTGTGAATTCCCTTACACGTTGAACAAATCACACATCTGATCATGTTAACCCGAAAAGATTGAGCATGCTCCTTGAAAGAATTGCCATCTAAATTACACTTTAGAAAAATATATTAATTAAATGTGTGAACCCAAAAATTCTTGTAGTTAAGTTGAGTTTATGCTACAATCGTGCTATATGTACGACGGTTTCCATACGATATAGTGTACGATACCAAATGACAGCCACCAATTTTGTTTGTTGTAGGGCTAAGATCAGATCGTATGAAAATCATACCTAATTTCACCTTATACAAAGCAATTCCTTTTAAGCTAACTGAAAGTTTTTTTTTTGCGAGAAACTTCCAGTCTATTCATCTTCAATCATGGCAGTACAAAGAACAACAGAGGTAATAAAAATTACAACCATGTCCGTGGACCACCTAGCGACGACTACAAGCACTGGAGCGAGCCGAAGGCGCGCCGCCGTCATCGCCCCTCCCTCACCGGAGCCGGGCAAACCTTGTAGTAGTAGACAGTCGGGAAGTCGTCGTGCTAAGGCCCCATAGGACCAGCGCACCAGAGTAGCAACCATCGCCGATGAAGAAAGTCGTAGATCAGAAGAATCAAACCTGTAAACACCCAAACAAAGGCGAACGAAGACCGGATCCAAACAGATCCACCGAAGACCAGCACCGACCGAATCTCGCGAGATCCGACGGAGACAAACCTCCACACGCCCTCCGATGATGCTAGACACACCATCGGGACGGGGATAGAACGTGGGAGACATTATTCCTACTATGGGATATCGCCGCCGCCACACAGCCCCAACCAACACGCTGAATCTAACAAGAACGAGAACGGGGTCCCTCCCGCCGGCGGGGGGCCGAGATCCTCCGCACCTCCATGGCCTAGAGGCCATCGGAGATGGGGCGGACCGGCGGCGGCGCCGACGGGAGGAGAAGAAAGCTAACTGAAAGTTATAGTTGATTTATCTACTTTCTGAAAAAGTATCGATTGAATTTAATATAGCTCAAAATTTAAGGGCCCTGAATGAGTTTTACTTCTTTTTTATTCTTGCCCTCTTTCCTCCATAAACTCCCTAATATTATTTGGGAGTTTCAATTCGCTTTATAAATTAATAAATTTTATTTAGTATTGTAATACAGCCTCATGTTCGGAACATAATTACAAACAACAAAATCTATACCTTTTGGCTCTGTGACGGCTGGTACACTTTGCCGAGTGCCCGCACTTTGGAACTCGGCAAAGCGATGTTTCATTGCATAATTCAAAGCATTACATCGATCCTCACATACCAAGAAGATACTAGATGAACATTACGTGCTTTTCTGTTTCGGTAATGAAGTAGATCTCATATTACTATTCACGTCCATTTAGTTTCTTCGGTTAAGTCTTGCAGATGAAGACGACTCATTCGCAACTCACATTTGGACTTTTCTAGGTTTAGACTTAAATGAAAAAATAATCACGTATTTTTGGAAAAAAAGATGTTTTATACCATTCAAAAAAAAACATGATATTTACAGAAAATGTTCACGGGTTTCAAAATAATGCGCGTGACATTTCAAAAAATGTTTACAAAAAAATTGCATAGTTTAAAAAAGATGTTTTGTTTCATTCAACAAAATTGTCAATGTGTATCTAAACAATATTTAATATGTATTCGATAAAATGTTCAAACGTGTATTTGAAAAATGTTCAACGTGTATGAAAAAAATGTTTAGCATCTATATAGAAAATGTACACTGTGTATTAAAAAATCCACATGCATTTGGAAAAAAAGAAACACACAGAAACAAAAGAAGAAATTACACGCGGAAGGTTCTAAAACTTGTCCGAACCGGTACATAGAACTTTCCCAAAACCACACGAGGGAGCTACAGTGTAGTGCCGGCCCATTAGCGTGGCGCGAGAGGTGAGACGAGGGTACGTCTCGCAGCAGTATGTGAGACATAACCGTCGTGGATGATCAAGATGAAGACCTCCACCTAGTTGGGCTCATTGAGGGCCTAGTCCCAAACCCCCACCCCCACCCCCACACCCCCCCCCCCCCCCTATCCACCGAAGGAGCTATTTCTCGTCTGTAATGATTTTTGTGATAGCCTCACCTCAAGTGCTCGGTTGTGCCTCGCCTTAGTGGCCCAACCCAGTAGAGCAGTTTTGAGAACCTTCTATGAACCGGTTTGGTCTGGTTTTACAAGCTTCCGTCTAGTTTTAGGTGTTTTCCTTTTTATTTTTTTAAAAAAATTCACAATAAAAGTCAACTTTTTTCACCACACATTGTACATTTTTCGTAAACATATAAAAAAATCTTTTTATGCACGTTGAATTTTTTTTTCAAATGCATGACTGACATTTTTTTTCAATACCTGTTTTGAACAATTTTCGAATATGTGTTAAATATCTTTTTCTTTGGATGATACAAAATGTTTTCTAAACTATGAGAACTTTTATTAACATTTATATAATGATTTTTAAAAAATTTCATGAAAATATTTTGGAAACCCATGAACATTCTTAAAATGTAAGGTACTTTTCTGAACAATATGATTCTTTTTTGTTAAATGATTTTTTATTGTATAAAAATATTAGAAAATGGAATGTACAATTTTTTATATGCATGACTATTTTTAAATATCACAAACATTTTTTTCATGCTATCAACATTCTTTAAAACTACCGTAACAAAAAATATACACTGCGTTAACATTTTTTTAAACTACGCTAACAAAAAATTTACACTGTGTAACATTTAAAATTTCGTGATTTTTATTATTTTTAAGTAAATTAATTATGGGAGAGACCTCGTTCAGGGTCCTTATAAGCGACATATAGTTGCGCCCCCTATCCAAGGCCTCGCCTTTGGACCTAATCGACATCAATATCTCCACCTTGTTGGGGATGAACAAGACCTATTAGGGGATGGACTCTACCTTGTCGAATCCTTTTCCCTGTTGTCATTGAGTGGATTTCGGTTGCACGAAGTGGTTCCAAAGACTACTGCATTTGGTTTGTTGTTCGCTTTTCTTCGTCGGGTAGGCTTCACTAGGTATCCCCCACCCTCGACCACAAATTTTGTGAAGACTAGGCATCCTTCTTGTATCACGTTTACTCTTTCTACAGCCTTGTATGATGTGTTGGGCATTATATAAGCTCATGTCCATCATAAAGCACTAATCATGTCTCTCCTTATCCCACGGTGTCCCTTGATTTGGGCGAAATGGTGGTGGCGTGATCTCTCTCTATCTATCTATCTATCTATCTATTTGAGTAAGGCATTTGGAGATCGAGCTCCACAGAGGCCTTAATTTGAATATTTTAAAAATTCAAACTTTACAGTTTTAAAAAATTCTAAAAAAATACACATGTATACAAAGATGTAATGTGTATGTGTGTAAAATTTCAGGATAAAATACCTTGAATTGCGAGATGCACGACAGAAAACAAAATCATGGACTTTGATGATGAACAGTACATATGCTAAAAAGCCCCAGATTTGGTTTTTTGTGTAGCTCTCATTTTAACATATTTTGACCTGAATATTTACACATATGTAAATTTTGTCTCTAGGTATATGTGTATTTTTTCAGAAGTTTTTCAAACAGAAAATTTTGAATTTTGAAGTTTTCAAATTAAGGCCTTCATGGAGCTCGGTCTCCATTTGGCTTTTTTGTATCTATCTATCTCTCTCCCCCTCTCCCTCTCTCTCTTTCTAACTTCGCACCAAGGAGGAGGCTAAACGACATGGCGGTAGTGTTACAGAAGAGGGCAAGGCGTCAATACGGGAGGGGAGGGAGACACCCGACAACCAAACAACGCCTGCGAGAACAAAGGAAGAGGAATTGGCGCGCAGGAGGAATTGAAGATGAGGTCAGATGACAGTGGAAGAGGAGCGGTGTCGGTTATTAATGCACCATCGATCTTACGAACTGAAGACAGTTGCGAAAGTGAGTAGGGGAAGGGGTGTTGCTCAAAGGGAACGTCAACGACAACAAAGATCACACAGTGGTTTTACCCAGGTTTAGAACTCGGGATGGGTACTAGCCCACTTCTTGCTTGCTATTGTATTATGAAATAAGATTGCAATGGTGTCCTCTCCTCTCTTCTTTTTATAGGCCAGGTGGATCCGGTAAGTTGGTATCTATTTCTAGGGGATACGAGGCAATCGAGCAATCCTGTGATTTAGGAGAACGTACCTATAGCGCGCTTCAACCTTATTCCCATTCCCCCTCCCCTACATTGGCGTAATCTGGCGTGAGTCCCAGAGGTCTCTAGACACTTTTTAAGGAGAATGGGTCAAAGGCATCCGCACTTACCCTCAATACGACTAGGTATTCGTACTCATCGAAAAAACGGTGAGAGCGATGGAAAGTATGTTGACATCTCAAAGAAACAAAATGTGCATACGAGTTGTCTTTCTATGTAAACTAGGTGACTTCCCTGCACGTTGTTGCAGGATTTTAAAGATTAATTTTGGATAAATTTGTATGAACGAAATGACCTAAATTAAAGCTATTATTTTTTGAAAGTAATTTATGTGTGAATAAAGAGTATGCATGTAAGCTGGACCATTGGAGATGAAACAATTAAATTGGGGTATGCATATGCTACAAAATAGTTTTAGTGGATGATGACGTAGCACATTTGATGATGTGGAGGGATGCATATTGGGAGAATTAGAGTTAGTGGGGATCAACTATTTAGGTATTACTAGGAAAATGGCCCGTGCGTTGCAACGGGATTAAAATTCATTGCACTCGTTTCTAAAAAAATACTACTAATTAAGTATGGTCAAAAATATCCTTAACATGAAGAAGAATTGTTCTTTGAAGCCTGCCATCTTTGTAAAAAGTCTAACAAATGCATACGTTGTTCTTTTTTTTTCTCTGCGGGTGAAAGTGTATGCATTATTCAACTCACAGGGCGTGCTTTGCTAGGGTAAACACCAGAACGAGAGATAACGGCTACAATCCAATTCAATGTACGTAGTATTGTTGAAGTTATTAAGATAAGTGTCGAAACTTTTTTTTTATCTCAATTGGCTAAAGCAATCCATTTTGAAAGTAGCCCTAAAATTAAGTATGCAATCGTTTCACCTATCTACTTGAGAGAATTTATCAAAATGTAATTCAATGTCATTATTAAATTTTGTGAACGTAGTGAAAAAGCTCCCAATATATATGCAGGTCCTTATATTATTGAGAATGGAATGTGCAACGTGCCCAATGGGAGTAATCCCATTTTAATTAGAGCTAACCCACCACCAATGCACAACCGACGAAATGACCTAAATTAAAGCTATTATTTTTTGAAAGTAGTTATGTGTGAATAAAGAGTATGCATGTAAGCTGGACCATTGGAGATGAAACAATTAAATTGGGGTATGCATATGCTACAAAATAGTTTTAGTGGATGATGACGTAGCACATTTGATGATGTGGAGGGATGCATATTGGGAGAATTAGAGTTAGTGGGGATCAACTATTTAGGTATTATATAGATACAAAGGTGGGAACTTTTTGACTGAACTAAAAATAATCTTGTTTTTGTGATAAAAACCCACTCAAAATTTTATTTAGCATTCATGAACACAAATTCGAACATAATATTACATTTTATAGGGGGAATTCGAACATAATATGGCATAAATATTTTTCTTACATGTTTTTTTAGGGGTATTTTTCTTTACATGTTTATATCAGGATCTGCCCAAAAAGGGCTGTGAGGGATGGGCTAACCCTAACTCTTTCCGGCAGGCCCAGCCACACGCACAAACAAGCCGCCGCAAACTCTGTCTCCCGCAGGATCGACGGCGGCGCGGCGAGTAGAACGGTGGCGACTTGTCAGGACCGACTTCCTACCCCGTGCGGTGCATGCGGCCGCTGGACGTGACCAGGTTAGCCCCTCACCTCGCCGCAAGCTCTCTTTCCGGGGAGAAGCGGCTTCGGCGTTGGCAGCGCAGCGTGTGGAGCGGCGGCGACTCCGTTCAGCCGCCGGTGCAAGCAGCCACTCCGTGCGTTGCGGGTTAAAGGATACGCGACGGCGACTTGTCCAGGTTTGCCCCTCAGCTCATCGATCCCAACCTTGAAACTTCGGAATGTGAATGGTGACTGAGTAGGTCGTCGATTTCTGATGAGCTCGCAGGTCCGCCATGTCGACGTTCGCCGGTTTAACCGTCATCGACGGCGACAAGAAGTGCTATCAGGAAACGTCGGGCACCTACGCCGGCGCCAACGCAGACAGCGGGTACCACCTGCTCATGGTCAAGGGCTACTCGCGTAGCAAAAAAGAGCTGCCCACCGGTGAGAGCGCCTGCACTGAAACTTTCATGATAGGAGGCCATCATTGGTCCATCGAGTACTACGGTACTACCCCAACGGTGAGAACCCGAGCTGCGCCGACTTCATTTCTCTCAGTATTACCCGTGTCTACGATGAAGAGGTCGAAGTGGGTGTAGAGGCCAAATTCAGTTTTAGTTTCGTCGACGAGGTCGAGAAGCAGATGCCGACGTACATTCGCGCAACCAGTAAAACTCATGACTTCTCAAGGCGTGATCCTTGCTGGGGCTGCGACAAGTTTGTGAGAAGAGATGCCCTTGAAAGATCGGCCAATCTAAAGTGTGATTGTTTCACCATCCGGTGTGACATCATGGATGTCAATGACCCCAACCCCGACGATGATGATACTGATGATACCAGCACCGAAATAGTGCTCCTGCCTGACATACACCAACATTTTAGTTATCTCCTTCAAAATAAGGTGGGCGCTGATGTGACATTCGAGGTCAGCTGCGAGACCTTTGCTGCACACCGGTGTGTGCTTGCAGCCCGGTCCACAGTATTCAGGGCACAGCTCTTTGGCCCCATGAATGCGGGCACCACCACGTCCAACAGCCTCATACAAATCAAAGACATGGAAGCAAAAGTGTTCAAGGCTTTGCTTAGCTTCATCTACACAGACACATTACCTTTGATGGAGAAGGACAGCATGGAGGAGGAAGAAATGTCAGGAGTTCTGGAACAAGGACACGTAGAGGAAGCAGCTGAGGGTAAAATGTCAGATGCCGTGGAACAAACACAAGAAGAGGCAGTAGAGGATGAAATGCGGCTGCAATGGCTGCAAGACTTGTTTGTCGCAGCAGACAGATACGATCTCCAGCGCCTCAAGTTCATCTGTGAGAAGCAGTTGTCTGAACACATGGGTGTAAGCTTGGTGGCGTCCACTCTCGCTCTGGCCGAGCAGCACCACTGCCGTGGATTGAAGGAGGCGTGCTTGAAGTTTATCCAAGTCCAACCTCCCCCGTGTTTGCAGACACTAATGGCGACTAATGGCTGGGGGCATATAGTTACAACCTATCCCTCTGTTTTGAACGAGCTGATTGCCAACCTTGCTTCGAACCAGCGGAAATAACACTCTGGATACGGTACGCATCTTCCTTAGTTAGACCTGAAGTGACATTCTTGGGCATATATGGGATCCTCTAGAGTGATCGTAGTTTGTGTCTTGCTTTTAATTGTCTCATCATGTGATTTGCCTATACGCTGAATAAGAAAAATCCAACATATCGGCAGATTGTCTCTTCATGGAATGGATGGTCTGTAAATTCTGGTGTGAGAGTCAAGGCTGGTCTGCATTGCAGCAATGCGCAAGTTTCCAAACTAGTCATTTTATCCTCATATATTTCTCTGTGCATTGTGCCGTATATTGTAGCTATTGCGTTCCTTGTCATTTAAAAACCTTTTCTGGTGGTTACCAAGAAGGAAACAAATGTTCATGTTTTTGGAGAAGCATTTTATGAACCTAGATTTAGGGAAAATAATTTGGAGGACAAGACAGAAGTCACCAAGATTTCCGGTTACCCCCACAGCGGCAGTGATCCAATACCCAGAAATTTCTCCTGGGTGTTTCCTATTTTCCTGGGGTGGCGCTGGTGCTCCCACCCCATGGGAGAGAAAGGTAGGAGCTCGGAGATTCTGCGAAGTCTCCGTTCCAAAATAAGTGTCGTGGAACTAAAACCACGACACTTATTTTGAAACGGAGGGAGTATAAGATGTTTTGGATATTTCAATATGGACTACATACGAACCAAAATGCGTGAACAAACACACAAACGCATCTATATACATCTGATTCATAAAAAAGTTAGAACATCTTATATTTGTGAACAGAGGGAGTATCTGTGTGGGCTGCTGCACAAATGCATGCCACTACCCAATCCTCAGAACAAGCTATCATTCTTTCCAACCTAAGAACAAGTACTAAACCTTAGGTTAGGAGGCAGAAAGGGGTGACCACGGGAGGGATTTGCTATGGCACCACATTTGCTCAAGTGCCTGGGCGAGCTGATCACTTTTTTTAAGTTGTGATTTCTGGACATTGTGTGAGTTAGCCATGACTCTGAATTATGTATGATGCACACGTTGATGATGGTTGTTCTATTGATCATTCGTTTGTCCTGACATGCACTGTTGCAGTAACATCTTTACTCGAGCATCATATTTGTGAGTGATTTGGAATCTGCGTCTGTTTTCAGGGGAAGCAATGCAATGGAGAGAGATGCATGCGCTATATTTGGGATATTGTGATGAGGTACGCTTACTCCTGGAGGCCGTTGTGCAGAAGCAAGCACAAATCACACTGCTGGACCAAACCAAGGTAGGCTCTGGCTCCTGTTGAAGAAACAAAAAGAGTAGAACGCCGAGCACTCCCTGTACCTCAAGCTCAAGGCCAACACCAACTGATTCTGAAGGCCAGAGAGACAGACACCAACAGGAAAATGTAATAGGGACCCTGAGCTGGCCGAAACATGACTCCCTGTGCCGATGGTCTCTTTTGCTTTGATGCTGTGATGCGCTTCTTCTTATGGTATGCAATTAAATGTCACCCGATCTAGCTGCTCCTTGCTGGGTATCAGAGTCGCAAATTTTATCAGTGGACACAATCGTTGTCTATATGTTTATTAACGCGAGTTTGCAGAGGATATGTATATATTTATCATCCACTCAATCCATCTGTTTGGCAGGCTCGGAATGGAGGTACATACACATAGGGGAACTGGCGTCATCCATACATCTTACTTAATGTATTTGAACTGACATTTTGCTACCCATGTTGATGCTCTGTTGGAAGCCAAACTAATGGACATTCATACCCTGCTGTACACAGGACCTGACCATCGATCCAAACTGATGGAACATTCTTACCGGGCCAACAGATTCATTCCTGGAGCTGCCAATGCTTCACTTTGGATTTATTTATGCTAGTGTACCATCTACAATCATGTAAAAACTATCATTTCATCCAAAGATAAATTCAGAATTTTAATTATATGTGTTTTATTGGATACCTGAAAACCGTTATTTTCTTTGAATTGGATAAATATGCTGTAATGTTTCTTTTCGATGGAGCACAATTTTACAGGATTTCGCTCATTAAGCAGATATGATCCAACCGTAATGTCAAAAAGTTCGAGGTTTCCATGATATAGTGAAATTTACACTCAGAAAATGCTTTTCGAGATATATTTGAGTCTGTGGTTTTCGCATTTTAGAATAATATTATATTTTCAACTTCTATTTTTACCCCTTGTTGTGATAATGTAATAGTTTCTACTTTTTAGAATAATATTGTATTTTCAACTTTTATTTGTAACCTTATTATTTTCCAAAATTGTCAAGCTGGATCCACACGGCATGATGATGTGCTGACTAACTGCACGGTTCGGTATTCATTAACGCATCTGACATGGGTACGAGTAACAGCAAATATTTGGCATAATATGAAACAACTTCATAGAATAAATATATCTGATAAAATTTGAGTGAATTTCACATAAGAGAGGATACAAATTATCAGAGTGACAACCAAAAAGGGGTTAACTCTAGCTCAATGTGCCGCGGCGACGACAACGGCAGCAGCAAGCCACGCTTTCATGTTAAAGAGACTGGTTTGTTTCTCAGGCTTGCTACTAAGCTACTCCCTCCGATCCAAAATAAGTGTCGTGGTTTTAGTTCAAATTTGTACTAAAACCACGACCCTTATTTTGGATAGGAGGGAGTAGTAGTTAGCGACGAAAGAGACAGAAAAGCAAGGGAAAAGCAAGGGGAGGTGAGGCCGAGATGACCCAATTTTTGACAGTTTTCAGGATTCTCCACCAAGCCTTATTTGATGTCAGTCCAGGAAACATTATAAAAAATCATACTACTATTCTTGTACTTCAAAATACACAACATCAATGTTGAACTTAAGCAAGAGGTGATTCTTGTTGGCAATCCAAAATCTAGCAGTTGGCTCAAAGGAATTGCCAATAGAAACATTAAAATATCTAACAATGACTAACCAAAGCTCATTAGACACAACCAAAAGAAAAGAGCTGAATAGATTCATCATCAGAGCAAAACAGACAATCTTCAGACCATGGGAGGTTTTTTTCCATTAAGATGTCTTTGGTCATAAGCTGGTTATTGGCCAGCAGCAGACACAGAAAGATGTGTATCCTAGGGGGAACACATAATTTCCAGACAGCAGGAACATAAAACAGGCTGAATCCCTCTAGAATTTGTAAACCAACAATGCTATTTTTAGTCTGGCCAATACATGAGCTTCCACATCTCCAGATCCTTGCCTCTGTCATATTCTCTGATGTACTGAGGAACCCTTGCAAGGTCTATCTGCTCCCCCACGAGGCATGGTTTCGATGTAGCATTGTCCTGACCTCCACATCCTGGAGACAATGCGATTGAACGGAGGTTAGTTGAAATATCTTGATGGAGCAATTATTTTGCCAGCTTGTCAGACTCTAGCAACGATGTTACCATCTTGAACCGCGAAGAAGCTTCGGAAATGCTTGTAACCATTGGCCACGACGTCTAGTTCGTCCAGGCTGAAGTTGTATCTCTTCTCCAGGGTCAAGTACAATACCTTCAAGATGCAAAGGAGAGTCTGACTTTTTCTCTCAAGCATCTTAACTAGGCGGATTTCTTTGATTAGATAATGGTTATCAGTGAATACAATGATACCTTTTCAACACCATGTGACATCAACTGCCTCACTGTGTCGAAGAACAAATCAGTGAGATCGTCACTGTAAATAACATCTGCAGCGAATAGTAGGGTGGCTTGCTCAGCCTCCTCGATTTCACCTGCAGACCATACGTATCTCGAACTGCATTGAAGAACATATATCTTAAGCTCGGTGCCGAGGGACATTTAGCAAAAAAAAAAAAGTCCATGGTAAACAATAGCACAATCAGGGCTGCGATTGGCGCAGAAAAAAAACCTTGGATCAGATGCATCACGTGTACCCACAGGTGGAGGTCATGACATTTTCCAGTCCAGTTCCCGCACATGGACTTTAGCTTCATCAAACTTTAGCATGCTAGAGTTGAGATGGACATTAGCCAAGCAATTATCGAGGATGTCAGTGCCTCTATCTGTTCATTCCCATTGGTCAATAACATATGTAAGGACTAAAGATAGCAACATGACAAAAAGGCTCGATCATTCCATGTATTACTCTTTAGGGGTATGTGTTAGTATCATGTCAAATTTTCAACATCATAACATTCAGACTTTCAGATATTGTACAAGATTGCTAAGTTATTAGGTGTTAAGGCTGAAATATAATTACAGGTTTAATGGACGACTTGACAGATATCCTAATATTAGAAACAAGACCATAAAAATGAAAAGTTCAGACAGTATAGAGCTATATCGAAAAATTAAGTAATACAGACTGTAATTCAGACAATACTATGATCAAACAATACCTGTTGGATTGACTGTGGCACATGCAATTTCTACTGTCAAACTGTACTTAAAATTAAAAGAAGGACCAAGTATACCTCCAAAAAAAAAGGACGGCTAAGAAAGTAGTACATCCAATAAAAGGACTAAGTACCTGTAATGAAAATTCTTCTAGCAACTCGAGCTTGCGCCAACCCTACCAAACCTGGCAAACATTGTGCGGTTACATGAATATCGTTGGTGTTCAGGAACAAGCCGTACAGCAACCTTGTACAGAGTGGTAATGAAACTGGAAGACAAAGCAAAGGTGGAAGGATTCTGTGTATCAACTAAATTTCAGATCGAGCCATCACCTGTCCCAGCACCGATCTCCATGGCAGTAACACCGTGGAATTCAGACAACGTGAAGCTCTTGTGCAACACAAAGTCAGTCAACAGCATGGCCGCCTTCCAAACCTGTAAAGCAACAATAAGAGAAACAAACAATGGATCACAGGCGAAAGAAAGACGGAAAGACGATACGAAATCCACCGCTGAAACCTCTCCAACCTGAAGCCCGACGGTCCGCAGCGACGAGGTGACGCCGTGCTGCACAGTGAGCACATGATCGTTGCTTCTTCTTCTTCTTCTCCCTGCATACCAGGGAAGAGCAAGTTGGCAACTCGCCGACAAGGACAGCTGCAGTAACAGACGCCTTACTGTGCATGCTCCTTCTTCTCCGGTCGAGAACGAGATCCCCGTCATCATCCACGGCTACAGCATCAGGTGAGCCGCCTTGTCGATAAAGCCAAGAAACAAGTCAGCACGGCAAGCAATCCACAATCCACCGACTAGAGCGGCATGAGCAATGCAAAACTCACTCGCTCGCCCACATGAACTGCTCGTTGATGCGACGAGCTCGCGCCCGCTGCTACGCTCGCCGTCATCGCCTCCAGGTGGGTCTAGCAAACATCAGGTGTCACATCAGCAGGAGCCAAACCGACAAACCTCGTCTGGATATGAGCCAAGAAGCGGCGCAGTGAAGGTGTATGATGAAATGCGCCTGAGAACGGAGGAGGGGGCGAGCGAGTTCGGGCTGTTCTTTACCTATCGGGCGGGAGGAGAAGGTGAAGCGGGAGAGGTAGAGGCCGGGGAAGCGTGGCGGGCAGCCCAGATGCACCTCGTTCATCACCTGCTCCTCCTCCGCCGCCTCCCCGCCTCCTCCGCCTTCCATCGGCTCTGTCTGTCTCTCTCTTCCTCTGGAGACTCTTTTTTTTTTTTTTTTTTGAGTGGCACTTCCTCTGGAGAACTGCGGTGGAAAAGCTTGTGCTGTCGTATTGGGCCGAGCAATGTATGGGCTGACATTCCGTCTGATGGGCAGCTTACGCCTTGGGCTTCTATTCCTGCAACCGGTCCTAACTGCTGCTGTTGCTGTGCAGCCTGTGCTCCATTAAAAAAAACTGGTGTTGCTGTGGGCTCTATATAGTGTGTGTTTTACCTGAACCTGTAGGAATTTCTTACCACGAAGATTTTTATGAAGTTTTGATAAATTTATGTACAAAGAAAAAGACATCTATGGTCTAAATCTAGAGTTGCTGCTAACTGTGATACAGTCGGTCTGTCTGTCTTCGAATTTTGCTGAAAGTTGAATGGCCAACACATCATGTGCCGGAAAAAGGAGGGAAATGCAGGTTCCAGGATCGATCCACTGCTGCTAATCAGGCTTTTGAGTGTCGCGTTTCATCAAAAGGGGGTGCATCCATGGTTGAGTTGAGTTGCAGTTGCATGAATTTGGTCACATGGATTTGACTGTTACTAACCCACATTACATGGGACACCGGGAGAGTGCTTTAAGAGTCGAGTTATAGGCGTGGTTTCCTGAATTGGTCATTCGCTAATCTGGTCACACGGTGTCAACTGTTAATCAACCCACGTTACAACAAACATTGTTGGTAGGGTTCATTCGAGTAGGCGATATTTAATTAATTGGTTTTCAAAGCAATGCAACTTTGCTTTATTTTCTAAATGACATATATTTCCGAGTATCAAACCATTTAATCCACATGTTCCTTGTAAGTATTTCCAGAGACTTCAAAATGGCACCTCCATTTGAGGCCTTAAACCTAAACAGTGTTTAAGTAGGTCTTGCCCAAAAATCCAGTTCACAAGTGTTCTACAAACTGTTAACATGTTTTCCTTCTGGTGACAGTGCTACCCCATTTTGCACAACGATGTGATTTCTTGCCATTCCTTTCCTTCAAAACCAATTACATGTCGAGGCCAAAAAGACACTAGGCTTTTCCAAGAGGGGTAGGGATTTTTGAGAGAGGAGATCGGTATTATCCTGGACAACTCTTCTCGTACCAGCTACCGAAGGGTCTCCCTGCTTACATTTGCAGCTTAAACAAGTAGTACATTTCTTTTCTGAACAGGAGGATCCGTCTACACAGTGTCATCATTCTAAATTGTCTAATTGTTGGTTGCTTTTTTTGAACGAGCCAAAGCTCTATGTCAATCAAACACCAGCATTACAAGAAAAAACCTAAAAGTAAAGGGAAAACACAATCAAGTCCTCGGGGAGTCCTCCATGCTTTCCAATCTAGAATATGTAAATACTAGGAAACGAGGTCGCATCATAAAAAGTTTCCCTTTAGCAAAAGAATGCCCGCGCCCTAGTTTTTTTGGCAGCCCATGGATAGTCAATGGTAAAAACATGAGGACCACGACGAAAAATGAGGACCAAGAGACGAACAGGACAAGGGGGGAGGGGGAAGCGGGGCGGGATGATGATTACCGGGGTGGGGGTGGTGCTACAGGAAGGCCTGAAGCACCACAACGGGGATGAGGTATCAGGGCACCTGTGCTATCAGTTTTGCCAAGAGTCGGTCTGCATCACAAGATGATCAAACGGCTTACCACGTCTGAAAGATCGTGGATGTCGCCTAGACGGGGGGGGGGGGGGGTTGAATAGGCGCTTTAAAATAATTACGGTTTAGGCTTGAACAAATGCGGAATAAACCTAGCGGTTAAATTGTCAAGCACAAAACCTAAATCGACTAGGCTCACCTATGTGCACCAACAACTTATGCTAAGCAAGATAAACAACTAAGTGATAGCAAGATATATAACTAGAAACAATATGGCTATCACAAAGTAAAGTGCATAAGTAAAGGGTTCGGGTAAGAGATAACCGAGGCACGCGGAGACGACGATGTATCCCGAAGTTCACACCCTTGCGGATGCTAATCTCCGTTTGGAGCGGTGTGGAGGCACAATGCTCCCCAAGAATGCCACTAGGGCCACCGTATTCTCCTCACGCCCTCGCACAATGGAAGGTGCCGTGATTCCACTAAGCGGTGCCTTAGAAGGTGGCAACCGAACCTTTACAGTTGACAACCCTTGGGGGCGGTCACCGTACCCGTACAAATTGCCCGGGGCAATCTCCACAACTTAATTGGAGACCCCGAAGCTTGCCCGGAGCTTTACACCACAATGATTGAGCTCCGCGACACCACAAACCGTCTAGGGCGCCCAAGCACCCAAGAGGCACAAGCTCTAGGGTGCCCAAACACCCAAGAGTAATAAGCTTCTCAACCTTTTTACTTCCACGTATCACCGTGGAGAACTCAAACCGATGCAACTAATGCAATGGCAAGAACATACCAAGTGCTCAAGTCCCTCTCCCTCAAATCCCACCAAAGCAACAAAAGCTATGGAGGAAAGTGAGAGGAAGAACAAGGAGAACACCAAGAACTCCAAGATCTAGATCCACAAGGTTTCCCTCACATAGAGGAGAAAGTGATTGGTGGAAAGATGAATCTAGATCTCCTCTCTCTATTCCCTCAAGAAGGAGCAAGAATCATTGGAGGGATGGAGAGATAGCAAAGCTCTAGAAGGTCAACAATGGAGGAGAGAGAGCTGCAAGGGGATAAAAGAACCGTTGGGGGCAAGGGGAAGAAGACCCCCTTTTAAAGGAGCCCCCAAATCCAACCGTTACCTGTCTCAGCCCGCACAGAGCGGTACTACCGCTCCGCAGAGCGGTACTACCGCTCGGGCGGTAGTAATTCAAAAAACAGCAGGCGAGAACACGGAACTGGAGCGGTAGTGCCGCACTTAGCGGTACTACCGTTCCAACCAAGCGGTACTACCGCTAAAGCGAAAAGAGCAACAGAAGCTTGCACACTCTGCGAAAAAACAAGCGGTAGTAGCAGCGGTAGTGGAGGGCGGAAGTACCGCACCAAGCGGTACTACCGCCTAGCAGAGCGGTACTACCGCCCTGAGCGGTACAACCGCACTACTGCCGCACGACTACCGTTTAACAGAAAACGATACCAGAAGAAATACCCCCAAGCGGTACACGCTGCGGTAGACCACATCGGTACTACCGCATAAGCGGTACTACCGTGGTACCGAGCGGTACTACCGCTTGGGTGCTGCAAAAGTGCCCAAGCAGAACAGACAGATACAGGGAAACCAGAACTGCCACAACTTCTACATATGAGCTCCGAATTGAGCAAACTCAAGCTTGTTGGATAGAAGACAACGAGTACTATCCAAAAAGCGACTGGTTATAATAAGAAGTGGCAGGGGAGAAATGCCTAAGATATAGAGAAGAGAAACCTCTATGAATGAAGAACCGGCATAAACTCCAACATCGAAAACATCATAGAAGATGCATATATGAACTCCGTTTTCGATGAACTCGAGCTTGTCATGAAGATGACCAAAAGCTCAAAGACTCACAAAGAGAAACACCAAACACGAACCAAGAAAGATGATGCAAGGATGCAATGGTTTGAGCTCTCTACGAACGATACGATCAAGCTACTCATCCGAGAGCCCCCCTTGATAGTACGGCTATCGATCCTACAACCCGGTCTCCCAACTACCACTATGAGACCGGTAAAATAGAAAACCTATCAAGGGCAAACCTTTTCCTTGCGCATAGTCCACTCTTCGGCACATCTTCACAAGTCTATTGTCACCACAATGGACGGCAAGCTTCAAGCATGTGATCTCTTCGTGATGCTCCACTTGAACTTGCACACCGCAATCTTGATGACGATCACCACTTGATGTCATACTCCATGGGTTGAATGAGATCTTCCTCTTGACGCAAGCCCATGGAAACATACCTAACCCCACATAGAACTCTCGCATAGAACATGGATTAGTACACAAAGCGTAATGGACAATGCTTACCATACCGTGAGATCACTTGATCCCACTCGGTACATCTTCTACACTTTGTGTGTTGATCAACTTGAATCACTCTTCATATTTAGTCTTGATCAACCTTGAATCTTTCCAACTCTCTTCATTAGGATGATGTCTTGAAGGTAAACATGAATGTTCACACAATCTTCTTCTTCAAGACATGCTTGCAATAGGCTCAACACTCACATGACCAATCTTTGGATAAATCCTTGAATAGCACCTTGGTCAACACACATTCTTCTTCTAATAACCTTGAAACCAACAAATGGTCTTCAAGCAATGCCTATGGACAAACCCTTCAAATATAACTCAAGGCAACCATTAGTCCATAGAGATTGTCATCAATTACCAAAACCAAACATGGGGGCAGCACATGTTCTTTCAACGTCTCACAGGGAGGCCCTAAGGAGCCAGGGCTTTAGCCCCTGACGGTAGTGGCCCCACATATGGTTGAAGGGGATTAGACCCTAATGAAAGAATGTCTTACAGACAAAAAAATGTTATGCAACGGATTATCTCATATTGTCATCTCTAGCAAGTATGGTGTGCATATTATGTAATGGAGTATCTATTATTGTAATCTCTAACAGATATCGTGGTACACCCCATATATGCAATTAAGTGTGAATTCAACACTAAGAAGAAAAAACTTGCTCACTTCATGACCAAAGATTCTCGACCGATCTCGGGCCCGGTCATCGACAAATCTACCCTGACAAAATCCATCAAGCAACAAAAAGAATATTTGAGGCAGTGATTTTGCATGGCCACCATTAAAAGAGATTAGCCAAATCTTTCAAGGTAATTTTTTTCGGAGAGCTCAAATAGTTCACTCACAGGCAGTTGACATCGACTTCTACGTGTCGTCCATCCTTTGAAGCAGACCATAGGACCCACAGAAAGTGTGCGACCACATGGCCAAGGTGCCAACCCTATGGGCACTGACTATGACACCATCTCTAACATGGTGGCCTCATGCTTGGAGATGTACAGTACCACTCCACACGAGAGCGAGGGCACTTGTGCTCGCCGATGGACCTGATAGTACCGATGTACTTGGAGTTCCTCACCCCGGAAGCTTATACGGGAGAAGAAGGACGGCAGTGGCCCGCCATTAATGGATTGGGGTGACCCTTGCGGTTTCGAGGCCGAGTCCGGCCCCTCCACCTCAGCAGCCAGGTGTCGATATGCCACGTGTGCAGGTGCGCCAGATGTAAAAAAACATATTAGAACATTGTCAACTGTTTTACAGGTAAGCGGTTATATTTGCCCAAAAGTTTCTTGCGATTAGGTGGAATTTTTTATCTGTCAAGGTGGGCCCAAACCAGTGCCCAGCTCAGGCTCAGCTCAGCCTTCCTTTCCTCTTCCTTCCTCGCCTGAGCCCTGACCACCACCCAACCCTCTGAATCCCGACGCGCGTGCCCTACTGCCGCCGGTCGCCGCCGCCGCCGCCCACCGCCGACGCCTCAACCCCCCTCACGCGCGGCGTCGCCGCCTCCCATCGCCGTCCCCTCCCCCGCCCTCGTCGCAAGGCGAGGCGGCCCTGTCCCGACCCGACCCGGGGCGGCCGCGCGTGCCCTACAGCTTCCGACGCCTCAGCCCGCCCGCCCGCCCCGACCCCGCCGCCCCCCACGCGCGCGCGTCGCCGCAATCGCCGTCCCCGTCCTCCCCCGACGCGACGGCATCGCGGGCCTGCCGCCTCCGCCCCGCCCGCAACCCTTGGCCGCCATTGACTGGGTTTCAAGGTACGAGCTTGCTCCCATCCATCGATTGGTTAAATCCTGCTGACCTGACGATCCGAAAAAGAGAGAGAAAATCCCACTGACCCTCGCGATTTCTGTGTGCGCGTCGTCTAGATCCGTCCCCCTGTTTCCGTTTATCTGTTCGTCTGCGAGTCTGATTGCTGAATTGTGGGGGAAGACGGTCGATTTCGAGTGTCCTGTTGAAATTTCTTCCACTGATTGATTGATTGATTGCGCGTGCGTTGCTGATTCGGCTGTTTCTTTGACCAGCTGCGCAGTTCCCTTGGTGATTGATGATGGCCAACCACGAGCTGGTTCTTGGGCACGGGCAGGACACCGCCGAGCTGGCGCTGGGGCAGAGCCACCACGACTTCGGGCAGGATCATCATCATGTGCTAGGCCTGGGCCACAGCCACGACCTCGGCCTAGGCCATCCGCACGACCATGATCTTGTTCTTGGCCAGTCGCACGACCACGAGCATGATCATGATCTCGTCCTTGGCCACCACCACGACAGCCAGCTTGTCCTCAGGCATGACCATCACCATGGCCACACGAGTGATCTTGCCTTGGGGCAAGGGCATGAGGATGAGTCGATGGATGACGGGGAAGACCATCATGATCTTGGCGATTTGGCGCTCACCGAGTCACACCACCTTGGCGACGACGATAATCTTGATCATCTCTCCCTCGAGCAAGCCCATGATCTTGCCCTCGAGCCGGGCGATGACTACTTGCAGGGCCCTCTTGCCGTTGCCCCTGTCGTCCAGTCGCGGATGATGGTTGTGAGCACCGAGTTTCAGCTTGTGGTGGGGCAGGAGTTCCCAGATGTCATGAGCTGCCGCAGGGCTATCCGCAACACTGCCATTGCCTGCCACTTCGAGATCCAGACGGTCAAGTCTGACAAAACACGCTTCACTGCCAAGTGTGCTGCTGAGGGCTGCCCGTGGCGCATACATGCTGCAAAGCTTCCTGGAGTGCCCACTTTCTCCATCAGAACTATACTTGACAAACACACTTGTGTGGGGATAAACCATCTAGGCCACCAGCAGGCATCTGTTCAGTGGGTTGCAAGTACTGTCGAAGAGAGGCTGCGAGAGAACCCACACTGCAAGCCTAAGGAAATTTTGGAAGAAATCCACAAGTCACATGGGATCACACTATCGTACAAGCAAGCTTGGAGAGGGAAAGAGCGAATCATGGCAGCAGTTCGAGGGTCTTTTGAAGAAGGATACCGAATCCTGCCTGAGTACTGTAGGCAAGTGGAAAGAACAAACCCAGGAAGCATCGCTCGGGTCTATGGGAACCAAGATGATAACTGCTTCCGGCGGCTCTTCATATCGTTCTATGCGTCGATATATGGTTTTGTAAATGCATGCCGCCCGCTCATTGGTCTCGATAGAACTACTCTGAAAAACAAGTATCTTGGTACCTTGTTTCTTGCCTCTGCTTTTGATGGTGATGGTGCTCTGTTTCCTCTGGCGTTTGGCGTGGTTGATGAGGAAACTGATGAGAACTGGATATGGTTTTTGTCTGAGCTGCATGAGTTGCTGGAGAAGAACACAGAGAACATGCCAAGGCTCACAATTTTGTCAGATAGGCGCAAGGGTATTGTTGATGGAGTCGATTTCAACTTCCCAACTGCTTTCCATGGGTTCTGTATGCGCCATGTCAGTGAAACTTTCCGGAAAGAGTTCAACAATTCAGTGCTTGTCAACCTTCTCTGGGAGGCTGCCAATGCGCTGACTGTGATAGAGTTCGAAACCAAGCTGCTAGAGATAGAGGACACATCACAAGAGGCTGTTTGTTGGATAAGACGCCTGCCTCCTCGCCTTTGGGCCACCGCTTACTTTGAGGGGATACGGTATGGCCACTTGACAGCAAATGTCAATGAGTCGCAAAATTCTTGGATACTGGACGCATCTGGCCTTCCCATAAATCAGATGATGGAGGTCCTCCGTCGCCAGCTCATGACGTGGTTCAACGAACGGCGCGAAGCGAGCATGCAGTGGGCAACCATCCTCGTGCCCATGGCCGAGCGCCGTGTGCAGGAGGCCATCGAGCGGGCACGGGGCTTCCAGGTGGCCCGCGCCAACGAGGCGGAGTTCGAGGTCATCTCGCCCCACGAGGGGACGACCGTGGTGGACATCCGCAACAGGTGCTGCCTGTGCCGCGGGTGGCAGCTGTACGGCGCGCCGTGCTCCCACGGCGTGGCGGCGCTGCTCTCGTGCAGGCAGAACGTGCACCGCTACACGGAGAGCTGCTTCACGGTCACGACGTACCGCAAGACGTACTCGCAGACCATACACCCGATCCCGGACAAGACCCTCTGGAACGAGGGCCAGCCCGAGGAGGACAAGCTGGAGGTGATCATCAACCCGCCAAAGTCGCTGCGCCCCCCCGGGCGGCCGAGGAAGACGAGGGTCCGTGCGGAGGACCTGGGCCGGGTCAAGCGGGTCGTGCACTGCAGCCGCTGCAACCAGACGGGCCACTTCAGGACCACCTGCGCTGCTCCCATATGAGCTTCCGAGGCACAGCTGCTGCTGCTGCTGCTGCTGGTGGTGGTGGTGGGGGGGGTGTGAATGAAGAACAAGTTAGAAGTTGGCGCCTATTATGCAAACTTCCTGCTTGCAGATTAGTGTTTCATTTTGGTTATACAGTGCTAGGCTGTTTTGTTTAGCCGTGATGATGGTGATCTAATAATAATGCCGTTAACTTATGCTTGCCCTGCTAGACTAGACCGAGGGAAAATATAAGAAGAGTAATTATGTGTGCTCAGGCAGGAGCTGGCTGTTCCATGGAATGATTGAAATATGTGTGTGACTCCTGAATCAAATGGCACGTACTGGGACTGGGATGGACCCTGATGTTGGTTGTGCAACCTGTGGTGAAGCATACATGTCTTTTTTCTTTACCTTTTATCACCAGTTCCAGTTCTTTCTGCACCTACATTGTGATGTGTCTTTTGTTCCCATCTGTATATGCTGTGGCTGTGGTGATGCTGCATTTTCTTGATCCTTATGTTTTCTTGTTTGCCGGTATACTGGTATAGTATGGATTCATTCATCATTGTTTATGGTGTTGAGTGAGTCTTGTTGATCCTGATGTGTTTTGTCAGGTCACACAACACATGCCTGTGAAGTGAAGTGCCAGAGTTCCACATGAAAATCTGTAGGAAACAGTGCAGCAACTGATGATGATTCTGGGAAGTTCATGCATCCCAAAAGTGACCAGATTCATTCAACAAGATCCATCATCATCATCATCATCCAGATTGAAATTTCTACTGAAGGCATTATCAGATTTTGACAAGATCTGCTGGACATATCACTGCAGCGTTCTTGGAGGCTTGGAGCTACAGCGTTGCCACTTTCTCCTCTACGGATAGATATACTACTATGCTAAGCACCACCGGATCGGCAGGGGCGCCCCCGCCGGCGATGACGAAGCTGCTTGACGACCAAAAGGGGGCCGGCGCCGCGCCCCGAGGTAACGGTGGTTCCTTCCCAAAACATGTCACGCCCACGCCGGAATGCTGCAGCCCGGTGGTTGCTCAGCGCCACAGCTGCTCTCTGCTGCCCGGCCGGTGGTGGTTCAGCCGCTGACCGCCTCCCAGCCCCGTCGCCGGCGGGAATCCTGATGATGCTGCTGCAGCCGCCTCGGCGGTGTACGGCTGCCAACAATCGCTGCCACCCATGGACCACCCGAGCATGTGTGGCTCTGCCCTGCCGAATCTGCCTATCTGGCCCTGTTCAACGGTCACACGACATGATGCTCTGGGTTGGTCAGTGTGTGGTTTCAGTTAGGCGATCATTGATCACTGGTTTATTACTGTATCACATACCATCTGGAGCATGTTGCTGCCGGTGGTGGTGGCGGAGCGGTGACCGTCGTCCGGGCACCTCAGCGCCGGCGTTATCGCCGGCGGCAAAGGCCTCATCCAGATGCTCCTGTTCCTGCCAGGGTACCGCGGCACCGTTGCCTCCTCCGGCATCTCGAACTGGTTCCCGGCGACACCGAAGAACAAACAGTTTCAGTTTCAGTTTCAGTGTCAGTGCCAGAAGCAATTCAGTCATGTGTAGCTTGAACAGAATTCAGTGTGCCCTAGGCATACCGTCAGACCCGTCGTTCGGTTGCCCGGCGTGGCTGCCATGTGGAGGGTATCGCCACCGGTGACCGTGGAGGGATCGCCGCCGCCGGAGCAGCCCAGGCTGAGCTCGAGATCAGGCTCGCCGCCCCAAGCTACAACAACAATTCCCGTTTTCAGAGCATGCCAAGTCGGCAAGCAAAATGAGTTTGTTGTCATCAGTCAGGGAGCTCACCTTGCAGACCGAGCTCGCCGTCGCACGTCGCCGTCGCCGTCGCCTTGGGCTCGAAGTTGATCACCGCCTCCTCGCCGCTGCAGTCGAGGGCCGCCTTGTCGTAAGCCCTGATCATCCAATCAATCACCCAGCACATGACAGGAAAACAGCAGATATCATCATCCATGGCACAGAAACAAAATGAGCAACAGTGCAGAAACCGGAAGGAGATTGCATATGTATGCATACTTTGCAGCATCCATCTCCGTGTCATACAGGCCAAGGTACACGAACCTGCAATGATCAGCAAACACGATTAATCACATACTCCGTACTTGTCATGCTCATCTCCGTGGCAAATCAAACACATTTTGTTCTGACGGATCATGGACGAGTAGGCAGGTGGGTGGATGACTCACTTCTTGCCCATGAGGTGGCCGATCCTGGCCTCCCACTTGCCGCACTTGTGCAGGGTGACGCCGCGGAACCGGGAGCTGCCCCTCACGAACCCGGCGCCCTGCCGCCGCAGCACCTGCACCAGCTCCTCCTTGCTCAAGACGCTCATCTGCCATGGCAGCCAGCAAGATCAACAACATGCTGTCGTCAGAAAACAAAGCAGACATTGCCGACGAGGAAGATGCAGCAGATGGACAGGGGAGAAAGAGAGAGCTCTTGTGTGCTCCTGCTCACCTTGCCGATGTCCTCCTTGTAGTCGTCCAGCACGAAGTTGATGTCCGCCTCCACGCCGCGGAACTTGATCGCCGCCTGGTCGTACGCCCTGATATTCAGACAAGTTTATCTTCTTCAGGTTCCATTTCGCAAAAATGTGTCCTCTCTAATGTTTTTGACAAGAGACAATGTGCAGGTTATTATCGAGCATTGCTGGGGTTTTGCCAACCTTGCAGCGGCCTGTGCTGTGTCGAATCCTCCTGCGAAAAAAATGGAAGGAAAAAAGAGAAACAAGAACAGAGTCATGAACAGAGCATCGAGGAGGAATCGGTGAAGAATGAACTTTTGACGCAAGAAGAAATCTAGGACTCACCCAGGTACACCTGCTTCCCGCAGTCCCTGCAGATCCAAGAAACACAGACGAGAGATGCAGAGGCATAAGTAAATGAGGGCAAGATCAATGGAAGATGGTTTGCATAATGATCTTGGAAGCTTGCCGTCGCCATCAGTTCATCACGGATTGGAAGGGGAGGGAGGGAGGGTGACGGACCAGATGTGGGACTCCCAGCGGCCGGTGCGGCGGTAGAAGGTGACGCCGCGGTACTGCGAGCTCCGGGACCGCGGCCCGCGCCGGCTCTTGGTCCTCGACGGCGGCCGGGCCCAGTGCGCAGCCCCTGCCCCAGCCGCAGCCGCCGCGCCCGCCAGGACGCACTGCTCCATCGCCTGCTGCTGCGTCGCGGTCCCCGTCACCGCCGGCGCCGCCGTCGTCGGGAAGAGCTGCTGGGTGACGAAGGCCGGCCGCGCCGCATTGAGGCCGCCGCCGAGGACCACCCTTCCAGCCCCAGCGCCCCCCTCCACCCCCACCCCCGCCTCCTCCTCGTCTCCACCGTGGAAGAAGGACGCTGCCGCCGCCGCCATGGCCGGGTGCATGTGTCTACGGCACTGCGCGCGCGTCCTTGGCTCCGATCGGTCGGTCGATGGCTTCGACGTGATGGAGTATATACCAAGCAGAGCAGTGGCTGGTGGCAGCTCTCTGTCACGTCCACTCCGCTCTCTGCGTGTGTGTGTGTGGAGGTGTAAGTGCGAGTGTGTGTGAGCAGTTGGTTGCGCTGTGCCTGTGATAAAGAACCTGCAGGGTTTGTGTTTGGGCTGCTGCTGATGCCGATGCAGATGGCGGAGGAGGCCGGGATCAGAGCGGCAGCCTGCCTCTGCGTGTCTGCCCGCCAGAGGAAAGGAGAGGGAAGGAGAAGATTTGTGAGCTTGATGCCATGCCTCTTCTTTCTATGGCTTCCTCGCCTCATGCCCATCATCTATGCCTGCAGCTTCTCACCACCTAACCAGTAACCATCGCCCATGACCTTTTTATGTCTTGTGTGTATGTACTCTCGGGTGATCACCCGGATGAACAGTAAAAATCGAAAAAATAGCAAAAAACATTAAACATATCTGAAATTTTGCACATCAAAGATTAACGCGTTTTCTAAGGGCGTGCGGAATTTCATGGTGATTTGACATTGGAGGAGCTCGGAACAGAAAAAACAAAATCATTGCTCCCAGATAAAAAAAAATTTAATCCTTTCCCCAAACACCTTTTTTCCTTTTTTCTTTTCTGGAGCTCCTTCGATGCCAAATCGCCACGGAATTTCGCACGCACCTAGAAAACTGGTGCATCTTTGGTGCAATTTTTTTAATTCTTTTGCTATTTTTCCATCATGCCCTTAGTTACAGTTTACAAGGTTGTGCTCTTTCTATCTCAAAAAAAAAAGGTTGTGCTCTTCCTTAACCAACAAGATATGTGTTATGTGTCACGAAAATTATACTATTGAATTCGTATTTGATAGAAGCCGTCAGGCGGCAGTGGCGGATTAAAAAAGTGAGCTTAGCCGGGGTGAACATTTAAGGTCAATTTTTTTGTACAAATGAAAGTCTACAGAACTAAGGTACATGAAATTCAATTACTAAAAACATGAAAAACATAATAATAATAATAATAATAATAATAATAATAATAATAACAATAATATGAAAAATATTTTTTTCAGAATTACTAACGTAGAGTCTTGCCGCTTGAAATGCTCATTTGATGCCACAATACAACCCCACGATACCAAATGACACCTACAAACATGTGAAGCAAAAAATTATGTATCTATTTTTCTTGCAGACCTATAATATTCAGGGTTGACATCCACGTGGGAGTGAATTTGTCTCCAGAAGGCTTTCAACATTTATATAACTCTTTCTGGATTTTAGGAATGTATCATGACAAAAATACCCGAGGATTAATCCATAGTTATATTTAAAAGGCCGTGCCGACACCCAAGTTTCTGAAGAAACAAGGGGAGAGACTAATTAACCAACTAAGCAAGCACATCCATGGAATCAACCCGTAGCGTGGGTGGCTTTTCTTTGGTCATAGGTTTTCTTAGGGCATCTTCAAAGTGGACCCTCGAAACACCCTGAACCGTCCAGACCGAGTTGTCCGGACGCAATTTGCCATTCAACGTGGTACCTTATCGGTCCGCGGATCAGTCCGGTTGTCCGAATTCCCACAAGCTGAACGCAAATGTTGGGGAGGGGGGGGGGGGGGGGGGGTGATTTGCAGGAGTCCGGTCCGCCGCCGCGTAGGACTTTGACACCCCCGACCCACTCAAATCCCCCTTCCAGTCCACTTTTCTTCCACTCCGCCCCTGCCTCCCTTGCTTTGCATCTGCACCCTCTTCATCCGCCGCCACCGTTGTACCTCTCTGGCCGGCGCCGACGTCTGCAACCCCCACCCAAGCGCCCGCCCGCCTTGGACTACGCCGCCGTCCACCCAGGATCCGTTCACAGCCAGATACCCTCTGCCTTCCTGCTGACGCCGTCCATGACGGACGCCACACCTGACAGGTGTTCGGTCAAATGCCATTGAGATTTTTTTGTTGAACTTCTCTTGTTTTTTTAGAGTAAGCACGATGATGAGTCATTGTGCGATACATGAAAGGTCGTATGTGCATACTTGGTAGGCATGAAGCAAGGGGGCTCGATGTTTTGGCAAAACGTCTGTGCTTCGTTTCTTGAGCAAAAACACTTCGCACCCTACGACTTGTACATGATCCATGATCGCAATGTGAAGTCGCTAGCCCATCGGTGGTACACTATCTCCAACGCCGTCATGATATTTTGTTGTGTGATTGCACGAGTGGAGACAATGTGGCCATTGAGTTCATCAACCATGGAAATCTTAAGTTTAGCTTCTGCTTGTTGCTCTACATGACAATTCATTGATTCACTCAATGTTTCAACTTGATAATCATCATATTGTATAGCCCGGACGTGTTGTCGTGCTGTACTATAGAACCGAGGGCAGACCATTTAGATTCATACATTGTTGGATGAAACTCAAGGGCAACAGTGCATGGGAGGGCTTGTGCCGATTCTGACTCGAGTATCGTTGAATTTGGAATCGATGAATTTGAAAAATTTGTTGAGCATTCAGTTATCTAAGATGTTTTTTGATAAAAAGTTATCTAAGATGTAATATTTACATTTAAACTATTGTTATAGTAGGATATTTGCAAGCTATTTAGAGATGAATTAAGTTATTTTTCATAATTATTTTAGATTTTGCATATCAAAGAGAAAAAAAAATAGAGATGGATGTTTAGGGGAAATGGCTGTATGGCCGGCTCCCGTATGAGTGTCACGGACAAATACGATGTCAGTTTTGATGTTCAGCGTTGAAGATGCCCTTAGCTGTGCCAACACCACACAGACGAGCGACCGTCGTCCTGCATGCATTCACTTGGCCACGCCGGACGTAGGAGGAGCTGCGACTCCACTTGCTGATCCGCCGGTGAAAGAGGTGTTTATTACGACGTGTGCGTGTGCCGATCCCACGTAACAGTCCGTCCGTACGTACGTCCGACGTTAACCACGTCGAAACAGACCATGCATGCATCGCCCGACATATCCGTATATTGCCATCAATCCATGGTCCCTAGCTAAACCTTTCTCGGAACTAATCCCATCCGCGAACCAACCTGTGGTTGAATGGTTAGAGGGACAGTGGTATCCCCAGCCCACCAGGGTTCAAGTCCTGATGCTCTCATTGTTCCTGGATTTATTTCAGGATTTCCGGCGATACGCATAGGGATAGGGTGTGCGTGTGTGCGTTCATAGGAGTGAGTGTATGCGCGTATGTATGAGCGCTTGCGTCTGTACTGTGTTCAAAAAAAAAAAAACTAATCCCATCCGGCCGTTTCCTTCCGGTGAAACTCCAAACATCTTCTTCCAAATTAACTTTAGTCCACGCCAATACTTACCAAGGTGTTATTCATGGGGATTACTCTTGCATGCATGGTGCAATGCTTGCTCCTTCCCCCCATGGTGAGAAATGCTAGCTAGTAATCGAGAGTGGTTGCGATAGATATTTCCCCCTTTGGCTTCATGCATGAGGCGATCTCATGTCATTTCTCATGTCCATGCCAACTAAGGGCATCTCCAACGCCGGCTCTCAAAACGGACACACTATTTGTTCATAGACTGGTTCAGACACGTTCGCGGACAGTGACACGGAAGCCGGTCATCCAACCTTGCCCCCTAAACGTTCGTCCATGTTATTTCCCATTAAGTCCGCAACACTCAAAATAATAGCATATCAAATCTTCAAGGAGTGAAAATATTCAAATGAGACACTAGTTTAAATGTAAATATTACAATCCAACTAAGTTTTGAAATAAAATAGTTCAAACTTGAATTCAACTCGCTCGTATGTTCTAGTTGTTCCCTTTAACTGCACACAGATACTCATTCAGATCTTCCTTAAGATGCTCATGAGTTGCTCGATGTCGAATTTATTGATGCATTTGGACAAACTCATCAAACATGGTCGGATTCTGATGTGGAAGTTGGACAGGATCACTCATGTTCTGAAATTCCAGATCTCCAGCAGAATCTTCACCCCGATCCTCCACGATGGTGTTGTGCATGATCACACAATATGTCATCACCTCCCATAAGGTCTCCGGATCACATTGTTTAGCAGGTGCACGAACAACTGCAAAACGGGTTTGGAGCACTCCAAATGCCCTCTCCACATCCTTTCTAGCTCCTTCTTGTCTCTGTTCAGTGAGCTCTTTTCTGACCCACTGGCTAAGAGATGGTCCTGACGAAGGTCGCCCGCGGAGGATAGAAACCGTCAACCGGATAGTAGCCCATGTTGTATTCATGCCCATTGACAATATAATTGCACAGAGGAACTTATCCTTCAGTCAACCTAACAAACAATGAAGACCACTACAGCACATTGAAAGTGTGCCAAATCCAGAGGTCATGTGATGCAACTGCTTCAAGAATGATGGTGGGCTTCTTAACATGACCCTGATATTGCCCCTGTAGAGCTTTTGGGAAGTTCTTCCATCTCCAGTGCATGTAATCAAGAGATCGGAGCACACCTGACCACCCTCTTGCTTTGGACATTACCATGAGCCTTTCAATGTCTGCGGCATTTGGTTCTCTCAAGGACTGAGCTCCAAATACCTCGACCACCGCAGTAGCAAACCTCACCATGGCCTCTCCGCATGTGCCCTCAGACATTCGGAGTTACTCGTCCCACAAATCTGCGGTCGTGCCATAGGAAAGCACCCGCAATGTAGCCATGAACTTTTGGTAATCAGAGAATCCAATTCTTCCCACGACATCCTTCTTCAAGATGAAGTAGTCATCGTAAGACCGGACACCATTGTAGAGGCGATCGAACATATTTTCCCGCATCCGATAGCGCCGGCGAAACTTGTCCGCGAATAGGGCATCGGGGGCAAGTCGTCCATGATTGTCAAATACCCCCGTGCCCTATTCCGATTCAGCACTCAATGTCCCTTGATCGATTCCTTGAAACTGAGAACAACGACGGCCGGGGTGGTACAACGGCGACGACGACTAGGGAGGAAGCGGATGCAAAGAAGGGGGAAGGGATGGAGACGCAGGGTCCGGGTGTGGTTTTGGGTGGGGCGGGGGTGTCGGAGTCCTACATGGCGGAGGTTCGGGCTCCCGCAATCCCCCATAGTTTGGTTCCGGTTTGCGGGAAAACGGATGCACGGACTGGTCCACGGACCAATGCGGGATGGTGTCGGATGGCAAACTGCGTCCGGACAGGTCGGTCTAGACGTTTGCGGGCGATTCGAGGGTCCGCTTTGGAGATGCCCTAAGGAACCACTTTGTTCTCTTCTTGTCTTTAGGGGAGTGATGATTAATTACTACTCCTATTGGTACTATGATGGGCATAAGTATGATTGGTGTAATAATTTAATTATGAGAGGACGCCCATTTGGTTGCGCAGACAAAGGTTTCTTTTTGTAGATTGTGGGAAGGTCAGATTCTCTGGACAACAATAACACTATTACGATAAAACTTTTGTGATAGAAAATTATAATCACAAGTAAGTACTTCAAAATATGGATCTAGTGACACCAACTTTATGGCACATAAAGTATATACTTCTTACCCTAACAATAAATAAAAATATATAAAGTATATACTCCTCCTTTTTGTAGTACTTCTCATTTAGCTTTGTCTTAAGTCAAACTTTGTAAAGTTTGACCAAATTTATATTAAGAATAATATTTCATGATGGATAATGATATTGATTTGGTATTGTGAATGTTGATTTTTTTCCCTATAAACTTGATGAAACGAAGGGAGTACTATTATCGTAATTGTTGGTCAAAGACTTTTCATTATGAAACCTAATATGAAATATATTAGAACGGAGTGGGTATATTTGCTTGCCACTTGTTGCAACGCCAATTAAGGAAACATTCTTCTCTCTTGTCTTTTAGCTAGGGGAGTGATGATTAATTTGTACTCATATTGGTACCATTATGGGAATAAATATGGTTGGGGTAATTTTATTATGCAGAGGAAGGTAAGATATTTGGTTACTGCTTACTCACCAGCATGACCATTAAGTTACATATGCATGATGGAAATGTCCAAGCATGCTTTGCCCAAAAGTGCTTGCTTAATTTGCTGGCAGAAAACAGAAGTAGTACTAAGACAAGCAGTAATAAAGAATTTAGATTGCTTGGAGATGAAATGTCCAACTAGCCTAATACAGACCTATAAAAAAAACGGTGTTCAACTTGCCATAAAAAATGATTAGGATTGACAGCATTTAATGGTGCCATGTTAGTATCTAAAAGACTGTCAATCGGTAGCATGTAAAGAACAATCAGTTGGCTTGGCCCAGCTAGCTAGCTGCCCTGTCGACTTACATACAGGACAAGACACCACATGACATTACATCAAACTGTCCAATCAACCACAAACCTCTTTTTTGCACTAAAAATTAGTAACCAACCACAAATCTTGTGAGAGCACCTTTTGTTTTGGAAACATGCTGTCCTGGAACTAAATAAAGGTGCCCAGCCATGAAGGCACGCCCAGATGTTAGCTTGTCAATTCAATTGACCACTGGTACCCCCAGAGTTATGCTCCTTCCAAAAGCCAAAGAGCTCTCAGAAGGAAGATGATGAGGAAGAAAAGCAAGACCAGAAAAAGAGGTGTATGCATGCATGCATGTATGTACAGAAGAGAACCCATTTATTCATCAACAGACAGTGTGTTCGATCGATTAACCCTACTACCCCAGTACTCAGTGGCGAATCTTGGGGGGGGGGGGGGGGGGGGGGGGGAGGGCTCGAGCCTGTTGAACCACCCCCCTTAGGTTCGCCACTGCCAGTACTCCAACACCAGAATGACCAAGCAGGCTCCATGCAAGGAAGTTGCAGTTCATCAATACCAAGGTGATCAGGCGATGGCCCAAAGTTGCAAGGACATTCAACATCGTTGAAGGCTCAATATTCGCCTTCCTCTTCAACAGTTTTTCAGATGAGATTCATCTATCTATTTACCGTCTATGATGCTACTTTCCAAAGGTTTTACATGTTACATGTGAAACTTAGTGCTTATGTACTATGGTGTGGTAAACTAGCTATATGGTGTACTATGATGAACTAGCTATCTGGGGTATTGTGATGTCAATTTGAAAATCCTTGTGACCATTAGATGAATGTGAAATATATTGTGTGTTTGATACAAAATCATGGTAAACATTTGTTCGATACAGAATGTGAATTTGCTTATTATAGGGATTAATAATAGACTAAACATGCTAATTGGATCATTGCATTGCACACAGTTACATAATAAGTATCATGGGCAATGACCACTGACAACACACACAGTTGCTACAAGAAGAGCGTGTGGGATCAATGAACCACCACACACGATGCCATCTTAGCCAATTGTTTGCAATACACTGGCAGGCCGCAAACGTTTCCACCAGGAAAGACGTGTGTGATTCATCACCCTATCTCACGCGATTTTTTGGGACGCATCGTGTGTGTTGCGCAGTACTAACGCAAATGTTTTCATTAAGAAAATTGTGTGGGATGTTCACCACATCTCACATGACTTGTTCGGCCTGATTGTTTGCGATGGCTCTCTCGATCGCAAACGCCATCGCAAACGTGCACTGTCGCGCTTATCATGTGTGATATGAGGATTTATCCCCGGCGATTAATCTGGGTCGTGTCCAATGGACCCCCCTTATCGCACACTTTCGCAAGACGACGGTTCAAAACTGTATCAACGAAAGGGGTTTAAACCGTTTGCACAGAACAGTTCTGCACCAATGCATGCATTCACTTCGCCACACCGTACATGCGACTCCACTTGCTTATTCGCTAGTGAAAGAGGTGTTTAAGATGACATTTGTGTCGATCCCACGTAACAGTACGTACCACGTCTCATGTTAACCACGTCGAAACACACCATCATCATCACCCGACATATCCATATAATATAGCCCCATCAATCCATGGTCCCTAGCAATATTTACCAAGGTGTCATTCATGGTGGACTACTGATGCATGCATGGTGTAATGGTTCTTCCTTGCTCCACCACCCATGGTGAGAGTTGTTGAGACGTTCTTCCCTTGTGATCAGTACTGATTGGAGAGGCCGAGGAGAAATAAAGAAATAAAGAGAGAAAAGAGGGGTGTAACACGTGCCCTTATAAGTTTTTTGTGCGCGTGTGCGTTTGTGTTTTTTTGATGTGACCAATTCTGATGAGGAATTTCAACAGTCTCATGAGACGATCTCATGTCCATGCCAATTGAGGGAGCATTCATTTGTCTTGTTGCCGTTTAAGGGGTGATGAACTGATGATTAATCATTACTCCTATTCATAGTATGCCTGAGTTTGCTTCAACGAGAGTTTGGAGGTTTTTTTTTTTTTTTTGTGTGTGTGTGTGTGTGTGTGTGTATGTGTGCTGATGTTGCCTGTGTGCATCCTAGTCGTGTAGAGGTTGGGGTGTACTGATGGTGCTTGTATTCTCTTGGTGCGACATTATGAATCAATAAAATTCACCCTTTATAAAAAAAGTATGTTTGATGTAATCTCATTACCAGAGGATCCCATTTTGTTGTATAGACACAAGTTTCTGTTGATAGATTATGCAGGGGAGGGTCAGATTAACAATTACACTATTACTGCATAACTTTCGTGATGCAAAATCATGACCACAAGTTTGAAAAACGGATCTAATGGTATCAACTCTATGCATGTCAACATGAAGTATATAGAGTAATTGTTCGTTAAAGACTATCCTGACAAAACCTTATACTCCCTCTCCGTACCATAATATAAGAACGTTTTTCAAGTTGTTTATAAACAACTTGAAAAACGTTCTTATATTATGGGACGGAGGGAGTACTATTGAAGGTATTTTGCAATTGCGGGAGCACCACTGCTCCTGCCTCGCATCTCAAAATTCCATGCCTTTTTTTTACTAATGTGAAGCCAGTAAATGACAAAGCTGTGCAATGAACTAAATTAAGCTGAGATGTGTGGCTCAACCAGCATGGCAAGCTACATGCATCATGTTTCTCCATGGAAGTGTCTAAGCATGCTTTGCCCAAAAGAGCTTGTTTGATTTGCTGCAGAAAAAACGAAGCAACTAATATTTGCTTGCAGATCAGCGTGCAGTCCACTTGCCGGAGCGCCAATTAAGGAAGCATTCTTTTGTCTTCATGTTATTTAGGGGAGTGATGGTGATTAATTAATACTCCTGTTGGTACCATGATGGGAATAATAGGGTTGGTGTAATTTAATTATGCAAAGGACCCCATTTTATTTTGCTGATGGAAGTTTTTTATTTTCATTACGCTGGGGAAGCTCAGATATTTGATTACTACTTACTCAACCAGCATGGCAAGCTACATATGCATGATGGAAATGTCTAATCATGCAAGCTACATATGCATGATATTTGATACATATGCTGATATGCATGATGCCATGCTACATATCCTACCCTGAAGTCTTTGGTGGTCGTTGCTTCTAGTTCCTAAAGTCCTTTTTTTTAAAAGAGAGGAAAACCCTCGGCCTCTGCATCGAGTGATGCACATCCACAAGTTTTTTATGCCTTTTGACATGGTCTGTAATCTTAGTTAGCTTTATGCTTGTTTTGTAATTTGGATCTCGCTGTATGGAACACTGGCCTTGTTGGCTTTATTAATGTAAAGCTGAACCCTTCTTGGTCCTTTATCTAAAAAAAACGAACTAACAGTAAAACAAGTAATTAAGGTTGCTTGGAGATAGCTCAAAAAAAAAAAGGTTGCTTGGAGATGAAATGTCCAACTAACCTAATATAAACCCAGCCAAATCTGCTCAACCTGCCATAAATAAATGATTAGGATTGACAGCATCTAGTGGTGCCAAGTTAGTATCTAAAAGACTGTCAATCGGCACCATGCAGTATAATTAAAGAACAATCAGTTGGCTTGGCCCAGCTAGCTAGCTGCCCTGTCGACTCACAGACAGGACAGGACACCACTTGACATTACATCAAACTGTCCAATCAACCACAAACCTCTTTTCACTAGAATTAACCAACTTGCATTTGCATTGCTCTTCTGAGACCACTTTCACTTTTGTTTTGGAAACATGCTGTCCCGGAGGCTGGAGCTAAATAAAGGCGCCCAGCCATGAAGGCATGGCCAGATGGTAGCTTGTGAATTCAATAGGCTGGTAGGTAAAGAGCCCTCAGAAGGAAGATGATGAGGAAGAAAAGCAAGGCCAGAAAAAGAGATGCATGTTTGTATGCAGAACCCATTTATTCATCAACGGACAGTGTGTTCGATCGATGAACCCTACTCCTACACCAGAATGACCAAGCAGGCTCCATGCAAAGCAAGTTGCAGTACATCAATACCAAGGTGAAGAAGAGGGTTTTGTAGTAAAAAGAGTAGTATACATTAATTGCAAGTAGGTATATGAAATTATGGATACTCCTCCTCTACGTAGGTACCACCACTGCTAGCTTGTGGTACACAAATTTATGTTGGCTGATGATGATGATGATGAGCATGGATTTATGGTGCCGGATCTCCAAGCTAGCCAGTAGCAGTGCTGTCCATCCGTCCATCCATCATCATCATCATCATAAACAGAAACAGAAACAGGTGGGGAGGGAAAAGGGAGGGAGAGGGAATCAAATGCAAGGGAGCAAAATGTTTCCATAAGAGGCCAATCCAAGAGTGCCTTGTAGGTCCTTGCTGTGCTCTCTCTCATCTATCATCTGCTTCTGTCCTCCCTTGAGGCGACCTGCTGCAGACGCAGAGTCCTTATTTACTGCTCATCAATCACACCTACGTAGTACCACCCTCTGTTTCTTTCTTTCCTGCTGGCCCCAAACTATCACCTCCATGATCTATCCCGTTTCAGCTCAGCCCCCCTTGCCATGCATGCTCGCCCAATCAAAACTTACACCCAGCATTACATGCATGCTTGCTTGCTTCAGCGTGAGCAAAATAACATCCATGCATGCATAGAACAAGAACATCCATCCAGGTTTAATCTGAATATGTACATTCTCTATCTAATCTAGAAGACTAGAACAACGTTATTCTCCCGTCAGGGCTAAGCAGGTAACTAAGTATAAGCAGGTAACTAAGTAAACATCTAGCTGACTGCTCGTTTCAGAGTTTCAGTAGGATGATTTTTTATAGGACCTGCAGCTTCTACCCCTCTTCTCTCCCAGCGCGATCTGATTCTCTTCAATCCGAGCAATGGCAGGGTGGAGGCGGGAACAGCTACTTGTCGGGGGCACTTAAAACGGACAGCAGAGCAGCGGTGCAGCGTGCTTTTATGCTGCTCTCTGCTCTTCTGCTCCTGCCACGAGAGAGATAATGTGCCGAGGAGGGAGGGAGGGGATCAGGGAATCAGTGACGCAGAGGCCGAGCTGCACGCAAGTAGCCAATGCAACAGTGATGATCAAGCCCCTTTATTCCCCCACCAAACCCAAGTGTACCATCCGTGCACACTCCACAGGGTTGCATCGCATCGCATTACGAGTCCATAAGAGATGTACTAGTGCTCCACAGCACCTGTCATCTGTAAAGACAGACATAAAAGCATGAAAGTTCAGTTGGTTATAGTGGATTTTTTTTTTTTGAAAGGGGTTCTAGTGGGTGTTAATTAAGAAAAAAAATTGTAACCACTCGTATCTTGGGTTTCTTGATTGACATGCACTATTACTTATTTAAGCAAAACAGGGAAACCCTTCAGTATCTGGTATGAAAATAAGCAAGGTAAACAAACAGGACACGAGATGTGCAACGCAAATTCGACGTGCGCGATGAAGCATGCCTGAGGTTTCAGGTTTCAGAACACTTATGAACTGGGCCAGGACCTACTTGAATACTAGTATCAACTACGTTTTGAGGCCTCGGATGAATAACAAATCGAATAAAAATGCCTCAAATGCAGGTGTCATTCCAAAGACTGAATTGCTTACAAGAAAGGTGTGGATCAGATATTCTGAAGTACCCAGAAATGTACTTCGCCGCGCAGACTGGGGCGGTACCATTGGGGAGCGTGCATGCAGCGGCCAGGGCGGCGTCCCTGGTCGTGCGGCGGCGGTGCTAGCCCCCATGGCCGCCGGGAACCGGTGGGTTCTCTGGCGATGGTGGGCATGGCGGCGGCCGCGGATCTGGATCCCACCCAGATCCGTCGTCGGTTCCTCACGTGGATGGCCGGCGGCGCGATGAGGGGTCCGGTGAAGGGATGGAGGATCTCTGCCGGAATATTGGCGGCGGCATACATCTTCATGGCGAGGCTCCGCGCGGTTCCAGCCAGCCGCGAGATCGGGACGACGCGACTTCCGGTGAAAATCGCGCCTGACTGCGGTCTTGGCGGACGATGGCGGCGTCTCTGACGTCGTTTCCTTCTCGAGGCATCGTCGTTGCAGGTCACGTCAACTCGATCGGGATGTTCCGGGGGAAGCCCTAGATCTGGGTCTACCGGATCGGACGATGACGGCGCCTTCGGTGTCGTTCTCCATCCTGGGGGCATCGTTTTGGAGTAAGTGCTGGCTGGGTGGGACAAGAGGAGGAGCGGTGTTACATCTACCGCAAGGCCGAAGGCGGATCTCGGCGGCATGGCGCAACGGAGTTTCGGCGATGGGTGCGTGTGGATGGATACGTGCAGGATGGTGGTGTTGTCTGGCGTCACGGTGACGTCAACGACAATATGGCCTGACGAGGTGGATACGTTGATCACTCCTGAAGGTGGGACCGCGGAAGATGGCGGCAACTGATCCTATAGCGCGCGCATGCGGTGCGCGCAGAGGGTCTAGCTAGACCCATTGGTCCTCTCGGCCTGCCAGCAGGCGGGCGGCTTGTTGAGGCCACCGGAATAGATGTAGTGTGCTGATATGCGGTCAGGGCACGTCATCAAGATTGTAGGTGTAGCGACAGTAGTTGCCAGGAAGGTGGCTTCGGATTGATCCATGTATTTGTTTTGTTGGGTTCTATGTAATAATATAATAAAATGGCTGTATGCATCACTTTGATGCAGAGGCCGGAGGTATTCCTCCTTTTCGAAGAAAAAAAAAATTCGCCGTGCAGACAAAGCGAGATTACATTCCTTAGAAAAGGGAAATAAACATATCTTACCTGAACTGAATGTGCCTTACAAATGTTTACTGTAACGTGAGTTAACAACAAACAATTGACACCAGATTAAGGAAACAACTGCTTTGTAAAAACTTCCATGACCAAAATACAAAATACCATGATGTATATTTTTTTTTGCTTGAGTTGGTCCACTGTGCAAAAATTCATATAAATGCCATGTGATTGTTTTTTTTTGCCATGCCAATAAAGAAATAAAAACTTCCATCCTCCTAATAATAAAAATGCCATGTCAACAATAATGAAAATGCCATGCTCTATATAAAATTTCCATCCTGTTACTAATTAAACTGCCATCCTCCTAATAATAAAAATGCCATGTCAAAAATAATGAAAATGCCATGCTCTATACAATAAAACTGCCATCATGTTAATAATTAAACTACCATCATGTTAATAATTAAACTATCATCCTTCTGATAATTAAAATGCCATGTCAACACATAATGAAAATGCCATGCCCCAATAATAAAACTGCCATCCAGTTAATAATAAAATTGCCATCTTTCTAATAATAAATATGCCATGTTATTAATAATAAAAATTACATGCTCTTAAGAATAAATTGGCATCCTCTTAATGATTAAAAATACCATGTTATTACTTATTAAAATGGCAATCTCTTAACAATAAAAGAACTGCCATATGACCTATAATAAAAGTGTCATGGTACCTACAATAATAAAAAGGAAAAAAATGCCATGCTACCTATAAATAAAATAACGCACATGGCAAGTTAGAAAAAATCTAAAAATAGGGATTTTTTCTTTCAAAAATGAAAAAAATCAGGATTTTTAGAAATTTTAAATGTAAAATCGAATTTAGAACAAATTTAGCTTTTAAAAAAATCAGTTTCAAAACAATGTTTTTGACCTTTAATTTTTTTAATACAATGTAAAAAATGTTCTCATGGTTAAAACAAATGTTTGAGCCCATACATCTCGGATTGTTACTTGGGATTTATGATACAACCTCAGTTGGGCCACAAGCCGCCGAGTTCAAATCCCACCAAGCCCACAACCTTGGCCTTGTAATTTTTTAAACTAATAATAATAGAGAGTGTTCACATGTAATCAACTGATAGCGAACGACTTCAGCAAACCTACATGGCCAGGGGCCTACACCAAGATATGTGCAACGGTGGAAAGAGTGTTCGCTAGAGTTGCCCCCCAAAGACAGTTTGCTAGATAGTTTTCCGTATCAAAAGATGTTATATTATGCAACAAAAATGTTCATATAATTCAAAAAAAAATGTTTAGGACCATTCAAAAAATGTAAATTGCATTTTTAAAAAAATCACGCGTTTCAAAATAATGTTTTTGAACTTTAAAAAAAATGTTTGTACAATGTAAAAAAAATGTTCTCATAGTTAAAACAAATGTTTGAGCCCATACATCTTGGACCGTCACTTAGGATTTATGATACGCCCTCACTCGAGCCACAAGACGTCCTTTTCCAAAGAGATTTATTTGGGCATCACCAAGTTTTTCTATGAACTTGTTCAACATCACCTTTTTACATGTATGCTCTCTTGAGTCCGCCAAGGTCTCTATATGAGCAATCAATTGGCGCTTGGAGTCCAGCGGCCAGTTGAAATTTTTTCGTATGAGACTTAGTCGATTTCCACAGTGAGACCCTGGTGGACTCGAGGGGCTACTGATGAGGGAATGCCTATCAGGAAGGCCCACGACAACATACGACCGAGCTAAAGGCCCAGGACCGTGAAGACTATAAGCCATGGGCCGGCCTAGCACGGGGTCACCTTCCAGTCGGGAATCTTTCCTCCAGTCGAGCAAGGATCACCAGTTGATCATTGGCAGGCCAACGGTTAGTCGGCTAACAGAGGCATCACCCACGATCTCCCACTAAACATTAAATATAGACATTACCCAATGACAGTATTACCCGTTAACTACAGTAGTTACATCTTAGTTATGGCTAGAAACAGTCGGCCATTCATGGGCCATTATTACCATCATTAATACCAACCCGTTGTGGAAACCCTCTTGGCGCACTATATATAAGTCGGTGTAGGAGCGCCGGGGTGAGGGTTGAATATCATTGTAAGCCATACGTGCAAGAGCAAGAACATCAGTACATCACACATGAGTAGGGTATTACCTCTAGATTTGAGGGCCTGAACCTGCTTCGTTAGTCACAACACTCCTCCATGCACACCTTTATACGTATTGCCAGAGAAAGAACCACGACAGTTACTCTTGAGTTTAATATATATATACCATGTCCTTAAACTTGACATCGGCACATGATCCATGGGATGTGGATTGACTTACTTATTAGGTCACCAAACTTTACTTCGTAACTAGGTAGTTATAAATGTGTCTTTCGGACATGTAATTAAACCTGTAGAACTACATGGTCAACTAAGAAAGGATCTTGCCCCTTCAACTTGCATAGATATCTTTGGGCCCCCTCGAGTGACCAAATAAAGGAAAGCATGGCTCTGCTACTGAGGCTGAGGGTTAACCTCGTCGTGATCTATATCACCAGTTGGGAAGAAACATTGAACCACGTGACAATGATGAAAAGTTCTTGCCTTGGGCTTCGACAATGTATATAGCGAGGCTAGGGGGTTGGACATATGACACATTACGATATTTGTGGGAACGACTCTGTGGCTCTTGGGGACTAGCACGTATTGTTGGAGGTCGCAACGAGTTATTGTGCGAGTTCAAGTTGACTGGGTTCAACTTGGGGAACTCGGAGCCCGGAGTAGCTTAATAGTCAACTTTGATAATTGTTTGCAGAAGAATGCACGCAAAGTCACGCCACAACCTCTTGTAAAAAAAGATATGGATATTTTCGACCATCGATGGGCTAAAAGCAGTGGCTTGCACATATAGTACCGACAATTATCTTATTTCCCCTAACATGACATCTCTGAAAAAAACCCACAACCTACCCCATGCGTCGGCCCCTCCCGCCACCCCCACCCCGCGCGGGCGACTCAGGCGGCGGTGCCGCGCTTTCTTCCCCTTCCCTCCTCACCGCCCTCCTCCGCCCTTTTTCCTCTACTCGGGGATGACCAGTGCGGGGCGGCTGGTCCACGCGGTGGTGTCGAGCGGGAGCAGGGCTCAGCGGCGCAGTGGCGATGGCTCACGACAACGGCGTGCTCACGGCGGGCGAGCAGCGACGTGGTGGGTGGAGGCTCGCGGTGCGGTGGCTACATGCCCATGACGTCGGCGGTGGTTCAGATCTGACCACGGGCTGCAGCGGGCGTCTCTGGCGAACCTCCTCTGTTCGGGCTCCGACGCCCCTCCTATGGTCGTGGCCGAGGGCTGGCCGGCTGCTGGTGGGGTGGCGGGCTGGACAGGGGGCTGGTGGTGGTGGATTTGCTTTTGGTGGCTGGCACGCTCCGGACAGGCGCTGTTAGGGAGGCTCCAGGATGGAGATGGCGAGCTCGTCGGCTGTGTGAGCGGTGTGGTGCGGCTTCGAGGTGGTGGACATCGTCCGTCACCGAGCAGGTGCAGAAGGCCGAGTTGTTCGTGCTGGTATGTGCCTCCACGTTGTGCTCTCCTGGCCTGTGGTTCGATCGTGGCGTCGGTCCGAGTTAAGCTCCCTAGCATGGTTATGCCGTCGGCGGATCAGCGCCTTTGGCCACGGGCATGGCGGCGTGTGAGTTCGCCTGGGCCATGGCTAAAGGGCTAGGGCCGATGCTTGCTCGGCGGTGGCCTTCAGTAGCCATTGGGTTGTTCCCCGGCCCCGTCAACCAAGACCGGCTGGGGACGCAAGCGTGGGCGCCTCCTATGGTGGAGGCGCTGACCCAGACCTGGTGGTTGATGCCGGGCTAGGAGTGGAAGGAGGTGCCTTCCACTCTTCCTTACCGTGGTTGGTGCGCTGTGATGCAAATGGTTGGCGATGTCTCAAGACATGGATGCCGGGGCGGCGGACCTGGGATGGCGGTCCGCGTGGTTGGCTCTTCGGCGGGCACCATGGCGGCAGCGGTGGCTAGGTCTTTTGGCCGTGTGGCGGAGAGAGGTGTAGCGGCGACTGGCTCGGGCGCGCTCTGTCACGGCGTCGCGATCCGGATCTGGGGATCTGAACCTGTCGCACTTGTCCTGGAGCCCTCATGGTGGCACGAAGGAGCTGCCGGGCGAAAGCTCGGTGCTTTGTCGATGACGATGGCACCGCTCGCGGGCGCCGCTCTCTTCTTTAAGACGTCGTCGTGGTGCTCCTTTCCGTGTCTAGGTTCTGGGTGAAAACCTTTGTCCATTATGGACTCGGCAGTGGCGACGCTTTGTGTCGTTCTTCCTCTTTAGGGCGTTCTTGTGGAGCTTAGGTGTGTTAGGGCGTAGCGTGGCGTTGTACTCATTTCTTTCTGTGTTATCTTTTGGTAGCATAGGCACTTGCGTTCTGCGTGACCCGATTATTCTGGGATCGGCTTTGAAGAGGGCTACCTCCCCACTTTGTATCGATCGGTCGTGTACTTTGTTCGGTTGTTGCTTTATATATAAAGCAGGACCAAAGCCTGTTTCGAGAAAATTATCTTATTCATTGATACATGATCTAGCCTTACAAAGACCTGAGTAGCATCAGTACTACTCTTGTGATCGCCACAAACAACATGCATGCTATGCATACAAATTAAGACTAATTGGCACATTTTCCTATGCATGAAGCTTATTCTGGCCTACACGGCCCTTATTGCTATATGTATATGGATTGTACACGCATGCTAGATACACGCACACCATCTCTCGGTGCACCAGAAGCGTTTTCGTTCTGGGCACTTTGCGAACCACCCTGGCCACACAATCGGCCATGTTTGCTTGTTGCCATACTTCCTTGTGCTAGTTGACAAGGTTTGGCAATCCACACCAAGCCATGGTCGCTTTGACAAAAACCACTCCCCATCATGCGGCCGGCATCAACGGTGGTTTGAAGCAGCAGCACTAGCACAATGATGGTGGTAATGCATATCTTTGCGGAGGACATGGCTGGCTAGTCGACCACTCTCCTCAGGTTAAGTTATGGATTTTTTGTATGTGCAGTCCCTTCTGGTATGGGCTCACATTAGGCTGCCCTAATTTATAGTCCCGTATGTCTACTCGCCCAGATCTGCATCGTTAGATAGTCACCAACAGAAGTGAAAAAGCAATGTAGCTGCCATGTATTTGATGAGCATTAACGTGCAAGCCACCGTCTATAGAGCACTCTAGATCTGTGTACGTGTACATAGTGCTAACGCACAAGTGAAAAAGCAATGCAGCTAGCATGCATTTGATTGGCATTAACGAACAAGTTATCGCATATGGAGCACTCTAGATCTATGTACGTGTACTTTGTGCTAACGAACAAGTTAGTAAGAAACACATTTGGTAGGTAGACATTTGGCATTGACGTACAATCCACCACTGATGGAGCACACTAGATCTTTGTACATGTACTAGCGTACAAGTTAACAAGCAATACGGTTGGAAGCTGAACGAGATGCGCCCATCAACGCTTGACATTAGTTTTTTTTTTTTGTGAACCGCTCACGTGCAGCGAGCAGCCTTGTTGCATGCGCGGTACCCTATATGGCACCTTAAGCGCCGGTTACAGTTCATTCTGCAAACCGGCGCACCCCCCCCCCCCCCTCCACTCTGAGCCGGCCCATTTACCACTTTTTTTTTTCTGTTTTAAACTCCAAAAAATGAGCGCTCGACGTGATTCAAACTGCGCACCTCCGGTTTTAGTACCAAACGCATAACCAAGTGGGACACACGGACCTCTTGTGCCTAGATTGCTTTTTTCTTCTTCTTGAAATGCAATGCTAAAAAAACGCAATGGGACACCCGACCTTTTTGTTTTTGATTTTTTTTTCTGCGTTTTCCAACTGGGTTTTCTATGTTTTTCTTTTTTTTCTTTTTTCTTTTTAAAATCATTTTTTTCAAACCCATGGACTTTTTTCTTAAATTCGTGAACTTTTTTAAATTCAATTCTTTTTCAAATTCGTTAACTTTTTTTCCAAATTCGTGAACTTTTTTCTTAATTTCGTGAACTTATTTTTTTCAAAATACATGAACTTTTTTTAAATGGATGAACTTTTTGTTTTTTCAAATTCGTGTTTTTTTTTCAAATCGATGAATATTTTTTCAAAATTGATGAACTTTTTTCAAATCCGTGATTTTTTTTTTCAAAATCGATGAACTTTTTTCAAAATTGATGAACATTTTTTTCAAAATCCATGAACTTTCTTTCAATTTCATGAATTTTTTCAAATTTTGAGCTTCTTTCATTTTTTTCATGAACCTTTTTTGCAAATCTTTGAACTTTTTTCAAATCCAAGTTTTTTTATCATTGTTGATGAATTTTTCTGAATCATTTTTTTACAAAGTCAAATAGTCAACGGTGAACGATTGACTGGTCAACGCCGACTGGTCAAAGGTTGATCGGTCAACCCATCACCGAGCGACCCGAGCGATCTTTTCGTTTTTTTCAGGTGAGCGATCAAGCATGCTTGCTGGGCCAGGCCCAGGCGACTCGCGCGTGAGCGCCAGGAACGGTAAGTGGCGCTAAAGGCGCTGGCGAGGAGCTCCCATTGCGTGCGCTCTCGTCCAGGGAGAAGCAACTCTTGTGCTGCTCCACCAGAAGGGCCCGTGGGAAGCAGTAAAAGGAGGAAACCAACACGGATCTGTGGAGTAGCTGAACAAAGTGGCCAAGACAGCAGAGGAGGTAGCCTTGGCCCGTTGGCAGCTCCGCTTCGGTCGGCTAGGGAGCAGGTCAGGCAGCGCCAGGGATGGTGGGCTTGGCCCATTAGCGGAGGACGCTAGGGCCGTTGACACCATTCCCGGAGGGCCTACAAGCACTGCATCTCCGATGCACGTGCACACGCCTTTGTCATGGTGTTTGCTTAGCACTGAGGAAGCGAAAAAAATTTGAGGACGCAAATACGAAGGAGTGTTGGTGTCAGGTTATGAAAGAAGAGTTGGAATCGATCTACGAGAGCAATGTATGAGAGCTTATTGATCTTTCCAACAACCATAAAGCCATAGAGTTCAAACGAGTATTTAAGATCAAGAAAGATGCTGAAGGAAATTGTGTGAAGCATAAAGCGAGCCTAATGGCCAGAAGGTACGTGCAAGAAGAAGGTGTTGACTTCCAAGAAGTGTTCGCTCACGTTAAAAGAATGAAATCGGTGAGATTACTCATAACTTTCACGGCTCAAAAGTCAATGGAGGATACATCACATGGATGCAAAATTCACTTTTTTTGAAAGGGGGGTTAGAAGGTGAGTTTATAGGTACTGAAGTTACACAAAGTCTTTTACGGGCTGCTCTAGGGCCCTCGGGCGTGGAACATCAAACTTGATCGGACGTTGATTTCTCTTTAATTTTACAAAGACACACTAGAGCACGCAATTTACAAGTGAGGTAAAAAAATGATTGCAAAGTTCAAACTACAAATGAAGGACTTTTTCAAGATGGATCATCTAGGGTTGTCGAGTTACTACCTTGGAATCGATGTATAAAAAAAGCTGGAGAGGATCACACTATGTCAGGAGGCATATGCAAGAAGATACTTGAAAGTTGTGGCATGAAAGATTGCAATTCAACACAAGTTATGGAGTCTCGTCTAAACTTGAGCAAGAAGAGTAAAACACCCGCACTTGATGCGACATAATATAGAAGTGTGGTCCGAAGGTTGAAGTGTCTCGTGAACACAAGACCGGACCTGGCCTATTCTGTTAGGATTATGAGTTGTTTCATGGAAGCACCTACCGTCGAAGCTAAATTCGGAAGATCCTTTGGTAGGGTATCCTAGCTAGGCGACTTGGCACGATGGTAACAAGGACAAGGATTTTACCCAGGTTCGGGCTCTCACTGTACGTAGGGTAACGTAGCAGAAAACAAAAATTTTCCGCACTACGAACACGCCCAGGATCACTATGGAGATGCATACAAAGTTTTGATCAGATCATTACCGACTCGTAGCGCAGCGGAAGTAGAGTCGATGAAGATCGGCGGTGCAGATCCCCGCAGCTAGGATTTACAACCTCCCAACCGTGAGGATGTTCTCCCTCGTCTGCTCCTCGGACAATCCCTTGGACAGCCCTTCGGGAGGCAGTCGGACAGTCCCTCGGACGGTGTCACAGACAGCCCATCGGGAGGACCCTCGAACTCGGACGGTATCTCGGATAGCCCTTCGGGAGGACCCTCGAACAGCCCCTCGGGCAAAAGATCGAACCTACGACCTCTCTACGGGGTTGCACACATACGGTGTCAGCTATCCGGCAGGGCTTCGCCGTCCAGAACTAGTTCCCACCGGAACTCAGTCAGCCTTTCGGCTCTACGAAACTATTTCGTGGGAGGGAGAGAGAAGGCCAGATCATGCACGGCATTTGTATGAGAGTTGGAGTGAGTGTGGAGAGCTCCTCTCCACCTCTATTTATAGGAAAAGGCAAGGGGTAGGGTGGCACATGAAAATCCCAAAATTCCCATGCTTTATGTCCCACATAAAGGGCAAAATGGGGAGGCAAGTGGAGCTCCATGGAGGAGCTCCCCTTGGCCGGCTGCTACTTGTAGCTTGCGTTGGTATTTCCCCGAAGAGGAAGGGATGATGCAGCACAGTAGAGATAAGTATTTCCCTCAGTTATGAAACCAAGGTTATCGAACCAGTAGGAGAATCACACAACACCTCGTTAGCAGCACCTGCACACAAACAACAAATCCTTGCACCCAACGCAAACGAGAGGTTGTCAATCTCTCGGCGGTAAATTGCAAGATTAAATTGTATGTGATAGATAGATAGATAGAAACAAAAATACAAAATAAAATAAATAAAAGAAAATGGCAGCAATATTTTTAGGGTTTTAGTAATATGATTTTGATAGACCCGGGGGCCATAGATTTCACTAGAGGCTTCTCTCGAGAAAATAGCATACAGTGGTAGACAAATTACTGTTGGGCAATTGATAGAAAAGCAAATAATCATGATGATATCCAAGGCAATGATCATGTATATAGGCATCACGTCCAAGATTAGTAGACCGACTACTGCCTGCATCTACTACTATTACTCCACCCATCGACCGCTATCCAGCATGCATCTAGTGTATTAAGTCCATAAGAACGGAGTAATGCCTTAAGAGCGATGACATGATGTAGACAAGATAAACTCACGTATGAATAAACCCCATCTTTTTACCCTTAGTAGCAACGATACATACGTGTCATGTCCCTTTCTGTCACTGGGATTGAGCACCGCAAGATCGAACCCACTACAAAGCACCTCTTCCCATGGCAAGATAAATCAATCTAGTTGGCCAAACCAAATCAATAGATCGGAGAAGAAATATGAGGCTATAATAATCATGCATAAAAGAGTGCAGCAAAGACTCAAATAATTTCATGGATAATCTGATCATAAACTCACAATTCATCGAATCCCAACAAACACACCGCAAAAAGTGATTACATCGGATAGAACTCCAAGAACATCAAGGAGAACATTGTATTGAAGATCAAAAAGAGAGAAAAAGCCATCTAGCTACTGCCTATGGACCCGAAGGTCTGTGGTAAACTACTAACGCATCATCGGAAGGGCAGGAAGGTTGATGTAGAACCCCTCCGTGATCGATTCCCCCTCCGGCAGATCACCGGAGAAGGACCCCAGATGGGATCTCTTTGGAACAGAAACTTGCGGCGGCAGAAAAAGTATTTCGTGGACTCCCCTGAGGGTTTCTAATTTTTCTGGAATTTATAGTGCTGGAATTAGGTCAAACGGAGCTGGGTGGGCCCCACGAGGTACCAGGGCGCGCCACCCCCCCTGGGGCGTGCCCTGGTGCCTCTTGGCCCACTCCTTCATCTTCTGGCCCTCTCCCGAAGCTTCTAGAGTTTATCTTGTCCAATAAAAAATCTCCAAAAAGTTTCGTGGCATTTGGACTTCGTTTGGTATTGATTTTCTGTAAAACAAAAACAGGGCAGAAAATAACAACTGGCACTGGGCACTAGGTTAATAGGTTAGTCTCCAAAAATGATATAAAATTGCTGTAAATGATTATAAAAACATCCAAGATTGATATTATAACAGCATGGGACAATCAAAAAATTATAGATACGTTGGAGACGTATCAGCATCCCCAAGCTTAATTCCTGCTCGTCCTCGAGTAGGTAAATGATAAAAACAGAATTTTTGATGTGGAATGCTGCCTATCATATTCATCACATATTCTTTTCTTTTTTAGCATGGACATTGGACTTGAATGATTCAAAGCAATTGTCTATAATTTGACATGAAGATATAAATACTCAAGCATGCTAACAAGCAACCATGTCTTTCAAAATATCAACGCTAAAGAAAGTTATCCCTAGCCCATTATGCTCAATCATTGATCCATTCATGAAACACACTCAAATATTAGCTACATCCAATGCACAAGTATGGCTATAGTGCTCTCTAGTTGGTGCTTTTGTAAGAAAAGATGGAGACTCAAATAAAAATAAAAATCGCATAAAAGTAAATAAATAGGCCCTTCGCAGAGGGAAGCAGAGATTTGTCAAATGTACCAGAGCTCAAAGCTGAAATTAAAGAGATAAAAATATTTTGAGAGGCATGCTTTTCCTGTCAATGAAAACGACCGAGAATTCTCAATATTTTCCATGCTAGACACATCATAGGTGGTTCCCAAACAGAAAGTAAAGTTTATTTCCTTTCCACCATTCTTTGACAATCCATGGTTAGCCGTATCCACGGGTGCCCTCCATACCAACACTTTCCAAGGAATTTTGTTATCATTAATTTGATTTCATGTGGGATTGGGCATCCCTATTACCAACCATTCTCTCGTGCAATGACAAGTGAATAAACACTCATCGTGAGAATAACACACCTAGCATGGAAAATAATGGCCACCCCCTACCGCTTCATGAGCGGTACGGGCACACAAAAACGGAAAATTATCTTGAAAATTAGAGTTGGCACATGCAAATTTACTTGGAACGGCATTGAAATACCGCATATAGGTAGATATAGTGGACTCATTGGCACAACTTGGGTTTAAGGAATTTGGATGCACAAGCAGTATTTCCGCTTAGTACAAATGAAGGCTAGCAAATAGATTGAGAAGCAACCAACCAAAAAACGAAAACGGTCATAAACATGCATTGAACACAACTAACACCGAATAATGCACCATAAGTAGGATATAATTTCATTGCATAACTATTGACTTAACGTGCATGCATAGGGAATCACAAACCTTAACACTAATATTCTTACTAAATCACAATTACTTAGTAACATGACTCACATATTATCATTTCCATATCGCAAAACTATTGCAAGGAATCACACTTATCATATCCAATGATCTATATGAAAGTTTTTATTTATATCCCTCTTGAATATTCATCACTTTGGGACTAACTTCATATCTTGTGCAAATTACCGTTACTATTAATCACCATGTCAACTCTCAAAAAGATTTAAGTGAAGCATGAGAGTGCAAATATTTCTTCAAAATTTCAATCTTATCAATTCTCAAAATAATATAAGTGAAGCATGAGAATTCATTTCTTCAAAATTTTAATCTTGACAATTCTCAAAATAATATAAGTGAAGCATGAGAATTCATTTCTTCAAAATTTTAATCAACTCTCAAAATAATATAAGTGAAGCATGAGAGTTTATTTCTTCAAAATTTAATCAACTCTCGAAATAATATAAGTGAAGCATGAGAGTTTATTTCTTCAAAATTTAATCAACTCTCAAAATAATATAAGTGAAGCATGAGAGTTTATTTCTTCAAAATTTAGCCACCACCGTGCTCAAAAAGATTTAAGTGAAGCACTAGAGCAACTGCCTAGCTCAAAAAATTGAAGTGAAGCACATAGAGTATTCTAACAAATTATGATGATCGTGTGGCTCTCTCAAGATAGGTGTGTTCAGCAAAGATTATTGTGACAAACTAAAAAGCAAACAAAGCAAAGACTCATATAATACAAGACGCTCCAAGCAAAACTCATATCATGTGACGAATAAAAATATAGCTCCAAGTAAAATTACCGATGGTTGGTAGAAGAAAGAGGGGATGCCTTCCGGGGCATCCCCAAGCTTAGACGCTTTAGTCTTCCCTGAATATTACCTTGGGGTGCCTCGGGCATCCCCAAGCTTAGGCTTTTACTACTCCTTATTCTTTCATCCATCGTGATCTCACCCAAAACTTGAAAACTTCAATCACACAAAACTCAACAAAACCTTCGTGCAATCCGTTAGTATAACAAAATAAATCATTGCTATAAGTACTGTTGCAAACCCATTCATATTTTATTTTTGCATTATACCTACTGTACTCTAACTTCACCATGGCTTATACCCCCCGATACAATCCATAGATTCATCAAAACACGCAAGTAGTACATCAAAAACATAATCTGTCAAAAACAGAACAGTCTGTAGAGATCTGAATTATGGTCATACTTCTGTAACTCTAAAAATTCTGAAAAATTAGGACGACGTGGGAAATTCATATATCAATATTGTGTAAAAAATTCAGAAGGTTCTGACGTTCCAGAGAAAAACAAAATTCCAGCACTGGACGCAAAACTTTCTGTTTTCAAACAGCATCAATTATACTATCTTCCAAATCATCCCAAAGGCTTTACTTGGCACAAACACTAATTAAAAACACAAAAACACTATCATACCAGTAGCATGACAGTGAAAACACACAATAACAGAAAACATTTATTTTATTCATTGGGTTGCCTCCCAACAAGCTCTATTGTTTTATGCCCCTAGCTAGGCATAACGCATAATTTCAAGTGTTGTCATCTTTCAAGTTGATTCCATAAGTGGCCCTCATAATTGATTCATATGGTGCTTTAATTCTTTTCCTAGGTAAATTCTCCATACCCTTCTTTAATGGAAATTGAAATTTTATATTCCCTTCTTTCATATCAATAACGGCACCTATAGTTCGTAAGAATGGTCTACCAAGTATTATGGGGCAAGAAGAATTGCATCCAATATCAAGAACAATAAAATCAATGGGCACATAATTTCTATTTGCAAGAATAAGAACATCATTAATTCTACCCATTGGCTTTTTAATAGTAGAATCCGCAAGATGCAAATTAAGAGAACATTCATCTATATTGGTGAGACCTAGCACATCACATAGAGATTTTGGAATTGTGGAAACGCTAGCACCCAAGTCACATAAAGCATTGAACTCATAATTCTTAATTTTAACTTTAATGGTGGGTTCACATTCATCATACAATTTTCTAGGAATTGAAACTTCTAGTTCTAGCTTTTCTTCTAATGCTTTCATCATGGCTTCTACGATGTGTTTAGTAAAAGCCTTGTTTTGCTCATAAGTGTTGTGTGAATTTAACATGGATTGTAACAAAGAAATGCACTCAATAAAAGAACAATTATCATAATTAAAATCTTTGTTATCCAAAAGAGTGGGCACATAGCTATTTAAAGTTTTTACCTCTCCAAACCCACTTTTAGCAATTTTCTTATCACGATTTTCACCCTCCAAATTATGGGGACGCTCTTTAGCTAAAGTTGACTCTTCTTCAGTCCCCTTTTCAACAAGTTTTATATTGCTAAACAAAGAATCAATAGATGAAACACCAATCATTTTAATATCCTCATCATTACTACGATAAAAACCGGGAGGAATCGCTTTTTCAAAAAAATCTCGTTTAGCTTTTAGCATGGCGGTTCTTTTATTACTCTCATCCATGGAGACATATAAAGCTTTAATTGATTCACTAATATCAATTTTAGGTGGCAGAATTTTAGTCTTAAGATTTTCCACATCATGAATAATTCTATCAATGCTCCTAGACATATCATCAATTTTACTCAACTTTTCTTCTATCGTTGTGTTGAAAACTTTTTGAGCATTAATAAATTCTTTAATATTACTTTCAAGATCGGAAGGCATCCTATTATTATTATAAGAATTACCATAAGGATTGCCATAAGTATTAGAGGAATTTCCAGGATACGGTCTAGCATTGAAATTACCTCTATAAGCATTATTATTAAAATTGTTTCGCGAGACAAAATTCACATCTACGGGATCATTATTTTGCTCAATCAAAGTGGACAAAGGCACATCATTAGGATCAATAGGAGCATTTTTGCTAGGAACCAATTTCATAAACGCATCAACTTTATCACTCAAAGTATTAATTTCTTCAATAGACTTCACCTTTTTACTAGTAGGAGTTCTTTCAGTATGCCATTGTGAATAATTTTCCATAATATTATCAAGAAATTTAGTAGCTTCTCCCAAAGTAATTTCCATAAAAGTACCACCCGCGGTGGAATCTAAAAGATTTCTAGAAACAAAATTCAATCCCGCATAATTTTTTTGTATGATCATCCATAAATTTAAACCATGAGTAGGGCAATTTCTTATCATTAATTTCATCCTCTCCCAAGATTGGGCAACATGTTCATGATCAAGTTGGTTGAAATTCATAATTTGATTTCTAAGAGAAATAATTTTCGCGGGAGGAAAGTACTAAGTAATAAAAGCATCTTTACACCTATCCCAAGAATCGATACTATTTCATGGTAAAGATGAAAACCAAATTTTTGCACGATCCCGCAATGAGAACGGGAATAATTTTAATTTCACAATATCATTATCCACATATTTTTTGTTTTGCATGTCACACAATCCTACGAAAGTGTTAAGATGGGATGCGGCATCTTCATTAGGACTACCGGAAAATTGATCTTTCATGATAAGATTTAGCAAAGCGGCATTAATATCACAAGTCTCCGCACTAGCGGTGGGAGGAGCAATCGGAGTACTAATAAAATCATTATTATTAGTATTGGAAAAATCACACAATTTTGTATTTTCTTGAGACATCGTGACTACGCAAACAAGATAATAAGCAAGCAGACAAGCAAACAAGAAAAAGGCAAACGGAAAATATTTTTGTATTTTTGTAAAAACGTTTTAGAAGTGGGGGAGATGAAAACGAGAGGAAAATGGCAAATAAATTAAATGCAAGGAGATGAGAGTTTATGCAAAGGTACTTGATAGATGTTGATGATGTCTCCTCGGCAACGGTGCCAGAAATTCTTCCTGCTACTTGTAGCTTGCGTTGGTATTTCCCCAAAGAGGAAGGGATGATGCAGCATAGTAGAGATAAGTATTTCCCTCAGTTATGAAACCAAGGTTATCAAACCAGTAGGAGAATCACACAACACCTCGTTAGCAGCACCTGCACACAAACAACAAATCCTTGCACCCAACGCAAACGAGAGGTTGTCAATCTCGCGGCGGTAAATTGCAAGATTAAATTGTATGTGATAGATAGATAGATTGAAACAAAAATACAAAATAAAATAAATAAAAGAAAATGGCAGAAATATTTTTAAGGTTTTAGTAATATGATTTTGATAGACCCGGGGGCCATAGATTTCAGTAGAGGCTTCTCTCGAGAAAATATCATACGGTGGGTAGACAAATTACTGTTGGGCAATTGATAGAAAAGCAAATAATCATGACGATATCCAAGGCAATGATCATGTATATAGGCATCATGTCCAAGATTAGTAGACCGACTCCTGCCTGCATCTACTACTATTACTCCACACATCGACCGCTATCCAGCATGCATCTAGTGTATTAAGTCCATAAGAACGGAGCAATGCCTTAAGAACGACGACATGATGTACACAAGATAAACTCACGTATGAATAAACCCCATCTTTTTACCCTTAGTAGCAACGATACATACGTGTCATGTCCCTTTCTATCACTGGGATTGAGCACCGCAAGATCAAACCCACTACAAAGCAGCTCTTCCCATGGCAAGATAAATCAATCTAGTTGGCCAAACCAAATCAATAGATCGGAGAAGAAATACGAGGCTATAATAATCATGCATAAAAGAGTGCAGCAAAGACTCAAATAATTTCATGGATAATCTGATCATAAACTCACAATTCATCGGATCCCAACAAACACAACGCAAAAAGTGATTACATCAGATAGAACTCCAAGAACATCAAGGAGAACATTGTATTGAAAATCAAAAAGAGAGAAGAAGCCATCTAGCTACTGCTTATGGACCCGAAGGTCTGTGGTAAACTACTCACGCATCATCGGAAGGGCAGCAAGGTTGATGTAGAACCCCTCCGTGATCGATTCCCCCTCCGGCAGATCACCGGAGAAGGACCCCAGATGGGATATCTCTGGAACAGAAACTTCCGGCGGCGGAAAAAGTATTTCGTGGACTCCCTCGAGGGTTTCTCATTTTTCTGGAATTTATAGTGCTGGAATTAGGTCAAACGGAGCTGGGTGGGCCCCACGAGGTACCAGGGCGCGCCACCCCCCCTGGGGCGCGCCCTGGTGCCTCGTGGCTCACTCCTTCATCTTCTGGCCCTCTCCCGAAGCTTCTAGTGTTTATCTTGTCCAATAAAAAATCTCCAAAAAGTTTCGTGGCATTTGGACTTCGTTTGGTATTGATTTTCTGTAAAACAAAAACAGGGCAGAAAACAACAACTGGCACTTGGCACTAGGTTAATAGGTTAGTCTCCAAAAATGATATAAAATTGCTGTAAATGATTATAAAAACATCCAAGATTGATATTATAACAGCATGGGACAATCAAAAATTATAGAGACGTTGGAGACGTATCACCGGCCACCCCTATGGGGCCCCCCCAAAAGGGGTTCCCTCCTCTCCAAGTCTTCCCATTGATCTTTTGGGGAAAGCCCAAAAAGGCGGCTTTCCAAAAAGCAACCAAAAAGGTGTTTTCACTATTCATGAAAATATTTTTCCGCGACCGTTAAATCTGAAAATATTTCTGTAGGTCCAGAACATTTCCAGTACCCCCTAAAATAATTGTGGACGCGTTCCGAAACATTTCCGGATCAATGATTTTCATTAGCGAAAAGCAACCAACACTTTTCCGGCAGCTCTGAAACATTTCCGGTTTTCTCTCCGGAAAAATTCCAGAAGGTCCCTGAACAATTCTGGCACCCTCCAAAATGTTCCAGGCGCATGCCGACACCTTTTTGGCTCAATGGTTTACTCCGAAACAACTTTTCGGTTTCACCGAAACTGTTCCGGTTTTCTCTCCGGAACTTTTCCGTCGTCTCCGAAACTTTTCCGGTGACTTTCTCTCAGACTCCCTGTCTAGTATTCAGCAGATAGATGACCCTTAAGCATGTGACCCTATAGGTTCGGTGAAGTATAGACATGACCAGAACACTTTCCGATCAATGATCACTAGCGGAACCGTGGACATCCATATTGATCCCTATGCCCACACGAATGAATATGCGAGTGAACCTATAGTTTGCTGTGTGCTATTCCTGTTGCTTCGCGATATGTTACAAACACCCGAGGTGAGACTTAGCGGCATCCCCGTGGATCAACAACTTGTCCACTATGCCAGTTACCTCGTTACCGGTTTTGTTCTCTTTTCTCATTTCCGCGTTCCAGCATCCCTGTGATCAAATCACATTGTGTCTGGCCAGACGATGATGGATACCGTAACACCGAGAGGGCCCTAAGAATATCTCTCCATCGCCGGAGGAGCAAATCCCAATCTTGAGCTATCAAGTTACTTGTCATACTTTTCCGTGAACCCGTAAGCCGCCGTAATAGCCACCCTGTTACAGATGACGTTTAACAAACCCCAAAGTTCACAAAGCAAGTACGAAGGAACTCGATACTCTCATGGTCTAAGGAATTATGCAAACGTTAACTTTCTCTGTGTTATTAACCATTTACTTGTGACGAATGTATCTCATAGCATAACATCAATTCGGGTCGATTCAACACAAGTGTTCTTCTAACATTGTGCCCTCAAAAGTTGCCGGCATAGACATGCCCATGATCAGGAAAACGTGATCATCATGCAACACTTGAGCCAGTCTTAGAGGCTTGACTAGGAATACTTTTTATCGTTTATTATTCCGCACGTGCATATGAGTTTTCCTCCGAGCCTCATGGTTATTGTAGACTTGAGAACCATAGCAGTTATAGCATGGAACATAAACATAATTTCGAACATGGAGATAAATAATAAAATTTATTATTGCCTCTAGGGCATATCTCCTATAGACTCCCACTTGCACTAGAGTCAATAATCTAGTCAATGCTAATTCACTTTACACATATGGCCTACCGGTGTAAAATATGCTTCGCTTGTGGTATAGTCCTTTTCCAACGGATTTGACAACTTCAGGTCCGTGTGTATCTTTGCATATCCTCGTGTTTTCACGCTTTCACAAAATTCATATTTTGTGCGGACTTGGCTTTGTTTATATGTGAATCACTGGTCGAACCTTGATTCCTCAGACTGAGCTATGGAGCAACTATCTACAATAGTGTTGCATTGACCAAAGTCATCTTGGAACCATACTAAGTTCATGAATGAACTATATGATTCAACATCTTCTTTGTCGCTTCCAAAGCATCAACATACTTAACCTTTGTTATAGAATTTGCCACAACAACCAGTTTGGAACAATTCCAACTTACTGTGCCACCATATCGTGTATTACACAAAACCCTTAACTTAAATCGAAAATTGCATGGAGCATTGATGAAGACTGTATCGATGTAACTACTTACAACGAGCACTTCATAATCTCCGCTTGCGAGAGAACATGTCATCAGTGCTATTTTAGTACTCAACGACATTTTTCGCTGCTGTCCTATGATCAATATTTTGATCACTTTGGTATCTATACTCGCAACTGCTTGGGAGTACCGGACATATCTGGTTGTTTTACATACCATGGAATACATGATTAATCCAAACACAAACGTGTGTGGAAACTCCATCATGTATTTTGCTCATCAGTGTTTTAGGACACCGAGTCTTGCAAAAACTCTTTCCACATGACATCGGCAAGAAACACTTCTTGGTGTTCTCATGCTAAACTATTTTAGCATCTTGTCAATATGTATTCTTGGCTTAGCCTATTAGGCAATTTTATCTCCATGGATAATTATGCCTAATATCGAGGCTACTTAGCCCAAGCACTTCATCGAAAAAACTATTTTTCAATGAAGTCCTAATTCGTGTCAAGAAATTTATATTATTTCCAATCAACAATGTGTCAAGCACACAAGGTTTTAGAAATATTATTATGCTCCCACTTACTTTCTTGTAATCACAAGCATCTTCGCTATCCTTTGATGAAATCAAACTCTTTTGACTATTTCATCAAAACAAAGATTCCAACTCCATTATGCTCTCTTCTGTCCATTGCTAGAACTCTGAAGTTTGCACATTCACTAGCATCCTCTGGATGGACAAAATACTTTGGACTGTATCACATGCAAGTCCTAAGTTGTATTTCCATCTCATGGAAATCCTTTTGGCATCCATGTATCATATCTCATGATTGAAATATGTATTAATTGCTAGTTTAACCCGAACCGACTTTATGCATTGCTACGGAGAGACAATCTCGCCGTAGTAAAATCCTTGAATTTGTTATAAGCAACAAGTTGAGCTTTATGGATAAAACACTTTTATCCGTATCAGTTTATAGTTCCATTAATATTCGTTTAGACTCTAAGTCTTCCGGAGGGTTTATCAAGATCTAATCTTGAATCATTTATATGGATACTATCTCGGATTATATTGGCATTTAGCCAATTCCGGAGTCAGGGCCCATCATCGCTTTCTTGATTATCGTAGGTATACCGTTGTCTAACAACAATATCTCGTTTGCGCACCTGAGAGGTTTGCACGAGTTTTGCCTACGTGGTTCAGCTGCAAGTTCGACCGAAGTCCATACATCTCATGTAGAGGCTTCCGTATCAGTCGTAGTAGGAACACCTGGAATTACTTCCAAGGTGTCTATCCCTTGCCCTGATGACGAAGATACTGTTATCTCGTCGAATTGCACTGTCCTCCCACTCACCTTTTTGCAAGAACCATTTTCTTCAAAATTATACTGCTCTTTGTGGCAAACCTTTTGCCTCGGTATAGTGCTGGAGGAATACCCAATAACTTGTGATAACCTACAAAGTAGCACTTGTCTGATTTGGAACAGGTTTGTAAAATACTTTACACAAGCCCCATATTCCAAATGTTAAGAAAAGACAAAAAATGGATGGGCGTACCATACCATGGTGTCATTTCAACAGATCTGATGGCGTTCTTTTCAGTGTAGAAGCCACAGTCTCTAAAGCATTACTTTAAAAGGGATTATGGCAAATTGATTTATGTCATCTTTGATCTTACCATGTCATAAATGGTTTGATTACATCTTCACGGACATTCCACTCACAGTTGTGTTTCGGGAGGTGTAAGTTATGAAACTTTTTTCACAACTCATCAGACAATCGCAAAACTTGTAACTCAAATATTCCTTTCCGCAATCTAATTGCAGAAACATAATTTTCTTGTTACAATAATTTCTACTTCATTTTGAAAACCTTTTGAATGATTTCAAAAGATCCAGACTTACGTCTCATAAAGTAAATATCCATATATCTACTTGAGTCATTTCTGAAGATAGACAAATCCACTGCTAGCAACAACATTTATCGGACTACACACATCAAAATGTGTGATCACCAATAAGTTCGTTGCTCGTTCCTTATGGCCTGTGAACGGTATTTCAATCATTTCACTTTTCGGATGAAAGTTGCAAGTGTTAGATGATTCATAATCAAATGACTTCAAAATCCATCATTATGGAATTTCTCCATGCGTGTTTCTCCAATGTGACGAAATGCAGTGCCACACATATGTGCTATTCTTTTAGTCTTGCGACATTTAGCATCAGTGTCACGGATGTATTATATTATTATCAATATTCATAACATACATCTCATTCATAATGAAAGTATGGCCCTTATGTTATTCATAACACTGAATAAAATTGTTCTTCTATGAACAACATCCTTGCAACAAACTTTATGCAACGGGCTAGAGTGTATAAAACTCTAAAATGAATTTATGAAAATAAATGCAGAGGTAATATGCTGATGGAAAGTCTAGTAACTTTTACAAAGTTCCATCATGTATCTTAACCTCATTTCTGGCTAGTCTTTTAGGCCGTAGTAGTTCTTGCATCGAGTTGCAACAGAATGCAATCGAACGGGTATTCATGTGATCAACTTTTAATCACAATATCGTAGAATCAATGACTAGCAGTTTAATCACAATTCCCAAGAACTATTTCTTTGACCAGCCTTCTATACATCTATAACTTGTATGACATTCATACATGAACTGGACATTCCAGTCTTCTCTCTTTTTGCCTTTATACTTCTAACAGTTTTACTTATAATATTTCTCCTACTCTCAGAAGAAGCACCCAACTTTAAGAGTGGCGTCAGCCCCGGACTTCCTAGGCGTGTAAGTCTTACTGACACCCTTTGGACATTTCCTTTCTCTTTAAGTTGTTGTTTTATTCACCTTCATCACATGACAGGCATTCTTCTGGATCCCTCTCTTATCAGTCTAATGCATAGTAAACACTTCACTAATACTTTGCAAACAAACATTGCTTTGGATATCTCATATCTTTTAGTCTTTGTTTGTATCTGAAACTAATTTTCAGTTCCATGAATATCACATAACTATCCCAAACTTTTGAAGTTCGGGTCGCATGGAAGCAAACATATTGCACTTGACCATAACAGAATTTTAGCTTTTGGATCGAAGGATGAGAGTCACATCATCCATAGCATTAGCGGGAGAATACCGAAAGCATGCGATAGGACAAAGACCTTCTCGGCACTCTTGAGGACAATCCTCACATTATGTTACCAATTGTAAAGTTTTAACCAAATATATAACAGCTATTCAATTTTAATAGGGAAGGTAGAAATGCAAGCCATTATTCTACAACTTTTATGCAAAACACACTTAGACTATGTTCATAATTAATTGCATTGAGAATTAAACAAGTTAATTCTACAGTGCGCTCCCACTCAAATCATTATATCTCATAACTGATTGTGAGTGATTCAAGATCCGTATTTCAATTCAACGCCATTGATGTGGACATCACTGATGACGAGAATATCAACCGGTAGGCAAACTTGCCGATCACATCTCTATGTGACTCTTGTTCATCTTTCGATGGGCGTGTTCCGAGCTCAGGACTATCCTACCTGAACGTCAAAGACAACCAAGTGATCTTGCTGCGAGGTCTGACCGTCACCCGCCTCATTCCTCTCGATTCATTCGTACCCATGTGGACATGGCGCACCCCGAAAAGATACGAATTACAGACGGTGCTACACTTGGGTGAACACTAACTACTTTGATATTTTTAAGTGAGAGATCACCCTAATAAAGAGCGACTACCGCGCAATCAAAAGGGTGCATCAAAAGGGATAAACATCTCAGGCAATTAATAATAGCATGATATGGTATAGCCCTTCTTTCGGAGAAGTCTTCTTCGTCTTTGCAAAGTCAGTCAAGGAAAAACGTTGCCGTGGCAGAACTTTTCTGCCAAGGTCTGTTTCCTTTCCTTTTCCTCCGTCTTCGGCTTTTGCGTCGGTCTCCACCTTCGCAGAGCTTGTCACCACCTTGTTGATGCAATACATAATACTGCTATCTCTATAGCTAATAAAATAATGCATTACAACAAGGTTGACACGCAGGTCATTTTAAGTGACAATCATATGGCTCCAGCCATCATGCCGAATCATGACACGCGGGTCATGTTAATTAATTTACATCATATAGTCATCTCATACATAATCAAATTAAATATGATGAAGACTATACCACATCTCATGCACATCTCATGTCATCCCGCAAAACCAAGTTAGACGCCTCTAATCGGTTTATACAAGATTTTATTTTACGTGGCTTCTAAGGTTTTGAAACAAACCGAAGCTACCAACGTTCATCAGCAAGTATGATTATTCAAGTCGCTAGATTAACTTTGCGGGGCGTATGAAACACGAGATAATAAATCTCGAGCCCCATACTGAACTTCGTCATACGCAAGAACCCCGTGCAGATCATATCTGCATTGCCCTTTAGTCTGCGAAACATCCATCTTTCTTTAACTATGGTAGAACCCAAAGAACTGTTAGCACTTCATTGATCTGTCAACCAGCATACTCAGGAGCGGCATGAAAGGATCGCGGATTGCCAGAACTTTGTAAGATTCCACCATGCCATCAAGATCAGGACTACGCAAATTCAAGGGAAGCAACAAGAACATCAGGTAATAGATTTCATCTGCTACCCGCACAAATAATTTGCTGCAATATAACTCATCTACTATAAAATTATATTGTGCAACACCCATACATTTCATGTATTCTAGATCGTAACCTGCATCTACGCATAGCACGGGTCTTGATGCCACTGTAGGGTAACACAGCAGAAAACAAAAAATTTCCGCACTACGAACACGCCCAGGATCACTATAGAGATGCATACAAGGTTTTGATCTGATCATTACCAACTCGTAGCGCAGCGGAAGTAGAGTCGATGAAGATCGGCGGTGCAGATCCCCGCAGCTAGGATTTACAACCTCCCAACCACGAGGATGTTCTCCCTCGTCTGCTCCTCGGACAGTCCCTCGGACAGCCCTTCGGGAGGCAGTCGGACAGTCCCTCGGACGGTGTCACGAATAGCCCTTCGGGAGGACCCTCGAACTCGGACGGTATCTCGAACAGCCCTTCGGGAGTACCCTCGAACAGCCCCTCGGGCAAAAGATCGAACCTACGACCTCTCTACGGGGTTGCACACATACGGTGTCAGCTATCCGGCAGGGCTTCGCCGTCCAGAAATAGTTCCCACCGGAACCTAGACAGCCTTTCGGCTCTATGAAACTATTTCGTGGGAGGGAGAGAGAAGGCCAGATCATGCATGGCATTTGTATGAGAGTTGGAGTGAGTGTGGAGAGCTCCTCTCCACCTCTATTTATAGGAAAAGGCAAGGGGTAGGGTGGCACATGAAAATCCCAAAATGCCCATGCTTTATGTCCCACATAAAGGGCAAAATGGGGAGGCAAGCTCCCCTTGGCCGGCCACCCCCATTGATCTTTTGGGGAAAGCCCAAAAAGGTGGCTTTCCAAAAAGCAACCAAAAAGGTGTTTTCACTATTCATGAAAATATTTTTCCGCGACCGTTAAATCCGAAAATATTTCTGTAGGTCCAGAACATTTCCAGTACCCCCTAAAATAATTCTGGACGCGTTCCGAAACATTTCCGGATCAATGATTTTCATCAGCGAAAAGCAACCAACACATTTCCGACAGCTCCGAAACATTTCCGGTTTTCTCTCCGGAAAAATTCTAGAAGGTCCCTGAACAATTCCGGCACCCTCCAAAAAGTTCCAGGCGCGTGCCGAAACCTTTTTGGCTCAATGGTTTACTCCGAAACAACTTTTCGGTTTCACCGAAACTTTTCCGGTTTTCTCTCCGAAACTTTTCCGTCGTCTCCGAAACTTTTCCGGTGACTTTCTCTCAGACTCCCTGTCTAGTATTCAATAGATAGATGACCCTTAAGTGTGTGACCCTGTAGGTTCGGTGAAGTATAGACATGACCGGAACACTTTCCGATCAATGATCAATAGCGGAACCGTGGACATCCATATTGATCCCTATACCCACACGAATGAATATTCGAGTGAACCTGTAGTTTGCTGTGTGCTATTCCTGTTGCTTCACGATAATTTACAAACACCCGAGGTGAGACTTATCGGCATCCTCGTGGATCAACAACTTGTCCACTATGCCAGTTACCTCATTACCGGTTTTGTTCTCTTTTCTTGTTTCCGCGTTCCGGCATCCCTGTGATCAAATCACATTGTGTTTGGCCAGACGATGATGGATACCATAACACTGAGAGGGCCCTAAGAATATCTCTCCATCGTCGGAGGAGCAAATCCCAATCTTGAGCTATCAAGTTACTTGTCATACTTTTCCGTGAACCCGTAAGCCGCCGTAATAACCACCCTGTTGAAGATGACGTTTAACAAACCCCAAAGTTCACGAAGCAAGTACGAAGGAACTTGATACTCTCATGGTCTAAGGAATTATGCAAATGTTAACTTTCTCTGTGTTATTAACCATTTACTTGTGACGAATGTATCTCATAGCATAACATCAATTCGGATCGATTCAACACAAGTGTTCTTCTAACATTGTGCCCTCAAAAGTTGTCGGCATAGACATGCCCATGATCAGGAAAACATGATCATCATGCAACACTTGAGCCAGTCTTAGAGGCTTGACTAGGAATACTTTTTATCGTTTATTATTCCACACGTGCATATGAGTTTTCCTCCGAGCCTCGTGGTTATTGTAGATTCGAGAACCATAGCAGTTATAGCATGGAACATAAACATAATTTCGAACATGGAGATAAGTAATAACATTTATTATTGCCTCTAGGGCATATCTCCTACACTCACGGAGGAGATAATACTCTACGTCATGCTCTTTGCTTATTGAGTACAAGTGTATACAGAGTACAAATTACCAAGGGATTGTAATGTGTCCTACAACAAGCCCGGCCCCAGGCTTATCCTATATACCTAAATAGTTGATCCCCATTAACTCCAATTCTCTCAACATGCAAGTATGCCACCTCACCATGCCATCATGAATGAACTAACTCCAATTCTCTCAACATGCAATTATGTCACCTCATCATGCCACCATGCATGGGAAAAGAACCACATTAACATGTACTACCATGCATGCTACTCATATTTAATAAATATTCTACAACTATAGAATAATCAAATACAACAAATTATATGTTAGTTTCAATTGACATATTGTTAGTCTAAATACTAATGTTTCATACAAACAAATCTCAATGAAATAATTTCTAAAAATTCCCGCTGCAACGCGCGGGGTATCATCTCTAGTATAACATACCAAGGGCCTAGGGTTTACACATGTAGGTCGGCTACGATGATGGAGGCAGAGTCCTCCATGGCTCCGGTATCTTCGGATTGTGATCCAAGTCTTTCGCATCTTCTCGTAATAGCCCGACCCACCAGGTCGGGAACCATCTGAGGAAGGTTGGCCACGTGGTGAACACTGACGTGGCCCCAACGATAGAGCCAATGAAGCCCAAGGTTGCCTCCCTGACTAAGGGCAAATGGAAGCCCTCCATCGTCACGCACGCCCAATTGGACCGGCTCTCCGAGGTGGGGTATCTGCCGACGCCGGAGGACGCCTTCGCACGCGTGCCGCTCATCGTCAAGGATGACACTGCATGGTCGGAGACGGTTCCCAAGCCCCGCGCTGAGGACAACGAGCGGGTACGTTTTGTCCCCTTCCTCATTCGCGGGCTTGGCTTTCCAATCCACCCCTTCTTCAGGGGCCTCCTCAACTTCTATTGCCTTCAACTCCACCACCTCTCCCCAAACTCTATCCTCCACATCACATGTTTCATCACGCTTTGCCTATCGTTCCTGTGCTGCCAGCCGCACCTCGGCTTGTGGCGCAAATTCTTTTGTGTCAAGCTCTAGATGAATGTCAATGAGCCGTGCGAGTGCGGTGCGCCAACATCAGCAAAATCACCTGCTCCAAGTACTTGGGAGTTCATGGAGATGAACAAAAACTGGCAAGAGGAGCAGTTCTACATCCGGGATGTAGGACTAGAAGATCCTCCTCTAGCCGGCATCGTCACACCCTTCACCCCGACTCCCCCAAGAAAGAGCAACTCATGGAAGCTGAAGAGCAGCCTGTTGGAGGAGTTTAGCGCGGTCACAACGCTGAGCCAGAAGATAGCCTAGCTGGCCAAGGAAGGACTGACGCTCGTGCAGGTCATGCATGTGGCGCTCAATCGAGGAATCCAGATGCTCCAAACCCGGGTGCACCCGATGTGGGAGTACAACGGCGTGGACGACGCTACCCTGGCCATCCAAGGTGGCTTCTACGAGGGCAAATCCATGTAGGAGATTCTCTCTCTCATGTTCAAGGGCAAGGCCACCAACTTCCCCAACGACACCAATGACAACGGCTTCGATGCCATGGTGCGAGTCGTGTTGGTAAGCACTTTGATCCGTTCTTTTTGATTGTCGGACAATCCGTGCTGCTCGTCTTGATGGATCGCTCATCGTTGCAGCCGTGGCACTCTTGGGCGACCAATCTCCGCTCCCCGGCTCCTTAACCAGAAGATCCCCAGCTAGAAGGCGTAGTTTGGCTTCGTTCCGAGGACACCACCATGACCAGCACGCGTGCCACGTGTTCCAAGGGCCCTGCCATGACGGTCAATCTCGTGGATGACGAGGACGATGGCAACAACGATGATAACAACACCGACGAGGAGTCCATTAGTGAGGGCCACGATGTTGAGACGAGCAGCTTCGAGCTGCGGAAGCGTGCCCATGGCGAGGGCACGTCCGCCTCCGGTACCGCTGGGCTAGATCCGCTCGAGGACGGAGGGCGGGAGAAGGGCCAAAAGGTGCTTAGGGACAAGGCGCCCAGACGGCTGCGCCACCTGTCTCCACCGCCCCCGCTTCACTCATGCAGGGCAGGGCCACAGTGCAACTTCCCGCAGGCTGGAAACCCCGAGCTAAGCCGGTGGCAACCATGTAAGTATTATTTTCCAATCGAACTGTAAAATATCAGCTTGATCTAATGATTTATCTTCATTGTAATTTCTCCACAGACCGCCGCACGACCTCGAAGCCAACTGACTGGCGCCCCAACAGGTGCCTGCTTCCTCTCAACTAGGAAGGCGTTGGGCCCCCAAGTGCAAGGGTTTGCAGCAAGCAGTTTCCCTCAAGTGACCTCAAGGTTTATTGAATCTACGAGAGCTATGCGATTACAATTAATGATCAATACCTGCACACACAAAACAGAACTACCTTGCCCTCAATGAAAGTAGTGAGGTCATCAATCTCACTAGCTTTGCTAGTTACAAAGGAATTAAAAGCACAAGTGTATGGAAGATTTGATTGCAGCAAGAAAGTAAAAAAGAAAACGTAAATTGTGATTGAAAGATTATAGGAAAAAGATGGACCGGGATCCGTAGGTTCACTAGCGGTTTCTCTCCAAAAAGATAGCACGGTGTGGTGAACAAATTATAGTTGAGTATCGATTGCAATATTTATGAGTATGAATATCCATGGCATAATTAATATATGAGCATCACATCCCAATATCTATAGACCACCATCCAACTGCATATGTAGCTAATACTCCACCCTAAGACCGCTATCCAGCATGCATCTCAAAGTATTAAGTAAAACAGAGTGTTCCATTAAGTTGTCACATGAAGTCGATGATATATTGTCTTCACCCTGCGTTCAAAGGACAACTACACAATCATCTTTTTATCCCTAGAGTCAGCAACACAATGCAAGCCTTTTCCACTTTCTATCACTGCGGTAGATTACTTGTAAGATTGAACCTAACTATTATACACAACTCCCTCTTGAAGATCGAACCCCCAGCTTGGCCAGAGAAAGAAGAATAGATCGGAGAGCATATATGAATAAGAATTATGCTAAAAAGAAACCTAATAGATCTCAAAAAAATCATGGATAAATCTAATCATAAAGTGACAATTCATCATATCCCAACAAACACACCGCAAAAAGTACATCAGATAGATCACAATCATGTAGGGCAGCTCATGTGATCTTTGTATTGAGAAACATGGGAGAGAAAACCAACTTAGCTACTGCTATGGACACATATTCAAAGGAAACTACTCACGAGCGACCATGATGGCCTTCAAGTTGATGGAGATGGCCACCGTGAAGATTTCCCCTGCTACTTGTAGCTTGCGTTGGTAATTCCCCGAAGAGGAAGGGATGATGCAGCACAGTAGAGATAAGTATTTCCCTCAGTTATGAAACCAAGGTTATCGAACCAGTAGGAGAATCACACAACACCTCGTTAGTAGCACCTGCACACAAACAACAAATCCTTGCACCCAACACAAACGAGAGGTTGTCAATCTCTCGGCGGTAAATTGCAAGATTAAATTGTATGTGATATATAGATAGATTGAAACAAAAATACAAAATAAAATAAATAAAAGAAAATGGCAGCAATATTTTTAGGGTTTTAGTAATATGATTTTGATAGACCCGGGGGCCATAGATTTCACTAGAGGCTTCTCTCGAGAAAATAGCATACGGTGGGTAGAAAAATTACTGTTGGGCAATTGATAGAAAAGCAAATAATCATGACGATATCGAAGGCAATGATCATGTATATTGGCATCACGTCCAAGATTAGTAGACTGACTCCTGCCTGCATCTACTACTATTACTCCACACATCGACCGCTATCCAGCATGCATCTAGTGTATTAAGTCAATAAAAACGGAGTAATGCCTTAAGAACGATGACATGATGTACACAAGATAAACTCATGTATGAATAAACCCCATCTTTTTGCCCTTAGTAGCAACGATACATACGTGTCATGTCCCTTTCTGTCACTGGGATTGAGCACCGCAAGATCGAACCCACTACAAAGCACCTCTTCCCATGGCAAGATAAATCAATCTAGTTGGCCAAACCAAATCAATAGATCGGAGAAGAAATACGAGGCTATAATAATCATGCATAAAAGAGTGCCGCAAAGACTCAAATAATTTCATGGATAATCTGATCATAAACTCACAATTCATCGGATCCCAACAAACACACCGCAAAAAGTGATTACATTGGATAGAACTCCAAGAACATCAAGGAGAACATTGTATTGAAGATCAAAAAGAGAGAAGAAGCCATCTAGCTACAGCCTATGGACCCGAAGGTCTGTGGTAAACTACTCACGCATCATCGGAAGGGCAGCAAGGTTGATGTAGAACCCCTCCGTGATCGATTCCCCCTCCGGCAGATCACCGGAGAAGGACCCCAGATGGGATCTCTCTGGAACATAAACTTGCGGTGGCGGAAAAAGTATTTCTTGGACTCCCTCGAGGGTTTCTGATTTTTCTGGAATTTATAGTGCTGGAATTAGGTCAAACGGAGCAGGGTGGGCCCCACGAGGTACCAGGGCACGCCACCCCACCTGGGGCGCGCCCTGGTGCCTCGTGCCCCACTCCTTCATCTTCTGGCCCTCTCCCAAAGCTTCTAGTGTTTATCTTGTCCAATAAAAAATCTCCAAAAAGTTTCGTGGCATTTGGACTTCGTTTGATATTGATTTTCTGTAAAACAAAAACAGGGCAGAAAACAGCCACTGGCACTGGGCACTAGGTTAATAGGTTATTCTCCAAAAATGATATAAAATTGCTGTAAATGGTTATAAAAACATCCAAGATTGATATTATAACAGCATGGAACAATCAAAAATTATAGATACATTGGAGACGTATCAGCATCCCCAAGCTTAATTCCTGCTCGTCCTCGATTAGGTAAATGATAAAAACAGAATTTTTGATGTGGAATGCTGCCTATCATATTCATCACATATTCTTTTCTTTTATAGCATGGACATTGGACTTGAATGATTCAAAGCAATAGTCTATAATTTGACATGAAGATATAAATACTCAAGCATGCTAACAAGCAGCCATGTCTTTCAAAATATCAACGCTAAAGAAAGTTATCCCGAGCCCATTATGCTCAATCATTGATCTATTCATGAAACATACTCAAATATTAGCTACATCCAATGCACAAGTATGACAATAGTGCTCTCTAGTTGGTGCTTTTGTAAGAGAAGATGGAGACTCAAACAAAAATAAAAATTGCATAAAAGTAAATAGATAGGCCCTTCGCAGAGGGAAGCAGAGATTTGTCAAATGTGCCAGAGCTCAAAGCTGAAATTATAGAGATAAAAATATTTTGGGAGGCATGCTTTTCCTGTCAACGAAAACGACCGAGAATTCCCAATATTTTCCATGCTAGACACATCATAGGTGGTTCCCAAACAGAAAGTAAAGTTTATTTCTTTTCCACCATTCTTTCACAATCCATGGCTAGCCGTATCACGGGTGCCCTCCATACCAACACTTTCCAAGGAATTTTGTTGTTATTAATTTGATTTCATGTGGGACTGGGCATCCCTATTACCAACCATTCTCTCGTGCAATGACAAGTGAATAAACACTCATTGTGAGAATAACACACCTAGCATGGAAAATAATGGCCACCCCTGCCACTTCATGAGCGGTACGGGCACACAAAAATAGAAAATTATTTTGAAAATTAGAGTTAGCACACGCAAATTTACTTGGAACGGCATTGAAATACCGCATATAGGTAGATATAGTGGACTCATTTGGCATAACTTGGGTTTAAGGAGTTTGGATGCACAAGCAGTATTTCCGCTTTGTACGAATGAAGGCTAGCAAATAGATTGAGAAGCAACCAACCAAAAAACGAAAACGGTCATAAACATGCATTGAACACAACTAACACCGAATAATGCACCATAAGTAGGATATAATTTCATTGCATAACTATTGACTTAACGTGCATGCATAGGGAATCACAAACCTTAACACTAATATTCTTACTAAATCACAATTACTCACTAACATGACTCACATATTATCATTTCCATATCGCAAAACTATTGCAAGGAATCACACTTATCATATCCAATGATCTATATGAAATTTTATTTATATCCCTCTTGAATATTCATCACTTTGGGACCAACTTCATATCTAGTGCAAATTACCGTTACTATCATCAACTATCAAAAAGATTTAAGTGAAGCATGAGAGTGCAAATATTTCTTCAAAATTTCAATCTTACCAATTCTCAAAATAATATAAGTGAAGCATGAGAATTCATTTCTTCAAAATTTTAATCTTGACAATTCTCAAAATAATATAAGTGAAGCATGAGAATTCATTTCTTAAATTTTTTAATCAACTCTCAAAATAATATAAGTGAAGCATGAGAGTTTATTTCTTTAAAATTTAGCCACCACCGTGCTCAAAAAGATTTAAGTGAAGCACTAGAGCAACTGCCTAGCTCAAAAAATTGAAGTGAAGCACATAGAGTATTCTAAAAAATTATGATAACGTGTGGCTCTCTCAAGATAGGTGTGTTCAGCAAAGATGATTGTGAAAAATTAAAAAGCAAACAAAGCAAAGACTCATATAATACAGGACGCTCCAAGCAAAACTCATATCATGCGACGAATAAAAATATAGCTCCAAGTAAAATTACCGATGGTTGGTAGAAGAAAGAGGGGATGCCTTCCGGGGCATCCCCAAGCTTAGACGCTTGAGTCTTCCTTGAATATTACCTTGGGGTGCCTCGGGCATCCCCAAGCTTAGGCTTTTACTACTCCTTATTCCTTCATCCATCGTGATCTCACCCAAAACTTGAAAACTTCAATCACACAAAACTCAACAAAACCTTCGTGAGATCCATTAGTATAACAAAATAAATCACTACTATAAGTACTGTTGCAAACCCATTCATATTTTATTTTTTCATTATACCTACTGTACTCTAACTTCATCATGGCTTATACCCCCCGATACAATCCATAGATTCATCGAAACAAGCAAGTAGTGCATCAAAAACAGAATCTGTCAAAAACAGAAAAGTCTATAGAAATCTGAATTATGGTCATACTTCTGTAACTCCAAAAATTCTGAAAAATTAGGACGATGTGGGAAATTCATATATAAATATTGTGTAAAAAATTCAGAAGGTTCTGACGTTCCAGAGAAAAACCAAAATTCCAGCACTAGACGCAAAACTTTCTGTTTTCAAACAGCATCAATTATACTATCTTCCAAATCATCCCAAAGGCTTTACTTGGGACAAACACTAATTAAAAACACAAAAACACCATCATACCAGTAGCATGACAGTGAAAACACACAATAACAGAAAACAAATTTATTTTATTCATTGGGTTGCCTCCCAACAAGCGCTGTTGTTTTATGCCCCTAGCTAGGCATATTGCATAATTTCAAATATTGTCATCTTTGGTTTCCAATTCCTCAATCACACATCCATTTTTTCTAATAGATTTAACATAGGTGTTTCTCACCATAACACTTCTAGGCACAAAATCAAGAATTTTACTCTTGTGAATAGGTTCCTTAATTACATCAATGAAATTGGGGTGCACTCTAATCATTTTAAGATCTTCATTTCCCTTACTAGAAGTAGAACCATTGGTTTTAGGAACATATATAAATTTGCAATTCTTGCTAGGAGGAGTCTTTTCAATAGTTTTCATGGAAGAAAAAGCGGAACCCAAGTTATTAATAATTTCTTCCAACTTATCAATCCTAGCGGGACTTTGTTCCATCCTTTCATTAATTATTGGTTCTCTCTCTTTTAGCATCTTAAGAGTAATCCCTACCTTTGATCCAAACTGAGTGACAAGATTATGAATCTTTTTATCTAAATTTTCAATATGCTCAACGGTAGGCATTTTATTTTCAATAGCATCTATCCTTTGCATAACATGTTCCAAGGTCAAAATTGTTTCATTAATAGTAATAGGTGGTGATCCCACTAAATTTCCCATAGCATTAAAAGCATCCATAGAGGGACACATCAAGAAATTCCCTCCAGTGATAGTATCAAGCACAAATCTATACCAAGTAGTAATTCCCACATAAAAATTGCGAAGAAGGATGGTGGAGGATTGCTTACGAATTGATCTATTATGAGCATCACAAATCCTATACCAAGCATCTTTTAAATTCTCTCCTCCCCTTTGTTTAAAATTAAGTACGTCATTTTCAGGGGTAATAGTAACGAGTGAAGAACTAGCCATAATGATAAAGCAAGCAAGCAAACTAGCAAAAGGCAAACGAAAAATATTTTTGCATTTTTGAAAAAACGTTTTAGAAGTGGGAGAGATGAAAACGAGAGGCAAATGGAAAATAAAGTAAATGCAAGGAGATGAGAGTTTATGCAAAGGTACTTGATAGATGTTGATGATGTCTCCCCGGCAACGGCGCCAGAAATTCTTCCTGCTACTTGTAGCTTGCGTTGATATTTCCCCGAAGAGGAAGGGATGATGCAGCACAGTAGAGATAAGTATTTCCCTCAGTTATGAAACCAAGGTTATCGAACCAGTAGGAGAATCACACAACACCTCGTTAGCAGCACCTGCACACAAACAACAAATCCTTGCACCCAACGCAAACGAGAGGTTGTCAATCTCTCGGCGGTAAATTGCAAGATTAAATTGTATGTGATAGATAGATAGATTGAAACAAAAATACAAAATAAAATAAATAAAAGAAAATGGCAGCAATATTTTTAGGGTTTTAGTAATATGATTTTGATAGACCCGGGGGCCATAGATTTCACTAGAGGCTTCTCTCGACAAAATAGCATATGGTGGGTAGACAAATTACTGTTGGGCAATTGATAGAAAAGCAAATAATCATGACGATATCCAAGGCAATGATCATGTATATAGGCATCACATCCAAGATTAGTAGACTGACTCCTGCCTGCATCTACTACTATTACTCCACACATCGACCTCTATCCAGCATGCATGTAGTGTATTAAGTCCATAAGAACAGAGTAATGCCTTAAGAACGATGACATGATGTACACAAGATAAACTCACGTATGAATAAACCCCATCTTTTTACCCTTAGTAGTAACGATACATACGTGTCATGTCCCTTTCTGTCACTGGGATTGAGCACCGCAAGATCGAACCCACTACAAAGCACCTCTTCCCATGGCAAGATAAATCAATCTAGTTGGCCAAACCAAATCAATAGATCGGAGAAGAAATACGAGGCTATAATAATCATGCATAAAAGAGTGCAGCAAAGACTCAAATAATTTCATGGATAATCTGATCATAAACTCACAATTCATCGGATCCCAACAAACACACCGCGAAAAGTGATTACATCGGATAGAACTCCAAGAACATCAAGGAGAACATTGTATTGAAGATCAAAAATAGAGAAGAAGCCATCTAGCTAGTGCCTATGGACCCGAAGGTCTGTGGTAAACTACTCACGCATCATCGGAAGGGCAGCAAGGTTGATGTAGAACCCCTCCGTGATAGATTCACCCACCGGCAGATCACCGGAGAAGGACCCCAGATGGGATCTCTCTGGAACAGAAACTTGCGGCGGCGGAAAAAGTATTTCATGGACTCCCTCGAGGGTTTCTAATTTTTCTGGAATTTACAGTGCTGGAATTAGGTCAAACGGAGCTGGGTGGGCCCCACGAGGTACCAGGGCGCGCCACCCCCCCTAGGGCGCGCCCTGGTGCCTCGTGGCCCACTCCTTCATCTTCTGGCCCTCTCCCGAAGCTTCTAGTGTTTATCTTGTCCAATAAAAAATCTCCAAAAAGTTTTGTGGCATTTGGACTTCGTTTGGTATTGATTTTCTGTAAAACAAAAACAGGGCAGAAAACAGCCACTGGCACTGGGCACTAGGTTAATAGGTTAGTCTCCAAAAATGATATAAAATTGCTGTAAATGATTATAAAAACATCCAAGATTGATATTATAACAGCATGGAACAATCAAAAATTATAGTTACGTTGGAGACGTATCATCCCCCTCCGGCAGAGTACCGAAAAAGGCCTCCAGATTGGATCACGAAGAAACAGAGGTGTGCGGTGGTGGAAAAATTATGGTGATAAAGTCCCGAAGGGTTTCAGAGGTATAAGGCATGGGGACCGAGATGCGGTAAATCGGAGCACCAGGGGGGCACACGCCCCCCAAGGGCACGTGGGGGGCATAGGCCCCCCTAGCCGAGGTCAGTGACTCCTGGAACTTTCTAGACTTCAAACTTCTGCCGATTTTTTCTGGGATTTTTTCGAGCCCGATAAAATTGATTTTTTGGAAAAGTGCAAAAATAGTAGAAAACAACAACTGGAACTGGGCACTGGGTTAATAGGTTAGTCTAGGAAAATAATAAAAATGATTTCAATAGGTGCCAAAAGTATGCTAATTTAATATAAACATGACATGAAACAAACAAAAAAATTAGATATATTTGAGACATATCAGCATCTCCAAGCTTAATCCCTACTCGTCCTCGAGTAGGTAGATAATAACAAAAAGAATATTTGATTGTAAATGCCATTAAAATGAATTGTAATCAACCAACTATAATTGGGTATGATTTTACAGGATAGTGATGCAATTCAATAATCTATAGTTGATATAAAACAAGTAACATCAAAATATGCGAATAAAGTAATGATCGCATTTCGTGGATCAAAATTTTCACGTCACACTCATCAACACTATAAGGTTTAGAAAGAATGTCAGGTGTATCATGAAACTTGATGCATAAAGGCTTTATCAAATCAAGCATCTTATCATAACACACCCGAGAGCTTCAGTCAAGTAACGAATCACATGACTCTCCCTTTTCAACTTCTTAGTACCCACGCGATGCCCAAAACACGAGCCTCGATCTTTGCACTTATAAATGGAAAAATAGAATAATGATGGGGTTTTTATAAGAAGTAAAAAATATAAGAAATCTGCACAACAATGCGGCTGATCATTAGGCAATGGAGAGGTGCTACTCCCGCAGGAGTCGTTGGGTTTCCCCAAAGAGGAAGGGTGATGTAGATAGCAGCAAAGCTTTCCCTCAGTTAAGAACCAAGGTTTATCGAACCAGTAGGAGCTTCAAGCTAACAAGATAAGCAGCACCTACACACAAACAAGATAAAAACTTGCACCCAACGTGGCAAGGGGGTTATCAAGCCCCTTGTCTTGCTAGTTACAAGATTAAAACAAATAGAGATAGGTAGTAGTGGTATAGTGAAATGGTAAATAAAAGAGGCAAGTAAATGAGCAATTTTGTAGAAGATTGTACTGATGGAGAATAGACCCGGGGGCCATAGGTTCACTAGTGGTAACTCTCTCGAGAACAGGCGAATGGCATGGTAAACAAATTATAGTTGGGCAATTGAAAATATTGCAATATTTATGACTATGATCATTCATGGCATAATCTCACATAGGCATTACGTCCATGATAAGTAGACCATTAATCCAACTGCATCTACTACTAATACTCCACCCCAAAACCGCTATCCAGCATGCATCTCAAGGTATTAAGTTTGCAAGAAACAGAGTATCGCAATAAGCAAGATGACATAATGTAGACAGGAACAAGTCAATCAATATGACAAAACCCCGTCATTTTATACTTAGTGGCAGCAATACAATACGTGTCTTGGCCCTTATTGTCACTGGGTTAGAGCACCGCAAGATTGAACCCACTACAAAGCACCTCTCCCACCGAAGAAAAATTAATCGAACTTGGCCAAAGAAGATAGATAGATCGGAGAGAAATACAAAGCTATTTAATTATGCGGAAAGAAAACCCAAATAGATTCAATTGATTTCAATGAACAATCTGATCATAAAGTGACAATTCATCATGTCCCAACAAACACACCACCGATTACATCGAATAGATCTCGATCAACAACGAGAACATGGTATTGAAGATCCAAAAGAGAGAGAGAACCATCTAGCTACTACTATGGACCCGTAGGTCCTAAAGGAACTACTCACACATGGTCATGGAGGCAGTAAGGGTGATGAAGAAACCTCCGGCAATGGCTTCCCCCTCCGGCAGGGCTCCAGAACAGGGCTCCAGATGGGATCTCTTCAGAACAGAGGCTTGCGGCGGCGATAAAATTCTTCTGGAGGTACGACGGATGGCTTCGGTATTTATAGGGATTTATGGCGGTGGAATCAAGTCAAGGCGGTATCCGTGGGCCCCACATGGACAAGGGGCATGGCCACCCCCTGGTCGCGCAACCTGTCCATGTGGGCCCTTCATGGCTCGTCTCAAGTCCTCCTGAAGCTTCCAGTGCTTCTTGTTGCCCAAAAAAATCATGTTAAATCGGCAACATATTTTGACCTCCGTAGATATTGATTTCCTGTGAAACAAAAAACAAGCAGAAAACAGGAACTGGCACTGGGCACTAAATTAATAGGTTAGTACATAAAAATAATATAAATTGCTATAAAAAGTATATAAAAATGATAAAATAATAGCATTAAACAATTACAAATTATAGATATGTTTGAGATGTATCAGCATCCGCAAGCTTAATTCATGCTCGTCCTCGAGTAGGTAAATGATAAACAAAGATGATTTTTTATGTTGAATACTACCTAACATGATCTTGATCAAATGATGTAACAATGGTGTGAACTTAGGACAAAAGTGATTCAAAGCAATAAGCTTATAATTGATAACAAGCAAGCAAAATCAAAATGTGTAAACAAAATTACTTTTTTTTTCATGGATTAATGCTTTCATGTAATACCAATTAATACTCGTGATGTCATGTCCCCAATCACTCAAGGCTTTATCATATTCAAACATCTTCCCCTAACACAACCTAGAGCTTCAGTCAAGTAACCGAATCCGTGAAGAGCCCTTTTCAACTACTTAGCACTTCGCTTAATGCTCAATTCACAAGCCTTGGTATTAGCACTTAGGATGGCAAAGAGAATGATGATGGGGATTCAGTGAGAAGACAAAAAGGTATAAGAAAGTCTCACATCCATGCAGCTTGATCGTTAGGTAATGGAGAGGCCTTACGATCGATATCAATGTGAGGAGTAGGGATTGCCATGCAACAGATGCACTAGAGCTATAAGTGTATGAAAGCTCTCCTAATGCAACTAAGTGGGTGTGCATCCAACTTGCTTGCTCATGCAGACCTCGAGCATTTGAGGAAGCTCCTCATAGGAATATACAAGCCAAGTTCTATAATGTAAAAATCCCACTAGTATATGAAACGAATAATATGAAAACTCTCTATATGAAATACATGGTGCTACTTTGAAGCATAAGTGTGGTAAAAGGATAGTAGTGTGCCCCCTCTCTCTTTTTCTCTCATATTTTTTTTATGGGCTCTTTTTGGCCTCTGTTTTTATACCTCACTGGTAGGGGCACACTCTAGAATGCATCACACTATTATTTACTTACAACTCTTGATATGAAACAAAATGATGACTACATATGAATGCCTCTGGCAGTGTACCAGGATGTGCAATGATCTAGCGTAACATGTATAATAATGATGAACGGTGGCTTTGCCACAAATATCATGTCAGCTAAATGATAATGAATGCTCAAGTCATGTAATGAATAGTAACAATGAAAGTTGCATGGCAATATATCTCGGAATGACTATGGAAATGCCATAATAGGTAGGTATGGTGGCTGTTTTGAGGAAGACATTATGTGGTTTATGTGTGAGAGAGTGTATCACCTCACATGGTTTGGATGCACCGGCGAAGTATGCACCATGTCTCGAGGTGAGAGAGGGCAATGCACGTTACCGAAGAGGCTAGTAAAATATGGATAGGTGGAAGTCCTTTAAAGACCGCAACTCATAAACCAAAATATCTCACTAATACTTCATAGTCTACACTGGGTAACCACAAGACTGACTACTCCAAGGGGTGAGTTTGATGAACCAAAGTCTGCTAGGCTTCCCGACCCATTCTACAAAGTCGGTTACTTACAATGTTCTTCCATTTAGACCCCTCACAATCTGTTTCACTTAAATGACCACAAGTATTAACGTGTATGACCTTATGACACCTTTCCACTACTTCGCGCAAGTCCTTAAGGCTACACATAAATAAATTACTCACTCCCTATCTCAAAATTATTGCAAGGAACCCAATTATCAAGTTCAATTGATCTACAAGTTCATGCAAGTTTTTATTATACCACTTCTACGTACCTATTATTTTTAGGATCAACATATAATTCATGCAAATTACCAATTACTATTCAACTCTCTAAATGTTGGGAAACATAGCAGAAAACAAAAAAAATCCGTCCTACGATCACGGTCCAGGAACACTATGAAGATGCATATAGAGGTTTAGATCGGATCGTTACCAACTTTGAGTTGCAGCGGAAGAAGAGTTGGTGCAGATCGTTGATGAAGTCCCTCAAACCGTTCACGAATGATCCCTCGAACCGACGACCGAAAGCACGGCCTCTCTACGGATTGCAGGCGTACAGGCTTCACGATCCGGCAGCGCTTCGCCGACCAGAGCTAATCGTTGCCGGAGAATTAGAGGGAGAAGAAGAGAACCGCACAGGGCTTCTCTATTATGAGGATTAGAGAGATCTAGGTCTAGCTCTAATTAGATCAACTCCAAATTAGAACTAGAACTAGAGAACTAGAGGAGGCTCCAAAAACTTGTGTGTTCCAAGGGGCAAAATCCTCTAGTATATAGAGGTTTAGGGAGAGGGGAGGGGGTGCCACAAAGGGGGAAGGACTCCTCCCCCTTGCGCCAGCAATAGGAGGAGGAGGAGTCCTTCTCCCCTCCCAATTCGGCCTCCCCTAGGCCTCCAAAGAGGCTAAGGGGGGCGCCACCTTTGTTATTGGGCCCTAGGGCCCAATAACTCTCCACCACTAGGCCTTTTCTTATTTTCTTAAGCCCATTGACTATGAATAAATTCCAGGGGATGGATAATCATATTAGAACCCTTTATAATTTATATTTAAGTCCCTGGAAACAATTTTCACCTATATATTATTTTCCGGTATTACCCGGTATTCCCCGAAACACTTCCGGTTTCTCTTGAAACTATTTCTCATGTTCCTGAAACTATTCCAAGGATATTTTCTCATATTCCTCACTCCACTAATACTCAGCAAATCGTGATCCCCTTAAGCATGTGACCCTGTAGGTTCGGTAAAACATAGACATGAACGAAACTGCCTTTCGTTCAATGATCAATAGCGAAACCATGGACATCCATATTGATCCCTATGAATACACGAATGATATTCGAGTGGACCTTTGGTTATCATGGGCTATTCCCTTTGCTTCACGATACTTTACAAAACCCGAGGCGAGATATATCGGTACCCTCTTGAGTCATTCTCATGCTCACTATACCGGTCTCCTCGTTACCGGTTTTGTTCTTCTTTCTCATTGACATGTTCTGGCATCCCTGTGACCTAGTCACCTGTGTCTGGCCAGACGATGATGGATGCCATCACACCTAGAGAGCCCTAAGAATATCTCTCCATCGTCGGAGGAGCAAATCCCACTCTTGAGCTATCTAGTCCCTTCTCAAACTTTTCGATGAACCTGAAAGTTGTCGTTATGATCACCGTGTTACAGATGACGTTTGAGCAACCCCAAAGTCCATCGTCCGGTAATAAGATACTATGATACTCTCATGGTCTAAGGAACTAAAACATATGTTAACTCTCCGTGTTATATTGATTGACTTGTGACGATAGTATCTAAAAGTATAACAAACAAGTTGGGTCAATTCAATATGATTGTTCTTCTAACTTCATACTCTCAATGTTGTTTTGGGGCTATCGTTACACTTAACAATATCCCAAGATCTGGAAAACATGATCAACATACAACACTTGAGCTAGTCCTAGAGGCGAGACTAGGAATCAGGTTTTACCGTTTATCATTCCACACGTGCTTATGAGTTTTCCACTGAATCGCATATTCCAGAATCATAGCAGTTATAGCATAGAATATCAACTCTTAATTATAAACGTGAAAATAAATAATACAAATATTATTGCCTCTAGGGCATATTTCCAACAGACTCCCACTTGCACTAGAGTCAATAATCTAGTTACATAGCTTCTCTAACACCAATGGCTATTCGGTGTTGCTAATGTTTTGCTCGTGGTAGAGGCTTTGTTATCGGGTCTGACACATTCAAATCCGTGTGAATCTTGAGTACTTTCACAAAACCTTTTTCGACATGCTATCGAATGAGGTGATACTTGCGTTCGATATGTCTGGTCTTCATGTGGGAGCTTGGTTCCTTTGCTTGAGCAACGGCCCCACTATTATCACAATAGAGCTCCATTGGGTTCAACGCACTTGGGACCACACCAATCTCCTCAAAAAAGTTCTTGATCCAGACTGCCTCCTTCAAAGCTTCTGAAGCCACAATATATTCTGCTTCCGCCGTAGAATCCGCAACAGTGTTCTGCTTGAAACTTTTCCAAACCACCGCACCACCATTAAGGGTGAAAACATAGCTCGATTGAGATTTATAGTCATCTATATCAGTCATGAAGCTAGCATCGGTGTAACCACTTACAACGAGCTCTTCATCCCCTCCATAGACAAGGAGCATGTCCTTCGTCCTTCTAAGGTATTTAAGAATATTTTTAACAGCTGCCCAGTGAGCCAATCCTGGATCACTTTGGTACCTGCTACTAACACTTAGTGCATAAGAAACATCTGGTCTTGTAGATATCATAGCATACATGATAGACCCAATTGCCGAGGCATATGGGACTCCACTCATTTGCACACGCTCATCAACTGTCTTAGGACATTGATTCTTGCTAAGTGTTGTGCCATGTGACATTGAGAGAAAACCTTTCTTAGCGTTCTCCATTTTAAACCTCTTTAAAACCTTGTCAATGTACGTGCTCTGGCTTAGCGCAATTAGACGTCTTGATCTATCTCTATAGATCTTAATGCCCAATATATAAGCTGCTTCGTCTAAGTCTTTCATCGAAAACATACTTTTCAATGACTCTTTTATTGTGCTAAAAGACTTTACATCACTCCCAATCAATAGTATGTCATCCACATATAAGATTAGAAATGCTATAGAGCTCCTACTAAACTTCTTGTATACACAAGCTTCTTCATCGTTCTTGATGAAGCCAAACTCTTTAAGCACTTTATCAAAATGTTGATTCCAGCTCCTCGATAATTGCTTCAAACCATAAATAGATCTTTGAAGCTTGCACACCTTACCGGCATCCTTAGGATCGACAAAACCTTCTGGTTGTATCATATATACATACTCTTTAAGATTTCTATTTAGGAAAGTAGTTTTGACATTCATCTGCCATATCTCATAATCGAAATATGCAGCAATTGCCATCATAATCCGCACAGACTTTAACATGGCTACTGGTGAGAAAGTCTCGTCATAATCGACTCTCTCGATTTGTGAAAATCCTTTCGCAACTAGCCTTGCTTTATAGATAGTAGGATTACAATCCGCGTCCGTTTTTATTTTGAAGATCCATTTACATTGAATGGGTTTTACACCCTCTGGAGGCTCTACCAAGTTCCAAATTTGATTCTCGTACATGGACTCCTTTTCGGATTTCATGGCTTTAAGCCATTCTTTTGAGCTGGGCGCCGCCATCGCTTCTCTGTAGTGCGCAGGTTCATCTTCTTCTAAGATGAATATTTCATTATGAAACCACTCAGGAGGTTCGCTAACTCTTCCTGACCTACGCGGTTCAGATACATGCTTGATTGGAGTTTCTACAACTGGTGTAGTAACTTCCGGTTCAGTTGTGTGGACAACTTCCGGAACAATTTCCGTCGTTATTCCAGCTTACTTTCACCGAAGATTCAATAATCTCATCAAGCTGTACTGTCCTCCCACTCACTTCTTTAGCGAGAAACGCTTTCTCATGAAAGTGTCCATTCCTTGCAACAAACACTTTGTTATCAGATGGGTGGTAGAAGGAATACCCAATAGTTTCTTTGGGATAACCTACAAAGTAACATTTGTCTGATTTGGGATCGAGTTTATTTGGTTGTAAACGCTTCACATAAGTTTCACAACCCCAAACTTGAGATGCGACAAATTTAAGTCTAACCCACTTCCTATGCATAGGCACATTATAAATGAACAAATTATTATAGCAAGCATTACCTAGCATATGCTAGGAAGAAGAATGAAACATTAACAATCTTAACATGAAGAGAGGTAACTTAGTGACATGAAGATTTCTATAACCAAACTTGCCTCTCTCATAATAATTACATGTAGGATCATAATCAAATTCAATAATATAGCTATCATATAACATATTCTCCTCATGATCCACATGCATATAGATTTTATAATCTTCCAAGATAGTGGGATTAACATCAACTAAAGTCATGAGCTCTCTAAACCCACTTTTATCAAAAAATTCATAAGATTGAATATTCTCCGAACATGTGGGATTCTTTCTACTTAATGTTGACACTCTTCCAAACCCACTTTCAATAATGTTGCAAATATTATTATAAGTAATAGATTCATCATGAGGCTCAAATAAATCTTCAAGATCACAAGAAGCATCATAATTATCTCCCCAATCATGATCATCATAATAAGTAGCAGGCATAACAAAATCATCCTTAATAGTGCCTACAGACATAGTGTCATTATAAAAAGCAATACTTTCATCAAGTGTGTCATCTTCATCACTTGAATCATAAAGATTATCATGTTTATCCCAATCATACTTTTCATTCAATGAGCATATTCCAATATCATTTTCTTTTATAACCTCTTCATTAGTAGGGGGACTAAAAAGATCATTTTCAACAAACCCGTCATCCCCAAGCTTATAGCTTTGCACATCATTAGCATAATTGATATTCATGGAATACATATTAACAACATTGCACTCATGCTTATCATTCAAGGAGCTTTCATCAATCACTTTATAAAATTCTTCTTCTAATAGTTCATAACAATTATCACATTCACGGCTTTCAAGAAAAACTTCATAAAGATAAAGAAGCGCACTCAACTTCATCTTTTCTTTCAAAGAGCTTATAGCATTTTCCTCATTATTAGCTATTGGTTTATCATAATTAGAATTTGTGAAAAGCCCAGCAAGTGGAGAATGATCCATATCAATATATTTCTTTTCTGTTTTTGTGTGTCAACGATAAAGATATCATAACTAGGCAAGATAGAAAACAAGTAAATAAGGAGTTTGTTTGAAGGCACCTGATTTGGTAGTAGAAGACTCCCCGGCAACGGTGCCAGAATTTCTTTGCTACTCCCGTAGGAGTCGTTGGGTTTCCCCAAAGAGGAAGGGTGATGTAGATAGTAGCAAAGTTTTCACTCAGTTAAGAACCAAGGTTTATCGAACCAGTAGGAGCTTCAAGCTAAGAAGATAAGCAGCACCTGCACACAAACAAGATAAAAACTTGCACCCAACGTGGCAAGGGGGTTGTCAAGCCCCTTGTCTTGGTAGTTACAAGATTAAAACAAATAAAGATAGATAGTAGTGGTATAGTGAAACGACAAATAAAAAGAGGCAAGCAAGGAGCGATTTTGTAGAAGATTGTACTGATGGAGAATAGACATGGGGGCCATAGGTTCACTAGTGGCAACTCTCTCGAAAACAGGCGAATGGCATGATAAACAAATTACAGTTGGGCAATTGAAAAGATTGCAATATTTATGACTATGATCATTCATGGCATAATCTCACATAGGCATTACGTCTGTGATAAGTAGACCGTTAATCCAACATCATCTACTACTAATACTCCACCCCAAAACCGTTATCCAGCATGCATCTCAAGGTATTAAGTTTGCAAGAAACAGAGTATCGCAATAAGCAAGATGACATAATGTAGACAAGAACAAGTCAAATAATATGACAAAATCCCGTCGTTTTATCCTTAGTGGCAACAATACAATACGTGTCTTGGCCCTTATTGTCATTGGGTTAGAGCACCACAAGATTGCACCCACTACAAAGCACCTCTCCCACCGAAGAAAAATCAATCGAACTTGGCCAAAGAAGATAGATAGATTGGAGAGAAATACAAAGCTATTTAATTATGCAGAAAGACAACCCAAATAGATTCAATTGATTTCAATGAACAATCTGATCATAAAGTGACAATTCATCATGTCCCAACAAACACACCAATGATTACATCGAATAGATCTCGATCAAGAACGATAATATGGTATTGAAGATCCAAAAGAGAGAGAGAACCATCTAGCTACTACTATGGACCCGTAGGTCCTAAAGGAACTACTCACACATGGTCATGGAGGCAGCAAGGTTGATGAAGAGGCCTCCGACAATGGCTTCCCCCTCCAACAGGGCTCCGGAACAGGGCTCCAGATGGGATCTCTTCGGAACAGAGGTTTGCGGTGGCGATAAAATACTTCTGGAGGTACGACGGATAGTTTCGGTATTTATAGGGATTTATGGCGGTGGAATCAGGTCAAGGCGGTATCTGTGGGCCCCACATGGATGAGGAGTGCGACCACCCCCTGACCGCGCCACCTGTCCATGTAGGCCCCTCATGGCTCGTCTCAACTCCTCCCGAAGCTTTCAGTGTTTCTTGTTGCCCAAAAAAAATCGTGTTAAATCGACAACGTATTTTGACCTCCGTAGATATTGATTTCCTACGAAACCAAAAACAAGCAGAAAACAGGAACTGACATTGGACACTAAATTAATAGGTTAGTCCATAAAAATAATATAAATTGCTATAAAAAGTATATAAAAACGATAATATAATAGCATTAAACAATCAAAAATTATAGATACGTTTGAGATGTATCAAGAGGCCTTACAATCGATGTTAGTGCGAGGAGTAGGGATTATCATGCAACGAATGCACTAGAGCTATGAATGTATGAAAGCTCTCCTAATGAACTAGTGGGGTGTGCATCCAACTCGCTTGCTCATGAAGACCTAGAGCATTTTGAGGAAGCTCATGATGGGAATATGCAAGCCAAGTTCTACAATGTGAAAATCCCCAACTAGTATGTAAATATGAAGTATATGAAAACTCTCTATATGAAATGCAATGTGTTACTTTGAAGCACATGTCATAAAAAGGATAGTAGTGTTCCCCTTCTCTCTCTTTTTCTTTTTCTTTTTTAATGTCCTCCATGGCTCTTCCTTTTTCCCCCTATTTTTAACCTCACAGGTAGGAGCAACACTCTATAATAATGATCAATACAGAAAAATTGTACTCATATCTCAAAAGATGATAAACATGATGCTAATGAATGCCGCTGGCGGTGTACCAGTGTGTGCGACGATCTAGCATAGCATGGATATAAAAATGAATAATGAAAATCTCATGCCAGCTATCATATGATCATGCAATGGCTATACAACAATAAATATCTCATGTAATGAAGAATGATGGAAGTTGTATGGCAATATATCTCGGAATGGCTAAGAAAATACCATGATAGGTTGGTATGTTGGATGTTTTGAGGAAGATAGATGGCTTATCTATAGGAGAACAGGAGGAAGTTCTCCCATGGGGTTTGGATGTATCGGCGAAGGATGTGCCAAATCTTGAGGTGAGAGTGGGCAATGCACGATATTGTAGAGCCTAGCAAAATATGGATAGGTGGAACTGCATATAAGGTCGCAACCCGCGCTCGAACACTCTACTAGTACATCATAGTCTACATGAGGATTATCCTGAAACCAATTACTCATAGGAGAAGAGTTTGGTGAGCCGAAGCCTGTTATATATGCATCCCGACCCATTCTACGTGAGTGGTTATTTACGATATTCTTCAACTTAGACCCCTTTGCAACAGCGGTTCCACTTTTATGTAAACTAGATGACCCGTTGTGCCATTGGCGCAGAGACCAACTGAAGATTGGAAGTTAAGCGAACTATTTCAAACTGCGGCCAGGAAGTCAAACAGCACCATGGGCACCATGTCTAACAAATGTTCGTTCTATAAATAATCCCCAAAGGCAATTAGCATGAATAAGAATACATACGGGAACGATATAAATGATCAGATGTGAATGAACGAATGAAGAGTAAAATATAAGACAAAAAATAGCCTTTGGGAGGTGGCCTTCGAGGTTGGTTGCCCCGTCGTGCTACTACTCGGGTGTTCTGAGTCGGGGTTGCCCGAGTCAGTCCATCGTTTTGTGCGCGTCATGACATTGGGCTCTGTTCAAGCTCCCGGGCACATGCTCTTTCGAACAGCTATGGACCAGCCACCTGTCAGTTAACTATTTGAAACATAAAATGAAAGTTAAGTAAACTATTTGAAGAGGCCAACTGCAGCCATCGGACCAGGGTTTGGTTTCATGGTCTATGAAGTATAGATGCCCCGTTGTGCCATTGGCGCAGAGACCAACTGCAGCCCGGAAGTTAAGCCAACTATTTGAAGTATTTTTTTCCTCAACTGTCTGCAAATGATTCTCTGGCCCAAAATTTGGTCAACCAGGAAGTTAAATGAACTGTTGGAAGGACTATTTTCCTCAACTGTCTACAAATGAGGATGGCGGCACATAAGCCATTTGCTTGAGCAGGTAGATAGACTTCGAGAGCCATGTCGATTCCAGGTGCCGCAACCCCCTATCCCCTCTTAGCGTCTGGTCGGTTTTCGGTGAGATGCATGCGCCTGTCGGCCAGGGCGTATGCAATGGGTGGGCCTGACCCCTGCAGTGGGATGGGATAGATAATGATTTGCATAGCACTACGCGCTGCATCTCACGTCAACTGGTCAGTCTGCAGCGTCGAATGACTTGGCAGACATGGTAAAAGGCGCCATCCGTCGAGCCGCAATGGTCAAATCCCGGGAAGACATCCCAGAACACGACATCCAGGCAGATCCCAGCGCTGAATGACCGGGCAGCAGAGCCGACCAACTGTTCCGAGAAATTCGACGGTGTGTACGCGGTGAAGTTCCAAGTTTCGCTAGCCCATTCCCCATTTGAGTCTGGTCCGCGGGAGCCGGACGTCCAAGTACATCAGGACAAACTCCTCGACAGTCGTTGGATAGTTGAAAGCGCTACTTGACAGACGACCCGTCATCCCTCGTGCCCCAAATGGAATCGACACGCAGAGGTAGCAGGCAACCAGATATATAACTTGATACCCGGACGAACGATATCTCCGCCGTCCCAATGGAGGCGGTCTTCGTACCATCAAAGGAGAGGAACCTGCGACATTCACTTAAAGCCGAGAAGCCTGAGCAACCATGAAGCAGGGTCATCCATGGCTAACGGTGAGCCTGTCACCCTATGCCAAGCGTCTAAGCCCACACTATTCAGGCAGATCCATCAGACCACACCGTAATAAATTTCTTCTTGAAACTAAAAGCAGCGCCGAGCATTCTTCAAAGCGTTCAAGCCGTTTCCCTAGGTCCCCGTGTCGGACAAAACCCATCGTCATCCATTTAAGACTGACTACTACGAATACTTGCTTCATATGTTACATACCATATAAGACGGTTTCAGGAAATTAAGTAAAACAGAGATTCATACACGACGTCAGGCTAGCGCCTTTTCTTTCCGGACTCCTCCGTCCGGTAGTAGATCCTGCAGGCAACCAGCTCGTCCTCCTTCTCGTCCTCGTCGTCACCAAGGTGATACTGATGCATCACCCACCCGGTGTTCTTCCGCTCGTCACCGGACCTGGTGTACAGCACTAGGATCTCTTTCCACCCCGTGTGCCGACCATCGACTTTCAACGCCATTATATTACCGGTCTTGTGCCGCCCTATGTTCACGCCGGGACCTATCTCTATCTTGCGCCGCTTCCTCATTCCAGTGGGCTACGCCCGCGAAGGGAGGAAGAAGAAATACTTGCTCATGTTGTCCGCTGTAACACCTGCAAAGAACATAACAAGACGCAACAAATAACTTGCAGTGAGGACCATCGCGCTCGCACAAAGTAAGCAATTTGTACCTGCGCCTGACCTGGATGGTGCTGAGGATGGGCGTAGCATATTCCTTCCTTGACGGCTATGGTGGGTATGAAATGATTGATTATAGGATGAGATCTCGCTCCGCCACCCCTAACCTTGCCTTCAAGGTGTTCCATTAGCTCCTTATCCGTGGGATCGAACCTGAATCCAGGCGGCAGAAGCGACAAAAACCTCTCACATTGATCACTTCCATTACAGACTAGCTCGATGAATCAAATCCGTCCATGTTACTAAGATACTGCACGACCCAACTTAAATGGAAAAAACAAACACAAGAGACCCCTGCAAGAACGAATACCAACGGTGCGCACAAATCCCCATGAATACTATACGCCGTCGCATGAACACTCACCTGTATGGATGCGCTTGCCTCGCCTTCTAGAGCATTAGGCCCTAGCCTGTTCGTCCTTCTGTCTGGACCAACGTCCACAAACAACCGAAGCAAACAGGCTGGGTCATAAGCCATGGCGAAGTGGCCGCGGCTGGTAGATACGGGGAGACAAAACTGGTATGTTCCGTCCGGAGGATGTAGGGATTTAGTGACTTGCTCGCATTGTAAGGGAAGTCTCTCCTACTCGGGAAGATGAGATTGCTTATTATATTGCGTACCGAGGGGGCCGCTCTTGATCCTTACGTCCTAGCCTGTCTTGGGATGGGACAGGAAATGCCTCTTCCCACAGCCCATCTCGAAGGTACGCTGGTCAGCCCGGATGCCTGCCAACGCGCTTTAGTCGCCTAAAAGCGTCTCCTACTCTTGTGCTGGATTCCGTGGCCAATGACCTATTCACACCGTGCCTCATTTTTGTCCATTGTAGGTGTTGTCGAGTTCGAACCTAGAGTTTGGCAAAGGATGAGACACCAGGACGATCATTCCTCTACCGCTGTCGACCCCAAACGCAAGCCAACCGTCGTCGAGGCCAGGCCAGCACACCTCGCCCGATTTGAAGTGGCGACATGCCTGACCCTCCAAGCTCCTGCAATGAACCAACAGATAAGCAGGAAGCAGAGGGATATAGCCGGGCACGGACCAAAGGAGCAAATCCACCTTGTCCGACAAGAAAGGCGTCGACTCTGATAAGCTCTGAAAGCGTCCGACAGAACAACCAGGCGGATGCTGGGTGGGATAGCCAGGTAAGACCCAAGAAACGCACACGACTCTGGCCGATGGCCCAAACAGCGCAAGAGGAAACACGCGCACACACATCCGGATGAAACCCACGCATGACAGTAAACCCTACACGGTTGTCCAAACATAAGACAACCCCACACAGGCGCATGAAACGGCAAAGGCGTGACGCTGCGTGGTTTGCATGATCATTACATCTACGTTGCCTTTTTTATGGGGTTGCAATTTTTCATTATAGGCATAGGTACGTCGGATCATCCCTATCCTGGTATACTGGTAGAGGCCTCCTTTTCAAGGAGACGCGCAAAAAGTGCAAAGGATCTTTTTATAGAGTGCCACTTCCATCTCACACCGAAACAAATGCGCTACTTCCACCACTAGAGAAAAATGAAAAAGAAGTAGATCCAAAAAAAAGAGCCAAAATAAAAAAAAATGTATCAAGGAGACACCAAAAAAATGAAAGAAAAGGAGTAACAGCTCCCCCTTCACAGTTGACCCCTACCATCCGTGACAGCCGGCGATCCCAGAAGCCGATCTGGACCAACCCTGAGCCGTCCTTTTGACGCTCCTCAGAACGAACGTGGTCGGCCAGGGCCGACCACCCATCAACTAACGTTAAGAAGGAGCCATGGAGACCGATGTTGCCCGAGCCAGCAGGACAATTGAACAAAAAACACACCAAATTCTCTAGTAAGGTTGCAGCCTGCAGATCCCATCCACGGGTCCACCGGCTGGCATGCCTCAGCTATCTCCACGGAAACTGCATGGCGAGTTGAACGAACAGGAACTGCACGGGGTTAGAAACAGAAGATCGCGCGGCTCCTTCTCCAGCGACATACGTCAATACAAAGGACAAACATACCTTAACACAATTAGACTCGGCGATGCAGAACAAGCAAACCAGTAAAACAACCATAGATCGTACAAAACCAAATCACCGGAGACTAGCTAAAGGTATCACATAAATTACCGAGCTCAATGGTGAAGCAATTGCAAAGTTTAAAATACATAAATACTCAAACCTACCAACAATTTTTCATACCCGGCACATATACAGTATCAGACGCAGCATTTAATTTACACCATGTCTAACATCTCTTGATAAGTGCAATACTGCTCTGCTATGAAGGCGTGTAATTTGACTTCATCGAAAAAGCGAACCGCCTGCATCAGATTCGCCTCCCAGACGATGGTCTGGAGATTCACGTTCTGTAATACAACTTGAAGAGCGTTATAGCCATCCGAGCTCCTTCGCGTGCAGCCGATCGTCGCCGCCGAAGCATCTCATCAGGGACCAGGCTAAGCTTGACGGAAAGGTCAAAGATGCCTCCTAGATGTCGCCCCCTCCTCCATAGACCGAACGCATTAGCTTTCCCATCTGAACCTGCGCCAGCATTGCCAAACCTATCAATGAGCGGACACGGTCGACTGGCTCGACAGCGCGATCACCCATGTGGCATTCACCCACGCGATCACCCACGATCTAAATATATATATGAAAAAAGACATTTTACTTAATTTTTGAAAATGTTCATCGTGCATTAAAAATATGTTAACGAAATGTAAAAAAATTATTCGTCAATTTATAAAAAAAAACTCATACCATTCAAAAACCATCATAACATTTAAAAATATGCACAAGTGTAAACATATGTTCATGGCATTTTTTAAAAATGTCAAAAAAAGTAAATTTTGTTCACGCCTTTTAAACAATATTCGTACAATTAAATAAAATGTTCATGACATTTAAAAAATGTTCACATGTTTAAAACAATGTTCACAAATTAACTTTTCAGAAAAATGTTCACATAATTTTTAGAAAATACTTGTGCCATTAGAAATGTTCATAAACACTTAAGAAATGTTCACATGTATTACAAAAATGTTTTTAATGTTTTTGAATAATGTTCAATGTGTGTTAAAAAATGTTCACTGTGTATTAAAAAAATGTTCAATTTACATTTTAAAAATGTTCAACAAGTATTCGGATAAATGTTGATTGTGTATTTAAAAAATCTTCAATGTGTATCTGAAAAATCTTCAACTTGTATATGTAAATGTTTACCGTGTACTTAAAGAAAATCGCCATGTACTTGAAAATGAAAAATAATAAAAAACAGAAAAGCAAACAAAAAAGAAAAACAAAAACCAAAAAATGAAAAAATGAAAATAAAAAGGAATAAAAAATAAAAAACCAATAAACAAATAAAGAAAAACATAGAATAAAGAAAGAAAGAAAAACCGTCCTAAACCTTCTGAAAACCAAACGGAAGGTTCCCAAAACCGTAACGCTGGTAAAAATACACCATAATACTTAAAGAAAAAAAAGAATACACCAGCTCTCAACTTCAACAACGATGCAACAATATATACAATTTGAACCAAATTTTATACTGATAATAGTATGTTCAGCGATTCTTAGTATATATAATTCCGTATAATGAAAGAGAATGCACAATAACAAATGATCAGTGATCTAGTGCTTAACAAAAAGAGGAAAGTACTGACGGTGCTTTTGTGAAGGAGGATGGTACAGCCGGGGCTGGGATGATTTTGCGTGATCATGAAGGCGCAGTCATCTTCGCCGCGACGCGAGTGCTCTTCAACTGTGGGGGCCCTCTGGAAGCGGAGATGGCAGCTATGGACGAGGGGCTTCGGCTTGCTCTCCACTGGTCCAGCTTGTCGTTGGTTGTTGAAACGGACTGCGCCGTGTTGTTGAAGATGGTACAATCTAAAGATATGGAGCAATCGAGGTATGCGAACCAGGTTAATGAGATCAGAAGAATTTTGGCTCATGAAAGGAACATCAGTCTAGCTAAAATTAGCAGGTATGCAAATGTAGCGAGTCACACCCTTGCTTGTATGGGGCGCTCGCAACAACGCACTGCCTGTTGGCTTCGGAACTCCCCAATCGAAATAGCTTGCATCGTCATCTCTGACTGTAATCACCATGGTTGATGAATGAAAAGTTCCTTTCCCGCAAAAAAAAAAAAAAGAAACCTCTAGCAAAAAGACAAGCCAAAATAAACCATCTGACCTTGAATCCTCAGGGCCTGTTCTGATCTCCTCCCACTCCACACTTCTAAAAAATTCGGCCCGAAGCCAGCCCGAACGGATTAGCTTCGCGAAGTTGAAATCCACGAAGCCATCGCGGGCTCTAGTGCAATTTTCTGGAGCGAGGGATTCCCAGCTCCACAATTTTGGGAATCTGGAGTTCTGATTATTTACCACCGTATTGCCACCGCCAAGAGAAAACGCTTTGCCAGGTCCCTCTCTCGATCCCGCACTACACCTGCTCGCTCACATCTTTCCCCTCTCCCTCGTCTTCTCCTCTCAACCCGTCGCCGCCGCCGTTTTCGCCGCCAGGCCCGGCTGCCCCCGTCGCCGGCCGGAATCTCTCTTCCACCAACAGATCCGGCCGTCCCAAGCTGATTCCCGCCTAACCCGTCCTCGGCGCCGCCAGTCGCGCGGGGTGGAAGGAGCTGTGACGCCATGGCTTAGAGGAGCTAGGCCCAATGCCATTGACGCCCGAGAGACCATCCCGAGCCAGGAGAAGCACCAGGACGACCGCTCTTCTTCCCCATCCCGAGCAAGGTGAGCTCCTCCCCTGCTCTTCTTCCCCCTGGTTCATGTTGTTTTGTACTGTGCATGCACATTGCATTTATTTTTACTTAGGTCTAGTTCTGTGTGTGCAAATTGCTATATGTGTGCAATTTTATTTCATAAGTTATTGCAGATTGATATATGTATGGAAATGTACTGCCATGAGTGCTTATGTGTGTACAATTTTCAGAAAATGTACAAGTTTGGCTATGCAGAAAATGTACTGTCATATTTGTGCAATTTATTTTCATAAGTCTGTACTATATGTGTGCAAATGTACCACTACTAGAAAAACGACTATAGCTAATATGGACATTAATAGCGCACCATGTATGTGGTGCGTCACTGCTATATAGCAGTGGCGCACCAGATATTGGTGCGCCATTAATGTCCATATTACTAATGGCGCACCTGGTGTGTGGTGCGTCACTGCTAAGTTTCTCCTGGGCACACCCCCCTCCCCAGACTTACCAGTGGCGCACCGGGGTGTGGTGCGCCATTACTAGTTTTAACTAGTAATGGCGCACCACACCCTGGTGCGCCACTACTAACAATTTTTTTTTCAATTTTTTTTTTCAAAACTAGTAATGGCGCACCGGGGTGTGGTGCGCCATTACTAGTTACCCTGGTGCGCCACTACTAACAATTTTTTTTTCAATTTTTTTTTCAAAACTAGTAATGGCGCACCGTGGGTGTGGTGCCATTACTAGTTTTCGCACATGCCCAGCCCCACCCTGCCACCCACTCCCACCACACACACACAAACACCCCCCCTGGATCGCGCCTTTTCAGTTTAAAATAAAATAAAAGAAAATGATAAAAGATTCAAAAAAATAGATGCCCATGTGTTATGTGTTCTAGTTGTTAGGAAAATTAACAAACATGAATTTTGAATTTTTTTGCAAAAAGCCGCCGTGTTTCGGTAAAATGGCCGTAACTTTTGCATACGACCTCCAATGAAAAAGTTTTTTATATGAAAAAGCATCTACTCGAAAAGTTACATTCGAATTCAACGGGCTATGCCCGTTATCGATTTTTTAGAATCCTCAAAAACCTAACAGAAAAAAAGTTACGATGCTTTTAAGATCTGGAGGCAAAAAAATAAAAAAAATAAAAAGTTAGCAATGGCGCACCAGTGCATAGTGCGCCACTACTATTTTCCCGCCTTCAAAATTCAAAAAAAATTATAAATAGTAATGGCGCACCACACCTAAGTGCGCCACTGCTATGTACCATAGCAATGGCGCACCACACCTAGGTGCGCCATTATTAAGGTACATAGCAATGGCGCACCACACCTAGGTGCGCCATTACTATTTTTCCGCCTTCAAAATTCAAAAAAATAAAAAAAAAATAAATAAAATAAAAAAAGGGTTAGCAATGGCGCACCAGTACAAGGTGCGCCACTGCTAAGCCATATATAAACCCGGTCGGCCTCCTTCTCCTCCTTACCTCTTCATTCTTCTCCTCCTCTCCTCCTCTCCTCCTCTCCTCCACTCCATCTCGTCCTCTCCTCCACCATACTCCCCTCCTCCTCTCCGGCGACCTCCTCTCCGGCGACATCCTCACGGTGCTCTCCGGCGACCTCCTCCTCCTCCTCTCCGGCGACCTAGGTGACCTCCTCCTCCTCCTCTCCGGCGACCTCCTCTCCGGTCCTCTCCGGCGACCTCCTCCTCCTCTCCGGCGACCTAGGTGACCTCCTCCTCCTCCTCTCTGGTGACCTAGGCGACCTCCTCTCCGGTCCTCTCCGGCGACCTCCTCCTCCTCTCCGGCGACCTAGGCGAGCTCCTCTCCGGCGACCTCCTCCTCCCTCCTCTCCTCCTCATGGTCTCTCCTCCCTCCTCTCCGGCGACCTCCTCTCCGGCCACATGTGGAGCTCCCCGGCACAAAGAACGTAGCAGAACGAAATTTGAAAAAATATCACAAAAAAAATCATGCCAGATCCGGATCTAGAATTGAAAAAAAAGTTAGCAATGGCGCACCAGTGCATGGTGCGCCACTACTATTTTCCCGCCTTCAAATTTCAAAAAAAAAATTCAATAAAAAAAAAAGTTACCAGTGGCGCACCTGTAGCAATAGTAATGGCGCACCACATGGTGCGCCACTAGTATTTGGATTACTAATGGCGCACCAGAGGTGCGCCATTACTATTTGTTACTAATGGCGTGATAATAGTGGTGCACCTATAGTGCGCCATTAATAGCCAAAATAGGTGCGCCACTAACAGCCTTTTTTCTAGTAGTGTACTGCTATATTGTTCACATATTACATGAGTTTGGCTATGCAGAAAAGTACAATTTTCATATTTATCCTAATACATTGAGGACCAAAGTGACATGCATTTTTTTAGAGAAATGTCAAGTGTGGCAGCAGAATGGAGCGTTGAAAACACTCGGATTATCTCCGAGTTGTTTGCTGAGCAAGTGAACGCCGGAAATAGGCCAGGAAATTATTTGACACCAAATGCATTTGATGAGGTAGGAAAGCAATTTAAGTTGAGAACTGGGCTAGACTACACATATACGCAATTGAAAAACAAATGGGACAAGCTTAAAGGTGATTTCAGCTTGTTCAAGAAACTCAAGTTCCGGGAGACCGGAGCCGGATGGGACTATGTGAACAACACCGTGTCACAAGATGATGAGTGGTGGAAAAAGGCTAGAATTGTGAGTTCTCTTGCTGTTGTATCGCATATCTTAATTCCTCCATACCATTTTATTTACTAATGTGTATCCTTTGTTGTATTACAGGACATTAAAGGTTGTGGCAAGTTCAAGAAGAAAGGACTTGCTAATGAGCAAAACTTGTCCGCCTCCATGACAAAGAGGATATCCACTTTCTTCGGTGTGAGAGGGATCCGGATTATGTCCCAACTATTCCAGAGAGATACAAGAAGTATGTTATTCCTCCAAATGCATCGAATTCTTCAACACCGGCGGAAAGTGGTCCTAACATGGATTTGTTTAGACATGAACTAGACACCGCCATTGCTCTTAGTTGGTGAAGTAATCATGTTCATGTCTTTAGATGTGACACCATTTTGATTTGCAAACTTATATGCAAATGGAATTTTTGTTGTATGACATATAACAAAACTAGTTATTCGTCTTTATTATAACTTGTCTTAACTGGGAATATTTGTGGCAAGTTAAAAAATACATGCTGGCTATATTTTGAACATTACTTTACTACAGAAACGTTCTCTGTACACCTCTCTGTACAGCCATAAATCGCATAAATTATCTCGTGTGAAAAAAAATAAGCCCAGCCATTCACCCCAGGAAGCAGGCCCAGCTCGTTTCTCTCTTTTTTTCCAGCCTGTGTGCATTTTAGCCCGAAATGGGCTGCTTCCAGCCGGCCCAAGGTGGCAAGAAGCCGGGCTTCAACGCCCCAGCTGGGCTGCCAGCTCACCCAGGCGACAGGGGAAGTTGCCTCGCCTCCAGAACGGTTTGCGTAGCGCCACCTGAAGCGAGAAGTCGAGGTAGAAGCTAGATACGAGAAGTTTTGCAGAAGCTAGCGTGTTTCAGAACAGGCCTCAATAACCTATATAATCAACAGTTAACTTCATATTATAGAGTGGGGGAGTTGCTATCTCGCGCGCGCGCTAGGACGCTCGGTTTCCGACAGGGTAATATTTCCTTTTTAAGCTAATCAGCGTGATGAGGGATTTAAAGGATAGGCGGCCCCACCCGTTGAAATCAGGGGGGGCAGAGAGATTATGGAAAGGGAAAATGGGGGCCCACTGGTGGAATTAACGTGAGGGTAGAAATCACAGGGGATACGCTCACATGCATGGGCCCCGCATCCGACAGCGACGCTTTTGTCACGGGCGATTCGCATGTAGGGATCGAGCGCTGCAGCGCGCGGGCGTGAAAGAGTTTTCTCGTATAGAGTGCGAGTAAAAAAATGACCAAATAAAATTAGTAAGTGACTCAGTTACCTGTCAATATTACCCTTGCTTATTAGTCTAACCCTTTGATTAGTTGTGACTTTTTCATTTCTTTTCTGCACATAGCGGATGCCATTGCCACTCAAACTGTCAGCATTGATGCCGTTACACCAGGTCGGCAGGTCGCAGTCAGAAACATTGGTTTGGAACGTGCAGGTAGCTTCATTGGCCTCTGATGATGGCTACACCACTGTCCGCTGGCCACAGCTTTTGAAAAGAGAGAGGGGAGAAGGAGCCGTAGCAACCGTGTGGGTGGGAAGAGGATGTGCTAAAACCAAACCAGACCTGGGTGTGGGAGGGGAATGTGTTATCCCAAGAATAAAAACCCCTCATTGTCACTTTTAGAGAAGCCCACGTGAAAGCCCAGCAGCCCAGGATGCGCTAGCGACTCGTCAACAGAACCCATTACCGCGCCCAGGAGGATAAGGGAAGAGAATATGTGCTAACCAGATATGTGCTCTGTTCTGAGAAAAAAAAAAACCAGATATGTGCTCAAAAATAAATATGTGCTAACCAGATCGGAGGAGACGCTGCGCTAAGACCACCACTGCAGGCTCGGAGACGTATGTGCCGGAGCTAGCGGCGAAGGAGTTCGAGGATGAGAGCTGAGAAATGTCTCAACAACTTTGTCCGCTTCATTGCGTTGCTAGAGAGGGTGGGCAACGGAATCGGCACGCTAGCATTCATCTGGGGAACGGTGGTGGTGCTCGGAGGCTTCTCGACGTACCTGGCCAATGATTTCTGGGTCTCCACTGTGATCGTCTTCATGGAGGGTTTCAGGTACGCTCCCTTCCAATTCCTTCATGGGAGAGTGTTTTCCTAGAGTACGTTGTTGAATGTGTTCAAGATTTGTGCATCCGAATTTTAGTGATATACGATGAAACATTAAGATACATTCCGAAACAAGAAGAACCTGGTGAACTAGATAAAAATCCAACGAAAACGAGTGCATTCTTATTTTATCGGTATACAAGGAAACACCATGATACACTTTCAAACAAGAAAAGACCAAATAAAGCATTACGTAACACTTGCAAATAAACAAACTTCACAAAAACCAGAAAAATATCCTAGTAAGGACGGGCGATCAATGTATGCTATACAGAGTAATTATCCTAGAACCACCACAATTGTGGTCGAAATCGTGGCAAACCATCGCTCTTGGTTTTTTTAGCAAAAAATAAAATAAACGGCTCACGGGTAAGCATGTGTTGAGCAAATAGCACTGATCGGTCTATAAGCATGTGTTGAAACTCGTTCTGATGGGTGGGGCCCACCCGTCAAGCTAACGTGGCACATGGTAACTTTTGGTGTTATCTTGCTAACGTACCAACAAAGGTGTCTAGTGAAAGCTAAGGGATGTAGATTTGCTCAGCAACCTCGTTAACTTTTGGTGTTGTCTTGCTATCTGCTATGATTGTTTGTCTTCGGTTGATCTATCTCTGTACGGGGCCTGAGTCTAGATGTGTTTTCTCTGTCAACTCCCACCACTCTATCCCATTTGTTCAAGTCATCAGTTCTAGATGACTTTTTTGCTCACCTTGTGGCCCTATTCTATTCAAAACGTCGGTATGCTTAGCGCATGGTATTAGTACGCCTATTTTTCCATCCATATTCATACTCTCATTTTTTGCATATATATGCATATTGTTTACTACTCATCTTTGACATGTTTCAGGGCGTTTAGCCGGCAAAGCAGATCGGATGACCAGTTTTTATTCAAGACTACAAGAGGCATCAAGCTCAAAAGGATGGAGCTTGGCAGTGGAATTCTGTATTATATGAATGCAGCAATGATGACGGCTTGCATGTGGCTTCTGACTGACAGTATCATTGACGCAGTCATCATACTTGATGGGTTCCCAGGCTTTGAAATATTTATGTTACTGGTCTTACTAGTGATAATACACGAGTTGGGGTTTTACACACTTATTGGATACATGAGCAGCAAGGAAAGCCACACACTGTTGCAACTTTGTCCTGGGGCCACTCTCCTAATAACTGGGCTTTCACTCTACTATACAAAATTCGTTGGTCAATATGACTGGGTCGATTACTCATTTATTCCTCTATGGTTCAGCATCTACATATTAGCAAGGTTTGGATCACCCGGAGATAATTGTCCATCTCACGGCAAAGTTAAAGTAGCAGCACGACTATTGCGTGTCGCATGTATTGTTGCAGTAATTTGTGGAATGGCACATTGGTTTCAGTATATTCCACATTGGTTTCAGTATATTCCCTTGTTGATGATGTTTGTATCATCGGGGCTAGGCAACCTACAAACTCCAATGGCTCTGGCACGGATCCTGCTCTCGGCCGTGTGGCTCTTCTTAAATCCGATTGAAGTTGTTGGCGCTCCAAACGAAAACATCAAGTTAGCAGTGAAGTTCTTGTACATAATGGTGATGTGCCAAGGGATACTATATTTGGCGGCATGCATGCTGGAGTCATTGTCCTTCTTGTTTCGGAGATCACTAGCCCTTGACTGTGATCTCGTAGATAAGTCAGGGATGAAATCCATCAATCTCTACTATGAACAAGCGTATGACACCTTCTTGGAAGAAAATCTGTTTGATACTACAAAGAAGATGGGTCTTGTGACCTTTGCTGTGGACTCCCTGAACCCCGAAGCCTCACGGGACAAGAAGCATGCTGCTGTTAGAATCTTGGACTCCTTTCTGCAGAAGCACAAGACCTCCAGCAGCCACACAGAGCTTATCTCTCGAATCACAACCTCCACCAAAGCGGTGACCACCTTAATCAACATGTTGGGATGGACAGTCACTGAAGATGCCGATATGAGGCTATTCGCTGCAAAGGTCATCGCTCATATTTCTCCATATCTACAGATCCTTGGGTTTCCTGGAGCCATGCAGAAGGTATCTTCACTTCTTGATGGCCATGCTGAACCAATGACACAGGAAATCTCTGCCCAGCTTCTGGATGACTTTGGAAGTAATGCAGATGATCAACAAATAAGCGATGGTGCAAGTTCTACCATGAACGGAAGCAGAAGGGACATTGTTGATAGACAACAAACTAGAAATGGTACAAGTAATTCACAGTTGGACATTGAGGAAGGGAGAGCACCAGGAGTGCAAGGTTGCTCCTTGGTTTGTAAATTCTTTCTTCCTCTAATGGAGTGGAAGCGTACATTCAAGCAGCATTTTAAGGATCTACAGTCAATTCCACACGAGGACTCAAAGGACAAGGACACACTCCCTGCACTGGGCATGCAAATCCTTGAAGGCCTTGCTCATGATCTCCACAACTGCGAAGAAATCAGTAGAGCAAAGGAGCTCCTCCCCAAAATCATAGGGTTCATAAGCTGCATGCCTGGCAAAAAAGCAACACAGCAGGGAGAGATCACCACTTCATCATTGATATTAGTCGAAAAGTTTGCAAGCGTCAAGGGGGAAATTGGCATGACACTCCAAAAAGAGCTTTCTGGGAATCTCATGTTGATTAGCAACCTCACCGAGATCTTAGAGTTTGAGGGCAGCTCCAGCTACCCGGAGCAATCGAGGCTGGCGATGCATATCATTGCCAAGATCGCCACTCATAAGAAAACAAGGTTGAAGATTGGAACAATCCAAGTTATCATTGGCAAGCTGGTGCAAGGATTTATTGGAGAAGATGAATCGTCAAAACCATTGCGAGCTGAGGCAGGGGAAGCACTCACGACGTTGGCAATGGAGTGCCCTGCAAACTGCTATGCAATGTTGAACAAAACAAATTGCGAGTTTATCGGGGATCTGGCCAGCAAGCTTCAACGTGATCAGCACATCTACCAAGCAGCGAGTCTACTTCACAGTCTGTGTGAAAACTGCAGGCAATTAGTTCTGAGCCATCAAGGCTCAAAGGATTGGTTGTTGTCTATCTTAACAGTGGTGAGTCATCTTAACTAATAAGCACTTTTAAGTTCTTTTTACATCACACCACATGTTTTGCCTTTTGGTTTGGTAATACATATTTTTTCATGCATTGTAAAAAAATATAGTTACTTCCAAATTTCTTACAAATAATTATTCCGTCCATTCACAAATATAAGATGTTCTAACTTTTTTTCTGAATCAGATGTATATAGACACGTTTTAGTGTGTTTGTTCACTCATTTCAGTCTGTATGTAGTCCATATTGAAATATCCAAAACATCTTATATTTGTAAACGGAGATAGTAGTTCCTTCCAGAGTTGTCCCTCTTATATTTGTCCATAAAAATGACATACCAAAACTATAGGCACCAGAGGGCTTTTAGTAATAGCTAATATAAACTAACCATAACCCGAAAAAAAACTTATACGTGACCTGACATTTTTAGTGCACCCGTATATGCAGGTCTTGGGAAGAATAGTAGATGCAGAGGGCAAGCAGATGAAGGCCCTAATCGGCCTGGCTTCACAAATCTGCAGTATCATTTCTGGAGGTATTGATCCTATTATGGAGTCGTTTCCGAATGACAAGGAACTTGTTAAGAAACTAGTGGGTGAACTTAATGCCCACAAGAAACCGAGTCCTGATGAATTCTCAGATATGAGAAGGTGGCTAATTGAACTCACAGTATCCATCGTGGAATCTTGCCCTCGCTACGCACTCATCTTCAGGCAACATAGGATGGTGGAAGCGCTGTCAAAGGTGGAACAGTACATGGGTTTGGCGTTTTCAGAGGAGGCCGAAGCTCTGCCAGCCATGGTGGCCAGAGCAAAGGAGCTGATCGGTGCCAATACGCCATGAGTTTGACATAGACATCGTGAATAAGTGCCATCATGGTGGAGGTTGGTCAGTATCCATCCGTTGTTGTCTGCAGGCACAGGCCGGCTATTTTCTTGTGACCAGCAGTATGTACTTGATGCCCCTCTGTGGCATGGACCAACTTCTTTTGATGTTTCAAATATTTACTTACGCCTCTGGGCTACCAACGAAATTCGGCTTCTCTGCTTTTGATAGCAATTGCCTCTGTGGTTGTTAGCGATAGGTGGCAACACACACATGCGTACAAATTCTGTATGTCTGGTTGCATCAGACCTGCAAGCATGAATGCACACATATGATTGAGTAACAAGACATATTGGAATCTTACTGGTTTTGTCTGCCCATAAAATTTTCATTTCACCATGTTGGGTATATATATAGGGGCAGTGTTGCAGGTTCACAGGTGATGGTTTCTAGCATGTAGGACAGTAGGAGTCATACTATCTGGCAGCTTTGAGGTGGTCAGGACAAGGGCCGTAATCGCCAAGGTGTTCTTCAGAGAAGATTTGGTAACCCATCTGTTCTTTGACCTTTTATGCTACTTAATCATGCTGCAATTCACTAATTTCTGTAGTCAACTAAATAACAGCAGACAACTGAGCGTTGCCCAGTGCCCACGATGGTGCAAATGGTGTACCCCTTGGTTGTACTGGCCTTGGGGGCATAACCGACTGCTCCTATCTTCGGATGTCAATGGGACAACAAATGGTGTGTATAGAAATTAATTTACTGCACTTGGCATTGGCATCGGAACATCATAGACCTGCAAGCCCTGGTTATTACCAAATGAGAGCGATGCAGCTCAGCTGAAGAGTATTTTGAAGTTCATGCATCACCGGAATAATTTGGTGCATTGCCCAAGTCCCTGGTACAGGCACATCAGTTTCAGTAACAGTCAGTTTGTAGATGTTCTCTTGTCTAGAGAAACATTCCGGTATCCTAAACTGCTCTGATACAACAAATTAAATATACTAGTACCATTTAGGTTTCAGTTTAGATATATGAAGAGCTAGGCTGAATCAAAGTTTAGATATATGAAGAAATCACTTGGATTTCAGGCTTCTGAACCAGAAGTACTCGGATTGCATTTCACATGGTTATGTATGAATTGTGGCTGCAGCATCGATCATGTGAACAAGCCACTGACGCAAGGTCATGCCCAGATGATTTACCCAAAAAAAAACTGAGTATTGATCAACCTCAATAGAGGGCGTCGCCACATGCATGTAGCCTGAAGCTTACCCTTTGTGCTTTGCTAATTGCTATCAAGAACGTTTGGCATCGGCCGTTCCACGGAGACGTCCACAGCCGGTGAATTTAAGGACGGCCACGGTGACGTGCTGCACCACCAGATCTGGACCAAAGGATCTCGTCGGCTCCTTTCTCCCGACGGATCTGCAACACCGGTGGTGCCAGAACGCGAGCTCGCCGCCGTCGGAGTGCGCGGCGACGACAACAACACCGGTGGCCTGGCGAGAGAGAGAAAGCGGGGGCGAACCGGCGGCAAAAAGGAAAAATATGGGAGCCACTAGGCCGCACATGGCACATCCGCAAGGCGTAGGATCAAATTCCGTTTTTGTTATGGAAAATGCTTAAATAAAGCAACATCCGTACAAAGTGCCGAACGATACAAGATGGTGAGGTAGCCCTCTTACAAAGCCGATCCTGAGTTATCCGGCACACGTAGAACGCACACGACTACGCTACCAGCAACGAGCACCGGACAAACTAAACACCCCCACGCTACGCCTTAGCACACCTAAAACTCCACGACAGCGCCCCCAACAGGGAATACGGCACAGAGCGTCGCCGCTGCTGAGTCGACGCCGGACAAAGGTCTTCACCCGGAGCCCTGACACGGAGAGAAGAACCACAACGACGTCTTCAAGAAAAGTGCGGCACCCACGGGTGTCGCCGTCGGCGGCGCCAAGGCACGGAGCTTTCGCTCAGCAACTCACCCATGCCACCATGAGGCCGCTAGGAGGAGCACGACGATGTCAGATCCCCAGATCCGGATCAGGACGTCGCCCCTCCGAGCTACCCGCCGCAACACCTCCCGTTGCCCACACAACCCGGGAGGAGAGCCACCACCACCGCAATGATGCCCACCAAAGAGAAACCATGCGGACCGCCATCCAGGGCCACCGCCCCGGCATCCCTGTCGCGAGATACCATAGGCCGCTCACATCACGCCGCACACAACCACTGTAGGAAGAGGGACGACACTCCATCTACTCCTAGTCCGGCATCAGTCCCCGAGTCTGGGTAGGCGCCTCCACCGTAGGAGCCACCCACACCTGTGTCCCGAGCCAATACCTGGTGGACTGGGGGGACACAACTCTGGGACTGCCGCCGGCCGCCGGCGAGCCAGCCTTGAACCCATGGCCAAGCGAGCTCACACGACGCCATGTCCGTGGTCACCAGCGCCGATCCGCGCACTGATGCAACGGTATCCCGACCACCAACAAGCACTGTACCTGCCAAGGGAGCACGAGCACCACCCGCGAGCACATCCCGAGCCTAGCTCAACCACTCCTACCCGAAGCACATGCTCCGATCCGCCCCGGGCCCCGATCTGACCCGCCCGAGCACGAACCCTAGATCTGGACCTTCCCCGTCAAGTGTGCAGCCGGCACCACCGGCGCACGCCGAGCCCCGCGCACCGTCAGTACAGACCCAAGATAAGGAACTTCCAATAGAGCCGTAACCACAACCACACACCCAGTCCTCACGCACCACGGGCAGAGCCCCACGCCGCCGCCAAGCTGCCCAGGCGCTGCCGCCGAGCCAGCCCAGGTGAAAGGATCGATATAGTTGACTAGAGAGGGGGGGGGTGAATAGGCAACTACCAAATTTTAGCTCTTTTAATCAAATTAGGGTTAGCAACAAAATAGGTTGTCTAGATATGCAACTAGGTGGACAACCTATATGACAAGCACAACAACAAGCTCACAAGCAAGCACAAGATACAAACACAATATAAGCTTGCACAAAGTAAAGGTAAGAAGTAACCACAAGTGGAGTCGATGGAGACGAGGATGTGTTACCGAAATTCCCTCCCTTTAGGGGGAGATACGTCTCTGTTGAAGCAGTGTGGAGGCACAATGCTCCCCAAGAAGCCACTAGGGCCACTGTATTCTCCTCACGCCCTCGCACAATGCAAGATGCCGTGATTCCACTAGTGGTGCCATTGAAAGCGGCGACCGAACCTTTAAAAACAAGGTTGGGGCTCTCTCCACAACTTAATTGGAGGCTCCCAACACCACCACGAAGCTTCACCACAATGAAATATGGCTCCGAGGTGACCTCTTCCATCTAGGGTGCCTAAACACCCAAGAGTAACAAGATCCACGAAGGATTAGTGGGGGGAATCAAATATCTCTTGCTGGAAGTGTAGATCGAGGCCCTCTCCTCCAAACCCTAGAAGATCAACAAGTTTTGATGGCTAGGGAGAGAGATCGGGTGAAAATGGAGCTTAGGGCAACAATGGAGCTTGGGGGGATAAGAGGTAAGTCTTCTTGGGGAAGAAGACCCCTTATATATAGTGGGGGGAAATCCAACCGTTTTCTGCCCACATCCCGCACATAAGTGGTACTACCGCTCCGGAGAGCGGTACTACTGCTTAGTGCGGTAGTTCGAGCCGTTGCCTGCGAGTACATGAATACAGGAGCGGTAGTGCCGCCAGAGCGATACTACCGTCCTCACTAGCGGTACTACCGCTAAGTGTCTCAGGTCACAGTGAACCAACAGTAGTAGATGGTCGCCAGAGCAGAAGTACCGCAACAAGCGGTACTACCGGATAACATCCGCTCTACTACCGTGAGAGGGGACAAGGGCAACAGAAGCACATAAATAAGTGGAAGTGTGTGCGGTAGTAGAAAGCGGAAGTACCGCTCAAGCGGTACTACCGCCCTACTACCGCTAATTCCTCCAGGCTAGAGAGAGTCTGCGGTAGTGGGGTAGTACTAGCGCAGTAGTACCGCGGTACTACCACTTCACAGGGCGATACTACCGCTTGGGTGCTTCAAGAAAGCCCAAGAACAAAACAGCAGGAACTCCAAAGTTGCGGGAAGGGTATCTGGGTGCATATGGGTATGTGTACGTGTTGATTCCACCCAAACCTTTCCAAAGCGGACCCCCTCTTAATAGTACGGTTTTCCTATGACTCAAATCCACCGAAAAACAAACGCCGGAAAAACTGTCTTCACTCTCTCTTTCACCGAGGAGAATAAACCATCTTGTGCCACGTAATAGAATATCTGAAATGCTCTATGCACACGGTTAGTCCGCAAATAGCATTGTCATCAATCACCAAAACTAATAGAGAGAAATATGCCCTAACAATCTCCCCCTTTTTGGTGGATTGATGACAACACGGGATTTGCACAAACGATATCAAGGAATAATATGCAAACCAACTATCTACAAAATATAGACGGGCTCAACTAGATGTGTGCACTATTTTAGATATGCTTTTGGAATGTAAAGCACACACACTAGGATCAATACTCCCTCCTGTATTTTATAGACGAGGCTATACTTGCAACAAACATAATATTAACACTAAGCATGGTTGCAAGTATGAGCATGTGAGCATGAAGATAAAGGAAACAATATAAGCATAGCATCACACACAATAAGACTGATGTCTACTACGCAACTTTATTCTTGTAGACTCTGTTGGGCTTCCAAGCGCAGAGTTTTGTAGGACAGCGGCAAATTTCCCTCAAGTGGATGACCTAAGGTTTATCAATCCATGGGAGGTGTAGGATGAAGATGGTCTCTCTCAAACAACCCTGCAATCAAATACAAGAAATCTCTTGTGTCCCCAACACACCCAATACAGTTGTCAATTGTATAGGTGCACTAGTTCGGCGAAGAGATGGTGATACAAGTGTAATATGGATAGTAGATATAGATTTTTATAATCTGAATAAATAAAAACAGCAAGGTAACAATTAGCAAACAACAAGCAAAACGGTATATCAATGCTTAGAAACAAGGCCTAGGGTTCATACTTTCACTAGTGCAATCTCTCAACAGTGCTAACATAATTGAATCATATAACAATCCCTCAACGTGCGACAAAGAATCACTCCAAAGTTCCTATCAGAGAAAGTAGGACGAAAACGTGTATCAACCTCTATGCATAAATTATCCTAATGTCACCACGGGAATTCGCAAGTTGATTACCAAAACATATATCAAGTGACTCAATAGAATACCCCATTGTCACCACGGGTATCCACATGCAAGTCATACATTAAGTGATCTCAAATCCAAATATTCAATCCGATAACAATGAAACCTCAAAGAGCAAAACTCAATTCATCACAATAAGATAGAGAGGGAAGAACACCATATGATTCATCTATATTAACAATGCTCATGGTACATCAAGATCGTGCCCTATCAAAATCACGAGAGAGAGAGAGAGAGAGAGAGAGAGAGAGAGAGATCAAACACATAGCTACTGGTACATACCCTCAGCCCCGGGGGTGAACTACTCCCTCCTTGTCATGGAGGCAGCGGGCATGATGAAGATGGCCTCCGGTGATGACTTCCACCCTCTGACAGGGTGCCGGAACAGGGCTCCGATTGAGATCGCTTCGGGACAGAGGCTTGCGGCGGCGGAAAAACTCATCTAAGTTAACTTTCGGGGGTTTCCTAGTTTATAAGAATTTTTAGCATTGGATTCACGCCAGGAGGAATCCCAAGGGACCCACAAGCTCAGGTGGCGCCCCCCTAGGGGGGGCGCTAGGTGAGCTTATGGCCCCCCTGGACTTCGTCTGGTTCTTCCCCGATGCTTCGTAGGTCTCTTTTTGTCCATAAAAAATCACCATAATTTTTTATTGCATTTGGACTTCGTTTGGTATGGTTTTCTATGAAACATAGAAATAGCCAAAAAACAAGAACTGGCACTGGGCACTAAGTTAATAGGTTAGTCCATAAAAATCGTATAAAAGTGCACCAACACCATATAAAATTGTTGTAAACATGGTATGAATACTTCATAAATTATAGATACGTTGGAGACGTATCAGCATCCCCAAGCTTAATTGTTGCTCGTCTTCGAGTAGGTAAATGATAAAAGAAATAATTTATGAAGTGTGAATGCTAGCATAGTGCACAAATTTGATCAATGATAATTTCAATCACTTTTCCTAGCATCATTATATATAATAAACAGCAGCTCATTTCTCATAAAACTTCTCATGATCAAGTAGCAAGTTATTCACATGTTATGGTTTAAACAATGCACTCTCTTGAAACTTAACAACCTATGTTCGTAGTCACCACACAATTACAATTCAATTATTCTCAGAAAGGTCTAAGTAAGAGCTCCACATACTCAATTATCATATAGTCTTCTATGATTGCTAGTACTCAAAGCATATTTTTAGAACAAACTACATCCATCAGGCACAGAGGAAGATAGGGGCTTAATGTTTGGCCTCCCAACGTACTTATCATAGAGATAATTGTCAACAATAATAATTCATGATCAAATATATTTGCCTGGATATATGTGTATGGATCTTTCCCCACCACACGATGCTTGCCAAGTGGATAATAATTGAGGTTGGAATAGGAAGTTGACTCGGCATGAAAAGTAAATAGATAGGCCCTTTGCAGAGGGAAGCAGGGATTTGCTAATGTGCCAGAGCTCATTGCTTAAAACAGAGATAATTTCATTTGAGAGGTGTACTTTTCCCGTCAACGGTTTAACGACAAAGTTTTCAACATCTTCCATGCTAAACACATTAATGGCGATTCCCATGCAAAAAGTTTTACTCCCCCTCCACCATACTAACACAAACCATGGCTAGCCGAATCCACGGGTGCCTGCCAACTTTCAACTTTCCAGGGGGAGTATTTTCATAAATAATTCAGGACTAGGCATCCTTATTACCAGCCTCCCTCAAATTTGACAAGTGAATAAACACTCGTTGGTGAGTAAAACACACTTAGCATGGAAGATATTGACTACCCCATCGCTCCATGAGCAGTACGGGTACACAAAACAGATGTTCATTAAAGGTTTTAGAGATGGCACATGCAAATTTACTTGGAATGGTGGTGAAATACCATCTATAGGTAGGTATGGTGGACACTCATGGAAGAAAGTTGGCTCAAGGATTTTGGACGCACAAGCAGTATTCCCGCTTAGTCCAGAAATTTTTGGCTAGCAAAGATTATAAACAAGCACCACACATTGGAGGATCCATAACAATATAACTTCTATACAAATATACCCAATCATAACTCATTACGTTGTCTTCCTTGTCCAATATCAATTTATTTGATCAAGTTTCAAAATAATTAATGGGTATTCACAATCATAAAAGATGTCCAAGATAATATATTTGTATGTGAAATTTCTCTTCCTTATACTAATCTTTCATGAATTGCTTGTATGACCAATATTGTGATTGTCAAATTTTTAATAGATTTTACTTTCTGAACCCAATGTGAAACTATTACTAAGCATATGGAACATGTATAATTTCAGATTTATGATATTCAATTCATTCAACAATTTACTCTTAGGATATAAGTGAAGCACAAGAGTGAATTACAAACTACTCCAAAAGATATAAGTGAAGAACAAAGAGTAGTTAATCAATTAAGGTGCTATATAAAGATCCTCTCCAAATCAAAATTTTAGATCCAAGGATTATATCAAACAGCAAACAAAACAAAAATAAAAGGACACTCCAAGAATAGCACATATCATGTGAACAAATAAAAAATTAGGCTCAACCGAGACTAACCGATAGTTGTTGATGAAGAGAGGTGGGATGCCTACCGGGGCATCCCCAAGCTTACATGCTTGAGACTTCTTGGAATATTAACTTTGGGAGCCTTGGGCATCCCCAAGCTTGAGCTCTTGTGTCTCCTTAATTCCTCTTATATCATAGTTTTCCCTAAGTCTTAAAAACTTCATCCACACAAAACTCAACAAGAACTCGTGAGATAAGTTAGTATAAATAAATTCAAAATCTTAACATTCTCTACTGTAGGAAATTACTAAAATTATAATTAAACATTGCATACTAAATGTCTCTTCATAGTTAATACTCCTATCCATTAATAGAAACATTAAACAAGCAAACATGTGCAAACAATGCAAATATAACGGTAAGCTGCCTAAACAGAATAGTCTGTACGGGATGAATAAAAATTCATACTTATTTAACTCCAAAAATTCTGAAAAATTACCACGTGACAGAGAACTCATGCATACTTACTGTGTAAAAATTTCAAGATTTAATCATGTTCTGACTATTCAGGAATATTCAGGACATAACAGAAAACTTTCTGTTTTCAAACAGCAACTCATAAACTTGCAAACTGAGCATGGTAAAGGCTATACTTGACACTTCTTATTGAAATACAAAGCATGATTATTAATAACAGCAAGAAAATACCAAATAAAATCAAATGACGCTCCAAGCAAAATCCATATTATGTGAAGAATTAAAATATAGTTCCGAGTGAGGTATACCGATAGTGTTGAAGTTGAAAGAGGGGATGCCATCCGGGCCATCCCCAAGCTTCGACGCTTGAGTCTTCCTTGAATATTACCTTGGGGTGCCTTGGGCACCCCCAATCTTAGGGTCTTGCCGCTCCTTATTCTCCTCATATCGGTATCTCACCCAAAACTTGAAAACTTCAATCACATAAAACTTAACGGAACTTCGTGAGATGCGTTAGTATAATAAAAATAAATCATCCACTTAGGTACTATAAAGACAAGATTCATAATTGTTCCCACATAATTCCTACTGTATTCTATCATTTCCACAATTTATATCCGACAATATAAGCTATGGAAACACTAAAACAAGCAAACTATGCAATAAAAACAGAATCTGTCAAAAACAGAACAGTCTGTAAACGACGAATTATTATTCATACTTATGTAACTCCAAAAATTCTGAACAATTAGGAAAACATAAAAAAAATTATACCAATACCATGTAAAAAATTCAGCAATTGATCACATTCCCGTACAGAATTAAAATTCCAGCATTGGGCGCAAAAGTTTCTGTTTCTGCACAGCATCAATTCCACAATCATCCAAATCATCCTAAAGGCTTTACTTGGCACATTATTGAAATAAAAGACACAAAACATGATTACTACAGTAGCTTAATCATGTGAACACACAGAAACAGTAGGGATAATTATTGGGTTGTCTCCCAACAAGCGCTTTTCTTTAATGCCTTTTTAGGTAGGCATGATGATTTTAATGATGGTCACATAAGAGTGGGAATTGAAACATAAAAGGGAGCATCATGAATCATATAGCAAACACATTTAAGCCTAACCCACTTCCTATGCATAGGGATTTTGTAAGCAAACAATTTATTGGAGCACGAATCAACTAGCATAGGAAGGCAAAACAAGCATGACTTCAAAACTTTCAACATAAAGAGAGGCAACTTGATGTTGTTGAAATATATATAAGCATATCTTCCTCTCTCATAATAATTTTTAGTAGCATCATGAATAAATTCAACAATATAAATATCACATAAAGCATTCTTTTCATGATCCACATGCACAAATAATTTATTACTCTCCACATAAGCAATTTCTTCTCGTTAATAATAGTGGGAGCAAACTCAACAAAATAACTATCGTGAGGTACTTGATTGACATAACCAAATTGAACATTAAAATCATGATGACAAGTTTCATGGTTATCATTAGTCTTAATAGCATACATGTCATCACCATAATCATCGTAGATAGCAACTTTGTTGTTATAATCAATTGAAACCTCTTCCGAAATAGTGGAATCATAATTAAATAAAGTCATGACCTCTCCAAATCCACTTTCATAATTATTACAATAAGATTCAATACCCTCCAAAATAGTGGGATCATTACTTCCTAGAGTTGACACTCTTCCAAACCCACTTTCATCATTGTAATCATCATAATAAATTTGCTCATCAAAAGTAGGGGGACTAAAAAGATCATCTTCCTCAAACATAGCATCCCCAAGCTTATGGCTTTGCATATCATTAGCATTATGGATGTTCAAAGAATTCATACTAATATCATTGCAATCATGCTTAACATTCACACCAAACATTGTGTTAAAATTTTCTTTTAACACTTCATAGCAATTATCGGAATCCATATTTTCAAGAAAAACTTTATAAAGATAAGCAATTTTGCACAACTTCACTTCCATTTTTTGTAGTTTTCTTTAATAACCTGAACTAGTGAATAAAGAAGAAACTAAAAGATTCAATTGCAAGATCTAAAGATATACCTTCAAGCACTCACCTCCCCGGCAACGGCACCAGAAATAGCTTGATGTCTACTATGCAACTTTATTCTTGTAGACTCTGTTGGGCCTCCAAGCGCAGAGTTTTGTAGGACAGCAGCAAATTTCCCTCAAGTGGATGACCTAAGGTTTATCAATCCGTGGGAGGTGTAGGATGAAGATTGTCTCTCTCAAACAACCCTGCAATCAAATACAAGAAATCTCTTGTGTCCCCAACACACCCAATATAGTTGTCAATTGTATAGGTGCACTAGTTCGGCGAAGACATGGTGATACAAGTGTAATATGGATAGTAAATATAGGTTTTTATAATCTGAATAAATAAAAACAGCAAGGTAACAATTAGCAAACAACGAGCAAAACGGTATATCAATGCTTAGAAACAAGGCCTAGGGTTCATACTTTCACTAGTGCAATCTCTCAACAGTGCTAACATAATTGAATCATATAACAGTCCCTCAACGTGCGACAAAGAATCACTCCAAAGTTCCTATCGGAGAAAGTAGGACGAAAATGTGTATCAACCTCTATGCCTAGATTACCCCAATGTCACCACGAGAATCCACAAGTTGATTACCAAAACATATATCAAGTGACTCAATAGAATACCCCATTGTCACCACGTGTATCCACATGCAAGACATACATCAAGTGATCTCAAATCCAAATATTTAATCCGATAACAATGAAACCTCAAAGAGCAAGACTCAATTCATCACAATATGATAGAGAGGGAAGAACACCATATGATTCATCTATATTAACAATGCTCATGGTACATCAAGATCGTGCCCTATCAAAATCACGAGAGAGAGAGAGAGAGATCAAACACATAGCTACTGGTACATACCCTCAGCCCCGGGGATGAACTACTCCCTCCTTGTCATGGAGGCAGCGGGGATGATGAAGATGGCCTCCGGTGATGACTTCCACCCTCCGACAGGGTGCCGGAACAGGGTTCCGATTGAGATCGCTTCGGGACAGAGGCTTGCGGCGGCGAAAAAACTCATCTAGGTTAACTTTTGGGGATTACCCAATTATAAGAATTTTCAGCGTTGGATTCACGCCAGGGGGAGTCCCGAGGGACCCACAAGCTCAGGTGGCACGCCCCTAGGGGGGCGCCAGGTGAGCTTGTGCCCCCCCTGGACTTCGTCTGGTCCTTACCCGAAGCTTCGTAGATCTCTTTTTGTCCATAAAAAAACACTGTAATTTTTTATTGCGTTTGGACTTCGTTTGGTATGGTTTTTCTGCGAAACATAGAAATAGCCAAAAAACAGGAACTGGCTCTGGGCACTAAGTTAATAGGTTAGTCCATAAAAATCATATAAAAGTGCACCAGAACCATATAAAATTGTTTTAAACATGGCATGAATACTTCATAAATTATAGATACGTTGGAGACGTATCTAATGGAAATATGCCCTAGAGGCAATAATAAAGTTGTTATTATTTTATATTTCCTTGTTCATGATAAAGGTTTATTATTCATGCTAGAATTGTATTGACCGGAAACTTAAATACATGTGTGAATACATAAACAAATACCGTGTCCCTAGTGAGCCTCTACTAGACTAGCTCGTTGATGAAAGATGGTTATGGTTTCCTAACCATAGACACGAGTTGTCATATGATAACGGGATCACATCATTAGGAGAATGATGTGATGGACAAGACCCATCCGTTAGCTTAGCATATGATCGTTCTGTTTATTGCTACTGCTTTCTTGAATGTCAAATACATGTTCCTCAGACCATGAGATCATGCAACTCCCGGATATCGGAGGAATACCTTGTGTGCTATCAAACGTCACAACGTAACTGGGTGATCATAAAGATGCTCTACAGGTATCTCCGAAGGTGTCCGTTGAGTTGGCATGGATTGAGACTGGGATTTGTCACTCCGTGTTTCGGAGAGGTATCTCTGGGCCCTCTCGGTAATGCACATCATAAGAAGCTTGCAAGCAAAGTGACTAAGGAGTTAGTTATGGGATCATGTATTACGGAACGAGTAAAGAGACTTGCCGGTAACGAGATTGAACTAGGTATGGAGATACCGACGATCGAATCTCGGGCAAGTAACATACCAACGGACACAGGGAATTACGTATGTTGTCATTGCGGTTCGACCGATAAGATCTTCGTGGAATATGTAGGAACCAATATGAGCATCCAGGTTCCGCTATTGGTTATTGACCGGAGAGGCGTCTCAGTCATGTCTACATCATTCCCAAACCCGTAGGGTCCGCACGCTTAACGTTCGTTGACGATATAGTGTTATATGAGTTATGTGAATTGGTAACCGAATATTGTTCGGAGTCCCGGATGAGATCCCGGACGTCATGAGGAGTCTTGGAATGGTTGAGAGGTAAAGATTTATATATGGGAAGTCATATTTTGGGTTCCGGAAAAAGGTGCAGTTTTTTCGGTATTGTACCGGGAAGCTTCCAGAAGGTTCCAGAGGATTCCGGAGGGGTCCGGAAGTCCACAAGTGGGTCCACCACATCCCAAAGGGCTGGCATTGGTAAAGGGGAGGCGCCCTGGCCTTATTGGGCCAGGCGCACCAAGTCGTCAAAAGCCCACGCAGCTAGGGAAGGAAAAAAGGGAGAGTCCTAGTAGGAATAGGATTGGACTTTGGAGTCCAAGTCCACGTGTGTACTATTCACGGTTACTGTTCACGTGGCACTATTCCTTCTACTCCAAGCCCCTACACATTTATAAATAGAGGATAGGGGGCGCCCCAAAGGACACGACATTGTCTTAGCCGTGTGCGGCGCCCCCCCCCCCCCCCACTTCCGTCCCTCGGTCATATTTTCGCAGTGTTTGGGCGAAGCCCTACGGAGATAGCATCACCATCACCGTCACCACGCCATCGTGCTGCGGAACTCATCCACTACCTCGCCGTCTTGCTGGATCAAGAAGTCGAGGACGTCACCGAGCTGAACGTGTGCTGAACGCGGAGGTGCCATACGTTCGGTGCTCGGTCGGTTGGATTGTGAAGTTGTTCGACGACATCAACCGTGTTGTTCTAATGCTTCCGCTTACGGTCTACGAGGGTACGTAGACACACTCGCCCTCTCGTAGCTATGCATCTCCATGGATAGATCTTGCGTGTGCGTAGAATTTTTTTTGTTTTCCATGCAACGTTCCCCAACAGTGGTATCAGAGCCAGGTCTATGCGTAGATGATATGCACGAGTAGAACACAAAGAGTTGTGGGCGGTGATCGTCATACTGCTTACCACCAACTTCTTATTTTGATTCGGCGGTATTGTAAGATGAAGCGGCCCGGACCAACCTTACATGTCCACGTACATGAGACCGGTTCCACCGACAGACATGCAACTTGTTTTGCATAAAGGTGGCTGGCGGGTGTCCGTTTCTCCTACTTTAGTTGAATCGAATTTGACTGCGGCCGGTCCTTGTTGAAGGTTAAAACAACAAACTTGATAAATCACCGTTATGGTTTTGTGCCGTAGGTAAGAACGGTTCTTGCTAGAAGCCCGTAGCAGCCACGTAAAACTTGCAACAACAAAGTAGAAGACGTCTAACTTGTTTTTGCAGGGTATGCTGTGATGTGATATGGTCAAGACATGATGTGATATACGTTATTGTATGAGATGATCATGTTTTGTAATTTATCGGCAACCGGCAGGAGCCTTATTGTTGTCTCTTTATTGTATGAAATGCAAGCGCCATGTAATTGCTTTACTTTATCGCTATGCGTTAGCAATAGTTGTAGAAGCAATAGTTGGCGAGACGACCATGACACAACGATGGAGATCAAGGTGTCGAGCCGGTGACAATGGAGATCATGACGATGCTTTGGAGATGGAGATCAAAAGCACAAGATGATGGCCATATCATGTCACATATTTTGATTGCATGTGATGTTTATCCTTTATGCATCTTATTTTGCTTAGAACGACGGTAGCATTATAAGATGATCCCTTCACTAAATTTCAAGATAAAAGTGTTCTCCCCGAGTATGCACCATTGCTAAAGTTCGTCGTTTCGAAGCACCTCGTGATGATCGGGTGTGATAGATTCTACGTTCACATACAACGGGTGTAAGCCAGTTTTACACAAGCAGAATACTTGGGTTAAACTTGACGAGCCTAGCATGTACAGACATGGTCTCGGAACACTGGAGACCGAAAGGTCGAACATGAGTCATATAGTAGATATGATCAACATGGAGATGTTCACCATTGATGACTATCCCATCTCACGTGATGATCGGACATGGACTAGTTGATTTGGATCATGTAACACTTAGTTAACTTGAGGGATGTTAATTTAAGTGGGAGTTCATTAGTAATTTGATTAATTGAACTTAATTTATCATGAACTAAGTCTTGATAGTTTCTTTGCATATCTATGTTGTAGATAAATGGCCCGTGCTACTGTTCCGTTGAATTTTAATGCGTTCCTAGAGAAAGCTAAGTTGAAAGATGATGGTAGCAACTACACGGACTGGGTCCGTAACTTGAGGATTATCCTCATTGCTGCACAGAAGAATTATGTCCTTGATGCACCGCTAGGTGATGGACCTGCTGCAGACGTTGTGAAACGCCTGGCAGGCTCGATCTGATGACTACTCGATAGTTTAGTGTGCCATGCTCTACGGCTTAGAACCGGGACTGCAAAAGAGTTTTGAATACCACGGAGCATATGAGATGTTCCAAGAGCTGAAATTGATATTTCAAGCTAATGCCCGGGTTGAGAGATATGAAGTCTCCAACAAGTTCTTTAGCTGTAAGATGGAGGAGAACAGTTCTGTCAGTGAACACATACTCAGAATGTCTGGGTACCACAACCACTTGACTCAGCTGGGAATTGATCTTCCGGTTGAGAGTGTTATTGATAGAGTTCTTCAGTCACTGCCACCAAGCTATAAAGGCTTCGTGATGAACTATAATATGCAAGGGATGGAGAAGACAATTCCCGAGCTCTTCGCGATGCTGAAATCAGCGGAGGTAGAAATCAAGAAGGAGCATCAAGTGTTGATGGTTAACAAAACCACTAGTTTCAAGAAAAAGGGAAAGGGAAAGAAGGGGAACTTCAAGAAGAACGGCAAGCAAGTTGCCGCTCCCACGAAGAAACCCAAAGCTAGACCCAGGCCTGAAACAGAGTGCTTCTACTGCAAAGGGACTGGTCACTGGAAGCGGAATTGCCCCAAGTATTTGGCGGATAAGAAGGATGGCAAAGTGAGCAAAGGTATATTTGATATACATGTTATTGATGTGTTCCTCACTAATGCTCGCAGTAGCGCCTGGGTATTTGATACTGGTTCGGTTGCTCATATTTGTAACTCGAAACAGGAGCTACGGAATAAGCGAAGATTGGCTAAGGACGAGGTGACGATGCGCGTCGGGAATGGTTCCAAGGTTGATGCGATCGCCGTCGGCACGCTACCTCTACATCTACCTTCAGGATTAGTTTTAGACCTCAATAATTGTTATTTGGTGCCAGCGTTGAGCATGAACATTACATCTGGATCTTGTTTATTGCGAGACGGTTATTCATTTAAATCAGAGAATAATGGTTGTTCTATTTATATGAGTAACATCTTTTATGGTCACGCACCTTTTGTGAATGGTCTATTCTTGTTGAATCTCGATCGTAGTGATACACATATTCATAATATTGATGCCAAAAGATGCAAAGTTGATAATGATAGTGCAACATACTTGTGGCACTGCCGTTTAGGTCATATTGGTGTAAAGCGCATGAAGAAACTCCATGCGGATGGACTTTTGGAATCTCTTGATTATGAATCATTTGATACTTGCGAACCATGCCTCATGGGCAAGATGACTAAAAGTCCGTTCTCCGGAACAATGGAGCGAGCTACTGATTTGTTGGAAATAATACAAACCGATGTATGCGGTCCGCTGAATGTTGAAGCACACGGCGGGTATCGTTATTTTCTAACCTTCACAGATTATTTGAGTAGATATGGGTATATCTACTTGATGAAACACAAATCTGAAACATTTGAAAAGTTCAAAGAATTTCAGAGTGAAGTAGAGAATCATCGTAACAAGAAAATAAAGTTTCTATGATCTGATCGCGGAGGCGAATATTTGAGTTACGAGTTTGGCCTTCATTTAAGAAAATGTGGAATTGTTTCACAACTCACGCCACCTGGAACACCACAGCGCAGTGGTGTGTCCGAACGTCGTAACCGTACTTTATTGGATATAGTGTGTTCTATGATGTCTCTTACCGATTTGCCACTATCGTTTTGGGGTTATGGATTAGAGACAGCTACATTCACGTTAAATAGGGCACTGTCTAAATCCGTTGAGACGACCATATGAACTATGGTTTGGCAAGAAACCTAAGTTGTCGTTTCTTAAAGTTTGGGGATGCGATGCTTATGTGAAAAAGCTTCAACCTGATAAGCTCGAACCCAAAGCGGAGAAGTGCGTCTTCATAGGATACCCTAAAGAAACAATTGGGTACACCTTCTACCACAGATCCAAAGGCAAGGTCTTTGTTGCCAAGAATGGGTCCTTTCTAGAGAAGGAGTTTCTCTCGAAAGAAGTGAGTGGGAGGAAAGTAGAACTTGATGAGGTAATTGTACCTTCTCTCGAATTGGAAAGTAGCTCATTAGAGAAAACCGTTCCCGTGATGCCTACACCAATAAGAGAGGAAGATAATGATAAAGATCGTGAAACTTCAGATCAAGTTACTACTGAACTTCGTAGGTCGACCAGAGTACGTTCCGCACCAGAGTGGTACGGTAATCCTGTTCTAGAAGTTATGTTGTTAGACAACAGCGAACCTACGAACTATGAAGAAGCTATGATAAGCCCGGATTCCGACAAATGGCTTGAGGCCATGAAATCTGAGATAGGATCCATGTATGAGAACAAAGTGTGGACTTGCCCGATGATCGGCAAGCCATTGAGAATAAATGGATTTTTAAGAGGAAGACAGATGCTGATGGTAATATCACTGTCTACAAAGCTCTACTTGTCGCGAAAGGTTTTTGACAAGTTCAAGGGGTTGACTACGATGAGACTTTCTCACCCGTAGCGATGCTTAAGTCTGTCCGAATCATGTTAGCAATTGCCGCATTTTATGATTATGAAATCTGGCAAATGGATGTCAAAACTGCATTCCTTAATGGTTTTCTCAAAGAAGAGTTGTATATGATGCAACCAGAAGGTTTTGTCGATCCTAAGGGTGCTAACAAAGTGTGCAAGCTCCAGCGATCCATCTATGGACTGGTGCAAGCATCTCGGAGTTGGAATATACACTTTGATGAGGTGATCAAAGCATATGGTTTTGTATAGACTTACGGTGAAGCCTGTATTTACAAGAAAGTGAGTGGGAGCTCTGTAGCATTTCTAATATTATATGTGGATGACATATTGTTGATTGGAAATGATATAGAATTTCTGGATGGCATAAAGGGATACTTGAATAAGAATTTTTCAATGAAAGACGTCGGTGAAGCTGCTTATATATTGGGCATCAAGATCTATAGGGATAGATCAAGACGCTTGATAGGACTTTCACAAAGCACATACCTTGACAAAGTTTTGAAGAAGTTCAAAATGGATCAGTCAAAGAAAGAGTTCTTGCCTGTCTTGCAAGGTGTGAAGTTGAGTCAGACTCAATGCCCGACCACGACAGAAGATATAGAGAAAATGAAAGTCATTCCCTATGCCTCAGCCATAGGTTCTATTATGTATGCCATGCTGTGTACCAGACCTGATGTGTGCCTTGCCATAAGTTTGGCAGGGAGGTACCAGAGTAATCCAGGAGTGGATCACTGGACAGCGGTCAAGAATATCCTGAAGTACCTGAAAAGGACCAAGGACATGTTTCTCATTTATGGAGGTGACGAAGAGCTCGTCGTAAAGGGTTACGTCGATGCAAGCTTCGACACTGATCCGGATGACTCTAAGTCACAAACCGGATACGTATTTATATTAAATGGTGGAGCTGTCAGTTGGTGCAGTTCCAAGCAGAGCGTCGTGGCGGGATCTACGTGTGAAGCGGAATACATAGTTGCTTCGGAAGCAGCACATGAAGGAGTCTGGATGAAGGAGTTCATATCCGATCTAGGTGTAATACCTAGTGCATCGGGTCCAATGACAATCTTTTGTGACAACACTGGAGCAATTGCCACAGCCAAGGAGCCCAGGTTTCACAAGAAGACCAAACACATCAAGAGACGCTTCAACTCCATTCGTGAATATGTCAAGGATGGAGACATAGAAATTTGCAAAGTATACACGGATCTGAATGTGGCAGACCCGTTGACTAAGCCTCTTCCACGAGCAAAACATGATCAACACCAAGACTCCATGGGTGTTAGATTCATTACTATGTAATCTAGATTATTGACTCTAGTGCAAGTGGGAGACTGATGGAAATATGCCCTAGAGGCAATAATAAAGTTGTTATTATTTTATATTTCCTTGTTCATGATAAAGGTTTATTATTCATGCTAGAATTGTATTGACCGGAAACTTAAATACATGTGTGAATACATAAACAAATACCGTGTCCCTAGTGAGCCTCTACTAGACTAGCTCATTGATCAAAGATGGTTAAGGTTTCCTAACCATAGACATGAGTTGTCATTTGATAACGGGATCACATCATTAGGAGAATGATGTGATGGACAAGACCCATCCGTTAGCTTAGCATATGATCGTTCTGTTTATTGCTACTGCTTTCTTGAATGTCAAATACATGTTCCTCAGACCATGAGATCATGCAACTCCCGGATATCGGAGGAATACCTTGTGTGCTATCAAACGTCACAACGTAACTGGGTGATCATAAAGATGCTCTACAGGTATCTCCGAAGGTGTCCGTTGAGTTGGCATGGATCGAGACTGGGATTTGTCACTCCGTGTTTCGGAGAGGTATCTCTGGGCCCTCTCGGTAATGCACATCATAAGAAGCTTGCAAGCAAAGTGACTAAAGAGTTAGTTACGGGATGATGTATTACGGAACGAGTAAAGAGACTTGCCGGTAACGAGATTGAACTAGGTATGGAGATACCGACGATCGAATCTCGGGCAAGTAACATACCGACGGACAAAGGGAATTACGTATGTTGTCATTGCGATTCGACCGATAAGATCTTCGTGGAATATGTAGGAACCAATATGAGCATCCAGGTTCCGCTATTTGTTATTGACCGGAGAGGCGTCTCAGTCATGTCTACATCATTCCCGAACCCGTAGGGTCCGCACGCTTAACGTTCGTTGACGATATAGTGTTATATGAGTTATGTGAATTGGTAACCGAATATTGTTCGGAGTCCCGGATGAGATCCCGGATGTCACGAGGAGTCTCGGAATGGTCGAGAGGTAAAGATTTATATATGGGAAGTCATATTTTGGGTTCCGGAAAAAGGTGCAGTTTTTTCGGTATTGTACCGGGAAGCTTCCAGAAGGTTCCGGAGGGGTCCGGAAGTCCACAAGTGGGTCCACCACGTCCCAAAGGGCTGGCATGGGCTAAGGGGAGGCACCCTGGCCTTATTGGGCCAGGCGCACCAAGTCCTCAAAAGCCCACGCAGCTAGGGAAGGAAAAAAAAGGGAGAGTCCTAGTAGGAATAGGATTGGACTTTGGAGTCCAAGTCCACGTGTGTACTATTCACGGTTACTGTTCACGTGGCACTATTCCTTGTACTCCAAGCCCCTACACATATATAAATAGAGGAGAGGGAGCGCCCCAAAGGACACAACATTGTCTTAGCCGTGTGCGGCGCCCCCCCCCCCCCCACAGTTCCGTCCCTCGGTCATATTTTCGCAGTGCTTGGGCGAAGCCCTGCGGAGATAGCATCACCATCACCGTCACCACGCCGTCATGCTACCGGAACTCATCCACTACCTCGCCGTCTTGCTGGATCAAGAAGTCGAGGACGTCACCGAGCTGAACGTGTGCTGAACGCGGAGGTGCCGTACGTTCGGTGCTCGGTCGGTTGGATCGTGAAGTTGTTCGACGACATCAACCGCGTTGTTCTAACGCTTCCGCTTACGGTCTACGAGGGTACATAGACACACTCCCCCTCTCGTAGCTATGCATCTCCATGGATAGATCTTGCGTGTGCGTAGAAATTTTTTTGTTTTCCATGCAACGTTCCCCAACAGTATCAAAGACATAAATAAAGATAGCAAAGGGTAGCGTATGTCTCACACCATACATAGGTCTCAAAGTCTCACACAAACCAATGCAAAGCAAATAAGATAAAGAGTTCACAAGCATAAAACATGAAGCAAATAAGGCAAGCTTGTGACTCGGCAACCCTGCAAATCACCCGGTCCTAAACTCTCTCCCCCTTTGGCATCGAGACACCAAAAAGGCAAAGACTGACTAACGTCCCATGGTGGTAGCACTACTCCTCATCCTCATCCATGGAGTTGTCGGACTCCTCCTCCTCCTCGTGATCCTCAGACTCCTCCTCGATCTCCTCATCAACAGCAGGTGGAGGTGCAGAGGTGGCAGCATTGGAGTTATCTGAGCCTGTCCATCGGCTGCTCTTGGAGATCCACTTCTCCTCAGACGTAATCCTCTGCTCAGAACCACTAGGAGCCTCCAAGTCCAACTTCCTCATCATAAGAATCTGACGGCGGCAAGACTTCTTTTCCGCCACATGAGCCTCATACATCTTATGCTGGATGTCAGTCTAGAGGCAAAATAGCTTGCGGACCTTCTTCTTGAGCTTGGCAGCCCAAGATGGCTGCTCAGTGGGTGGCACATAGTCTGACTCATCAGACTCATCAGAATCAGCGGCGGGAATCTCAATCTCAGGGGCTGGTACAGCGCCCGAGTGCTCCTTCTACCTCAACTTGATCACCTCATGAGACATAAGAATGCCAATCTCTAGGGTCTCCTCTGGGAACTGAGAGCGCCAAGTGTCCACAATTAGCTTGAAGATGAAGGGTGCATAGATCGACACCTTCCGGCCATATACAGCAGACCGGAGCTCGGACCACATTACGTGGGACACATCCAGGACACAGGTCTTGCTCTTCTCCTTCTGGCACATAATGAGCATGTCTACCAGATAACCGTGCACCATATCAAAGTTCCCAACACGAGGGAAGAGAGTGTGTCTGAAGATGCGATGCATGATATCCAGAAACGGTATCAACTCCTTGACATCTCCCTTGATAGTCTTCTTGATGGTCATGTAGCGAAATAACTTGGACTTGTGGGTGGGGGCAGTCTCCTTGTGAGGGCGAAGACCAAGGGTGTTGTCCAGCCCATCATCGCCGTAGCCCAAGCTGTTCATGAAAAACTTCCATGTAGTCTGCAGCTATCTGCCATGAGTCATCCAAATCATAGTCCTTGCTTCATCATTACCAAAGTGCACAGTGGCATAGAACTGAGCCACCATCTCTGGGTCAAAGTACTGGTTGAAGGTGATGATCTTCATAATGTCAAACTGCTCACACAGTGCCAGAGCCTCTCCAATGCCGTGTCCTGCTGCATGTGATCAATGTTGATAGACTTGGTCTTGATAAAAAGATTCTTCTTGTCCTTGAGCACATCATGATACACTGAGGCCTGATCCTTGTTCCAGAATGGACGATTCACTAGAGTTGGATCCTGAGGGCGACAGTAGGGATTACGCTCACGATAGGCGCAATACTCATTGCTATTCATCTCAGACACTGCCTTGGCCTTCTCCTTCTACTTCATAGCAACTGACATGGTGCTCCCTGACTACCTCTGCCTGGCTTGTGCACTGGAAGCTTCTCCTGCATCACTGGAGGTACGGCCGTGCTTCGGATTCTTGCGGCGAGCTTGATATGGACCGGAGCCACTACCACCTGACCAAGACACAAGATAGAAGGGAAAGCAGGTGTAAATGAATATGCATAAGCCAAAGGAATCAAAAAGTAAGAAGGAAGCAATGTTGCAGAAATTTTTGAAGTTGGTAGTTCAAGCGGTAGTATCGCGGTCTAGCAGGTGTAGTACCGCTTGGGCCTTAAGCGGTAGTACTGCTTTGGATGAGCGGTAGTACCGCCCGAGGCGCAGGCGTGCTACGGCGGCTAGATCCGGTAGTACCGGAATCACCAAATCCACAAATACTCCAATATAACTTCAATTCTCCTATCTAGCAGTCATTCCCCGTCCTAAACATGCCACGATTTAGCCAAAAATCGACGAACACAACACGCATTGCCCTAGAACCTAGATTCAAAGGAGAGAACCGTAGGAGTGAGAAACAGGGGCAATACCGACATCCATGGCAAGAGGATATGGTGGGGATCGATCCCACCGGACGGAATTGAGGATGACGGCACGGATGCGGCATGCCGAGGGCGGCGGCCCGGCGGTTTTCGTCGCTGTTGGAGGAGTTCGTGGGGAGGGAGAGAAGTGAATGGGTACGGGGGAGTTGGAACTCCCCCTGCCCGACACTTAACCCCCCCCCCAACGGACTCTTAAGTGGTAGTACCGCTCCGAGGGGCGGTAGTACCGCCTCAATACTACTCAAAGACAGGAGACCCAGTAGTACCGCCCCAAGCGGTAGTACCGTAGGCTGGAGCGGTAGTACCGCATTAAGTGGTAGTACCATCCCAAAACCAGCGGTAGTACCGCTTGCAGCTCAGAAAACTGCCAAGATCAAACATTTGGAATGGAAGCTTATGCACAAGAGATGTTTGAAGATGAGAAAGGCTTGGGTTGGAGACTGAAACATAACAAATGGGAAGGAACACTCCAAGGACAAAAGAGACAAAAGAGAAGAACAACCTTAGAGTGAACCAAAACACAAAAAGACCTAAACATCTAGATAAGACAATCAAATCCAAAGAGAACCAAACCTCTTCCAAGAGAAGAGGGTCGGTGGCTGGAGCCACCTATGTTTGAGTCAAATGGTTTGGCACCGCAAAGATTTTAACCTTGGGTCCAAGACCAAAACTCATCTTTGAAGCACAAGTACCATCAAGAATGGCTAATGTGAAATATTGATTCTATTTATGCATAATAAGGAGAGTGTGAGTTCATGAAGGGAACAACACTCCCCCTATGTCCATGCCTACATCTAGAACAAGATAAAATGATGAGTGCGGTGGGATGTGCATTGCTTCAAGCCACATTGCTCAAATCAATGATATTTAGCTCATGTCTTAACTCGCGAAATCTTGCTTCATCCAATGGCTTCGTGAAAATATCCGCAAGTTTCTCTTGAGTCCCTACAAAGATAAGGTCAATCTCCCCACGCTTGATATGATCCCGGATGAAGTGATGACGAATCTCAATGTGCTTCATCTTGCTATGTTGCACGGGGTTGTAGGAGATCTTGATTGCACTTTCATTGTCACATAGAAGAGGCACTTTGTCATAAGTGACACCGTAATCCTTTAAAGTTTGCCTCAACCATAGCAACTGTGCACAACAACTCGCGGCGGCAATGTACTCGGCCTCGGTGGTGGAGAGAGACACACAATTTTGCTTCTTGGAAGACCAACTCACCAAAGAGCGACCAAGGAATTGGCACCCTCCGGAAGTGGACTTCCTCTCCACACGGTCCCCTTCCCAATCCGAATCCGAATATCCCGTGAGATCAAAGCTTGCTCCTTTGGGGTACCATAAGCCAAAGTATGGGGTATGAGCCAAATATCGAAAGATTCGCTTGACCGCCACATAGTGACTTTCCTTAGGTGCGGCTTGAAACCGTGCACACATTTCCACACTCAACATGATATCCGGTCTAGATGCACAAAGGTAAAGCAATGATCCAATCATGGAGCGATATACCTTTTGATCCACCGCTTTACCATTGGGAACAATGTCAAGTTGGCACTTCATTGGCATTGGAGTCTTGGCCGGCTTGACATCATCCAACTTGAATCTCTTGAGCATGTCTTGGGTATATTTGGCTTGGTTGATGAAGGTTCCTTCTCTTCTTTGCTTGACTTTGAACCCGAGAAAGAACTTCAACTCTCACATCATAGACATCTCAAACTTCTCGGTTATGAGTGCGGCAAACTCATCATTGAAAGCTTTGCTGGGAGAACCAAAAGTAATATCATCAACATATAGTTGGCATATGAACAAATCCCCTTTAACCCTCTTAGTAAAAAGAGTGGGATCAATTTTCCCAATTTCAAACCCACGATCTTGCAACAACTCAGTAAGGTGCTCATACCACGCACGTGGGGCTTGTTTAAGGCCATAGAGTGCCTTATCGAGTTTATATACATGATTGGGGAACTTGGGATCCTCGAACCCCGGGGGTTGTTTGACATACACCAACTCATTAAGGGGACCATTAAGAAATGCACTCTTCACATCCATTTGTTGCACCTTGAAATCATGATGAGATGCATATGCAAGCAACATGCAAATAGATTCAAGACGAGCAACGGGAGCGAAAGTTTCACCGTAGTCGACTCCTTTGACTTGGGAGTAACCTTGAGCCACCAATCTCGCCTTGTTGCGAATGACGATACCATGTGCATCTTGCTTGTTCTTGAAGATCCATTTGGTTCCAATGACATTATGATTCTCCTTTGGCCTTGGCACCAATTGCCACACTTTGTTGCGTTCGAAGTTGTTGAGTTCTTCATGCATGGCTTCTAGCCAATCCGGATCCTCGAGCGCCTAATAGACCTTTTGGGGTTCAACACAAGAAACAAACACGTGATGCTCACAAAAGTTTGTTAAGTTTTACGAGTAGTTACCCCCTTTCTTAGGCTTCCAATGACGTTCTCCATAACGTGTTGTTGGTGTTCTAGTGTGGAAGCAATCTTGGCGGCACAACGCTCTAATTGCTCTTCAAGAGAAATTTGAGGAGCTTCATCTTGATCATCTTGAGCGTCGTCTTGAGCTTGCTCTTGGTCATGAGCATGATCTTGGGCATCACTTGGTGAATCACTATCATCATGAGGTTGATCTTGCCCTTGATCTTGTTCACTTGGTTGAGGGCCTTCACTTTGATCTTCGGAAGCGTGTGGGTCAAGTGTCGGTGATGGTTCCACTTGCGTAGAACATTGTCCTTCTCCTTCAGCCACAAGCGGTTCCTCAATGGGTAGGATTTGACCAACTCCCATTCTTCTTATGGCTTGAGTAGGAATTTCATCACCTACATCACAAAGACCACTTTGCTCCACTTGGGAGCCATTATTCTCATCAAAATCCACATTACACGTCTCCTCAATGAGTCCATTGGACTTGTTGAGCACGCGGTAAGCATGAGAGTTTGTAGCATAACCAACAAATATGCCCTCTTGAGCTCTAGTTTCGAATTTAGACAAACGAGCACCTTTCTTGAGAATGAAACGCTTACAACCGAACACCCGGAAGTACTTGAGGTTGGGCTTGTTGCCGATAAGTATCTTATATGGAGTCTTGTTCAAGCCTTTGCGGAGGTAGAGCCGATTGGATGCATGACATGCGGTGTTGATGGCTTCGGCCCAAAAGTTATACGGAGATTTGAATTCCGCAATCATGGTCCTTGCCGCGTCCCTCAATGTCCGGTTCTTCCTCTCCCTACACCATTTTGTTGAGGGGTATATGGTGCGGAATATTGATGCTTGATCCCCTCATCACTAAGAAACTCATCCAAGGTGTAGTTCTTGAACTCGGTGCCGTTGTCACTTCTAATGATCAATATTTTTGCATCATGTTGACGTTGAGCTTCATTTGCAAAGTCGATCATGGTTTGTTGGGTCTCGCTCTTCCTCTTGAAGAATATACCAATGTGTATCTTGAGTAGTCATCCACAATCACCAAGCAATACTTTCTTCCCCCAATACTATCAAAAGATGGAGGCCCAGAGAGATACATGTGAAGGAGCTCCAATGGCCTCTTGGATGATATAATAGTCGTGGGTCGGTGATCCGTATCATGTAGCTTTCCTTTGATACAAGCACTGCAAGCACGATCTTTGGCAAAACTAACATTTGTTAGTCCACAGACATGGTCCCCCTTGAGGAGACTTTACAAAGATCTCATATTGACGTGGGCTAAATGGCGATGCCAAAGCCACCCCACATCAACTTTAGCCATTAGGCAACTCGCGGTCTTAGCGGGTTTCTCCGAAAAGTTAACCACATAGAGACTGTTCTCGACATGCCCAACAAAGTCTACTTTAAGAGTCTTGCTCCACAAAAGGGCCACGGTATCAAGATCAAAGAATGTAGCAAAGCCCATAAGTGCAAGTTGACGAACGGAAAGTAAATTGTATGCAAGGGTCTCAACAAGCATGACTTTCTCAATGGATAAATCTTGAGAAATGACAACCTTGCCAAGACCCAATACCTTAGAAAGTGAAGCATCACCAAATTGGACATGGGTGGGCATAGATGGGCTTGGTTGCACGTCCACCAGCAAGTCCTTGCTTCCGGTCATATGATTTGTCGTTCCACTATCAAGCAACCATGACACCCCATCGGAAGCAAACTCCTACATAAGATCAATGCTTGGTTTTAGGTACCCATTCTTGAATGAGTCCTTTGATGTTAGTAACAAGGGTCTTAGGAACCCAAATAGAACACTCAATGTACTCATAGAGAGAACCAACAAATTTGGCATAAACATGCCCATCACTAGCACGGCATAAAACATAAGAAGGATTAAAATTGCCGGCTTTGTTGGAAGGAGTGGTTTTGCCCCTCTTGGCATCACCACCACCACCTTGTTCTTCTTCTCCTTAGGAGCACTCTCTCCCTCTTTGACAAATACCTCTTTGAGAGGGAGAGCTTACTTGGTCTTGCTTTTCTTCTTCTTCTTTGACTTGGGTGCAAAACCAAGTCCCTCCTTTGCCACAACTTCCTTCTGATTGCTCAAAAGTTTGTTGAGGTTCTTCTCACCTTGTATGCAAGTCACAAGGCCCTTCTCAAGTTGCTCTTTCAACTTGGCATTCTCCTCCACAAGATGAACATGCTCACAACAAGGGTTAGTTGCATGGGCATTATCAATTAGAACAAAAGGAGGACACATGGCTATCTCCTTAGTTAGCTTCACTTGGAGTTGATCATGAGACTCCTTGAGTGTAGCATGAGTACTTTTCAAAGCCTTGTCAAGTAACTCAAACTCCTCTTTGAGTCTAGCATGGCCAACCCCAAGCTCAACATTCTCGGATTTAAGCACACGAGCAAGAACTTGAGCATGATCATGAGCTTTCTTTAATTTAGCAAGGTCATCATTTTGTAACTCCTCAAGAGCCACTCGAAGACATTGCTCTTCCACAAGAGCATGAGAAAGCTCCGCAATCTCATCTGCATAATCATGACTATGCCCTTCCATCTTAGTGATGGTCTCTTCATAAGACTCAATGATATCATTGGCCTCACCTAGTTGTTCCAAGAGAGCAACAAAGTGCTTCTTGGTCTCACCTTTGAGCTTACACAAGAACTTTTCAAACTCATTCTCATCCACCCTTACCTCCTCACTTTCATCCGCACAATCCATCAAGGAAGGATTAGTAGAGATAGAAGTTTTGATGTTGGAGGTTACCTTGTTGACGCCCTTTGCCATGAGGCACTTGAGGGTGGTGGTGAGGTTCTCGTTGGGGGAGTCGAAGAGTGACACCGAGGTTGGGGTAGAGGTGGCACTGGCCACAGAGGCCGTTGCAATCCCTTCACCACTAGCATCATCATCATCGGAGTTGTACTCTTCATGCACCACCAACCCCTTTTGAGGCACCTTCTTTGTGAAGTTGTTCTTGCTAGGGAAGGGCTTGGACTTATCCTTGCAGATGAGCTTGCCTCCATTGTCTTCCCTCTTCTAATAGGGGCAATCCACGATGAAGTGACTCACATTGCCACAATTGTAGCAAGTCCTCACATGTTGCTTGCCCTTGGAGCCACTTGAGTTGTTCTTGGAGAAGTTGGGCTTGGAGTTTCTCTTGTTGCCCCAAAATTACCTTGACGCAAGAGCCATGTGCTCGTGGTAAGCATATTTGGTGTCTTCGGGGCAACACTCTTCTTCATCCTCTTCTTCATCTTCCGAAATTGCCTTGGCCTTCAAAGCAAGGTTGGGCTTCTTTGACCGTTGGACATGAGCTAGAGCGTTGTCGGCGGTTTTGTTCAAGATGTTCATTGCAACGAACTCATCCAACAAATTACTCGAAGACAAGGTGTGTAAGTCCGGTCTTTGACGGATCACGGAGGACATGCTTTTCTTGAATGGCATGATGGCCTTGAGAAACTTGCACTTGACCCAATTGTCATCTGTGTTCTTGCTCCCATGATCTCGGAGTGAGACCGCAAGAGTAGTCAATCTCCGGTAAAACTCACGAGGATCTTCATCATCATTCATCACAAACTCATCGGCCTCATCAAGCACGACCTCAAAGTTGGAGCGTTGAATGCTTGAGCTTCCCGTGTACAAAGAGTTTATGTGCTCCCATGCATCTTTGGCAAGAGTGAATGGGTGCAAGTGAGGAAGCTCTTCGGGAGGCATTGCGGCTTGAAGAATGAACAAAGCGGAGTGATTGAGTTGATTGTCCACTTCTTCTCTTGGGGTCATGTTGCTTGGATCATGGGGGTAGAAGCCTTCCTCGATTACCCTCCAAAGTTGTGTTGAGCTGTGATTCAAATGAGACTTGATACGAAAAAACCCAATTAGGAAAATTATTCAAATCAAGCTTGGGTGGAGGCCCATGAGAGTTAATATGAGGTGAGGGGACCGGTCCTCCATAGACCGGGGGAGGGGCAACCGCGGCGTGGATGCCCGACCCATTCTTTCCTTGAGAGGGACTAGGCTTTATGCTATTAGTCGTCTCCTTGCCGGAGTCGACATCCGTTTCTGAGGAAGTAGGTTTACCTACTTCCTTGGGAGCGGTGGAAGATTTTATACCCTCAAGGATTAGATAGGATGTCCTTGACCTCGTCCACTACGGTTGTTTTAACTGAGGCCATAGCCTCATCTAAATAATTCCGAGTGACCGTGGTCGAGTCCACCGCCGCGAGAACATCCTCATCCCTCATCCCGTCGTTAAGAATACTCTTTAGGCGGTAAAACCCTTAATAAAGAGACGAGGCTCTGATACCAATTGAAAGGATCAATATGGTTGACTAGAGGGGGGTGAATAGGCAACTACCAAATTTTAGCTCTTTTAATCAAATTAGGGTTAGCAACAAAATAGGTTGTCTAGATATGCAACTAGGTGGACAACCTATATGACAAGCACAACAACAAGCTCACAAGCAAGCACAAGATACAAACACAATATAAGCTTGCACAAAGTAAAGATAAGAAGTAACCACAAGTGGAGTCGATGGAGACGACGATGTGTTACTGAAGTTCCCTCCCTTTAGGGGGGGGTACGTCTCCGTTGGAGCGGTGTGGAGGCACAATGCTCCCCAAGAAGCCACCAGGGCCACCGTATTCTCCTCACGCCCTCGCACAATGCAAGATGTCGTGATTCCACTAGTGGTGCCCATTAAGGCGGCGACCGAACCTTTACAAACAAGGTTGGGGCTCTCTCCATAACTTAATTGGAGGCTCCCAACACCACCATGAAGCTTCACCACAATGGAATGTGGCTCCGAGGTGACCTCTTCCGTCTAGGGTGCCCAAACACCCAAGAGTAACAAGATCTGCGAAGGATTAGTGGGGGGAATCAAATATCTCTTGGTGGAAGTGTAGATCGGGGCCCTCTCCTCCAAACCCTAGAAGATTAACAAGTTTTGATGGCTAGGGAGAGAGATAGGGCAAAAATGAAGCTTAGGTTAACTATGGAGCTTGGGGGGATAAGAGGTAAGTCTTCTTGGGGAAGAAGACCCCTTATATTATATATAGTGGGGGAAAATCCAACCGTTTTCTGCCCACATCCCGCAAACAAGCGGTACTACCGCTCCGGAGAGCGGTACTACCACTTAGTGCGGTAGTTCGAGCTATTGCCTACGAGTACATGAATACAGGAGCAGTAGTGCCATCGGAGCGGTACTACCATCCTCACTAGCGGTACTACCACTAAGTGTCTCAAGTCACAGTGAACCAACGGTACTAGAGGGTCACCAGTACCGGTAACATCCACTCTACTACCGTGAGAGTGGACAAGGGCAATAGAAGCACATAAATAAGCGGAAGTGTGTGCGGTAGTAGAAAGCGGAAGTACCACTCAAGCGGTACTACCGCCCTAATACCGCTCTACTACCGCTAATTCCTCCAAGCTACAGAGAGTCTGCGGTAGTGGGGTAGTACTAGCGCAGTAGTACCGCGGCAGCGGTACTACCGCTCTCTACTACCGCCCAACTACCGCAAAAGCAATTAAGACCACAGTAGCCCAAAAACAAGCGGTAGTGCCCGCGGCACTGAAATGCAGAAGTACCACTGAAGCGGTACAACCGCTTCATAGGGCGGTACTACCACTTGGGTGCTTCAAGAAAGCCCAAGAACAAAACAGCAGGAACTCCAAAGTTGCGGGAAGGGTATGTGGGTGTATATGGGTATGTGTACGTGTTGATTCCACCCAAACCTTTCCAAAGCGGACCCCCTCTTAATAGTACGGTTTTCCTATGACTCAAATCCACCAAAAAAGAAACGTCAAAAAATCCGTCTTCGCTCTCTCTTTCACCGAAGGGAATAAACCGTCTTGTGCCACATAATAGAATATCTGAAATGCTCAATGCACACGGTTAGTCCGCAAATAGCATTGTCATCAATCACCAAAACTAATAGAGAGAAATATGCCCTAACACCAGGCGTGCCGCTGACCACCTCCCGCGCCACCAATGGACGGCAGCACTCCAAACCGAGCAGCCCCGCCGCCGTGGCATGCCGCCACCACCGCGCAGCCACCGCCTCAAGTCGCCCAGCCGCACCACATGACGCCTGCGCGGGCCGCGGCCGTGGCCGCCCTATGCGAGCGACACGCCCCCCTCACGACCTCTACAGCCTGTGCTGCAAGCACTCGGGCAGGGGGGAAGAGGAGCCCCACCGACGCCGACCGGGCTTTGCCCGATGGCAGCGAGGGAGAGGGAAGGTGGAGGGTTGTTGGGAGCCGGCAGCAGCTAGGGTTCCATCCTGCCGCCCCCGGGAGCAGCCCAGGCAAAAAAGGGGATCGGGGATCCTCAGTCGGAGCCCACAGCACCATAACTCTAACCTTCGGGAATTACTCAAAAATGCTTCATTTCCGCTAGCTGATAAGGGCATCTCCAATGCTATCATCCAAAAGGGACACACTATCTGTCCGCAGATCACGTCCGAACACATCCGCGTACATGATACATAAGCCTATCATCCAACCATGTCCTTTAAATAGGCATCAATCTGAACAGTAGAGGTGGGTCAGGCGAAGCACATTGCACAAGCTTGCAGAGTTACAAAGTTACAGAGAGTGAGAGGGGGGAGATGAGTGATTGGGTGAAATTCACCTTGATGTGTTGACATTAGCCACGCTCGCCATCCTCGACGCGCCACACCTATGAGCATTAAAACCTAATTATTCACAAATAATATCCTGATTTGATTGCCTATTATTCAATGAGACCTAGTAGTATGACACAACATATATCTAAATATAAACTGTATTATAACCTTCAACTTGCACAACCATATGTAAAATGTAACATTACTACAACTAGCTTATTTAAAGTACTCGGTGGTGTCACACATGGCGAATGAAAGACCATCTTGGTCATTTCAGTATTTAGATAGTAACATGTTCAGATATGGTTCAAACTTACGTGGACCTTTTTTTTAAGCTCAGATCGCTGATACGTCTCCGATGTATCTATAAGTTTTTATTGTTTAATGCTATTATATTATCAATTATATATACTTTATATGCAATTTTATATCATTTTTTGGAACTAACCTATTAACCCAGTGCCCAGTGCCAGTTGCTGCTTTCTGCTTGTTTTTGGTTTTACAGGAAATCGCTACCAAACGAAGTCCAAACGCTACGAAACTTTTTGACGATTTTTTTCTGGACCAGAGGGACCCTAGAAGCTTCGGGGGAGGACCAAAAGCCAGACGAGGAGACAACAAGACAACAAGGCGTGCCCAGGGGGGTAGGCGCGACCTGATGTCTTGTGGGCCCCACGTGGCTCCGTTTGACCTAATTCCAGTGCTATAAATTCTCTAATATCCCAAAACCCCGAGACCCGAAACAATTCTTCCGCCGCCGCAAGTCTCTGTTCTTCCGCGATCCCATCTGGAGGTCTTCGCCAGTACTCTGCCGGAGGGGGAATCGATCACGGAGGGGTTCTTCATCAACCTTGCTACCCTTTGATACGTCTCTGACGTATCTATAATTTTTGATTGTTTCATGCTATTATTTTATCAATCTTACATACTTTATATGCAATTTTATATCATTTTTGGGAACTAACATATTAACCCAGTGCCCAGTGCCAGTTCCTGTTTTTGCCTATTTTATTGTTTCAGGGAAAAACTATACCAAACGAAGTCCAAACGCGATGAAACTTTACGGTGATTTTTTCTGGACTAGAAGACACCCAGGAAGCTTTGGGAGGAGGCCAGAAGCCTTACGAGGGAGCCACAAGCTCACCCCGCGCGCCCCTAGGGGGGGTGCACCACCTGAGCTTGTGGGCCCCTCGTAGCTCCTCTTGACCTAATTCCACTTCTACAAATTCTCTAAAATCCCAAAACCATCAGAGCAAGACCCGAAACAATTCTTCCATCACCGCAAGCCTCTGTTCTTCCGCGATCCCATCTGGAGGCCTTTGCCGGTACTCTGCCGGAGGAGGAATCGATCACGGAGGGGTTCTTCATCAACCTTGCTGCCCTTCCGATGATGTGTGAGTAGTTCCTAGAGGACCTATGGGTCCATAGTGATTAGCTAGATGGCTCTCTGTCTCTCTCTTTGATCTTCAATACAATGTTCTCTTCAGAGATCGATATGATGTAATACTTTTATGCGGTGTGTTTGTTGGGATCCGATGAATTGTGGGTTTATGATCAGATTATTCATTGAAAGTAATTGAGTTATATTCTGAACTTTATTATGTATGATTGTTATAGCTATGTAATGCTTTCCGATCTATGAGTTTTCTTTGGCCAAGTTGATGATTAGATCTTCGGTGGAAGTGGTGCATAGTAGTAGGTTCAATCTTGCGGTGTCCTCACCTCGTGACAGAAGGGGTAGCGAGGCACGTGTTTGTATTATTGCTACTAAGGATAAAACGACAGGGTTCAATCATATTGCTTGATTTTATTTTGTCTACATTATGTCATCATACTTCATGCATTACTCTGTTTGTCATGAACTTAATACCTAGAGAGGCAAGCATAGAAGCGCTCTCGAAGTGGAGTAATAGTAGTAGATGCAGGCAGGAGTCGGTCTACTTGTCATGGATGTAATGCCTATATACATGATCATGCCATGAATAACGTCATAACTATGCGCTTTTCTATCAATTGCCCAACAGTAATTTGTCTACCCACCGTATGCCATGCTTATGAGAGAGATGCCTCTAGTGAAAACTATGGCCCCCGGGTCTACTTTAATCATATTACTAAAACCCTATTTCCTTTGCTGCAATTTATTTACTTTTATTTTACTTTGTAATTTATCTATCTATAACTATCGGATTTAATCCTTGCAATTAACGAGTACAAGGGGATTAACAACCCTCTTGCCCGCGTTGGGTGCAAATATTTGCTCTTGTGTGTGTAGGTGCTGTCGACAGTTGTTTGCGTGAATCTCCCACTGGTTCGATAACCTTGGTTCTCTACTGAGGGAAATACTATCCGCTACTATATAGCATCTCCCTTCCTCTTCAGGGAAAATCCCAACACAGCTCACAAGTAGCACCCTTCCGATGATGTGTGAGTAGTTCCCACAGGACCTATGGGTCCATAGTTAGTAGCTAGATGGCTCTCTCTCTCTCTCTCTTTGATCTTCAATACAATGTTCTCTTCGGAGATCGATTCGATGTAATCTTTTTGCGGTGCGTTTGTTGGGATCCGATGAATTGTGGGTTTATGATCAGATTATTCATTGAAAGTAATTGAGTCTTTTTTGAACTTTATTATGTGTGATTGTTATAGCTTTGTATTTCTCTCTGATCTATCTGTTTGGTTTGGCCAACTAGATTGATTTATCTTCAGCGGGAGAGGTGCTCTGTGGTAGGTTCAATCTTACGGTGTCCTCACTCTGTGACAGGAGGAGTAGCGAGGCACGTATTGTATTGTTGCTACTAAGGGTAAAATGGCAGGGTTTAATCATATTGCTTGGTTTTATTCTGTCTACATTATGTCATCATACTTCATGCATTACTCTGTTTGTCATGAACTTAATACGTAGAGGCAAGCATAGAAGCGCTCTCGAAGTGGAGTAATAGTAGTAGATGCAGGCAGGAGTCGGTCTACTTGTCACGGACGTAATGCCTATGTACTGATCATGTCATGAATAACGTCATAACTATGCGCTTTTCTATCAATTGCCCAACAGTAATTTGTCTACCCACCGTATGCTATGTTCTTGAGAGAGATGCCTCTAGTGAAAACTATGGCCCCCGGGTCTATTTAAATCATATTGCTAAAACCCTAATTTACTTGATGCAATTTACTTCTTTTTATTTTCTTTTGCAATTTATATATCTTCCACTATCAGATTTAATCCTTGCAATTAACGAGTATAAGGGGATTAACAACCCTCTTGCCCGCATTGGGTGCAAGTATTTGCTCTTGTGTGTGTAGGTACTGTCGACGGTTGTTTGCGTGAATCTTCTATTGGTTCAATAACCTTGGTTCTCTACTGAGGGAAATACTATCCGCTACTATATTGCTTCACCCTTCCTCTTCAGGGAAAATCCCAACGCAGCTCAAAAGTAGCAATCGCAAAAAAAGAACTCAAGCTGGGTCACAGATGGCTCCATATGGGTAAATCATCACAATACAGGAGAGTGATCTAGCAAAAGTAATCCATCATGCCCCCCCTCCCATAGATATCTGAAACAGAGAAGAATGAGATTATATAAAACCACCAAATAAATCATATTCAAGAAGTAATTAGCTATTTCAATGATCCAAATAGTAATGGAACAATGACCACTATTTCATCAACTAAACAAATATGACATGGAATGATCAAAATATACAACAATCTAGTCCAAGATTTTTCTATGCATTGGTGTAGGTAACAAATAAGCAGAAATAAATCACCACGTCCTGCTCCCATTGTCAACAAACCACATAATTCTTTGTGGTGCAAGGCCTGATGATTGGGCCAACATTAAGTAATGAGATAGGATCTACCCATCTCATGATCGGAGCTGTCACTAAAGAAATTTTAACATTCTAATAAATGATCCCCTTCCAATCATCTAAAATGGACAAATATATGAGTGCATGAAAGGATCAAGAATAGAAATTCTCTACAGCCAGAAAGGAGATGGTTTAATTTTCAAAAAAAAAGGAGGACGAGGAGGAAACCTCCCACCATGGTGTTGGAAATATGCGCTAGAGGCAATAATAAAGTTTTTATTACCATATTACCTTATTCTTGATAAATGTTTATTCTCCATGCTATAATTGTATTAACTGGAAACTCAAATACATGTGTGGATACATAAACAAATATTGTGTCCCTAGTAAGCCTCTACTAGACTAGCTCGTTGATTAAATAAGGTTAAGGTTTCCTAACCATGGACATGAGTTGCCATTTAATAACGAGGTCATATCATTAGGAGAATGATGTGATGGACAGAGCCAATCATAAGCTTAGCATCTGATCGTGTCACTAAGTTGAAATTGCTACAGCTTTCTTAATGTCAAGTATTTGTTCCTTAGACCATGAGATCATGCCACTCCCTAGTACCGGAAGAATGCTTTGTGGGCATCAACCATAACTTCGTAACTGGGTGATCATAAAGGTGCTCTTCAGGTATCTCGGAAGGTAATAGTTGGGTTGCATGGTTCAAGACTGGGATTTGTCACTCCATGTGACGGAGAGATATCTCTAGGCCCTCTCAGTAATACAAGATCCTAAGTAGCTTGCAAGCATGTGACTAATGTATTTGGTCATGGGGGTATTGTATTACGGAACGAGTAAAGAGAACTTGCCGGTAACGAGATTGAACTAGGCATGGTGATACCGGCGATCGAATCTCGGGCAAGTAACATATCGCCAGACAAAGGGAATTGTATACGGGATTATTTGAATCCTTGACATCGTGGTTTAACCGATGAAATATCTTCATGGAATATGTGGGAACCATTATGGGCATCCATGGTCCCGCTATTGGTTATTGATCGGAGAGGAGTCTTGATCATGTCCACATATTCTCGAACCCGTAGGGTCACACACTTGATGTTCGGTGTCGCTAGGGTTTGATGAGATAATAAGATGGTGTTATCAAATTTTGATTCGGAGTCTCGGATGGGATCCCGGACATCACAAGGAGCTTTGGAATGGTCCGGAGAAAAGAAAACATATATGGAAAGTATTTTTAGGGTTACCGGAAAAGTTCGGGATTTTCGGTATTGTACCGGGAAGGTTCTAGAAGATTCCGGAGTGGGACCCACCTGCATGGAGGGACCCACATGGACGTGGGTGGTGGGCCAAGGCGCCACACCTCTGGTCCATGCGCACCAAAACCCCCCTAAAAGGAATAGGATCAAATCCCGAAGGGATAAGATCAAGATCCCTAAAAAGGAGGGATCGCGATCGGTGGGGATGGAAGGAGGGGATTTCCTTCCCCCCTTTGGTGCGCAGCCCCTAGAGGCTTGGAGGAGGGGCCAAGCATCCTCCCCCATGCCTATAAATAGAGGAGGGACGGGATGGCCGCAGCACTGGACATCCCGGTTGCTGGCCGCCTCCCTCTGGTTCCATACGTCCCTCATCCGCGCAGTTCTTAGCGAAGCACTGTCGGATTTCCACCATAATTCCGCCACCACGCCGTCGTGCTGCCGAGATCGATCTCATCCACCTCTCCCCCTCGCTTGCTGGATCAAGAAGGAGTAGACGACATCAAGCTGCACGTGTGTGCAATTCGGAGGCATTGTTCATGTGGTGCTGCATCGGATTGATCCGACGAAAGTATGACAACATCACCCATGATCTTTAGATCGTTAAACGCGCGTGTTCTACAAGGGTATGTAGACCTTTTCCCACTCATTCCTAGCATCTAGTAGATTGGATCTTGGGTTTATTCATTCTCTCGTAGGAAAAAAAATGTTTTCCTTGCAACGAATCCCATCACATGGGCCCGTGTACACTTGTTTATCAACTCACATCGCATAGTTAAGAATGAAAAGGACCACTTCTACCGAAATGCTAGTATTACTATTGAGCAATACATGGGAGTAACCCGCATCACAAAGACATAAATATATCAAGTTTTATATGAATCACACTTGATAACTCTGTGCAGCTGAATAATGACTACAACCAAGGAATATATAACTCGCCATTCCTTTATGTTAAAAACTGCTAGATATGTGCTTCAAAACCATAAGCATTATAGACATGTATGTGCTTAAAAAAAAGCAGATCATTTAAGTTGACATGTATTAATGGAAAGCGTTAACTTTGATAAAGTGTAGAAGCAAATTGAGATTGCAGGTTTGTTTCATTCTAACACCAACACATAAAAGACGACCACTTCATAAGTGAAAGGAATAACAAATACTCCCTCCGATCCCAAAAAAGTGTCGTGACATTACTTCAGTAAAAGCTCGGGTATTATGATACTAAGTAAATAGCCATATGTAAAATCCTAATTACCCTTCAAGCAATTTGAAAAACATGTCGTCTCCATGGATCGTTCGCCTGTAAATTTCATTTGAGATGTATGGGCAGAAGTTCTCATCATGAGAGAAAGAGGCCAAGCTGTTCTCCATGCCCTTCATCTGCAGGTCTTCCCATCTATCAAATTGAAAGTTTGAAGCCCATCAAAGAATCACCACATGAGCAGAAAACAAAATAAAACAATTGCATACCTTGTACGGAGGTGGCTGGGATGGGCGGCTCGTTGAACAGACGCCTCTTCATCAACCCGCAACCACCGTCGAATATCTCCACCTTAGCCTGGGAGCAGGCCGTCGTAATCGACCCCAATCTGAGCCCTGCGGAGGAGAGCGTCGGGAGAGAAGCCTGCCGAGGATGACCATTGCCGCGGCGCGGAGCTCCGTAGGGGTGGGCGGCGCCATGAGGCAACGACGAGAGGCACAACAAGGAGTTGAAGGTGGAGGAGATGACGACCGAAACATGTGAGAGCATGTAGAAGAGGAGGTAGACGAGTACGCGTGGGACGGCTGGCGAGGACTGGCTGGTGGCTTGCAGCGAGGGATGGTGGGTGGCGGCAATGACTTGCAAGGAAGGATGGAGGAGGGAGGCAGTGGCGGATCCAGGATTGGAGCAAGCCCCGGGCCCAAAAAAAAATTTTGTCACGAGAGAAAAACTTAAAATCCATCAGGCTACAGCTACCTCAAAAGAATACCTCAAATATGGCTCAATTGCACCAAAAATTTAGAATTTAAACTCAATGCTTAAAGATACAACAAAATAGATAAAAAGATGACAAGAACTACGAACAGTACGTGCGGTAAAAAGAGTACCAAATCAATGGCTTGCTTCATCAGTGTCTTCCATAACTTGATCAATGGTGGAAGAAGAGCCAACACCTTAGAGAAATCAGAAGCAAAATTTCATGAGAGAAGACATAAACATCAAGTGAAACAATTAACATTGTACAAACACTACGACGAGGTAAAGTTCCTTTGCGAAATCTATAGGCTTGAAAGCGATATATAATAGCATCATCATCAACCTTTGCAAATATTTCTCGCTCAATATTGCACACCATGGAATAATTCAACCAATCATCACCCATCTTATTCCTCAACTCAGTCTTGATAATACTCATAGCTGAGAAAGCTCTTTCCACTGATGCGGTTGCAACCGGCAAAATCAATGCCAACTCAATAAGACGATATACCAAAGGAAAGACTATGTGTCTATCAGTTTGAACCATCTTCACAGCAAGACTACCAAGGTCATTACAACTAACAAAACTTGAATCAGCTCTCACATCAGCAATGAAGTTTTCAAGTTGGTTTCTAAGGACAAAAGAAAATCTCATATATGGAGAAGTCATCAGCATACATCTTAGCAAGTTGAACAAGTTTGTCTTCATCAAAATTAGCAAATGAGTTCCTTGGATCAAGACAAGCAATGCATCTCAACAATTGAGTAGATCTTTCAGCAAAGCGGTTATTTAACTCCGTAATTATTTGGTTAAGCGGAACATTGAATATTTCATATCTGAAGCGTTGATAGAAAGTTACCATTTGACCACCACGCCCCCTTGAACGACCCCGAGCGGGTATTGTATCATCCATGTTAGGCAATATAATGTTATGTTTAACACAAAAGTCAGTTGTATCCTTCAAGAGCTGATCCCAACCATTTTCTCTTATATTTTGAAGTTGCCGCAATGTGATCCCAATCAAACTCACTGCTAGAACTATGTTGTGATCTTTCCTTTGCAAACATTGTGACAACTCATTAGTCTTGCCCAATAGTTTGATCATAACATGCAATATGAAAACAAATTCAAAACTTTCCATCTGAGATATCAAGCCACCTGCTGTGGTTCTTTGTGTTAAATTTTCTGCATCATCATGAATGTTCTCTAATACATGCAATACAGATGTCCACATCTCAATAAACCGACACAAAGTTTTATGATGTGTGCCCCACCGTGTATCCCAAGGTCTTACAAGGTTGGTTGCTTGGTTTTTCCCTTTTCCTGAAAAAATTTCCCCAGACTCCAATTGACTAACAATATTATCATGTTGTTCTTGGGCTAGTCCATCATGTCTCTTACAAGAAGCATTGACGGTGTTGACAATCAAAGTTATGTGGTTAAAGAAATCCAATACAGAGGAACAACACTTGGCAACAGCAACAACCACTAACTGCAACTGATGGGCAAAGCAATGAATATAAAATGCATAAGGATTTTCATCTAGTATCAACCTTTGCAACCCACGAAATTGTCCTCTCATGTTAGAAGCTCCATCGCACCCTTGCCCTCTCAATTTAGACATAGACAAGCCATGTTTAAGAAACATACCATCCAAAGCTGCTTTTAGAGAAGCCGCCCTTGTGTCACCAACATGCTTAATCCCAATGAACCTCTCAATCCAGCAATCCTGGGCAGCAGACGGCGTGGCCGCGTGGCGGAGAGCAGGAGCCAGGAGAGGCCGGAGCAGAGCGGGCGAGGCGGCGAGCCGGCGAGCACCGGAGCAGCAGGGCCAGCAAGGGGGCGGGCGAGCAGGCGAGCGGCGGAGCAGCAAGCCGCCAGCGGCCAGCCAGCAGGGGACGGGCGAGCGGCGAAGGCCGGAGGGCGCGGGCGAGCGGCGGAGGGACCTGGGACGGCCGGGGAGCGCAAGCGCCAGAGCAGAGAGGAGTCACGGGCGGCCGGGCGGGCGGCGGCGGTTGCCTCACCTGCGTGCGTGGCTTGGTCTGGGGCTCTGGGCGTCGGGCGAGCTGGGGTCTCCTGCCGTCCTGGCCTCCTGTGTGAGTGTGTTGGGCTGGGCCCTGGCTGTGTGTTGGGCTAAGCCCCGGGCCCGATTCAAAAACATGCCTAGGTAATAACTAAAAAAAAAGCCACGCCCCGGGCCTGGGCCCAGATCCGCCCCTGGAGGGAGGGGTGTTGCGTTGTGGGGTCGAGGGGAAATAGGGCTAGGGTTATTGGAGTGGCGGCTCGTGTGAAGCAACGCTCACACGGGGCACCAAACGCGCGACGTGCACGCGGCACAGAAGGAGAGGCCCGCCCCACACCTCGAAACGCCTCACCCAGCCAACATCTGCCTGCCACGAGCCCACCATTCATTAGACCTCGAAAACAACTGCTCGGTCAAAACGAACGCCACCGATCCAACGGCCGAATCGAGCCCAAAGGCCGGATTGACCATGATCCAACGGCCAGAAATGCATGAAATCAGGGGCTCGGCGTGGGAGCGAGTTGGCTAGCCTCCTTAAAGGTATAATAAATACAACATGCAACAGCGAGAAGGAGACAAAAGCATTTGATGATTCAGTTTAATTTGTAATTTAAGTTACTGACATTGACCGATCATCATGTACTTTAGCAGTGGCCGAGCTAAAAATCCAAGTTGGGCGGGCCAGGGAGCAAAACAGTGCTACCAAACTGGAAACTCGTGAATTGTTGTGTGCTGGGCTTCATATAATTTTCATTTTTGCTCCAACCCGGGTACTGCTGTAGCTAGGATGCAAGCGGACGGCGTCCGCTTGTCCACGGTCCGCGAACAGAAAAATTGAACTAACACGGTTATATTAAAATAATGAACATTAGTGTAATTTTTGATTTGCAGATGATCGCGGACAAGCGGACGCCGTCCCATTGCATAGCTGTAGCTCCACCAGTGGTACTTAGCATGAGTTTGACATTGACATATTACACGTTATTGAAAATATATATTTATGAGATGTTTGCATGCCGCCTTAGATATAAACATCAGGGTCCGTTATACTACATCTCTCCCAGGATCACCACCCTAATCCCTGACTATTCTCAATGTGAGCCCGGACGCTAATTTGTAACGGCTGCTAATTCTTACAGTTTCGTGAGCTTAATCTGTGAACCGTGCTGGGGCTGTAGAGTTGAGACCGGGTACGGTGCATGCGTGTAAGATGGTGAGAGCTCGAACATGAAGTGTTGCAGGATCACGCTCAATCCCATCTTGGCCTCTAGCAATGCAAAGTTTTGCCCGACGCAAATCCGCGGTCCCCAGCCAAACGGAAAGAACGCCGGCGAGTTCTTGGATGCGCCGGCGATGCCCTCCGCAAACCTCTCCGGCTTAAATTCATCGACATCTTCTCCCCACACATCTGGATCATGGTGAATGCACACAATTGGCAGCGCAAATGTTACGCCGGCTGGATATGTGACGCCTCCCAACTCTGTCTCTTTATAGGCCTCTCGGCCAAGTAGTAGAATCGGTGGGTATAGCCTAAGAACCTCATGCAGTATCATTGTCACCTGCACCGACAGAGAAGATGGACAAATTCAGAGTAGCAATTCGATGAGAAATTGCATAACCGGCTCTCTTATAATGTACTCACGACTTTCAGCCGGTTTATGCCCTCAGGATCCGGCTGGTTCTTTCCGAAGGCTTGAAGAACCTCCTCCCTGGCGCGGTCCTGCCACTCGGGATGCATGCTTAGCACGACCATTGCCCATGTGAGCAGCACCGCGGTTGTCTCCATGCCCGCGAAATAGAAGAGCTTCAGCTCCCCTACTATGTCCTCGGTGGTCATCGTCGGCTTGGAGCTTCCGGCTTCCTGGCTTTCTTCTATGTTGGACTCCATCATCACGCCTAGTAGATCGTCGTTGTCGGCATGGCCATCCATCATCGCCCTCTCCCTCTTTGTGATTACGCCTTTCAGGAGTACTTCGACCTCCCGGGCATTCGCCTTCATCCTTCTATTGAGCTTTGTTGGCAGGAATCTGCATATAAGAATATCATAAATTGGACGCCAATATTATAAAAAAAAATATCTGTGGACTGAGTGGATATCTAGTATTTATTTGCACGAGCACTGAACAACACAAGCAGTACAAATCTATCTCCCGTATATGTACTGTTTGTCTTATATTATTCTCACGCAATACACAAAATGCAGAGATGCACAAGCGTAATGGCACTGCCTGAAAGTATGAGGAGCTCACCTGTAACCGGGAATGTACATCACGTTTGCCATCTTGACAGCATTTTGCGCCTGCTCTGACTGCAACTGGAAGATCTTTCTCCCTTCACTGAAGCTGCTCCCGAACGCCACTCGGGATATCACGTCGCCCGTCAGGTTCTGAAACTCTGGCCACACATCTATCTCCTGCACATCACCCGGCCCCGTAGAGTCTCCCCATCTCCGCACCAATTCGCTCGAACAGGCGGCAAAAGCCGGTAGCATCCTCTGCAAAACCAAATCCCCATTATTAGCCTGCCTGGTGGCTATTGGAAAAGCATATATGTGGATGTGGGTTGATGAGTTTGATTAGGCGGGAGTGGCATGACGTCATGACGGACACCTTGAGCTTCTCGAGATGGAAGGCATGGTTGATGATCGTCCGGTGGGCGACCCACTTGTCGCCCTGGTGGGTCGTCAGCCCGTTGGCCATCAGCCGCTCGATCCGGAGGATGGACCTCTGCTTTCCGAACTGGCCCTGCTTGTTCGACAGGATCTCCCGGAACAGCTGAGGATCGGCCACCACCACCCTCGGCTCCGGACCAAACCATGTCAGAGCGACTTTACCTGCAACAATAATCCCGGTGATCTCTCAAGATCAATCACCACATGGCGTATGGCGGCCTAATTGAGAAGCCGCACGGGCGGTGGTTAATTACCGTGTTGCTTGATGATGGCATGGTCGAACGGCACCGCGCGGGCGGCGACGGCGTGCGAGGACAGCGGCATGGGCTGGGAGCACGCCGCCGCGATGAGCCGCACGTACTCCTTCATGTCGCCGGAGGGGAAGCGGTAGGCCGTGCCGCGGACGCCCTGGGACCGCAGGGCCCGGGCCACCCTCCGCGGGCCGAGCCAGGCGCCGGCCAGCACCCGCCCGGCGCACCACAGCGCGGCCAGCAGGGCCCCGAGAGCGCAGAGCACGCTCCATGGTGGTGAGCCGAGAGTCGCCATGCCGTGAGATTGCGATGAATGAACCCATCTCTCTCGGTCAGTCTCTGTATATGGCCAGCTCAAAAAGTGGTCTCTGTTACCGGCGTGACACGACACGGCAGGTGAAGAGACTAAGATGAGACTTGGGTGGCGGGTTGAACTTTCTTGGCCTGCTGGAGTTGCCGCCGTCGCGGAAAACGACCCGGCCTACTAGCCTAGCGGAGGAAGATGACAGGCGAAAGTGTGCTCGATTAACCTTATCCTAGCCGGAGCGGTCGGCTGTTTTGACGGTGTCTCTCTCGTCGCGCCGCCCGGGCCTGGCGGACGGACCCAAGGCGACGAACACGACGTGGAAGTCCAGGTGCAGTGCACGCACGCCGCCGTGAACTCTCGGGATCCGCCCGCCCTCGTACACGTGCGCTCGAGGTTGAAAGTCTGTTCAACGTCCCCGCAAAAAACAAAAAAAAAGTCTGTTCAACGGTTGCTTTAATTTTCATTGCGACTTTGGCCTTTGTTGGAGGAGAGGGCGCGGCACAACCAAGCACGTTTCTTCCCTACGAAGGCTTCCAAAATGGCGTGCTCTATTTGAAGTTGGAAAATACTACTATTAAACTATTTGAAAAAATATTTGCGAATTTGAAAAACTTTGCATGTATTAAAAAGTGTTGCTGAATTTCAAAAAATATCACGGATTTATAAAGATGTTCGTGAACTTTTTTAAAATTGCTGAACATTTTATTAATCTTGTAAAATATATTTGAAAAATGTTCGCTGCCTTTTTTTACACATTTAAAAATATTCAAATACATAATGAACGTTTTTTTCATATATGGCTTGGTGTCTAATTTTTTCATACACATTTGTACATTTTTCATATATGTCAAAAACACATTTTATACATGTTAAATATTTTTCAAATAAATGATTAAAAAATTTGTAATATGTTTTTTGAATACATGTTAAATATTTTTCAAATACACGATTAACATTTTTCAAATATATTGGTATAAAACTTTTTAAAAAGGTGAGAGAATACCTTTTTTTTTTGCGCTGCATGAACATTTTTAAAATGGTTGAGGAACACTTTAAAAAACATAACTAAATTAATTTTTCATAATATGTGTATTTAGCATTTTTCATGTTCTTCTTCCAGGCCAACCCTTCGTTGGTATGTGACTTTGTGTACGTACGTTTGTGTGGTCTCGGATTGTAAGCTGGTCTTTGCTCAAAAAAAAATATGTACCCGTCCACCTGTGATGTTCAAAAAAAAAATGTACCCTTCGCTTGCTTGAGCCTTCCTTTCCCTAAAAGAAGACCTGGTCTTCCCCTAACGAGTTAATTGCAGAAAACTACCACATTTGCGGCTAGGTTTGCAGAAAACCACCAACTCGTTAATCCGTTGTAAAAAACACCGTGTTAGCAGTAAACTTGTTGCAAAAAAGCACTGATCGGGTGATTTGGTCCATTTAATCACTTTCTGACAAGTGGGGCCGAATTGTAAGGAGATGATCTGGCAAACAAATGACATATACACCCCTAGATCTAAAACATAAACGCAATCACCCCCTCCCTCTCTGGACAACTACCAGGAGCCGACGACGGCGTACCACCAGCGGTACGCGTGCCAGCCGCCGAACAGGGTCGTGAACGCGGCGACCACGATGCCCCACCGCGACGTGCTTGAGACGCGCGCCACCGCCGCCGCCGCGCGCGCGGGACAGACCGGCGGCATCCTAACTGGAGAAGGGCAGCAGCGGCACCCTCAGCTCGGTGGCGACGGGAGTGCCCCGCCCCGCAGCTGCTCGACAATAGCTCCTCGATGCCGTGCAAGCAGCAGCAGCAGCTCGGCACCGCTCCTCCCTGGCTCGACGCCATGCCCGAAGCAGCAGCTCAGCGTAGCTGGCGACGCCGTGCAGTGCACCACCACCAGGGGCTGGGCGTGGCTCTCTTGGACAAGGGCTCCACGACGGCGTTGCCCTCCTAGCCCGAGCCGGCGACCTGCAAGAGAGTGACGAGGGCGCCGCCATGCCGAACGAGGGGAGGTAGGCTCGCCATGGATGGGGAAGAGGGGAGGTAGTGTAACATCCCTATGTAATAGCTACAGTGATCACCCTCTGAAAATGCCAAGTCATCCTGATTAACTATGCTTGATCATCATTGCATCATATCTCATTTCAAATTCCAATTCTAATTTCAATCCAAATTTAAAGTGAAAATAAAAGTTGTTCCAAATTTGAAATAAAAATGTTCATTAAATAGAAAATAATCCATTACTAATTATGTTCAGAAAAGCAACATCACTAAAATTGCCTAAGTAACTCCATCAACCTAAAACAGTAACTAACAGCAGCATTTTAATACCTTTTATTTAAACTAAATTACAAATGAAATCATATTTTACTCAAACCAGTTTTTGGTGGTAGATAATAATGCACGGTATTATATGAACTAAGTCACGCAATTTATAAAACTCATTTAGTGGCCTAGCAATTACAAAACAGAAACAAAAAAAAGGAAATAGAAATAGAAAAAGAAAAACGGAAGCGCTCACTGTACGTTTGGGCTTCGAGTGTACAGTGTAGTGCGGCCCAGCCCAACCGCGCCTTCGTCCTCCTCGGGCAGGTGTCGCCGCGCGCACGCATCCGACGCCGCCCGCCTCGCTGTCGTTCATCCGGCGGCTCCCCGTCGTGGTTAAGGCAGCCCCGAGCTCCTCGTCCCCTCCCGCGAAACCCTAGCTACCCAGTCGCCCCCACGCGCCTCTCTCTCTCTCGTTCCCCACCTCACCCGAAACCTCGCCGCCGACCACCGCTCGATCCCGCGGCCACCGTCTCTCGATCGTTGCTCTGCCGTGCTCCCCGTCCTCGACTACGTCGCCTAAGGCGGCGCATTGGAGCTCTGCGCCACCGCATCGTCCTCCTCGACCTCGTCTTCCCCGCACGGCCGTCTTCGTCTCCGGCGCCGATTCGCCGCCGTCCGTCCTCCCCACGCATACTTTAGCACAACTACAGGCTCACGGTGAGCAGCCGCGTCTTTCCCCCTCTCTCCCCGCGCGTTTTCGTCGCCGTAGTGCTCGTATTGGAGTTGCCCGAACCCGCCGCCGCCTAGCTCGTCGCCGACAGGCCTCCGATGACCAAATGGTCACGGGCGTGTGCCTGTTGAGCTCGTCGTGCCGCGTAGATCTTCCCCCAGCCGATCCATTCGCCCGAAAGCACGCCGCATTGCTCATCCCGTAACTCGCCCGAAACAGCTCGCCGCCATCGAGGTCATAGCGCTCGATTCCGGCCACCGCAGCCCGCGAGACCACTGTCAATCGACGCGCCGTCGTAGTGCCGTTCGAACGCGCCCGACCGCGATCAAAATGATGCCCCGTAGACGATTTCCGACGAGGTCCGAGGCCGCGCCGCCGCGGATTTGGTCGCCGGCGTGATTCCGGCGCCGACGCCGGCGACGCTGACCTGGCCTGACATGTGGGGCCCCCTGCATCGCTGACGGGTGGGTCCCGTTGACCTGTTGACCCGGTCAACTCGCCGACGTGGCACCCCCTGTCACTGACGTGTGGGTCCCGCTAAATTAAAACGATTTTTATAAATAAATAAAACGTTAATTAAACTGTTAATTAAATTAACTAGCTAATCAATCTCTGACACTGGGCCCCACTAGTTAATTAGGTTAATTAGATTAAATTAAACCCTGGTTAGTTAGATGAGTCACTGACCAGTGGGACCCACTGGTCAGGTTTGACTCTGGTCAGCCTCTGTTGACTGCTGACGTCATCCCCACGTCATGATATCGTCACCATTCACTATTCTGGATAATTCGTATTTATTAATTAAATTAATTTCAGAAAATATTTAAAACTTTGAAAAATCATATCTTTTAAACCGTAAGTCAGATGAAAATAATTTATATATGTAAAATGATCAGAAAAATATGAAGAATCTAAATATGTAATCAAAACGCCGGTCCAACACTCCTAGCTAGGTGAACATGGAACTTTTTGACTGTTTTCGATAAATGAATAGTGCTCAATCTTAATAAAATAAATCCAACTAAATTCCTAAATTAACTAAAACATTTAGTTAGGAGTAAAACGCATCTGCATATCATTCTAGGCTTGTCATGCATAGTGATTGCATTTTGCCGTGAGATTTATTGTTTCTTCCCCCCTCCTTCTCTCTCGATAGAAGCCGAGACCGACGCCGTTGCAGCAGAGTTTGACTACACCCCCGACGAGCAGCCTACTGACGACCAGCCCCTCTCTGCAGAGCTTCCAGGCAAGCAATCCCCCCTTGACGCATACCTATATCTCCTATTCTTTCTCCCTCCTGCTTGCACTAGAAATTGCCGCTGCCCTGCTTTAACCTATTCTGATGCATAGCCTGATTTTGTCGCCTGCTACTGATACATTACCTGTTATCCCATGATGTCTAGTTAGCTATGCTGCTGATCCATCTTTGGCCCTTCGCCTTGTCCGTATGCCATGCTAGTTACCGGGCCGTGATCACTCTGGGTGAGGATCACGGAAATGCTTGCATTACTACATTCATTTACTGTTACGGGGCTGAAGGGCTGGTGGTACCATCCAGTCAGAGATGGACCTGAGTCTCGACAGCTTCCAATGTTAAAGCCGGGCTGGCCCCAAGGGTGCCCGCGAGTGAATATCATTAAAGACGGGTCGGCTCCAAGAGCACCCGCGAGTCATGTTTTACCAAGTCGGAGCGACAGAAACTCTGTTCGTCTCTGCGAGTTACTAAATACGCCTAACGGAACTGGGTATTTGATCTGAGTGGGTCGTCATGCCCTATACGCACTACCACCACGTGGGATAATGGTTTAATGGGGCCTCTACGTCGTATGTATCAGCCGAAAGCTCTTCAGACGTCACAGCTCAGAGATGCGGGTTGATCGTCGGGGTTGGGCTGGTTACGTCACTAGTGTATTCAGTGTCGCGCCTGCTCCCCGTCCAGCCACGCAACGTGAAGGAGTGCAAAGGGTGATGGGCCCAAGACCCCTTCGCACTTAGGATTTAGACCGGCGTGTTGACCTCTCTGCTGAGCCTAGGTAGGACTGCGTCGTGTCGATCACCCGAGGCCGGGTATTACCCAGCAACTGTGTCCGGCCAGAGGTAATCGAGCGTGTTGGGTAACAGTAGTGCACCCCTGCAGGGAAGTGATCTATTCGAATAGCCGTGTCCACGGTAACAGGACGCTCAGAGTTGTATCCGGATCTATGACTACAAACTGATGATGATGCTTATTAAACTGAAACTACTGCTCTCGGGATCGCTTCCTCGCGGGATAGTCGAGAAAGGATCTCGGGGAGTTGCTGCTATACAACCACTATTGTATGTTACTATATTCTACTCTCTTCTGATGCTGCAAGATTGCTTGAAGATGCTAGTCTTCGATAGGCTAGGCTTCTTCCCCTCTATTCTGGCATTCTGCAGTTCAGTCCAAAGATATAGCCCCATTCCTTTGATACCAGTGCATAATTAGTATAGTTCTGATGTCAGTCTTGCGAGTACTTTGGATGAGTACTCACGGTTGCTTTGCTATTCTTTTTCCCCCATATCCATTTGATGATACATCAGACGACGGAGCCCAGGAGCCAGATGCCACCACAGGAGCTTACTACCAGGAGGGTCCCGACGGTACTTACTACTGGATCGAGCCAGCCGACCAGGAGTAGTTAGGAGGCCCTAGGCATGAGGCCTTCACCTTTCGATCTGTATCGCTGTTTGTGCTAGCCTTCTTAAGGCATCCTTGACTAACTATATCTGTACTCAGATATCGTTTGTGTGTATGACTTATGTATTCGGGTCCTCGCGACCCCCTGGCTTGTAATATGATGACTTATGCTTTTTATTTGAGTTTAGAGTTGTGTTGTGATATCTTCTCGTGAGTCCCTGTGCTTGATCGTGCACGTTTGCGTGTATGATTAGTGCACGATTAAGTCGGGGGCGTCACAGGTAGGCTCGCCGGGAAGGGGGCAGCGCGCCCTGGCGCCTTGCGAGGTGGAGACGGTCGGTGCGTGCCTGCATCCGGCGGGTTAGGGCGGCGCCGCAGGGTTAGGTCCGGCGGCCGGAGCCGGCGCCGGAGGAAGGTCACTCGCGCAGGGAAGATGAGAGATGGGCCGGGATGGATCACGAGCGCAGGGGGGAGTGATGGGTGGGGGTCTAATTGCTTTTTTATTTTAGATCCAGGGGTGTGTTTGACATTTGTTTGCCAAGTCAGCTCCTTACAACCCGGTCCTACCTGTCAGTAAGTGATTAAATGGACTAAATCATCCTATCAGTGCTTCTTGCAACACGTTTACTGCTAACGCGGTGTTTTTTGCAACGGATTAACGAGTTGGTGGTTTTCTGCAAACCTAGCCACAAATGTGGTAGTTTTTTGCAATTAACTCTCCCCTAATGCATATCTTCCCGTCAACTGTACTCCGTAGAAAGATTCAACTATATGCGGCGACCGGCGAGCGAGAGGGTGCTGCCGCGAGAGCGAGACAAGACCTTGGGTCCATGGCTATATATAGTTAGAGTAGCTAGTGCTGGTCAGTGGTCACCGCTTTTGTAAGGGAGAGAAAGGAGCAGTAGAGATACATCACAAGGCCTTTGACGAAGGCCTGAGTTAAAACCGTTTGGCTCGGAGACCGGCGAGGAGAAGAGGGCCGTCGGCGTTGCAGCCTTGCCGGAGAAGATGAGAGCCGAGAAATGGCTCAACGCCTTTGTCCGCTTCATTGAGTTGCTAGAGAGAGCGGGTAACGCCCTCGGCACCGTGTCGTTCATCTGGGCGACGGTGGTCGTGCTCGGCGGCTTGTCCGGGAACCTGCGTCACGACATCTGGGCGGGCACCGCCATAGTCTTCCTCGAGGGTTTCAGGTACCTTCAATTTCCTGGTAATCTTGTAATTTGTCGTATAGTATCATTTGGTCCTCACTCAAAACAAAAATCTATTAACAAGCCATAAAGTTCATCAGCCTAGACCGACCCTTATTTATAGCGTTAGAGGTTTAGAAGCCAAAATTCGACGTGATTAAACTGAGATGAGGTTTAGAAACCAAAATTCAACGTAAATATACTGAATAGGAAACGTGCATTTAGAAGGCACACCGGCCGGATTGCATTGCCCAACAAATCAATGTGTTTTTCTCCGGCAATGTTCTTCGTCGGAGCTCTCCATTTGCTGGTGCGTGTGTCCGATTGTTTGGCTTCGATCGATCGTCATGGGTTCTAGCATCAGTTGTGATGAGGGCACTGGTTGTGTTTGTCTATATTAATGTCGTGGTCACAGTTCACCCGTGTTCAGAGAACAGGGTGTCACCCTGTTGGCTAGGCCCACAAGGAGCGAGCTAGCCCATCTGCGTTTGAGACCGGAGCGACGCATGGTGCTTAGAGACTTCTTCTATAGAAATATATCTCCAAGTGCTAGTCCTGAATGGTCTCGCTTTTGGAGTCACTAGTTCATGGAAGAGCGGCCGCCTAGAACATGCAAAAGCAAACATAGAAATACTTAATCTACACACATTGCAATGATCCAATATATATATATTTCTCTCTTAATTTTACATGTATACATAAACATGGATTAATATCACAATTTTTTTTTAAAAGATAAGAACACGCTACACGCACAAATGTGCAGGTCACCCTGCCAGTTTCCTACATGATTATTTCCCTTTCCTCGTGTGCCCAAAAATTATTGCACTCGATTTGGATTGGGGGTGAACGAGCAGTATTCAGGGAATCCCGTTAACTCTTGGTGTTTTCTTGCTACTTGCTATGAACTCTTGTCCTTGGTAGATCTTTATATGGGGCATGGTGTGTTTTTCTTCACCATTCTATTCAATTTTCTTCAACACATCAGGTCTAGCTAGATGAGTTTTTCGTTGTTACCTGCACCATGCACACAGTCTCATTCGGTTCGAAGCCTTAGTTTACTTCTGTATTCAGATTCTCATGTTTTATATATGGTTTACTACTCATCTTTGACATGTATAGTGGGTATATAGGGCGTTCAGCCGGCAAAGCAGATAGGATGACCAATTGTTATTCAAGACTGCAGGAGGCATCAGGCTAAAAAGGATGGAGCGTTGTTATCCATATGCAGTATCAACAGATCTTTGTATTATATGAATGCATCGATAATGACTGTATGCATTTGGATGTTCCCGGATCGATATATCCTTCGTCACGAAGCCATGTTTTGGTTATTGTATATGATGGCATTGTTTTACTGGTGTTACTAGTGATTGATGGGGTCACCTACTAAGGGTAGGGTCAAGGACCTGACATCCTGGACCCACCTAGGGGCCCATACCATCAACGAAAAGTTCCTGGACCATAGGTGCATTCAGGTGCCCACCTTTGAACACTCACTCGGACACTATCCATCCACTCGGATGGAGGCAGCTCACTCGGGCGCGTCACCGTCACTCGGCCACAGAAGGCGAAGGGGTCGCGCGGAATCTGGAGCGTCCGAGGAGCACGACACCAGGCTTCAGGTGTAGTTATCGCGTTAGTTACCTGTAACGCCTGTAATCAACTCCCTCCTTCATCTCCCTTGTAACGTAGCCATAATGAGGGGCGGCGCACTCTATATAAGCCGCCCCCTAGCGTTGAGACAAGGGTTCGCAACCTTCATGTAATCAAGACACAAGAGAATCATAACCTCTGGGCTCGAGACGTAGGGCTTTTACCTCTCCGAGAGGGGCCTGAACTCGTAAAATTCGAGTGTCACACCTGTGCCGTAGCTAGGTTCAGCCCTCTTTCGTACCCCTAGTACTCATTGTCAGGTTCGTTGCCTCGACAGTGATAATATGCAAAATGGGGTTTACACATTTATTGGATACACATGCAGGAAGGAAAGCCACATACTGTTGTGACTCTGTCCCCCCACATCTTTCCTAATAGCTAGGCTTTCACTCAATTATTCCTCTATGGTTCAACATGTACATTTTAGCAAGGTTTGGGTTGCCAGGAGATAATTGTCCATTTCACAAAATGGTCAAAGTAGCAACACGCCTATTGCGTGGCATATTGCTTGTTGCAGTAGTTTGGGGACTGCCACATGAGTATTTCACTATGAGCTTGTTGGGGCTGTTTGGTCCATTGGTGGCAAGAAACCTACAAATTCTGATGGCTCTTGCTAGAATCATACTCTCATGGGAGTGACTTTTCATGGACCCAACTGATGTTCATAACAGCGGAAACTTCAACATGAAGATAGGGGTGAAACTCTTGTACATAATGGAGATGTTCCAAGGGATACTATTTTTGTGGCGTGCATATTGGAGTCATTATCCTTCTTGTTTCGGAGATCACTAGCCCTTTGTTGTGGACTTGTAGATAAGTCTGGGATGGAGTCCATCGATCTCTACTATGAACAAGCCTATGCCACCTTCTTGCACGAAAGTTTGTTGGACATTACAAAGAAGATGGGCCTTGTCACTGATGTCTACTACGCAACTTATACTCTTGTAGACGTTGTTGGGCCTCCAAGTGCAGAGTCTTGTAGGACAGTAGCAAATTTTCCTCAAGTGGATGACCTAAGGTTTATCAATCCGTGGGAGGCATATGATGAAGATGGTCTCTCTCAAACAACCCTGCAATCAAAATCTCTTGTGTCCCCAACGCACCCAATACAATGGTAAATTGTATAGGTGCACTAGTTCGGCGAAGAGATGGTGATACAAGTGTAGTATGGATAGTAGATATAGGTTTTTGTAATCTGAAAAAAAATAAAACAGCAAGGTAGCAAGTAACAAAAGTGAGTATAAATGGTATTGCAATGCTTAGAAACAAAGCCTAGGGTTCATACTTTCACTAGTGCAATCTCTCAACAGTGCTAACATAATTGGATCATATAATAATCCCTCAACGTGCGACAAAGAATCACTCCAAAGTTCCTATTAGCGGAGAACATAAGAAGAAATTGTTGTAGGGTACGAAATCACCTCAAAGTTATCATTTCCGATTAATCTATTGAGCCATCCCTATAAGTGTCACAAACAGCCCTAAAGTTCGTACTAAAATAACACCATATGATACGCATCAACCAACTCTAATGTCACCTAGATACTCCAATGTCACCACAAGTATCCGTGAGTTGATTATTCGATATGCATCAAAACAACTTCAGATTCACAATATTCAATCCACACAAAGAACTTCAAAGAGTACCCCAAAGTTTCTACCGGAGAAAAGAAGATGAAAACGTGCAACCAACCCCTATGCCTAGATTACCCCAAGGTCACGGGAATCCGCGAGTTGATCACCAAAACATACATCAAGTGAATCAATAGAATACCTCATTGTCACCACGGGTATCCACATGCAAGACATACATCAAGTGTTCTCAAATCTGAAATATTCAATCCGACAATAACGAAACCTCAAAGGCAAAGACTCAATTTGTCACAAGAAGATAGAGAGGAAAGAAACACCATATGATCCAACTATATTAACAAAGCTCGCGGTACATCAAGATCGTGCCAAATCGAGAACACGAGAGAAAGAGAGATCAAACACATAGCGACTGGTACATACCCTCAGCCCCAGGGGTGAACTACTCCCTCCTCGTTATGGAGACCGCCGGGATGATGAAGATGGCCTCCGATGATGATTCCCCCTCTGGCAGGGTGCCGGAACAGGGCTCCAGATGATATTTCTTCGGTACAGAGGCATGCGGCAGCGACGTCGAAGTTCTAGATTTATTTCTGGGGGTTTCTCTATTTATAGAATTTTTCAGCGTTGGAATCACGCAAAAAGGAGCTACGAGGGCCCCACAAGGCAACAGCACACACCCCCCCCCAGGGCGCGCCGTGTTGCCTTGTGAGCTCCTCGTGAGGCTCCTGGTCCTTCCACGAAGCTTCGGGGGTCTCTTTTGGTCCCAAAAAATTCGTCAAAAAGTTTCGTCCAATTCCGAGAACTTTTATTTCTGCACAAAAAATAACACCACGGTAGTTCTGCTGAAAACAGCGTCAGTCCGGGTTAGTTCTAATCAAATCATACCAAAACCATATAAAATTGTTATAAATATGGCATGAATACTTCATAACTTATAGATACGTTGGAGACGTATCAGTCACCTTTGTTGTGGTGTTCCTGAACCCTGATGCCACACGGGAGAAGAAAGGAGTTGCCGTTCGGATCCTTGACTCCTTTGTGAAAAATCACAAGACCTCCAACTCCAACGCCACAGAGCTTGTCACTCTAATCACCACTTCCACCAAGGCAGTGGACACCTTGATCAATATGCTTGGTTGGACAGTCACAGAAGATGCATATATTAGGCTATTCACCGCAAAGGTCACTGCACATCTTGCTCCACACCTACTAATTGTTGGGATTCCTGGAACCATGCATAAGGTATCTTCACTTCTTGATTCCCAAGATCAACTAATTACACCAGAAATTTCAGCCCAGATTGTGGGTGGAAATGGAGGCACTGCAGATGATCAGCAAATAAGCAATGGTTCACATTTCCTCGGCCACCTACATATAGATGTGTATTTTCTTGACTTGAACCCAACAAACAATCAGAAGTATAGCTATGCACATATCCCCGGGGGGGGGGGGGGGGGGGCATTGGCCCCCAGCCTTGGATTAAGTTGTGAAAGATTTTTATTAGGCGAGCTTAGTTTAGATTCTTTTAGCAAGCTCCGCCACTGCATATAATAGTTAGTTTACACCCAAATCCTTCGTGAAACCATTTGCAAAATTTCCTGGCTCCGCTCCTTGTGCCAGGTCGCTCTCGGATTCTCGAGATGGCCTGGCTTCACAAATCTGCAATATCATGTTTGAAAACATTGCTCTTGTTCTGGACTCATTTCCAGATGATGAGGCATTTGTTGACAAACTGGTAGGTGAACTCAACGCCCGCAAGAAATTTAGTCCTCACGAAATTCCAGAAATAAGAAGGTTGTTGGTTCAACTCACAGTATCCATCGTGAAATATTGCCCTCGCTACGCACTCATCTTCAGGGAACACAAGATGATGGAAGCACTGTCAAAGGTGGAACAGTGCATGGGGTTGGTCTCAGAGGAGCAGGGAGCTCTGCCTGCCATGGTGGCCAGAGCAAAGGGGCTGATCGGTGCCAATACGATGTCAGTTCGACATGGCCACCAGGAATAAGTGCCATTTTGTTGGTGTTTGGTCGGTATCCGTTCACTGATGCATGTAGGCCAAGCTAACAAGGAATAGACTAGCTATGTTTCTTATGATTAGCAAAATGTACTTGGTCCCCTATCTAGCACTTACCAACTTTCTTTGATATGTTTCTAGTATTTACTTGTTGCCACGGGCCAATTTTGGACAATACCCTAATTTATGTACACAACTAGATAACACCAGGCCACTTATGATTGCCCCACAACAATTGTGCGAACGGTGTCTCCCTTGGTAGTATTGGCCTTGTCTGTCAACATGCATGTCATTCTTCAATACGGTTCAATGGGACTAACGTTGTGTTTGGTTGAGCAGCAAATTCTAAAGAAGTTGTTATGAGCTGTGAGAAAACTGTTGTTAACTTCCAGTTGTGGAAAAACTGAAAGTTGTTTGGTTGAAACAACTGTGAAACTATAGAGTTTGCTCTGAAATTCCCATGAGGCCTGAGTGAATATGTTTATATGCTAATTGTCCATAAAGCAATGATATGTAAGGCTGCATGCAAGGCTGAATTAAATTTCACAAGGCTTCTTAGTACACGGGATCCACCTCAGCCGGCGAGAACGCGGATGCTGCGGGAGCCACGGGTTCGTTCTTGCGAACAAATTTTTTGTTCTGTTTCATTTGATTAATTACATGCGATTTTTATCTGTTTATATGCAGGTTCGTGAAAGGAGAGCAAGTTTTACCGATGACATGGTACTCTAAATTTCTGCTGCATTTTTAGATCTAATAATTGTTCCCAAACAACCATTAAGATGACACTATTGATCACAGTCTTTTATGGCTGAAACTATTGTCTTGTATCATCGTAACTTTTTCTAATGGTTAATTGACAGTGATTATATGTTGAACACAGAGAGCACCAATCCGGATAGATTTTGCAACGTTTGGATGTAAGAGGAGATTTATATGTTGACTAAGTGAGCATGCATGATTCCATTCAGTATTGCATTTGAAAGGAAATGTGACATAGACAATGCATCTTAAATTATGCATGAGATTAAACCAAAGAGTGAATGGCTTAAAATGGTTCTGTGAGCAAAGGATTTGCTTTCCGCAAAGACGTGCATCGCATGTGCACACTTACTACTACTGCACGAAAGTTCTCAAGTTTCACAGTTTAGTTGATTAAGCAAAAGCAAGGAGAATTTTTCACAAGTCTGGCTGCATAATACCTGAGAGCACAATACCAGTGATCACCTGATAAGGGGGTGTCACGTTTGACCACCTGCCTGCCGGTGTAGCCTCAAGAGTTTTACTGACTGATGATCAGCTGTTGGCTTTGTCAACAGAGGGGGGGTGTCCGCTGAACTGCTGTGAATATCTGCATCAAGGGTTTTGCCAGAGCAGCATTGCTTTGCTTCTTTTACATCCACACATGGTGTGAGATGTAGTAAGCTGATGACACTCGCTAGAACAGTGTACTACTAACTTACACACTGATTCTTGCAGACTAATTCATGATTAGCATTGATGGTGCAGCAGAGATTTGCTAGCCTTGGTTCTAGTTGTACAACCACTGCACAACTGTACTTAGAATTTATTCCCTTGTTTCGGTCGTTTCCTGTCATACCACAAATGCTGAAGATTCTTGGTGAAAAGAAGAGAACATGGGAGTGGACAGGTTGCTCTGAACATCCATGGTCACCATGTCCTAGTTGAGTTTGCACACCAGACACCGCGGTAGTGTAGATGAACCACATATCACGCTCATGTGTGTACGACTTTTTTGGAACAAATCTATAAGAAGTGAGGGAGTAAACTGGATCAGTACTCATCTTCATCTAATCACTCTTGTCTTGGCCACTTGGCATCTGAATCGAGGTAAAGTGCAGAAGACACGGCTCCCGGTTTATGTGCTCTAGACACTCAACTCTGCATCACCCAACACAAAGTTGCTTTCTTTCTCTCTACAATCAAGAATTTTTTTTGCTTTCTTTCTAAAAAAAAGAAGAAGCGTATACAAAGTTTCTTCCAATTCCAAGAGCCATGGCACCACTTAACAGTTCTTCCTCTCTACGATCAAGAAAAAAAGTTGCCTCCTTTCTAAACAAAAAAAGAAGAAGCATAGAGAGAGTTTCTTCCAGTTCCAAGAGCCATGGCACCATTGAACAGTTTTTGCAACAAACTGGAGTAGTTTGGGAAAGAGTTGTAACAATGGCCTTACAACCAGAGCAGAGCAGAGCAGAGCAGACAGCAATCTCGAAAACAAAAGGGTTGGTTAATCACATGATCATCAAAAATTAGTGACAACAAATCTACAGAGACTAGCACGACAAGGTCGCCATCAGTAGTAAAGATCATCCAAGTTGCACTGCTATCCTACAATTTATTGCCCGACAATCAGTAAGGAGGAGTTTCAACGGCGGAGGACGCGGAGGCGGAGGCGGAGGGCGAGGGTATCCTGTCGAGGAGCGCGGCGGCGTCCCTCATGGCGGGCCGCTTGCCGGGCGCCATGGCGCAGCAGGCGAAGGCGAGCCGGAAGCAGCCGAGCAGCGCGTCCTCGTTGTTACCGTCAACGGCCTCGCCGCGGAGCGTGGGGTCGGCCATCCGCAGCACGCGGCCGCGCTGGTCGTCCACGGAGCCGACCACGGCGCCGGCGTGCCACTGGCAGAGCTCCACCTCGGAGTAGACGCGGCCGGAGAGCAGCTCCAGGAGCACCATGCCGAAGGAGTAGACGTCCCACTTGGCGTTGGGCCGCAGGCTCTTGAGGCACTCGGGCGCCTGGTACGGCGGCGGGGCCGACGCCGACGGGCTCGCCCCGGGCCCGGCCCCCGCGCCGCCGCCCGGCATCTGGGACAGGTCCGGCAGGCTGCTGGTGGAGTGCATGGACCGCTTGCTCCCGAACAGCCGCGCCGACGCGCCGCCGCCGCCCCGGCTGGCCGCGGCCTCGCCGGACAGCAGCCGGTCCAGCCCCAGGTCGCCCACCAGTGGCTCCATGTCGGCGCCCAGCAGGATGTTGCTCGGCTTCACGTTGCCGTGGACGCCCTTCTTGTCGTGGATGAATGCCAGCCCCCGCGCCACCCCCCGCGCGATCCGCAGCCGCGCCTCCAGGTTCTGGTGCATCGGCGACGACGCGCCGAACCGCCCTGCAACACAACAATCAAACACATGAACATCAATCAATCAAAGGGGTTATTACTGCCTGAAATCATCTTAATTTGCTGCTGCATTTCCTTCAGGTTTTTCTTTCAATTGCAAATGAAGAACGAAGAGTACTACAGTACCAAAGCAAGAGTACTCCAGGTAGTCATGTTTCAAAAGATAAAAGTGTACTGATAGTAACAATCAAGAAAGAGTAACTGCTAAAAGTGGCAAATGATTTTGGTCATTAGTGCCAAATTATGATGAATTATGACCGTTGTCCAGAGCCAATTAACTCATATTGATTTACAGCAGTACTAATTTGTGCATTGAAGGTCGTATTACAGTCGTACTATGGCTAAAGGCGCCACCTTTGCCGAGGACTGACGCCGTTGCGGCCTCAAATTTTTAGCAAATGGATCATGCAGTTGACGTACTCCGTACGATGACTCATGAGTAACACAAGCAGTTGACGTACTCCGTACGATGACTCATGAGTAACACAAGCAGTTGACCAAATTGCAGCAGGATAATGCAGCTAGATACTAAAAAATCTCATGGAAATTAACTTTGCAACAATGGAATTCCGTCAGCATATATTCAGAAAAAAGAAGAAAAAAGCTTGTAGCAATGGAGTCGAGCAGGACTTACTCGTGAATGCGATGTTGGCGAGGCTGCCGTTGGCGGCGTAGTCGTGGATGAGGAGCTTCTCGTCGGCGCCCCAGTAGAAGCCCCGGAGCCGGAGGATGTTGGGGTGCCGGAACCGGGCGACGGCCCGCACCTGCGCCTCGAAGTCTTTGAGCTTGTCGGCGCCGCCGCTCTCGCCGATGCGCCGGACGGCCAGCGCCGTGCCGTCGGCGAGCACGGCCTTGTACACGATGCTCGACCCGGTGGCGCCGAGGATGTAGGCCGACGCCTTGAGCAGCGTCTCCATCTCCAGCTCGCCGTCGCCGCCGTCCACCGTCACCAGCGTCGCCGGCGCGGGCGCCTGCTGCTGCTGCTCGTGCTTGTTCTTGCTGTGGTGCTGCGGGGTGCCCCAGCCGATGTAGCTCCCGGCTCTCTTCTTGGGGTCCTCGCCGCCGTCGTCGTCGGAAGCCGCGTCCGACGACGACGCCGAGCAGTCGGAGCTGTCCGAGCCGTCGTTCTTGCCGCCGCCAATGCAGCATCCAATCGACGTGGCCGCCTTTTCTTCTTTGGCTCCGGCGATACCAACAGCCTTGGCTCCGCCGCCGATGCTCTTGTGCTGCAGCGCCGTTGGGTTTTCCTCCCGCCGCTGCCGTCGCTTCTTCCTGATGTGGTAGACGTACATGAAGAGCATGAAGAGGAGCCCTACACCGGCGAGGTCGCCGGCCACGATGGCAAGGATCACCAGAGGTTTGAGCTTCCCCTGACCGCTGCTCGGGGCCTTCGCTTCGGGGGAACCCGGCGGCGCCCGAGCAGCGCTCTTGGGAATGGCAGCGAACGCCGGCGGCGAGTCGGAGGCGTTGGGCGGGTTGGAGAGCGACGACGGGATGGAGCACGCGTGTTTCAGTGGCGGGCCGCACAGCCCCGGGTTGCCCTCGTACGCCGCCGCCGGCTGCGCGGCGAAGGGCCCGGCCGGCGGGACCGCGCCGGTGAAGTTATTGTTGGACAGATCCAGCGTGGTGTTGACTGGCACGACATCGGACAGCTCGGGCGGGAGCGCGCCGGTGAGGCTGTTGGACGACACGTTGAGGAACCTGAGCTGCGCCCCGCCGAAGTCCGCCGGGAGGGCGCCCCTGAAGTAGTTGTTGCTCAAGTCCACGACCTGGAGCGAGCCGAGCCCGCCGGAGGGGAGCTCCCCGGCGAGGTAGTTGTTGGCGAGTCCGAGCACGGCGAGGCCGGGCGCTCTAAGGAGCGCGGCGGGGAGCCAGCCCGCGAGCGCGTTGTCGGAGAGGTTGAGCTCCTGGAGCCCCCGCGCGTAGGACGCGTCCGGGAGCGCGCCGGAGAGGTCGTTGCCGGCGAGCGAGAGCACGCGCAGCTCGGTGGCGTTGAGCAGCAGCGCGGCGGGCAGGGTGCCGTTCAAGCCGTTCCCGGAGAGGTCGAGGTGGCGCAGGTGCTCGACGCGGGCCAGCTCGGCGGGCAGCGACCCGGACAGCTGCGCGCCGGGGAGGACGAGGCCGATGACCCGCGACACCGTGGCGGCCGCCATCGACGCGTTGAGGCCGAGCAGCGTGCCGTTCGCCCTGCCACCGGCGAGCGTGCTGAAGTTTCCGTTTCCGCTGCCGTCGGTGGAAGTGGAGGTGAGGTTGACCGTGGTGGCCTGCTGCCGCTGCGGCTGCGGGAAGCCGTTGCAGATGACGCCGTTCCAGTCGCAGGGGGAGCCGTCGGAGTAGCTCCAGCTACCGAGGGCGCCGAGCGGGTCCGCGGTGACCGCGCGCCGGAAGGCCATGAGCAGCTCCCCGTCCGCGTCCAGCCCGCTCGCCCCGCGGCCACACAGCGCGAGCACCACCAGCAATAAGCCATACTTCACCACCCCACCACAAACTCCTGTGCCGCCGCGCCTCCTCGTCTCCATTGCCGCACGAGCTCGCTAACCAACCAACTAATCAGCAGTCAGTCCCCCAGCACCGACAACGGGACGACATGGGAATGGCAAGGAAAGCTCGTCCGAATCGAGCCGGAGCAGCAGGTCAGCTGGTCGGTTGACCCGGCCCGGCTGCGCGTAGAGTAGAGTAGAGAGGAAGGAGGGGAGTGGGAGGTAGCAGGCGTAGCAGTGGGAGGTTGGCAATGGCATGTGGGAGGGGAGGGGAGGCCGGGCGGAATAAAGAAGGGAGGGGATGGATGGGAGGGTGAGGCGATGAGGTGGTGGGTGGGGGATTTTACTTGTGAAAATGGCTGGAAATGGGCGAGGAAACGCCGTTTGCGGCCGCAGATTCGCCGTTGCTGCCATGGCCCCGGCAGGAAGGAGCCGCGATAAAAATTCGAGTTTTGGGGTGTGAGCCGGGAGAGCAGAGGCGGCAGTGCACCGGTCGTTTTCGGGTGCGTGACGCGGGCGACTTGGCCTGTTCGTTGTACGACGATCCATCGATGGAGATCGAGCATGTGAATTGATGTGGTGGCCTCGCAAAGCGCGACGTTGAGTCCGCAACCGAATTGCCAGCCCGCCCAGCCCCTCCCTCACAAACGATTTCAGATGATTTCTCTTACAGCTTGTAGCCAGAAAATTTTGAATAAAGATTCTAGGAGTAGCCAATCTCTCCTCAACAACATTGGTTTTGCTGATCCCCTATCGGTTTCTAGAAAATGCAACTTTGGTTTAGTAAAAGTTGCAACTCACCGGGGTTTTTCTTTCTTTTTCAAAACACATATCAACAAGATTTAAACATCGGTGGGACTTGTTGATCAAGGATTCGACATCGTCTCCCCAAGATTGCCTTGCCCCATCCCACGGACACAAGCCGGTCCCTTCGCCGTCCATGTCTTTTAAAGGTTTAAGTTATTTCCTAGGTCATTCATACGAGAAAACAGTATGTGCTCACGGGAAACTTGGATTTGCGCCAATTACGAGACTCCTGGGGGTGGTTTTCAAATTTGCTAGGCTTTGACCATGACAGTTGAATCTCCTATCCAATGGCCCATATGGCGTGGGAGCACGGGAGCATGCGACTCTCGAACGTTTTTCATGGAAAATTATGTTTCTTCGAGAATGGCAAGTTTAGTTGCCGAGTATGGCAAATCTGTCTCAGTTTATTTATTTTTGTTAGAAAATTACTCCCTCCGTTCCAAAATATAGTGCGTCATCGGTTTCCGCGCTTCAACTTGTTGGTTAAATTTATGGTCAAAGTTGAACCTCGGGAAGCGTGGGCGCACTATATTTTGGAACGGAGGGAGTACCGTGCTTGCAAACTAAATTTGCCATCATCGCGCCAATATATATTGCCATGAAATACGTCAAATTTGTCATGCCTAAAAATCCAAAGTTGTGATGCATGCATGCTACAACACTGTTCAAACATGTGCTGGAATATATTTTTTTGGCTGAAATCAAAATAGAAGGATTGATTCCCTTCCCTTCTCTGTGGTAGAATTCATACCTAAGAGCATCTACAGACGCGATGGGCAAATCCGGCCCATCAAACGCCCGCGGACACTGACCGGACACCCCTCAAATTTGCTTATCTGCATCCGCGTCTCTCATATCCATACTAAACATGCAACGTTGATCTACTCTACGTGATCAAACAACGGACACCAAAATCAAGCACAAACAAACACAAGATCGGCTGCAAACGAACATTAACAAACTTTCCAACACCCAAAAGATCATCATAGTTCGTCACCGGACAAGTTCTTCAACTTCTACAACTAAAAACGATATAAACATAGAGGAGGACGGGCGGGATCACCACTTCCTCGCCGAGCCTTTGCCCTTCCAGTCGTCGGCGCAGCTGTAGGCGTCCGCGGCTGGTGGAGGGTCTTCGTCGTCCGAGGAGGAGGTGCAGCTGTCGCGGTCGCCGTCGTCGCCGGAGTCGGAGAGGACGATGAGCCCTTCATCCAACGGACCGCCCTGTCCTGCTCCCGCCTGAGCTTGGCAAGCCGAGCCGCCTCCGCCGCTGCCTCCTGCGCCTCGCGCTCCGACTGCTCAATAGCTAGCCGGAGCGCCTTGGCGTTCTTCCGTCGGAGTCGGCGGGCGTCCGTCTCCGCCATCGTGAGGGACCGGCGGTAGACCCACGTGAGGAGCCGCGTGTCCTCGTCGTGCTCTGCCTGCATCCCGCGGTGGCGGCGCGCGGACTGCTCCGCCTCGTCCCTCTCCCGTGCACGCTGCCTCTCGCGGCGCGCGGCGCGCGCCTCCGATTCTGGATTGCGCGTGCAGGCCGGCGGCGTGGGCACTAGTACCCACCGCTGCCCGCGTGCAGGAGCGGCCGGCGGGGGGAGGAGACGGCGCGGGGGTGGTGCGAACTGCGTTGTCCTGGCGGAGCTGCGCGCGGGCCGGGAGGGTCCAGCTCCGTCGTCTGCGCTGCGCCGGCGCGGGAGATGCGGTGACGCTCCAGATCCGGAGCTGCCGCCGGTGTCCATCTTGGACCGCTCCAGCGCAATGCAGAGGGCCATCTCCTCCTCGTAGTCGAGGTCGGAGCCGGAGCCGCTGCCGGAGCTGGACATCGGAGTCGACGGAGTGGATGGGATCGGAAACGGAGAGGGAGAGGAGAGAACGGAGCGAGAGAGAGAGTGAGCTAGGGTTCGTAGCGAGGTGCCCGAATTGGGGTTTTTTGTGGGGCAGCGGTGGGGTCGGTGGTGGGCCGGGCCTGTCAGGTGGACGTGCCCGGGCGTGCCCGGGCCGCCCCATATCCACCCTATATTTGGGCTGGATATGAGGGGTGCCGGTCAGCCCAGGCGTTTTTCCCCGGTCTGAGAGGTCCGGTTGGGTCGTTTTTTTGACCGGTCAGTGACCGGACGGCCTGCCCGAGCGTTTGAGACGGGTATGAGAGGTCCGGCTGTAGATGCTCTAACAACCAAATTATAGATGGGGGACTGGATGAACATATATGGGCTATGGCTAGGGAGAGGGGAATGTCTTGTCACTTTCCACTATCCATGAGCATTGAGGACAGGTCCACCTTCATGTCCCTCCCCCATTGAATCGAACCGCCCAACTTTATCACGTTTAAGTACAAGATTGACATACCAATTCGACGGAATGCACAGGAAAGAAAAAACGCATAGGAAAATCTCGAGAATAATGACACGGTCCAACCAAAACCCATGAAACTCCATGCGTACACACACACACAAAAACTGTAAATAAAACGACTGCGCTTGACTGTCCCGCTGCAGGTCGATCAAGGTCAGAATTAAACACTAGTGCTTGGTAAAATAACCATTGGGGCCCTTCAACAATAAATGGATCCTCATCCATGGAGCTAGTAGTATTGTGTATTCTTCTCGAGCGCTGTGCGGCCGATGCCTGCACGATTCGTACGTGGCAGCACGAGCAGCAAGAAGTGCATTGAGGAGCGCAGTTGGGAAGGCAGTATCGTTCGGAGGTCGTGCGGGAACAGTCGTCCGAGAAGCAATTCCGATTCTTCTCACATCAGTCGGCAAGTGCAGACGGGTCCCTCGCCGATCAGGAGGAGACTAACACGTACGTACGTCGCCTCATACTTACTGTGCAGAGCTAAGCCAGTAGGGTAGTCCGACGAATGTGGAACGGGGTTGGGGAACGAATCTTGATGCATGCATGAAGCCATGCAGCTTTTTGCCATTGCAGTCACGTCGACCCTCCTCTTGTACAGAGGTGTGTGAGTGCGTGTAATCATGCCATGGCCCAGGGTGTACCCTCGCTCTGTGTGTGTGTGTGTGTGTGTGTGAAGGCGGTACTATCGTTGGTAGCTAGTGCGTGTCGTTGTTCTTGGCTACGAAAATGATGCTAGCACGCTAGGTGTATATGTGTGTGTATGATTAAGTTTGTTCGAGCCAGCTGAAGTTTGTTGCTTGTTCATCGTCGTGCAGTGGACCGGCAACGTAGTACGTTAGGTCGTCCATCGACGGTAGCCATGCATGTATATGCATGATTGATTGATCCGTCGAGAGTAAAATGCATAGAACCACCGCTTTCACGTCATAGCTCTAAGAAAACCATCACTTTACAAAACGTGACATTTTACACCGCACCGAAAATTTGACAGTGGCAAAAAACACTGACCAAAAAATGATCTCGTTTTGACGCAGCAAGGCCGAACTGCCGCTGAGGTAATGCCGCCACCGCTGTACTCTGTCTGATAGCCTAGGGTTAGGGTTATGGATTTCAGAGGGGAATTTCTTTTTGGTATGATTTGGATCCAGTGCATTTGACCACTCAAAATTCCTTTTGAAATCGATTCAACCGCTCCTAGCCATAGATGACTCGGACTTAATCTGCTTATTTGGGAATTTACATAGTTAACAGAATCTGTAGCTTTGCTGCTCTGTTTGTCTGAATCTTTGCACTTTCTTGTTTCTCTGAAGCTTAACTGTTGTGTTTCTATGTAGCTTAACTGCTAGGTTTCCTATTTAGGAGGAGATAGAGACAAACATGATTAACTAATGAATTTCTTTGCTAGGTTTCCTATTTAGGAGGAGATAGAGACAAACATGATTAACTAATGAATTTCTTTATGCAAAGGATAATGTTACCCTGGTGTACCATTTCACCATTTGTAGCTACTTATGATTAAGTAACTTATTTGTCTTACAGATTGGCAATTGTGGCTATGCTGAATGAGTTGATATGGAGTATCCTGAAGCTACTAAAAAAGGTCTTCAGAAGTTTTGGGCAAGATATGAAGATTGCTGTGCTGCTAGAACCTGTAGGAGATATGCCCTAGAGGCAATAATAAATGTTATTATTTATCCTTATGTTCCTAATTAAGTTTATATTCCGTGCTATAACTGCTATGGTTCTCGAGTCTGCAATAACCACGAGGCTCGGAGGGAAACTCATATGCACGTGTGGAATAATAAACGGTAAAATGTATTCCTAGTCTGGCCTCTAAGACTAGCTCAAGTGTTGCATGATGGTTCTGTTTTCCTGATCATGGACATGACTATGCCGGCAACTTTGAGGGCACAATGTTAGAAGAACATTTGTGTTGAATCGACCCGATTGATGTTATGCTATGAGATACATTCGTCACAAGTTAATGGTTAATAACACAGAGAAAGTTTATGTCTGCATAATTCCTTAGACCATGAGAGTATCGAGTTTCTTCATGCTTGATTCATGAACTTTGGGGTTTGTTAAACGTCATCCGTAACTGGGTGGCTATTACGGCGGCTTACGGGTTCATGGGAAAGTATGTCAAGTAACTTGATAGCTCAAGATTGGGATTTGCTCCTCCGACGATGAAGAGATATCTCTGGGCCCTCTCGGTGTTGCGGTATCCACCATCGTCTGGCCAGACACAATGTGATTTGATCACAGGGATGCCGGAACACGGGAACGAGAAAAGAGAACAAACCCGGTAACGAGGTAACTGGCATTGTGGACAAGTGCTGATCCACGGGGATGCCGATAAATCTCACCTCGGGTGTTTGTAACATATCGCGAAGCAACAGGAATAGCACACAGCAACTGGAGGTTCACTCGAATATTTATTCGTGTGGGTATAGGGGTCAATATGTGTGTCCACGGCTCCGATGTTGATCATTGATCGGAAAGTGTTCCGGTCATGTCTATACTTCACCGAACCTATAGGGGCACACGCTTAAGGGTCATCTATCTGCTGAATTCTAGACAGGGAGTCTGAGAGAAAGTCACCGGAAAAGTTTCGGAGACAACGGAAAAGTTTCGGAGAGAGAACACCGGAATAGTTTCGGTAAAACTGAAAAGTTGTTTCAGGGTATACCATTAGGTCAAATTGGTTTCGGCACACGCCTGGAAATTCTTGGAGGGTGCCAGAATTGTTCTGGAAACTTCTGGGATTTTTCTGGAGAAAAAACCCGGAAATGTTCCGGAGCTGCCGGAACCGCTTTGGTTGCTTTTCGCAAATGAAAATCACTAATCTGGAATTGTTTCGGAACGCGTCCAAAATTATTTTAGTGGGTACTGGAAATGTTCTAAGACCTACAGAAATATTTTCGGATTTAACGGTCGCGAGAAAATATCTCACGAATAGTGGAAACACTATTATGAATAGTGGAAACACTATTGGGAGAAAATATCTCACGAATAGTGGAAACACTATCATGAATAGTGGAAACACTATTGGGAGAAAATATCTCATGAATAGTGGAAACACTATTATAAAATAGTGTGAAAATATCTGAGGGCATTTTGGTATTTTGGGAGCCACCCTACCCCTTGGGTTTTCTTATAAATAGAGGTGGAGAGGCACTCTCCACACTCACTCTTTCTCACATACACATGCCATTGCAATGATTTGGCTTCTTCTCTCCCTCCCCGCGAAATAGTTTCGTAGAGCCGAAAGGCTGTCTGGGTTCCGGTGGGAACTAGTTCTGAACGGCGAAGCCCTGCCGGATAGATGACACCGTATGTGTGCAACTCCGTAGAGAGATCGTAGTTTCGGTATTAGTTCGAGAGTGCCTCCCGAAGGGCTGTCCGAGTGACCGTCCGAGTTTCGAGGGTCCTCCCGAAGGGCTGTCCGAGTGACCGTTCGAGTTTCGAAGGTCCTCCCGGAGGGCTGTCCGTGACACCGTCCGAGGGACTGTCCGACCGCCTCCCGGAGGGCTGTCCGAGGGGCAGACGAGGGAGTACATCCTCGCGGTTGGGAGGTTGTAAAATCCTAGCTGCGGGGATCTGCACCGCCGATCGTCATCGACTCTTCTTCCGCTGCGCTACGAGTCAGTAACGAAAAGATCAAAAACCTTGTATGCATCTCCTTAGTGGTCCTGGGCGTGCTCGCAGTTCCGGAAATTTTTGTTTTCTGCTGCGTTCCCCAACAGTGGCATCATGAGCCGTGCTATGTGTAGATGCATGTTACGATCTAGAATACATAGAGATGTATGGGTGTTGCACAATATAATTTATAGTAGATGAGTTCTACTGCTGATAATTATTTGTGCGGGTAGCAGATGAATTATGTTACCCGATGTTCTTGTTACTTCCCTGGAATTTGCATATTTGTAATCTTGATAACAGCATGGTGGAGTTTCAAAGTTCTGGCAATCCGCGATCCTGATTGATCAACGAAGTGCTAACAGTTCTTTGAATTCCACCATAGTTAGAGAGAAAGATGAAATTTCGCAGACAAAAGGGCAATGCAGATATGATCTGCACGGGGGTCATGCGTATGACGAAGTTCAGTATGGGGCTCGAGATTTTATTATCTCGTGTTTCATACACCCCGCAAAGTTAATCTAGCGACTTGAATAATCATACTTGATGATGGACATTGGTAGCTTCGGTTTGTTTCGAAACCTTAGAAGCCACGTAAAATAAAATTTTGCATAAACCGATTAGAGGCGTCTAACTTGGTTTTGCAGGATGTGCATGTGATGTGGTATAGCAGTTCTCACATTAATTTGATTATGTATGAGATGACTATACAATGTAAATTAACATGACCTGCGTGTCATGATTCGGCATGATGGCTGGAGCCATATGATTGTCACTTTAATGACCTGCGTGTCAACCTTAAGTAATGCACTTATTTTATTAGCTATAGAGATAGCAATATTATCTGGTGCATCGGCAAGGTGGTGGCAATCTTCGCAAAGGTGAACACCGACGCGAATGCCGAAGATGAAGAAATTAAAGACTTCTCCGTCAGAAAGGGCTATACCATATCATGCTATTATGAATTGCCTGAGATGTTTATCCCTTATGATGCACCCTTCTTGATTGCGCGGTAGTCGCTTTTTATTAGGGTGATCTCTCACAAAAATATCAAGTAGTTAGTGTTCTCCCAAGCGTAGCACCGTCACAGCATCTTTCCTTTCGGGGTGCGCCATGTCTACATGGGTACGAACGATTGTACGGGTGTAAGGCGGGTGAGGTCAGACCTCGTAGCGAGATCACTTGGTTGTCTTGACGTTCTGGCTTGATCGTCCTGAGCTCGGAACACGCCCATCGAAAGATGAACAAGAGTCACATAGAGATGTGATCGGCAAGTTGGCCTACCGATTGAAGTTCCCGTCATCAGTGATGTTTCCATCAATGGCGTTGAATTAAAATGCGGGTCGTGTATCACTCACAATCAATTATGAGAGATATTGATTTGAGTGGGAGCGCACTTTAGAATTAATTCTTTTAATTCTTAGTGCAATTAATTATGAACTTTGTCTAAAGTAAAATTTGCATAATAGTTATAGAATAATGGCTCGCGGTTCCACCTTCCCTATTAAAATTGAATAGCTGTTAAATATCTGGTTAAAACTTTACGGTTGGTAACATAATGTGAGGATTGTCCTCAAGAGTGCCGAGAAGGATTTTGTCCTATCGCATGCTTTCGGTATTCTCCCGCTAATGCTATGGATGATGTGACTCTCGTCCTTCGATCCAAAAGCTAAAATTCCGTTACGGTCAAGTGCAATATGTTTGCTTCCATGAGACCCGAACTTCAAAAGTTTGGGATAGCTATGTGATATTCATGGAACTGAAAATTAGTTTCAGATACAAACAAAGGCTAAAAGATATGAGATATCCAAAGCAATGTTTGTTTGCAAACTATTAGTAAAAGTGTTTACTATGCATTTGACTAATACGAGAGGGATCCAGAAGAACGCCTATCATATGATGAAGGTGAATAAAACAACAACTTAAAGAGAATGGAAATGTCCAAAGGGTGTTAGTGTGACTTACACACCTAGGAAGTCCAGGGCTAACGCCACTCTTAAGTTGAGTGCTTCTTCTGAGAGTAGGAGAAATACTGAAAGTTAAACTGTTAGAAGTATAAAGGCAAAAAGAGAGAAGACTGGAATGTCCAGCTCATGTATGAAAGTCACACAAGCTATTGATGTATAGAAGGCTGGTCAAAGAAATAGTTCTTGGGAATTGTGATTAAATTTTTAGTCACTAATTCTTGGGTATTGTGAGTTGATCACAAAGATACCCGCTCGATTGCATTCTGATGCGACTCGATGCAAGAACTACTACGGCCTAAAAGACTTGCCGGAGTGAGGTTTAGATATGCGCTGGGAACATAGTAAAAGTTGCTATACTCGGTACATTACATATGTATTTATTTTCATAATTCATTTTAGAGTTTTTATACACTCTAGCCCATTGCATAAAGTATCTTGCAAGAACGTTGTTCATAAGAGAACTTTTCATGTTCGGTGTTATGAATAACATAAGGGCCATGCTTCCATCATGGATGAGATGTATGTTATGAATATTGATAATAATATATTACCTCCATATTTACTTTCATAATTCATTTTAGAGTTTTACACACTCTAGCCCATTGCATAATGTTTGTTGCAAAAGGGTTGTTCATAAAAGAACAATTGTTGTTCAGTGTTATGAATAACATAAGGGCCATACTTCCATCATGAATGGGATGTATGTTATGAATATTGATGGTAATATGATACATCCATAACACTGACGCTAAATGTCGCAAGACTAAGAGAATACCACACATGTGTGGCACTGCATTTGGTCACATTGGAGAAACCCGCATGGAGAAATTCCATAATGATGGATTTTGAAGTCGTTTGATTATGAATCATCTGACACTTGCAACTTTCCTCCGAAAAGTGCAGTGACCGAAATACCGTTCACAGGCCATTAGGAAGGAGCAACGAACTTATTGGTGATCATACATTTTGATGTATGTTGTCCGATTAATGTTGTTGCTAGCAGGGGATTTATCTATCTTCAAAAATGACTCAAGTAGATATATGGATATTTACTTGATGAGACGTAAGTCTGGATCTTTTGAAATCATTCATAAGGTTTTCAAAAATGAAGTAGAAATTATTGTAACAAGAAAATTATGTTTCTGCAAACTAGATTGCCGAAAGGAATATTTGAGTTACAAGTTTAGCGAATGTCTGATGAGTTGTGAAAAGAGTTTCATAACTTACACCTCACGGAGCACCACTGTGAGTGGAATATCCGTGAAGATGTAATCAAACCATTTATGACATGGTAAGATCAAAGATGACATAAATCAATTTGCCATTATCCCTTTTAAAAGTAATGCTTTAGAGACTGCGGCTTTTACACTGAAAAGAGCGCCATCAGATCTGTTGAAATGACTCCATGGTATGGTACACACAACCATGTTATGTCTTTTCTTAACATTCGGAATATGGGGCTTGTATAAAATATTTACAAACCTATTCCAAATCAGACAAGTGCTACTTTGTAGGTTATCCCAAGTTATTGGGTATTCCCCCACCACTGAACCGAGGCAAAAGGTTTTGCCACAAAGAACGGTATGCTTTGGAAGAAAATGGTTCTGGCAAAAGGGTGAGTGGGAGGACAGTGCGACTCGACGAGATAACAGTATCTTCGTCATCAGATCAAAGGAAAGAAACCTTGGAAGTGATTCCAGAGTTTCCTACTGCAACTGATACGGAAGCCTCTACATGAGATGTATGGACTTCGGTCGAACGTGCAGCTGAACCACGTAGGCAAAACTCGTGCAAACCTCTCAGGTGCGCATACGAGATATTGTTGCTAGACAACAGTATACCTACGATGCACAAGGAAGCGTTGATGGGCCCTGACTCCGGAATTGGCTAAATGCCAATATAATCTGAGATAGTTTCCATAAATGATTCAAGATTAAAATCTTGATAAACCTTTCGGAAGACTTGAGAGTCTAACGAATGCTTATGGAACTATAAACTGATATGGATAAAAATGTTTTATCCATAAAGCTCAACTTGTTGCAATAACAAATTCAAGGAGTTGACTATGATGAGGTTGTCTCACCGTTGCGATGCTTAAAGTCAGATCGGGTTAAACTAGCAATTAATACATATTTCAATCATGAGATATGAAACATGGATGCCAAAAGGATTTTCATAAAATGGAAATACAACCTAGGACTTGCATGTGATACAGTCCAAGGTATTTTGTCAATCCAGAGGATGCTAGTAAGTATGCAAACTTCAGAGTTCCAGCAATGGGCAGAAGAGAGCAAAATGGAGTTGGAATCTTCGTTTTTCATGAAATAGTCAAAAGAGTTTGATTTCATCAATGGATAACGAAGATGCTTGTGGTTTCAAGAAACTAAGTGGGAGCATAATAATATTTCGAAAAACCTTGTGTGCTTGACTTATTGTTGATTGGAAATAATATAAATTTCTTGACACGAATTAGGACTTCATTGAAAATAGTTTTCGATGAAGTGCTTAGGCTAGGTAGCCTCGGTATTAGGCATAATTATCTACGAGATAAAATTGCCTGATAGAGCTAAAGCCAAAAATACATATTGACAAGATGCTAAAACAATTTAGCATTAAAATGCCAAGGAGTGATTCTTGCCGAAATCACATGGAAAGGGTTTTTTCAAGACTCGGTGTCCCAAAACACTGATGAGCAAAATACATGATGGAGATTCCACACACTCTTGTGTTTGTATTAATCATGTATTTCATGGTATGTAAAACAACCAGATATGTCCGATACTCCCAAAGTTGTTGCGAGTATAGATACCAAAGTGATCAAAATACTGATCATGGGACAACAGTGAAAAATGTCATTGAGTACTAAAGTAGCACTGATGACATGTTTTCTCGCAAGGAGAGATTATGAATTGCTCATTGTAAGTAATTACACCGATACAGTCTTCAACAATGCTCCATGCGATTTTCGATTTAAGTTAAGGGTTTTGTGTAATACACAATATGGTGGCACGGTAGTTGGAAATTGTTCCAAATAGGTTACTGTGGCGATTTCTATAACAAAGGCTAAGTATGTTGACACTTTGGAAGTGAAAAAGAAGATGTCGAATCGTATAGTTCATTCATGAACTTAGGATGGTTCCAAGATGGCTTTGGTCAATGGGACACTATTGCAGATAGTTGCTCCATAGCTCAGTCTGAGGAATCAAGCTACTACTGGAATCGGAGAATTTGCCATCAGCTAGTTCTTTGTCGTCTGCTAGCGGACGGACAGAAGGTATTTGCCGTCCGCTTACAGAAAGCAGACGACAAAGAGCGGACTCATGGCAAAGATATAGTTTGCCATCAGTGCATTCTTTGCCGTCTGCCAGCAGACGGCAAAGCGCTTAAAGGCAGACGACAAAGAGACCAGCTGGGCCCCACTGGACCGTGGAGCTGGCTAGGTCAGATGAACAGGCTGGATGCCTTCCGCTTGCTCTTTGCCGTCCGCTTTTTTGCTCTTTGTCGTATGCTAGCAGACGGCAAAGAGGATGCCTATCTAACGGCCGTAACCCCCCTCTCTCTCTCCCCCCACCTCACCCACCCCACCCGCCGCCCCAGCCCCGCCGTTCCCGACGCCGCCCAGCACCGCCGCCGGCCCCTGCGCCCGCCCCGCCCCCCGGCCCCTGCGCCCGTGACGCCCCACCGCCGGAGCCAGGCCGCCGCGAGCCCCGCGATGCCCCACCGCCGGAGCCAGGCCGCGGCGCTGCCCCCCTCCCCGCGGCCCTTCTCCACCACCGCGGCGCCGCCTTCCTCCCTGCGCCGGCCCTCATCCACCACCGCGGCCCTCCTCCAAGGTGAGCTTTTTTTGTTTTTTGTTTCTGTTTTTTGCTGTTTAGGTTTAGGTTAATTAGTGCTAGGTTTAGGTTAGTGCTAGGTTTAGGTTTAGGTTTAGGTTTAGATAATTAGAAGAAGAAGAAGAAGAAAGATGAAAAAAGAAGAAGAAGAAGAAGAAGAAGAGGAGGAGGAGGAGAAGAAGAAAAGAAGAAGAAGAAGAAGAAGGAGAAGAAGAAGCGGAGAAGTATAGGAAGATGAAGAAAAACAGGAGAAGAGGAGAAGAAGAGGAAAAACAGAAGATGGTCTGAAGAAGAAGAAAAAGAGGAGAAGAAGAAGGAATAGAGGAGAATAGAAAAAATATAGAAAAGTAGTTATATATATATATATATATATATATATATATAGATTTTTTATCGGGGTTGAATATTCGTGTTGATCGGGTGGATTTAAATGTGCAGTTGTTTCGTCGCTGCGAGGGTCTGGTGTTCGACGACCTCCCCGTGCATTTGACGAGCTCCCCTGTGTTCGTGGGTGAGCACAAATGACATCTCCTCCTCCCCCCTTAATTTGCTCTGTTCCGGTCTTCGTGCCGATGAAACTTGCTAGCTATAGGTGTCATCAATCATCAGTATGCGTGACCAGTATGCGTCTCCCGTTCGAAAGGGCGACATCTATAAATATGCATGTCTTTGCATATTTATAACCGCCCTCCTTTCGAATGTCCACGTTATCCATGGACAGCCCAAGTATGTGTAGATTGGGTTCGTTTTCCCATGCTCTGCTCCGGATCCGATGCAGAATTTCGTCAGTGCCTCCCTGTTGTTCTCCGGGTACACATCCTCTCTGTTTATTGCCGAGACGTGTATCAGGAGAACAGCGGGGAGGTGCTGCCGAAATTTTGCGGCGGATCCGGAGCAGAGCATGGGAAAACGAACCCAAACTACACATACTCGGGTGGGATTAGGACCTATCTTTACCTATTAGCGTGTAGGTTGCATGGACGTAATAAAAATTGACAAACTTCATTAACTGATGAATATATATGATGAATTATATATATATTTCTTGGGTGTTTAGTAGGTAGGCAAGATGAGTGATCGTGCGTGGATGTACACCGGTCACACTAGTCAGGAAGACATGAGCAATGAATGGTTAACAAAAATCAAGGGGTTTGTGAAAGCCGCATTTGCAAATGGCTAGAGAAAAACCTGGTGCCCCCGTGTTTGGTGCGACAAATTTTCTTAGAGGAAAGAGGATGAAATGGGTAAACACCTGCAGAAGTGGGGGTTTACGCCCGATTATACGGTGTGGACATTTCATGGAGAGTCTGCCCAACGTACCAGAGCTGAGGTGGTTCGTCGTCGCACCGACGAGCATGGTACCGGGATCGAAGACATGGTGCAAGACTTTGATGATGCTCGGGATTCGGACGATGAGATGGAGGAATCTGCAAAGGCCTTCAATGAAATGTTGGAGTCTTCAAAACGTCCTCTCCACGAGCACACTGAGCTTTGTCAGCTGGATGCCATCGCACAAGTAATGGCTCTGAAGGCTCAATTCAACATGGGCAGAGAATGCTACGACGCGATGATGACACTATTTGGACGCTTTCTACCCAAAGGCCATGTAATGCCTGCAAACCTGTACCAGTCGGACAAAATTCTCCGTGCACTTCAGATGCCCTATGAGAAGATAGATGCCTATGAGAAAGGATGTTCCTTATTTAGGCTTGAGTATGCGGACTTGAACTATTGTCCCATTTGCAACTCTTCCACGTATGTTGTGGTAGACAACGGTATGGGTGAGAAGAGGCAGACCAAAATCCCCGTTAATGTTCTTCGGTATCTGCCAATCGTACCAAGACTTCAACATCTTTTCATGGTCGAAGAGACGGCCAGACAGATGACATGGCACAAAATGGGCAAAAGAACCGAACTAGATGCAGATGGGAATCAGATGATGGTACACACATCAGATGGTTCTGCGTGGAAGCACTTCGATGCATTACATGAGCAAAAAGCGGCAAATCCAAGGCATCCTCGAGTCTGCATCGGCACGGATGGGTTCAATCTGTTTGGTATGATGGCAACCCAATACAGTTGTTGGCCTGTATTTGTCATTCCACTCAATATCCCCCCCGGACAGATTATGCAAAGAAAGAACATTTTCCTGACGTTGATAATTCCAGGGCCCAACTATCCGGGGAAGAATATGAATGTGTACATGTAGCCGCTTAAGGATGAATTGCAAGAAGCTTGGGATAATGGGTTCAAGACAGACGACGCCGCTAGCAAACGAAACTTCATAATGCGTGTCTGGTACATGTACTCGATGCATGACTTGTCGGCGTATGTGCTATTCGTTGGCTGGTGTACGCATGGAAGGTTCCTGTGCCCCACATGCAAGGCAGCTCTTCAGTTTCATTGGCTGCAGGTGGGTCGCAAGTATTCTTGCTTCGACTTGCATAGACAGTTCCTGGATCCTCGCCATAAGTTCAGAAAAGACAAGAAGAACTTCACCAAAGGTAGAGTTGTCAAAAACTATGCACCACCTGCATTGACTGGCCAATAGATCCTGGATCAGTTAAATGCTCTCGAGCCTGATCCAGAGCGTCCAGGGTATTTCAAGGGGTATAATTCGGAACACGCCTGGACTCACAAGACATGCTTGTGGGATCTGCCTTTCTTCAAAGACCTCCTTCTTCCACACAACATCGACGTGATGCACACTGAAAAGAATATCGGCGAGGCCCTTTTTGGTACATTGTTCGGCATAGATGGGAAGTCAAAGAATAATACTAAGGCTAGAGTCGATCTGCAGACTCTATGTGATAGACCGTTACAAAACATGCGACAACCGAAAGGAAAGCAGAACTGGACGAAGCCAAAGGCCTGGTTCAATCTTGGAAGGCCAGCTATGAGGGAAATTATCTTGTGGGTGAAAATGCAGTTGATGTTCCCCGATAGGTATGCAGCGAATCTAAAGAGGGGAGCGAGTCTTGAAAAATTGAAAATATTTGGTCTCAAGAGTCATGATTGGCACATATGGCTTGAGCGGGTAATGCCGGTGATGTTGCGTGGCTTTATTCCTGAGGATGAATGGCTAGTACTGGCAGAGCTAAGCTATTTCTTCCGTGTTCTTTGTGCGAAAGAACTATCGCCTGCCGTGATAGATGACATGGAAAAGTTGGCGCCGGAGTTGCTCTGCAAGCTAGAGAAGATCTTTCCACCGGGCTTCTTTAATCCAATGCATCATTTGATTTTACATCTCCCGACCGAGGCAAGATTGGGGGGGCCCGTGCAAAATCGTTGGTGCTATGCAACTGAGAGGATGCAGAAGACGCTTCGAGCAAAATGTAAAAATAAACGTAGAATTGAAGCATCGATGGCCGAGGCATTCATTACTAAGGAAACGGCAAACTTCGTGACAGCACACTACGAAGCCAAAAATCATCATTTGCATAATCCGAAGCCTCGCTACAATGCTGGCGACCCTAAAAAAGGTGGATCCAACCTCAACCTATTCAAAGGGAAGCTCGCACCAGCCGGTGCTTCGAAAGCAATAGTGTTGGATGTCGAAGAATGGCGGACCATTTCGTTGTATATGTTCAACAACCTAACAGAAGTGCGACCGTACAACGAGTAAGTTCTCGGTACATTGTTTCGCAATTTCTAATTCCTTTGAACTGCTCTTATTCCCGGATATTTGATACAGTCGATACGTCGCCAAATTCTCGGATGGAGCGGTGATCCAAAAGGATTCCATCGAAGAGAATGAGCTTCTGGCAAAGCATGGAGGCGACTATCCCGGTTTCATCTCTTGGCTCAAACAAACGGTAATTACCATTAATAGACCATTTCATTTCTTGGTCTAATTTGCGGCTAATGCAACACTCCTTTCGTATTAAACTTTTGTAGGCTAATTCAGAGTCTATGGACGCCGAATTGAGACAAGCCGCTAATGGTTTTGACTATAAGGTCCGTTCATTTGAGAAATACGACATCAACGGTTATCACTTTCGTACCTTTGGCAAAGAGCTATCTATGGCCGACCGAAAATCTACAAATTGTGGTGTCTCTGCTATCGGCGAAGGAGGTACCAAGTATTATGGAAGAGTTGAAGCAATTTATGAACTTCTATTCTATGGTGAAAACCCACCGAACGTCGTAGTCTTCAAATGTTATTGGTTCCAGCCGATGGAGACTAGAAGGACTCATGAACATATAGGGCTAGTCGAAATCAAACAAAGCACCCATTTAGATGTTCCCGATGTCTATATTACGGCTCAACAGGCGACCCAAGTTTTCTATCTACCGTGGGCCTGCCAAACTAATGCAAATCTGAATGGTTGGGATGTCGTCTATGAAGTGCCGCCACGTGTTAGACCACCTCCCCCCCAATGAAGAGGATTATGAACCTCACATTAACCCAGACACATATGAAGGAGAATTCTTCCAAGAAACACGTCTTTCCAAAAAAACGTTTCAAGAACCGCTCTACTTCAGCCCAGAACATGGAAGTAGACAGCGACAGTGAATCCGACTTCACCCCTGAGCCGGAACAAGAAGAGCCGGAACAAGAAGAGGTTACTGCTGCGGATGACCTGTCAATGCTTGACCGATTACAGAAAGGCCTTCCACATGTTGATGCCGCTGAACCCGATGAGCATGTCATTCATGACGACACGCGTGATAGTGATGATGATGATGCATCTATTGATCCCGAAGCATATATAGACGATCCAGACTATTAGTTTGTATGCATCCCAACTTAAATTATATACATATTATTATTCATGTCATGTATTCAATTTTTTTATGTTGTACTAATTTCGTTTACTCTTTGTCATGGCAGGTGTTGAAAGATGGTGGGCGCGGGTCCAGAGCACTCCGCGGGTACTTCGTCGGCGGCCCGCGGGAGGAGTACTTCCATTCCACCCGTACCTCTCCGGAGAGCGTTGTTAGACAGTTTGGGGTCACCGGCGGGCGCTTCTTCATCGGCGTCGTTGCCCACCGGGAGAGGAGGTCGGGGAGGGAAGAAGAGAGGAGGTAGATCAGGACGTGGCCGCGGGAGAGGTAGGCAGGCTGCTACGCCTTCCTCGCTGCCACCCCCAGCTGATTCACCCGAGCACATGACTACTAGGGTGGACCCGCCTGAGGTGGAGGCTACGGGGACTCCGGACCACGAGCCTCGGGTCGACGGGCCTTCGGCCCACGAGACTCCGGTCCCAGAGGCTTCGGCCCATGAGACTTCGGGCCACGAGACTTCGGACCAGGCTACGTCCCAGGAGACGTCCGGATGGGGTACCTGGCCGGATCCGCCTGAGGGGCCGAGTGGCATTGCTGATGGTGGCGGGGATGAGTGTACTGATAGTGAGGGCGAGGTGGTTGAGGGGGCCACCGTGTACCAGCGTGGTGGTACACGGCTCCCGCCCCTGCCGGTGACCCGCGAGCAGAGGCTGGTGATTAGGCCTGATGGGGAGAAGTAAGTGCATTTACTATTTTTGTACATTTTGCCTTCACATTTCTTCAAATATCTAATGCGTTTGCCTTGTCATACTGCAGGGGTTGGGTACACGCCAGTGACGTCCGCAGGCCCAACACCGTCCTTTGTGTGCTTTGCCGGCAAAAATTTCCCGGGGTTTGTCACGTTGCCCGGTGAGGGTCAGCTTCCAGAGCTAGGATTGAGCTGGGAGCACTACTTGGCTGCCCCGGCCCCGCCGGAGGAGATGATCGACGGTGTCTTGTGCCACACGAGGGCCGAGATGGTGATCAGAAGCTTTTGGGTAATTTCTCCTTTACACAATTAAAAATTAACAATAGCTAGTTATTGTACTAATCAGTGTTGTCTCGTTTGATTGCAGACCTTCTACAGGTGTGAGGAGGGATACGAGGAGGACGCGGCAAAGGTTATCGATACCGAGTGCAAGCGCCTACTACAAAACTTACGGCACGAGGCTCGGCCGCAGGCTGCTCGAGACTACTACGCCAAGCGTGGTATTAAGAAGGACAAGCCGTCGTGCCGGGCTAAGTTTCTGAAGAAGGATCAGTACATGAAGGTAATTACCTATTCTTAAGGCATTGTACTTAGTTTCCTTGATTTGATTCGTAGGCGTAGCGCTCAAATTTCTCTTTACTAACTTAGGTGCCCTTGAGATGGTGTGCGGATAAGATGGATTGTTGGGAGGCGTTGGTGGATGAGTGGTGCACAGGCCGCTGGCGAGCCGTCCACGACAATGCCAAGGACCGGCGTGCCCAAATGGTTGGTGTGCCACACCATCAAGGCAGCGCCAACTTATATGCCATGGCCCTTACTGCCTTGTACAAGAAGCCAAGGCATTCTCTGAGTCTGACCTCGATCATCCAGAGAATTTCACCAACATCTCCTCCCACCACAAGCTCGTGAGGTACAACCAGGAGGGGAAGGCGAGGAAATGGGAGGACTTTAACCCGAGCCAGAATCCTATTGATCCAGAGCTGGTGATGATATCTGGTGGCGGGAGGCCCCATGGCTCATTAGCCATTGGAGATGGACTGATACGTTGTCCTCTCACTCTCCCAGAGATCAAGGCGCGCCAAACGAGCTCCTGTCCTGAGATAAGGACTCGTCCACAGCCAGTCGATCTCGTCATCAAGGTTAGTTATACGGACTCAGATATCTTTCCTCCATTACATTGTGTGTGTGGCCATCGATGATTACAATGCTAACGAGGAGTGGTGTTGCAGGCTGCTCTTCAGAAAGAGAGAGCGACAACCCAAGCACTTCTGGAGGAGAGGGACCGGGTGGCGGCGGAGAAGGAACTGCTGGCCGAGGAGAAGACAGCTAGGTTGTTGGAGGAGGAGAGGGCACGGAATGACGCGGCTCATCGGGCCATGTACGAGCTCCTCGTGGTAAGTTTCTTCTGCATATTAGCCAAATCATGCACGCAATGTTCGTTTCATTACTAACTAATATGACTGACTCGTCAAAACCAAATGTGCAGTCTATGTGCGAGAAGACCGGTCAGACCCCTCCGCCGATGCCGCTCATTACTAGAGCGGGAACGGTGAGTTTCATTTGAATGGTCATTATTTACCAGTCTTAACATTTGAGTGTCATCATGCTAACGAGACTTTGCAAATGATCTTTGGTGCAGCATAACTCCGGAGCCGCATCGCACAACCCTTCTCCAGGTGATACCGGCTCGAGGAACCCCGGTGCTTGACCTCCGGTAAGTTTTCTCTAGTGTTTTGCTTAACAAATGCATACTTAGCTTCGTACATGCTTGTTAGCCCTATTATGCCACATACATAGCTTATTTCCCCCAAAAAAGACATACTTAGCTAATAATCCTCCAAAATGACATAATTAGCTTATTTAGTTCATTTATGACATAATTAGCTTATTCATTTCAAAAATGGCATAATTACCTTGGTTAGCTCACAAATGTCATATACTTAGCTTATTTTCCTCCAAAATGACATAATTACCTAAGTTAGCTCTAAAATGAGCTATATTTACCTAAGTTAGCTCAAAAATTGTAACGTCCCCATGTAATAGCTACAGTGATCCCCTCTTGATAATGCCAAGTCACCATGATTAACTAGTCTTGATCATCATTGCATCATATCTCATTTCAAATTCCACTTCAAATTGAAATTCAAATTTAAAGTGAAAATTAAAAGTTGTTCAAATTAAAAACTAAAATGTTCATTAAATAACAAATAAATCAGAACTAAATATGTTCAGGAAAACAACATCACTAAAAATGCCTAAGTTACTCTAACAACCTCAAACAGTAGCCAAACAGCGCATTTTAATACCTTTTATTTAAACTAAATTACAAATGAAATCATATTTTACTCAAACCAGTTTTTGGTGATAGGTAATATTGCACTGTATAATTTGAGCCAAGTCACACAATTTTAAAAACTCTTTTAGTGGCCTAGCAATTACAAAACAGAAACTAAAACGGAAATTAGAAATAGAAAAGAAAACGGTTGGGGCTTACTGTGCCTTCGGGCCTTGAGTGCACAGTAGCCCGCGGCCTAGCCCACCGCGGCCTTTCATCCACCTCCCGCCGTCTCCCTCGCGTTGTCAACGGCGCCCGTCGACACGTCGCCGATGCCGCACGCGTCGCCCATCCGCCGTCTCCTCGGGGTGGATAAGGTCCCCCGCAGCCTCCCGTAACCCTAGCGCCCTCATTTCCCCCCTCTCGCTCGTCTCCTTCCTCTCCCGCAAATGCCCGTCGCCGTCGCCGCCATGGACCGCCGTAGCCATGGCCTCTGACCACGCCACGCCTCGCCTCCGCGCCGGATAGAACCGCCGACGTCGACTTCGTCCTCTGCTCCGACCAGCGCGAGCCGAGGAGCGCCGCATTGCCAGATCGGGCTCCGTCTTCTTCCTCGGTTCCGGCGCACTCCGGTGATGATTTCGGCCTCCCCGAGCCTCCCCCGAGCCCGCTGTTGCACACCTACAGGGCCCGGTGAGCCAGCGCGTCCTTCCCCTCTTTCTCCCGCGTGTTTTCGCCGCCGTAGCCGTCTCTGCCGCCGCCACCCGAAGCTTGGCTCCGCTGCATCGCTCGTCGCCGCCATCCTCGTCGATGGCAAGCTCCAACGATCTCACCACCATGCTCCACGCGTCTCTAGGACCCCGTAGAGCCCAACCCCACGGCTTGCCGTGCCCTGCGGCGACTCCACCGAGCTCGCCCGAAACACCTCGCCGCCGGCGAGCACGTAGCGCTCGTCTCCGGCCGATTTAGCTCGCGTTAAGGCCGTAGATCGACGCGGCACTTTCATCTCGTTCGAATGCCGCTGACCGCACGCGAAACGGTCGCCGGACGGCGATTTCCGGAGAGGTCCGAGGCCGCGCCGCCGCATATTTGGTCGCCGGCGTGATTCCGGCGCCGACGCCGGCGACGCTGACCTGGCCTGACGTGTGGGCCCCCCTGCGTCGCTGACGGGTGGGCCCAGTTGACTCGTTGACTGGGTCAACCCACTGACATGTGGGGCCCCGCGGATTAAACTGATATTTATAAATAACTAAAATGTTAATTATTTAGTTAATTAAATTAATTAGCTAATCACTCGCTGACAGTGCGGGCCCACCAGATAATTAGGATTAGATTAATTTAATTAGCCATGTTTAATTAGTCCAGACACTGACATGTGGGTCCCACTGGACCCACAGGTCAGGGTTGACTCTGGTCAACCGTCCTGTTGACTGCTAACGTCAGCATTGCGTCATGATGACGTCACCCCTTCACTGTTCTGGATAATTCGTATTTATTAATTAAATTAATTCCAGAAAATATTTAAAACTTTGAAAAATCATATCTTTTAAACCGTAAGTCAGATGAAAATAATTTATATATGTAAAATGATCAGAAAAATATGAAGAATCTAAATATGTAATCAAAATGCCTGACCAACACTCCTAGCTAGCTGAACATGTAAGAATTTGCCCGATTTCGATAAATGAATAGTGCTCTACCTTAATAAAATAAATCCAAATAAATTCCTAAATTAACTAAATCATTTAGTTAGGCAATAAAACACATCTGCATATCATTTTAGGCATGTCATGCATCGTTGTTGCCTTTTGCTGTGAATTTATTGTTTCTTCCCCCTCCTTCTCTCCCGATAGACGCCGAGTCCGACGCCGTTGCAGCAGAGTTCGACTACACCCCCGACGAGCAGCCTACAGATGATCAGCCTCTCTCAGCAGAGCTTCCAGGCAAGCAATCCCCCCTTGACGCATACCGATATCTCCTATTCTTTCTCCCTCCTGCTTGCACTAGAAATTGCCGCTGCCCTGCTTTAACCTATTCTGATGCATAGCCTGATTTTGTCGCCTGCTACTGATACATTACCTGTTATCCCATGATGCCTAGTTAGCTATGCTGCTGTTCCATCTTTGGCCCTTTGCCTTGTCCGTATGCCATGCTTGTTACCGGGCCGTGATCACTCTGGGTGAGGATCACGGAAATGCTTGCATTACTACATTCATTTACTGTTACGGGGCTGAAGGGCTGGTGGTACCATCCAGTCAGAGATGGACCTGAGTCCCGACAGCTTCCAATGTTAAAGTCGGGCTGGCCCCAAGGGTGCCCGCGAGTGAATATCATTAAAGATGGGACGGCTCCAAGAGCACCCGCGCGTCATGTTTTACCAAGTCGGAGCGACAGAAACTCTGTTCGTCTCTGCGAGTTACTAAATACGCCTAACGGAACTGGGTATTTGATCTGAGTGGGTCGTCGTGCCCTATACGCACTACCACCACGTGGGATAATGGTTTAATGGGGCCCTCTACGTCGTATGTATCACCCGAAAGCTCTTCAGACGTCACAGCTCAGAGATGCGGGCTGATCGTCGGGGTTGGGCTGGTTACGTCACTGGTGTATTCAGTGTCGCGCCTGCTCCCCGTCCAGCCACGCAACGTGCAGGAGTGCAAAGGGTGATGGGCCCAAGACCCCTTCGCACTTAGGATTTAGACCGGCGTGTTGACCTCTCTTCTGAGCCTAGGTAGTACTGCGTCGTGTCGATAACCCGAGGCCGGGTATTACCCAGCCAGTGTGTCCGGCCAGAGGTAATCGAGCGTGTTGGGTAACAGTAGTGCACCCCTGCAGGGAAGTGATCTATTCGAATAGCCGTGTCCACGGTAACAGGACGCTTAGAGTTGTATCTGGATCTATGACAACTACAAACTGATGATGATTCATATTAAACTGTTAATACTGCTCTCGGGATTACTTTCTCGCGGGATAGTCGAGAAAGGATCTCAGGGAGTTGCTACCATACAACCACTATTATATGCTACTATATTCTACTCTCTTCTGATGCTGCAAGATTGCTTGAAGATGCTAGTCTTCGATAGGCTAGGCTTCTCCCCTCTCTACTCTGGCATTCTGCAGTTCAGTCCAAAGATATAGCCCCATTCCTTTGATACCAATGCATAACCAGCATAGTTCTGATGTCAGTCTTGCGAGTACTTTGGATGAGTACTCACGGTTGCTCTGCTCTCTTTTTTCCCACACCCATTTGATGATACATCAGACGATTGAGCCCAGGAGCCAGATGCCACCACAGGAGCTTACTACCAGGAGGGTCCCGACGGCACTTACTACTGGATCGAGCCAGCCGACCAGGAGTAGTTAGGAGGCCCTACGCAGGAGGCCTTCGCCTTTCGATCTGTATCGTTGTTTGTGCTAGCCTTCTTAAGGCACCCTTGACTAACTATGTCTGTACTCAGATATCATTTGTGTGTATGACTTATGTATTCGGGCCTTTGTGCCCCCGGTTTGTATAATGCAGACTTATGCTTTCATTTGAGTTTAGAGTTGTGTTGTGATATATTCCCGTGAGTCCCTTTGCTTGATCGTGCGCATTTGCGTGTATGATTAGTGCACGATTAAGTCGGGGGCGTCACAAGTTGGTATCAGAGCCGACTGCCTGTAGGAAGCCCTCTCCAACTCCTTGGCCGCAGTTGAGTCTAGTATTTCCGAAAACTATTTTACTAACATGGCTGTGTGGCTTACGGGCCCACGTCACCAACTGGGTGGTATTAGGATCTTTTATTCCTCTTCTATACTCTGGGACTCTGAACTCTCTTCCTTTCGGGTTAAATGAATTTTAGTAACGCCGACACTAGGATCTCGTAATCTCGTCCACCCGGAGAGCTGGATTATCTATGCTTGTTCCTTACCATTGATCTGATTAGTCTGATAATCATATTTTCCTTTACATTGGTTTGCTTAACCTTTCTCTCCAAGTTATTATACTTCTCATTGTCATTTGACAATCCTGAATTTCCTCTGTTTCAGATGGATCGTTTGTTCCCGCCGCGCCCTGCGACGCAGCTTGTGCTTCGCACTTGGGCTCGTGATGTCCCTGGTTTTCCAGCTGTCTTGATCGCCCTCCTGACCAGACTGGGTTACCGCTGGTACCCCGAGTACATGGTTTACGAGGATTTCCGCTAGTTCAACCAGGAGCAGTACCATGCAGATGTTCGTATCTATGATCAGAGGGACAACTCCGACACTGAGTTACACATCTTTCACGGTATCGGTGTGACGATTGAGATGGCAGTCCATGATGCTGCCTATTCTGTTGTCGCACGACTCCGTGGAGAGCATAGTAGCTTGGATGCCTCTGAGTTCCGATACATTCCGTATGCACCTACTGGAGATGCTACCGGATACTACACAGCTGTCTGTGCCCCTTACGAGCGACGTCGCTATGACCCGCATGTTTTGATTCAGTGCACTCAGGCTCTGGATCTCACTGCGCGGGCCCTCGCCGTCGAGTTGTTTGCCACTCGTGCACGTCTCTACGATGCTATGACACAGTTGCTACCAGCTGTTCGTGCAGGGATACATCCAGAGTATATCCTTTACCCGCGCAGGACTCAGATGCCGGCAGGTATCGATTGGCTTGCGGTTGGAGGTCATACACCTGCACGTGGACCTCTTCTTCCAGTTCGAGACCGGGTTCTGCATCAGAGTGCACACGGAGAGCAGGACTTTTCTGCCTTAGAGACTCATCGTCCGCACTTGCAGTTACCCCGTTTCAGTGGTTTTCGCCGACATTGATGTAGCCTTTGCTATGTCTCGTTGTGTATTCCTCACCGCGTGCCTGCGCGCCGCCTAGTATGTCTTTTTCTTTAATTTTACGCCGTTATGCTGTTCGCGTGTAACCGACTCTGTGTATGGATCTGTATGTCTTAATTGACTACTGTTATGTATCTATTGCACTGCTTATTCATTGTCGTGTTACATTAAGCTTGTCTTTAAACACTCGCAAGTGCTTTTTCTAAACTACCCCCTGTTGAAATTTTAGCAGGATGGTTAGGCCAGGTGCTCGTGGTCGTGGTTGTGGCCGTGCCCTCGAAAACCCACCACCACAAGACTATATGGCAGCTATGATGCAACAATTCGAGCTGAACCGTCAGTTCATGACTAACATTATGGCTCAGTTCCCGCATCAAAACAATCAGAACCAGGACCCAGCTTCAATAACACTGTCAGAGTTTGTGCGCCTCAACCCCACTATTTATCGCAATTCTGAACAGCCACTGGATGCTGATGACTGGCTCCGCGACATTGCTTTTGAGATGGAGTCTGCTAGTGTCGCCCCTGACAATTATGTCACCTTCGCGACCTACTTCCTGAAGGGACCCGCTGCTCAATGGTGGTCCACTCACAAGCGTACACTGCCTGCTGGGACAATCGTTACTTGGGTTGAATTTCAGACTGCCTTCCGTGCTCGCTATATTCCTCAGGGAATCATAGACCGGAAGAAGACCGAGTTCCGCAACCTCGTTCAGGGCAACAAGACTGTCGAAGCCTATCAGCGGGAGTTCCTTAACTTGTCCCGCTATGCTGAAGAAGACATTCCAACTGATGCTCGTAGACAGGAGAACTTCCGTAGTGGACTCCACCCAGACCTCGAGCTTGCACTTGCTGCTCAAGACTTCACCGACTTTGCCACTCTCGTGAACAAGGCTATGCTGGTTGAGACCGCTCAGATCAAGCACAAGGAGTCACAGAAGCGCTATCGTGACATTGGCTCATCTTTGAGCTCAGCACAGAAACGTCGTATCTGGATTCCCAATAGTGTGTACCGTCCAGCTGCTCCTGCGCCGAGGCCCTCTTATGCTGCACCCCGTCTGCCTCCTCCACCACCGAGGCAGCCAAGAGCTCAAGATGCTCCACCTAGTGCTCCTCTTCGTCCTGAAGATGGTCTATGCTTCAAGTGCCTAAAACCAGGTCACCTTGCTAAGGACTGCCGCCAGAATCAGAATCAGTTGGCATTTCCTCGCAATGGCCGTGGCAATGGTCGTGGCAACAATCAGACCCGCAACTATAATACTGGGTCTACTGCTTATGGTCGTGGACATGCTTACAATATTGACATTGAAGAAGTTCAGGATCAGCCTGCTACTGTGATGTGTACCCTCCTCGTTAACTCAGTACCCGCTTCTGTTTTATTTGATTCAGGAGCATCGCATTCATTCATGTCAGAAGCATTTGCATTATCACATGACATTGCATTTGATAAAATGAACCTACAAATGGTCGTCCGTACCCCTGGAGGCCAGTGTCAAACCTCTGTGATGGCACACAATGTCTCTGTTGAAATTGAAGGGTTGGAATTCCTTGTTTCACCCATTATCCTGAAGTCTTCCACCATAGACCTCATTCTGGGAATGGATTGGTTGAAAGCTCATATTGCTTCGATCAATTGTGCCACCAAAGTCGTCCAACTTCTTCATCCTTCCGATGAGATAGTGAATTACACCGCCCGAATTACCCGGAATGCCGAAGCTCAGATATATGCTCTGAATGCTTTGAACGCTTCACCTCTTGAGGGGATTGAGAACGTTTCGGTCGTCCGTGACTTTCCGGACGTCTTTCCGGAAGAACTTCCAGGAATACCCCCGGTTAGAGCTGTCGAGTTCGTCATCGACTTGAAGCCTGGCACTACCCCTATTGCGAAGCGTCCTTATAAGATGCCTCCGCATGAACTTCTCGAGCTCAAGGAAGAAATCGACAATTCACTGAAAAAGGGTTTCATCCGCCCCAGTTCCTCTGCTTGGGGAGCACCTTCTCTCTTTGTTAAGAAGAAGGATGGAACTAACCGATTGGTCCAGGACTATCGGCCCAATAACCAAGCCACAATCCAGAACAAATATCCACTGCCCCGGATCAACGATCTTTATGATCAGCTTGCTGGATCCTCTGTGTTCTCGAAACTCGACTTGAGGTTGGGTTATCATCAGATCCGAGTTCGTAAGGAGGATATTCCGAAGACCGCTTTCGTTACTCGCTATGGATCATACGAGTACACCGTCATGTCATTCGGATTAACCAATGCTCCAGCAACCTTCTCCCGATTGGTGAACTATATCTTCATGGACTACCTTGACAAGTTCGTCGTGGTCTACTTGGATGATATCCTTATATTTTCCAAGAATGAAGAAGAACACGCCGAACATCTTCGGCTTGTATTGGAGAAGCTATGAGAACACCAGTTATATGCCAAATACTCCAAGTGTGAATTTTGGTTATCTGAGGTGACTTATCTTGGTCACGTGATTTCCAAAGATGGCATTGCCGTTAACCCCGAGCGAGTTCAGGTTATTCTTGACTGGACTCCCCCGAAGAACGTCAAGCAAGTCAGGAGTTTTCTCGGACTCGCTAGTTATTGCCGTCGATTCGTCGAGAACTTCTCCAAGATTGCAAAGCCATTAACTGACCTGCTCCACAAGGGTGTTAAATTTGAATGGACAGAAAAATGTCAAGAAAGCTTTCAGACGCTCAAAGATAAGTTGACATTTGCCCCAGTGTTAGCACCCCCGGATTCTCAAAAGGACTTCATGATTTACTGTGATGCATCTCGTCAAGGATTAGGCTGTGTCCTAACGCAAGAGCGCAAGGTGATTGCATTTGGCTCTCGACAATTGCGTCCTCATGAAGAAAATTATCCAGTACATGATCTCGAAATTTCTGCGGTTATTTATGCTCTGAAGCTGTGGCGACATTACCTCCTTGGTAATCGTTGCGAGATATACACGGATCATCAGAGTTTGAAATATCTGTATACTCAGCCAGACCTGAACCTTCGTCAACAAAGGTGGCTCGAGACAATAGCCGATTATGATATGAATATCTCTTATACCCCTGGCAAGGCTAATGTAATGGCCGATGCTTTGAGTCGCAAGGCTTACTGCAATAACCTCATGGTTCAGGAAGCACAACCTATGCTTTATGAAGAGCTTCGCAAATTGAACCTTCACATTGTTCCTCAGGGTTATCTCAATACCCTGGAGGTTGAGCCAGACCTCGAGCGCAACATCAAGACCACACAGAAATATGACTCTGAAGTCGAGAAGATCAAGAACTTCCTCTCCAAGGGTAATCCTTCATTCAACCATGTTGGTGAGGATGGTGCCTTGTTCTTCAACGGCCGCCTAGTGGTCCCCAGAAGGCGCAATCTGGACTCCCGTTCGGATGTCATGAAAGAAGCACACGACAGGCCTTTGTCTATTCACCCTGGTAGTACCAAAATGTACCAAGACATTCGTCAGCGGTACTGGTGGCCCGATATGAAACATGATATTGCTAAATATGTTGCCGAGTGTGACGTTTGCCGTCGCATCAAAGCAGAACATCAAAGGCCTGCTGGAACTCTGCAACCCCTTGAAATTCCGGAATGGAAATGGGACAAAGTCCAAATGGACTTCATTACTGGTTTTCCCAGGTCTCAGAAGGGTCATGATGCTATCTTTGTCGTCATCGACCGGTTCTCAAAGGTTGCTCACTTTCTTCCAGTCAAGGAGACTATCACTGCTAGTCAGTTAGCAGACTTGTATGTTTCCCGAGTTGCGTCACTCCACGGTATTCCGTTGGAGATCAGTTCAGATCGTGGCAGCCTCTTTACCTCAAGATTTTGGAACAGTTTCCAAGAAGCCATGGGAACTCATCTGTCTTTTAGCACTGCTTTCCACCCTCAGTCTCAGGGTCAAGTCGAAAGAGTCAACCAAGTGCTTGAAGATATGCTTCGGGCTTGCGTCATCTCATTCGGTAAGAAATGGGAGGAATCTCTTCCGTATGCCGAATTCTCTTACAACAATGGCTATCAAGCTAGTCTGAAGATGGCACCGTTTGAAGTTCTTTATGTACGTAAGTGTCAAACCCCTCTGAATTGGTCAGAAACTGGGGAACGATCACTCGTCGGACCGGATATTATCCAACAAGCTGAAGAACAAGTCCGCATTGTCCGTGAACATCTGAAAACTGCTCAGTCTCGTCAGAAGAGCAACTATGACCGAAAGCACAAGGTAATGGTCTATCAGCCTGGTGAGCAAGCTTACCTTCGTGTCACTCCGATGAAGGGCACTCATCGGTTCGGAATCAAGGGCAAGTTAGCTCCTCGCTACATTGGCCCGTTCCGTATTCTCGCCCGTCGAGGAGAAGTGGCATATCAATTGGAATTGCCACCGAACCTTTCTCAAGTGCATGACATCTTTCATGTGTCGCAACTCCGACGTTGCTTCAAGGATCCTATCCGAGTTGTGGATCATGGAGTGCTTGAATTGCGAGAAGATCTGTCTTACCCAGAGTATCCGATCCGCGTTCTTGATCAAACTGAACGTCGGACTCGTCAGAAGTCGATCAAGTTCCTCAAAGTTCAGTGATCGAATCATTCTGAGGATGAAGCCACTTGGGAACGCGAGGATCGTCTTCGCGAAGAATACCCCACTTTCTTTCAGTCTTCCTCTTAATTCTCGGGACGAGAATTCTTGTTAAAGGAGGAGAATTGTAACGTCCCCATGTAATAGCTACAGTGATCCCCTCTTGATAATGCCAAGTCACCTTGATTAACTAGTCTTGATCATCATTGCATCATATCTCATTTCAAATTCCAATTCAAATTGAAATTCAAATTTAAAGTGAAAATTAAAAGTTGTTCAAATTAAAAACTAAAATGTTCATTAAATAACAAATAAATCATAACTAAATATGTTCAGGAAAACAACATCACTAAAAATGCCTAAGTTACTCTAACAACCTCAAACAGTAGCCAAACAGCGTATTTTAATACCTTTTATTTAAACTAAATTACAAATGAAATCATATTTTACTCAAACCAGTTTTTGGTGATAGGTAATATTGCACTGTATAATTTGAGCCAAGTCACACAATTTTTAAAACTCTTTTAGTGGCCTAGCAATTACAAAACAGAAACTAAAACGGAAATTAGAAATAGAAAAGAAAACGGTTGGGGCTTACTGTGCCTTCGGGCCTTGAGTGCACAGTATCCCGCGGCCCAGCCCACCGCGGCCTTTCTTCCACCTCCCGCCATCTCCCTCGCATTGTCAACGGCGCTCGTTGACACGTCGCCGATGCCGCACGCGTCGCCCATCCGCCGTCTCCTCGGGGTGGATAAGGTCCCCCGCAGCCTCCCGTAACCCTAGCGCCCTCATTTCCCCCCTCTCGCTCGTCTCCTTCCTCTCCCGCAAACGCCCACCGCCGTCGCCGCCATGGACCGCCGTAGCCATGGCCTCTGACCACGCCACGCATCGCCTCCGCGCCGGATAGATCCGCCGTCGTCGACTTCGTCCTCTGCTTCGACCAGCGTGAGCCGAGGAGCGCCGCATTGCCAGATCGTGCTCCGTCTTCTTCCTCGGTTCCGGCGCACTCCGGCGACGATTTCGGCCTCCCCGAGCCTCCCCCGAGCCCGCTGTTGCACACCTACAGGGCCCGGTGAGCCAGCGCGTCCTTTCCCTCTTTCTCCCGCGTGTTTTCGCTGCCATAGCCGTCTCTGCCGCCGCCGCCCGAAGCTTGGCTCCGCCGCATCGCTCATCGCCGTCGTCCTCGTCGATGGTAAGCTCCAACGAGCTCACCACCGTGCTCCACGCGTCTCTAGGACCCCGTAGAGCCCAACCCCACGGCCTGTCGTGCCCTGCGGCGACTCCACCGAGCTCGCCCGAAACACCTCGCCGCCGGCGAGCTCATAGCGCTCGTCTCCGGCCGATTTAGCTCGCGTTAAGGCCGTAGATCGACGCGGCACTTTCATCTCGTTCGAATGCCGCTGACCGCACGCGAAACGGTCGCCGGACGGCGATTTCCGGCGAGGTCCAAGGCCGCGCCGCCGCGGATTTGGTCGCCGGCATGATTCCGGCGCCGACGCCGTCGACGCTTACCTGGCCTGACATGTGGGGCCCCCTGCGTCGCTGACGGGTGGGCCCAGTTAACTCGTTGACTGGGTCAACCCACTGACATGTGGGGCCCCGCGGATTAAACTGATATTTATAAATAACTAAAATGTTAATTATTTAGTTAATTAAATTAATTAGCTAATCACTCGCTGAGAGTACGGGCCCACCAGATAATTAGGATTAGATTAATTTAATTAGCCCTGTTTAATTAGTCCAGACACTGACATGTGGGTCCCACTGGACCCACAGGTCAGGGTTGACTCTGGTCAACTGTCCTGTTGACTGCTGACGTCAGCATTGCGTCATGATGACGTCAGCCCTTCACTGTTCTGGATAATTCGTATTTATTAATTAAATTAATTCCAGAAAATATTTAAAACTTTGAAAAATCATATCTTTTAAACCGTAAGTCAGATTAAAATAATTTATATATGTAAAATGATCAGAAAAATATGAAGAATCTGAATATGTAATCAAAACGCCTGCCCAACACTCCTAGCTAGCTGAACATGGAACAATTTTCCTGATTTCGATAAATGAATAGTGCTCTACCTTAATAAAATAAATCCAAATAAATTCCTAAATTAACTAAATCATTTAGTTAGGCAATAAAACACATCTGCATATCATTTTAGGCATGTCATGCATCGTTGTTGCATTTTGCTGTGAATTTATTGTTTCTTCCCCCTCCTTCTCTCCCGATAGACGCCGAGTCCGACGCCGTTGCAGCAGAGTTCGACTACACTCCCGACGAGCAGCCTACAGACGATCAGCCTCTCTCAGCAGAGCTTCCAGGGAAGCAATCCCCCCTTGACGCATACCGATATCTCCTATTCTTTCTCCCTCCTGCTTGCACTAGAAATTGCCGCTGCCCTGCTTTAACCTATTCTGATGCATAGCCTGATTTTGTCGCCTGCTACTGATACATTACCTGTTATCCCATGATGCCTAGTTAGCTATGCTGCTGTTCCATCTTTGGCCCTTTGCCTTGTCCGTATGCCATGCTTGTTACCGGGTCGTGATCACTCTGGGTGAGGATCACGGAAATGCTTACATTACTACATTCATTTACTGTTACGGGGCTGAAGGGCTGGTGGTACCATCCAGTCAGAGATGGACCTGAGTCCCGACAGCTTCCAATGTTAAAGTCGGACTGGCCCCAAGGGTGCCCGCGAGTGAATATCATTAAAGACGGGTCGGCTCCAAGAGCACCCGCGCGTCATGTTTTACCAAGTCGGAGCGACAGAAACTCTGTTCGTCTCTGCGAGTTACTAAATACGCCTAACGGAACTGGGTATTTGATCTGAGTGGGTCGTCGTGCCCTATACGCACTACCACCACGTGGGATAATGGTTTAATGGGGCCCTCTACGTCGTATGTATCAGCCGAAAGCTCTTCAGACGTCACAGCTCAGAGATGCGGGCTGATCGTCGGGGTTGGGCTGGTTACGTCACTGGTGTATTCAGTGTCGCGCCTGCTCCCCGTCCAGCCACGCAACGTGCAGGAGTGCAAAGGGTGATGGGCCCAAGACTCCTTCGCACTTAGGATTTAGACCGGCGTGTTGACCTCTCTTCTGAGCCTAGGTAGTACTGCGTCGTGTTGATAACCCGAGGCCGGGTATTACCCAGCCAGTGTGTCCGGCCAGAGGTAATCGAGCGTGTTGGGTAACAGTAGTGCACCCCTGCAGGGAAGTGATCTATTCGAATAGCCGTGTCCACGGTAACAGGACGCTCAGAGTTGTATCTGGATCTATGACAACTACAAACTGATGATGATTCATATTAAACTGTTAATACTGCTCTCGGGATTACTTTCTCGCGGGATAGTTGAGAAAGGATCTCAGGGAGTTGCTACCATACAACCACTATTATATGCTACTATATTCTACTCTCTTCTGATGCTGCAAGATTGCTTGAAGATGCTAGTCTTCGATAGGCTAGGCTTCTCCCCTCTCTACTCTGGCATTCTGCAGTTCAGTCCAAAGATATAGCCCCATTCCGTTCATACCAATGCATAACTAGCATAGTTCTGATGTCAGTCTTGCGAGTACTTTGGATGAGTACTCACGGTTGCTCTGCTCTCTTTTTTCCCATACCCATTTGATGATACATCAGACGATTGAGCCCAGGAGCCAGATGCCACCGCAGGAGCTTACTACCAGGAGGGTCCCGACGGCACTTACTACTGGATCGAGCCAGCCGACCAGGAGTAGTTAGGAGGCCCTAGGCAGGAGGCCTTCGCCTTTCGATCTGTATCGTTGTTTGTGCTAGCCTTCTTAAGGCACCCTTGACTAACTATGTCTGTACTCATATATCATTTGTGTGTATGACTTATGTATTAGGGCCTTCGTGCCCCCGGTTTGTATAATGCAGACTTATGCTTTCATTTGAGTTTAGAGTTGTGTTGTGATATCTTCCCGCGAGTCCCTGTGCTTGATCGTGCGCATTTGCGTGTATGATTAGTGCACGATTAAGTCGGGGGCGTCACAAAAATGGCATAATTACCTAGGTTAGCACAAAAATGACCTATACTTACCTTATTTTCCTCCAAATTGACATAATAAGCTTAGTTAGCTAAAAAATGGCATAATTACCTAAGTTAGCTCTAAAATGACACAAATAAGGAATAAGAAGAAGAAAAACAAGGAAGAGGAGAAAAAGAAAGAATAGAAGAAGAAAGAGAAGAAAAAGAAAGAATAAAAGAAGAAGAATGAGAAGGAAAAGGATAAAAAGATAGAAGAGAAGAAGAAAGATGAGAAAAGGAGAGATGAAGAAGAAGAAAATATATTCTTATTCTTCCTTTTTCTGTTTTTTCTTTTTCTCCATCTTCTACTCCTTTTTCTTATTCTTATTCTTCTTCTTTCTTTCTTTTTTCTTTTTCTCCATCTTCTACTCCTTTTTCTTATTCTTCTTCTTCTTCTTCTTTCTTTCTTTCTTTCTTTCTTCTTCTTCTTCTTCTTCTTCTTCTTCTGCTAGTCTTCTTCTTCTTCTTCTTCTTCTTCTTCTTCTTCTTCTAGTCTTCTTCTTCTTCTTCTTCTTCTTCTTCTTCTTCTTCTTCTTCTTCTTCTTCTTCTTCTTCTTCTTCTTCTAACTTTTTTACTCCCATTTTTGCAGGTTTGATTCACTTCATGGAAGCATGCATTGATGGACTGCTAGTGTTTAGTTTTTGTTTTGATTTGTATTGATGAACAAAGTGAAACTATGTATGTATTGGATCTTTTAATACCCTATGTGTTCTCTTGCATTCGATGGACTGCTAGATGTTGGATACATGGGCTATGCTTGAGGTTGAAACTATATATATCATATATGTCTTTTGAAAATGCAGGGATATAACAGAAAACAGACAAAACAGTAACAATACAGGTACTTTGCCGTCTGCCAGCCGACGGCAAAGGTGCCACGTGGCAGCAACCTGTTCAACCTGGGAGCATCAGGTCTGACCATTTTGGTCATTCTGCCGTCTGCCAGCAGACGGCAAAGACCAGCCTGGCAGACGGCAAAGACTAAGCAGAAGTGACGGTTAGCCACGGGTCTGCTGACGTCATAGGGCTGACGGCAAAGTTTGCCGTCCGCCGGTTGACGGCAAAGTCTGCCGTTAGCCACCTAACGGGGCTAACCGCTATTCTTTGCCGTCCATGATCTTTGCCGTCAGCTTGGCCAGGAAAGCGGACGGCAAACTTCTTTGCCGTCAGCTGTTTTTACGCAGACGGCAAACAAAGTCATTACTGTGCCGGAAGTGTTTGCCGTCCGTGGCAGACGGCAAAGACGTTTGCCGTCTGTGGCCTAGTCCTTTGCCGTCTGCTATGGCAGACGGCAAATTAGCTGATTCCTGTAGTGAAGGTTTGACCTGTGATTCACATATATACAAAGCCAAGTCCACACAAAATATGAATTTTGTGAAAGCGTGAAAATGCGAGGAGATGCAAACATACACACGGAGCTGAAGTTGTCAGATCCGTTGAACATCAGGCTATACCACAAGCGAAGCATATTTTACACCGGTATGCTATAGGTGTAAAGTGCATTAGCATTGACTAGATTATTGACTCTAGTGCAAGTGGGAGTCTGTAGGAGATATGCCCTAGAGGCAATAATAAATGTTATTATTTATCCCCATGTTCCTAATTAAGTTTATATTCCGTGCTATAACTGCTATGGTTCTCGAGTCTGCAATAACCACGAGGCTCGGAAGGAAACTCATATGCACGTGTGGAATAATAAACGGTAAAATGTATTCCTAGTCTGGCCTCTAAGACTAGCTCAAGTGTTGCATGATGGTTCTGTTTTCCTGATCATGGGCATGACTATGCCGGCAACTTTGAGGGCACAATGTTAGAAGAACATTTGTGTTGAATCGACCCGATTGATGTTATGCTATGAGATACATTCGTCATAAGTTAATGGTTAATAACACAGAGAAAGTTTACGTCTGCATAATTCCTTATACCATGAGAGTATCGAGTTTCTTCATGCTTGATTCATGAACTTTGGGGTTTGTTAAACGTCATCCGTAACGGGGTGGCTATTACGGCGGCTTACGGGTTCATGGGAAAGTATGTCAAGTAACTTGATAGCTCAAGATTGGGATTTGCTCCTCCGACGATGGAGAGATATCTCTGGGCCCTCTCGATGTTACGGTATCCACCATCGTCTGGCCAGACACAACGTGATTTGATCACAGGGATGCCGGAACACGGGAACGAGAAAAGAGACCAAACTCGGTAACGAGGTAACTGGCATTGTGGACAAGTGTTGATCCACGGGGATGCTGATAAATCTCACCTCGGGTGTTTGTAACATATCCTGAAGCAACAGGAATAGCACACGGCAACTGGAGGTTCACTCGAATATTTATTCGTGTGGGTATAGGGGTCAATATGGGTGTCCACGGCTCCGATGTTGATCATTGATCGGAAAGTGTTTCGGTCATGTCTATACTTCACCGAACCTATAGGGTCACACGCTTAAGGGTCATCTATCTGCTTAATTCTAGATAGGGAGTCTGAGAGAAAGTCACCGAAAAAGTTTCGGAGACAACGGAAAAGTTCCGGAGAGAGAACACCGGAATAGTTTCGGTAAAACTGAAAAGTTGTTTCAAGGTATACCATTAGGTCAAATTGGTTTCGGTACACACCTGGAAATTCTTGGAGGGTGCGAGAATTGTTCTGGAAACTTCTGGCATTTTTCCGGAGAAAAAACCCGGAAATGTTCCGGAGCTGCCGGAACTGCTTTGGTTGCTTTTCGCAGATGAAAATCACTAATCCGGAATTATTTCGGAACGCGTCCAAAATTATTTTAGTGGGTACTGGAAATGTTCTAAGACCTACAGAAATATTTTCGGATTTAACGGTCGCGAGAAAATATCTTACGAATAGTGGAAACACTATTATGAATAGTGGAAACACTATTGGGAGAAAATACCTCACGAATAGTGAAAACACTATTGGGAGAAAATATCTCATTAATAGTGGAAACACTATTATGAATAGTGCAAATACTATTATGAATAGTGTGAAAATATCTGAGGGCATTTTGGTATTTTGGGAGCCACCCTACCCCTTGGGTTTTCCTATAAATAGAGGTGGAGAGGCACTCTCCACACTCACTCTTTCTCACATACACATGCCATTGCAATGATCTGGCTTCTTCTCTCCCTCCCCGTGAAATAGTTTCGTAGAGCCGAAAGGCTGTCTGGGTTCCGGTGGGAACTAGTTCTGGACGGCGAAGCCCTGCCGGATAGACGACACCGTATGTGTGCAACTCCGTAGAGAGATCGTAGTTTCGGTCTTAGTTCGAGAGTGCCTCCCGAAGGGCTGTCCGAGTGACCGTCCGAGTTTCGAGGGTCCTCCCGAAAGGCTGTCCGAGTGACCGTCCGAGTTTCGAAGGTCCTTCCGGAGGGCTGTCCGTAACACCGTCCGAGGGAATGTCCGACCGCCTCCCGGAGGGCTGTCCGAGGGGCAGACGAGGGAGTACATCCTCGCGGTTGGGAGGTTGTAAAATCCTAGCTGCGGGGATCTGCACCACCGATCGTCATCGACTCTTCTTCCGCTGCGCTATGAGTCGGTAACGAAAAGATCAAAAACCTTGTATGCATCTCCTTACTGGTCCTGGGCATGCTCGCAGTTCCGGAAATTTTTGTTTTCTGCTACGTTCCCCAACAGAACCAAGGAAGGGGCTCATCATGCACAGGTAGTGGTTAAACTTGAAGAGGAGGTTAAGACTGCTACCCTGCAGTACAAGAACCTTCTTGCTGATGTTAACAAAATGCTCAGGCAACAAGTGGAAAAGAACCGTCAACAAACTTACAAGAAAATAATGTTAGAGGACAATGAAGGCTTGGAGAAGCAGCTGGACCAGAAGCAGTATGTCATAGAGGATATGAAGGCCATTCAGAAAGCCCAAGGAGAACTGATCAGGAACCTGAGGTCTGAGCTGCATGAGTTGAAGAAGGATAGGGATATCAATGGACTCAAGCAGGAGATGTATGTGCTGAAGACTGAACTCCAAGACCACAAGAAGGATAAGAAACAACTTATGAAGAACAAGATTGAGGTGATGCGAGAGAGGGATGGGCTGCAGATGGAGAAGAAGAAGCTGGAGATAGCCATTGCTGAGCTTACTAAAGATGGAAAAATTTGTAAGGGCAAGCTAAAGAAGATCAAGGGGATTTGTGACGAAGATTCTGTCATTGAGCTTAGTGGCGGAGACTTAAGTCTAATCTAGTGCCGTTGTATGCACTATGCTATCTATCTACTTTTATTCCTGTTGTTGTAAGCACTATGATACCTATCTATGTGTGAGAATTGTTGTAAGAAGTATGATACCTATCTAAATTGTTGGTGTTGCAATGGTATGAACTATGTATCAGGTTTATTTTGGGTGCTATCTATTGTTTTATGTACTATGCTACCTATCTTGATAATTGTTTGTGTGTACTATTTATGGAGAGTACTCCAAGATGGATGACAACAAGAATCAATAGCATGCACATAGAACTAGCACAACACTGCACAGCACTTGTGATATACAAATTGAAACAAACAGCACAACATAGACCCATAACATGCACCTGGAGTATAACAGGTTGCATACTCTTGCATAGGTGTGCATAATAAGTACAATTCATACAACTAGTTCATAATAGAGGTAGCATAGTAGGTAAGATTAAGGATCACATCAAGGACCCGTATTATTTCTTACTAGCTAGCCTAACAGCTGAACACATTGTTTGCATTAGGCATTACAGACTAAGATCAGTAGATCTACAAAATATACCACCAACACCATTAGCTTCTTGGTGTTCCATGGCCTGTTATATATATTGGCCTAATATACACTTAGTCTCCAAGCAGCCACCTCACTCCTTTAGGATGGACTTGATCTTCTGAAGCTTCTCCTTGCTACCATGCCCACCTTGAAGCAATTCAGCAATCACACTCTCAAGGTTCTTCTTCTCCTCTTGAAGAACATCCCTGTCCTCCTTGACCTCCTTCATGGCCTTCCTAGTGTTCCTGATGATATATGTCTGAGAAGTCAGGATGCACCTCTGCTCCTTGGCCAGCCTCATCTTCTCCATCTTCAGCTCCATCTTGCACTGCTCCTCTAACTCTGCAAGCTTTGTCTTGACATCTTCACAATGATGTGTTGCATTCGATGTTCCATACGCTGCACCTTTCCATCTTGCCAATCAAAAAGTTGGCCAACTTCCTCAACCATGTCACTGAATTGCTTGGCCAGGAATTCATTCTGCTTCTCCAGTTTGGCTATTTTGTCACAAGCATGTCTATCCATCACCCTGCCACAATTCTGGTCATGAAACATCTCCCACAGTTTTGTTAGGCACCTCTGAAGTATGACAGGCCATCGACCATCAACCCACTGAATCACTCCATAGTCAATACCTCCCTACAAATTCAGTTGACAGCAGTAATTGTAATTCAGTTTAAACTACCAAATTCAGTTCAAACTATGATTCAACTGACAGTAGCAATTCAGTTCACAATATCAAATTCAGTTAACACTAACAAATTACTACTGTAGTAAATTCAGTTAACAGTATGAAATTCAGTTAACAGTATCAAATTCAGTTAACAGTAGCAATTCATTTAACAGTAGCAATTCATTTAACAGTAGCAATTCAGTTAACAATAGTGATTCAATTAACAGTAGCAATTCATTTAACAGTAGCACATTCAGTTAACAGTAGGGACGCAGTTATCACTATCAAATTACTGCTAACAGTATGAATTAACAATAATAATTCTGTTAACAGTACAAGGTTCAGTTAACAGTAATAATTCAATTAACAGTACTCATTCAGTTAACACAAGCACATTCAGTAAACAAAGCAGCTCATCAATTATTACCTGCTTAGCACAGCCATAGAATCTTCTACCTGTGTTTATGCCATCGAATGCAACACATTTCTTGCCCCTAAACTGGTGAAGCTTGCATTTGATCTCTGAATCAGTCACTATGCCACAGAAGGAAGCATCAATAGTTGTATCAGGATTCTCCTGCGTTGAAAAGAAGCCTTAGGCACAGACTAGAGGCAGAGAAGGGAGGATCTAAAATGTCACACTCTGCTAGTTATAATTGTCAAACCCTAACCCTAACCGCAACCTGTACATACCCACACATCCACGTCCATGCCGGTGTAGGTCTGCTGCTCCTCATTGCTGATGTCTTCCATATCTCTTCAAGAGGCCATTGCGGCGGCGGCGGTGGCGCAGAGGGGAGCGAGAGTGAGGGCGAGTGCGAGTGAGCGAGAGTGAGCAAGTGAACGAGAGTGAGCAGCCACTGATTCCTTTAGGGGAACGAGCCGACCGGCTCGGTCGGTACGACCGTTAATGCCCGTTAGCGCCGCGCCGTCACCGTTGTCGGCCCGCGAGTGATCGGCCACGTCAAAACGCGCTCAAAAAACGGTTCAGTTATTTTTACCACTGTCAAATCTTCAGTGCGGTGCAAAGTGTCACGTTTTGTAAAGTGGTGATTTTTTGAGAGTTAAGACGTGAAAGTGGTGGTTTTATGCATTTTACTCATGCGTCGATGAAGCTAACAGCGTATTTCACGTGTCACGTTTTGTAAAGTGGTGATTTTTTAAGAGTTATGACGTGAAAGTGATGGTTTTATGCATTTTACTCATGCGTCGATGAAGCTAACAGCGTGTTTCACGTAGGACGCGAGGTTGGCTAAGATGCCACGTAGGTCATAATTATGCCGTAATTTCGGCCGTCTGCGTGTCGACGATCAGTCAGCATCATGATCGATCGAGCAGAGCATCTGTTCAGCTAGCTAGGGGGACATGTAACCATCGGTACCTTTGTTAACAAACAGACAAGTAATTAAACACGTGGTGACTAGTATTACGTACTCCTGCTGGGAGTAGGAGATACAACTTAAACTTTTCACTGAAACGACGTTGCACTTTTCAGAATCGGCCGAGACACAAATAATCTCAATCAGCCGAGATTCAAAACGCAACCTATATAAAATCCAAAATGACCATGTGTTCCATTGGGAATTTGACGATTGTATCATGGTATACTCCAGCCATTGCTCGCCCCAATGTATGACATATCAACAACATTTTAAACATCGGTGGAACCTGCCGATTAGGGATTTGACATAGTCTCCCCAAGCCATGCCTCACCCCTCGGATACAAATTACAGCATGAGCATTCCTTCGCCATCCTAGATCTATGTCTTTCAGAATTTGAGTAATTTTCTACGTTATTTTTTTTAGAAAAGGAGGATGACCACCGGGCTCTGCATCTGGACGATGCATGCAGTCACTTTATTAATTATTCACAAAGATCTTACAAAATAATACATCAGTAAGTCTGAAGTCACCATCTCAGCAACATATGTTGCTACTCCTATCCACTTGATGAAGGGGTGCCGAAAATCCGAGCTGAATACCAATCAGACTTCGCACCAAAGCCGAACATCTAAAGCCGGAGGTCCCAACCAAGCCACAATGCCGGGTCTGGGGCACACACCGGTCCGGCGCACTCTCAGAGGCTACCGCCGCCGTCTTCCACCTATCCATCTTCAGAATAGGAACTGACGCATCGACCTTGCCAGGCCTACCATCGACACCAGACAGCGCCGTCCTCCTGCGCGAGTCTATCAACCCGCATCAGACGCCGAGACTCCATTGCACCACGCCGCCGAGATCCGTCGTCATCGATGCGGAGGATGAAACCCCGCTCTGCCTCTGGACCCTTCCAGTCAGCACCTGCTCCAAAACAATGCCCATAGAAGGAAGAACGACATCGAAGATGCCGTCATCGTCCGATTCGGGAAGACCCAGATCTAGGGTTTCCCCCGGAGCAGCCCGAGGGAGATGACGTGTAACAGCCCAAGTGTATCCTTGCCATTTGTGTAATTTTTTTCTCATGTGGACCTTCATGTTTTCCTTTGTGGTTTGCTTATCAACTTATTGCCTCTTGTCATTTCATGCATCATGGCATCATATTCATAACATCAAGTGCATCATATTGTTTTTCCATGTTGGTGATGTGATGTATGTGTTGTGGGGTGAGTGCATGTGTGGCCTTGATTGGAGTGCTCCTCTATTTTATTGCCATTTCAAAATATCCCACTATTTCAAAACTATCCCATTATGTCTCTTATTCCAATATTATAGCATGTGGAATTTGTAGCTGCTATTTTAATAGGTTAAAAATGTTCCAACTCTTCTAAATAATCTGGTGAGTATGGTGTGCATTTTTTCTCAAACATGTTCTCTGGCTTGTTATTTTTTAAAACAGGTGCAAAACGGATTCTATTATAAAATATGAGCTTTATTTCATTTCCTCTAAAAATGCCAAGATCATTTTTATTGGCTAGTACATTTTTCTAAGAGTCCAAATATATTTTTATTTTGCTCCAAGTCTTTCCTCTCTTTTCTCTGCAATTTTTTTTTCTTTCTCTGTGTTATAAAATAGAAAAAAACCTTTTTATGAGAGGGAGAGAGAGCCACCTGGGCCTCCTTGCCCCGCAGTGGCCCAAGAGCAGCAGTGGCGCAGCCCAGCCGGCCCCCTCGCGCGCGCACGTTCGTCGTCCTGTACGGCAGAGCATCGGCAGCAGCCACGTCGGCGTCCGGTTCGATTTGACGGCCGGAGAGCACCCGTGCCGCCTATATAGCATGTCCCCGTGCCCTAGGGTTATCCCCTCTCTCCATGCCTCCTCTCTCCTCGCCGTGCCGCCGCCAGGTAAGCTAGCCCCGCTCGTTGCCGTCGCCATGAACCCGATGCTCCGGCCGAGCTCAAGGTCGAGCTCGGGCTAGCCGTCCGCGTGCGTCCTCGTCCTCCCTGGCGCTTGGGATCGACGACCCGGACCTATCTTCGTCTCCTTCATCGTCGCAGCAGCGCCAAGGCGAGCCGGACGTCGCCATCGCCCCGATCTTCTTCCTCTCCGTTTCGGTCAGAACGTCGCCGGCGTTCTTCGCCCCGTCGCCGTCCCTTCGCCGCGTTCCCGACCTCTTCTTCTTGTCCAAGATAGTGGAGGTACATCCAGCTCCTCCTCCATGCCTTCTTGGTCGTCTATCTCTGCCCGTAGGCCTCGAAGTTTTCTTGCCATCGCCGTGTCCTCCGCGCTCCGGGCCAACTCTGAAACTCATCTTCAGAGAAACAGCGGTCGCGGCAGCTCCGTAGTTTTCCCTTGCGACGTTCCCGCGCGCTCCCGTAGCCTTGCCGCGTACATCTTGCGCGCTCTACGTAGCCCCGCCGTAGCCTCTCGCGCGCCAGCCGCTCCGCTTCGCCTCTGCTTGCCGTCGCTGTTCGCATGGCAGAGCCGAGCACAAGCTCGAGCTCGAGCTCCTCCTTGCCGTGGCGATACGTGGTTCTAGGCGCGGGAATGGATCCCCCGTAGCACCCGAAGCTCCCGACGGTAGTCGCCGTCGCCGGAGGCCACCGCTGGCGCCGCCGGCGCCGTCGCTTCCCTTCTCTGTCTCAGGGAAAGAGAAGTCCGCGCCTTTACGTGTATTTCTTGTGCTAGGTGCCCATTCAGTCAACAACCGGCTCGATAGCGCGGTGGTAGCGGCTCGCTCTCACGACCAGCAGGTCGAGGGTTCGATCCCCCTGGCGCCCAGCACCCCGCGCCCCTTTTTTTTGTTAGTTTTGGCTGTGCCTGTGCGTGCGTGGTGTGTGCACTCTGTGCGTGTGTGTGTGTGTGTGTTTTTTTTTTCTTTTCTTTCTTTTATTCCGGGTGGTGTGTGTGTTCCAGTGTGTGTGTGCGCCCCATGTGGTGTGTGTGCTTGAGTATGTGAGTGTTGGGGGCATACATGCATATGTATGTGCATATATGTAGATGTGTATGTGTGATTGGTTGTGAGTGTGTGTGTTTGACAAGCATGTCATGAGGGGCCTTGTCTATGACAAGTGGACCCCTCCTTTATTTATTTTATTATCTAATTTATTGCTATGCTTGTAGTGAGTTTTGTGCCTTGTTTACTTAGTGCTTGTGTTATTTTCATTTCTGGAGATATGTCCTAAAGTGGACATGCCATTTATGTCAGCCTCCATTTATAGTAATAAGTGACTTATATCTCATATAGGTTTCTTGTGCTATTTTCGAGCTAGTTTTAATCTAGATGTTACATGCAAGCATATGAGTATGATACATGGTTTTGGGGTAGAATCACCCAAGGAATCCATTGGTGTAATTACATTTCACTTATGAGCAAGTTCATAAAACTGCTATTTTGTGTTGTGATGCCATTTTGTCATTTTAGTTATATTTAATCCAAGCATGCTATGATAATTGTGTCAACATGAAAGTGGTAGCCTTTGATGAGTAGAATGCCATGGTATTTACTTTTGTCATGTTAGTCTTGCATACAGGTGAGAATCATGCTCTAAAGTGACTACTAAAAGTTGCTGTTTTCAAACATGTCAAATATTTCTAAGTCTGAGAATCTGTTAATATTTTTATGCCATGAAGAGTGGATGCTACAAAGTGATCTGTTGTGTTATAGCTCATGCTCAGTGCTAGTGTTTTGTTTTAGAGGTTGCTCTCTACTATCCTGTTATTTTTCATGCCATGAAAGTTGCTGTAGCATATATAAACCATGCTGTCAATATGCCATCTGATTAACTCAGATTCCAGAAAACTGGAATTTTCTCTAAGTCCTAAAAATCTGGTTCAACATGCCCTCTTGTGATCTTCATTGCTATTGATCTATGCTTCCTTTCAAGTTTGTGTAGATATATTAATTGTTAAGCATGCTGTATAGTTTCTGTACATGCCTTGGTTTTGATTTAAAACCTGCTGTAGCTCTGGCTATGTGTGTGACAAGATGCCATGTTGCTGTTTGTGGCCAGATTGTGTGTTTGATTGTTTGGTGACTCGTGGGAGCTATACTCCATTGTTTTGCTTGATCTTTAGCTCTATTCTTGTTAGATTTTCATTACCTATCCAGTGGCACCCTTGGAACACCAAGGTATAGCCCATGGATTGCCTCATGCTGTGTTTTGTCTCCGTTAACGTTCGTACCTTGCCGTGAGCGTACCGTGAGCTTCGTTACTCCGTTTGCAACGTTCTACATATGCATTTGCATCGTTTTTGCATGAAGCATCCATATTTTCCATGATCATGCATGTCCAAATAAGTAATATTGAGGTTCTGTCCAGAACACTAAACAACTTAATAAATGCATGTGAAACATGACTAGCATAGGGTTGCCATGCTATATTTCTTAACATGACCATGCATCATCTTGTTTGTGCATTGCACCTCGCTGTTTGTTTATTTGGTGCTGTTCTCTTTGGGTAGACGCGAGTGTTGAGCCTGAGTACGAGGATTCCGGAGAGTACAACTACGAGGACCCAGCTCTTTTTCCCTCTGAAAAACCAACAGGCAAGATGATCATACCCGGATCCCGACACTATTTTTGCCTTGCTAGATGCCTCGTTTTTACCGTTACGTTACGATACCTACCACTTAAACTGTCAGCCTCCTAATTTGCCATGAAAGCCTCTAACCCTTCCACTACCTAGCAAACCTTGATTGGCTATGTTACCGCTGCTCACCCCTTTTCTTATAGCGTTGCTAGTTGCAGGTGCAAGCTTTCCATGTGTCAACATGGATTTTGTTTATATCACTCTATTTACTGCTATTTAATTTAATGCACATATATAACTGGCAACGGTGGAAGGCTTGGCCTTTTGCTCAGTGTTTTGTTCCGCTTTTGCCGCACTAGTTCCGAGTACCGGTGTTATGTTCCATATTTTGCGCTCCTAACATGCTCGGGGTTGTTATGGGGACCCCCTTGATCATTCGTTTTAGATTAAAGCTTGTCTGGCAAGACCCAACATTGGTACTACATTTGCTAAACAACTTAATAAAATTGCATAGGGCATAGCTACCCCGAGGAAAATTAATCAACCCCCGGGCCAGCACTCCTCATGAGTGTTGGTCCAACCTAGAGCACTGTGCGGGGCCACCCCAGGGCAACTTGGGAGATTTCTATCAGGCCACCGTACGCGTCGCTTATCCGTCGTGTCCTGAGAACGAGATACGCTGCTCTTATCGGGTTCGTCGACACGTCGGGCGGTCTTGCTGGACTTGTTTTACCTTTCTCGAATGTCTTGCGCGAGGAATTCCGGTTTTTCTTCGGGCTACCTCGAGGTTGCGGTTTTCCAGTGGAATTGCCAAGGAAGATCACGAGATTCGTGGTCGAGGTTATTCTCGCGGCGTGTGGTTAGTTTGTGATGGATGAGTTGGAGCACCCCTGCAGGGTTTAATCTTTTCGAAAAGCCGCGCCCGCGGTTATGTGGCAACATGGAAATTTGTTTAACACCCGGTTATAGTTAACTTGAAGTAAACTCCAATAAAATACACCAACTGTGTGCGTAACCGTGATCGTCTCTGCTCGTGAACATGAACCGAGAGAGAACACGGTGGGGTTATGATTGACGTAAGTAGGTGTTCAGGATCACTTAGTGATCATGCTAATTCACGATCGTCATACGTATGCCACCATATTTACATTCATGTTCTCGTAAGTTAGCCACCAAACATATGCTTAGCGCTTGCTGCAGCCTCACCACTTAACCAATTCCTTACCCAATGGCTTACATAGTTTCGGTACCCGGGTTATGAGATTGCTGAGTCCCTGTGGCTCACAGATTACAACAATACAGGTACAGGTGTTGATGAGAACGTGCCGGACGATGTGACTCAGCTCCAGTGGGAGTACGACGAGGAGAGTAGACGTATGTATGTTACGTATCCAGACGAGTAGGGAGCTTCATGGTGGTGATCCTGGGATAGCAAGGCAGTTACATTGCTTCTTTTATCGTTTGTTTTCGTCCGTAGCCGGACCCTGTCTTCTGGTTGATGTATTGAATAATTGCGTGGACTTGTAAGATAGCTTGTGGCGAGTGTAAGCCAACTCATATACTCATCTCTTCCTACATGTATTGCAATGTTTACTGTACTTGCGAACGACGAGATGCGCTTCTATCCCCGTCGAGGCCACGAGCCTTAATAGGGATAGGACCGCATCTTGGGCGTGACATGACGTTGCCTGCAACGACGATGCCTCAACAAGGAAACAACATCAATGACGCCGCCATCGTTAGTCAAGACCGAAGTCGACGCGATTTTCACCGGCAGTCACGCCATCCCGACCCAGTAACTGACTGGAACCGCGCGGTGCCTCGCCAAGTAGATGCACTCAACCGCCGAAACTCCGAGGACCGCCACTGTGCCGTCACCACAACCCGAGCACAACCCCCGGCCACCATCACCGCCGGCCACCACCGCCCCGAGGACAATACCAGCCGCCGGTATGTGCTGTATGCAGCCCGCGTCGCCAGGTGCCATCAGACAGCGGAACTGGGCTAGTTCTCTGCCGCCGCCAACACCTGACGCGCCGCACAACCAGCCACCAGACGGAACCGCCAGGAGCAGAGTCGCACAACCACCACCCTCGTGCAGCCATCCATGCACCGCCGCGACAGCCAGCACTGCCACCGCCCCGGCGCCGCTGCACCCTGCATAGCGCCGCGCCCCAGCCCGGACAGATCGCCTCCCGTCGACCCCGCCGCCGCCCACGCCAGGCAGGCTTCGCCCGCCATCGCACCGGTGCGACGGCGAGGGGAGAAGAGGAAGAGGAGGGCCGGGGGCCGGCGGCGGCTGGAGGCCTCCCCTGTCGCCCGCGGCAGCGGCAGAGGAGAGCGATCCACTTTTTTCGGGAGAGTTGTGGTGCGTACGTGGTGAATCTCCAATTTTTCTAGGTCATACATGCTAGAAAATATATGTGCTCCTTTTTTCGTGAAAACCTTCTGATCTATTCATGTTCAATCATGGTAGTACAACGAACACTAGATATAATAATAATTACATCCAGATCCGTAGACCACCTAGCGACGACTACAAGCACTAAAGCGAGCCGAAGGCGCGCCGCTGTCATCACCCCTCCCTCGCTGGAGCCGGGCAAAACTTGTTGTAGTAGGCAGTCGGGAAGTCGTCGTGCTAAGGTTCCATAGGAGCAACGCATCAGAACAACAACCGCCGCCGATGACGAGTAGCGTAGATCAGAAGGATCCAACCTGAAGACACATGAACATAGACGAACGACGACCAAATCCGAGAAAATCGACCAAAGACAGATCCCCCGGAGACACACCTCCACATGCCCACCGACGATGCTAGACGCACCACCGGAACGGGGGCTAGGCGAGGTGACCTTTATTCCATCTTCAGGGAGCCGCCGACGTCTCGCTTTCTTAAGCAGGACACAAATCCTAACAAAACTCGAAGAAAAATCTAAAAACGAAGCCCTCCCACCGGCAAGGGCCGGGATCCACTCCGCCTCCATGACCCTAAGGCCACCGGAGACGAGGTGGACCAGCGGCGGCGCCGGCAGAAGGCAGGGGAACCCTAGCTTTTTTGGGGAGGCGGTAGCTGGCAAATATATGTGCTCCTGTGACACCTAGGTCGTTGGATCTTCGATCCAACAGTCATTTGTCGAAGTCCCTAAATCTGTGCCACTTACAGGACTCCTGGGGGTGGTTTTGCAAATCTGCTAGCCTCCGACCATGACTGTTGGATCTCCGATCCAATGGCTCGGGTACCCTCGGGAGGACGGGGGCATGCGACTCTCAGAAGCACCTGATATGCACACCCGTACTGATGATACCCTTGAAATCGAATATGCTAATTCATATTTCGTTTCTTTAAATAGCCAACTACCAACTCCAAGGCCATATTATTACCTTTTTTTTAACCTCAACTCATTCCATTAAACAACTTGCCGAGCAAGATCGGCAACAACAAAGAAGCGAGCGAAGGTAGGAACATCACCCGGCCATATAGCTTGGGATTGATGAACCAACTTTGAACCGAAAAGCGCAAGAGCGTCAGCAACATTATTACAAGCCCGTGGGCAATGAACTATAGAAAACGAGCTAAAATGTAAGAAAGCAAAAGCCTTGATTTCTCTGAATAAGACTCCATTTGGGGCAAGATCACTGTCAGATGACCTGATCGCATGAACAAGCTGCATTGCGTCAGTTTCTACCACAACTCTGCTGATACCCCACTCCTGGGTAGCTTCCAAAGCCTTTAAACAAGCTTCAGCTTCAGTATGTAGAGCGTCTTGAGCATGATTTATTCGGCCAGCACCTGAACCAACAACATCACCCTCGGCATCGCGTATAACAAATCCCCATCCACCAACGTTTGACTCCTTATTGTAGCTGCCATCAATATTGAGCTTAAGAACATCCAGGCTAGGTTTTTGCCAAGTAAGTGACCTAACTGTAGTACTCATTTGTTCAGTGCCAAAGAATTCTTTGTACTCCCATGCTGTCTGCTTGATTTGCCAGAGAATCTGATTCACAACAATGGGTCGACCTTCCCTAAGAAATTTATTTCGTGCCGTCCACCATGACCATAGGATCGCAATGCACCTAGCTTTCCTCTCGATGTCACCCTGTAGGAGCTCCTCGAGGGTGTCCTTTGGATCATGCAAGCTAGCACATTTTTCTCTACAGTGTTGCAGGCTCATTTCTCTCCAGATCTTCTTTACAAATTTGCATTGGAAAAGAATATGGCTTCCATCCTCATCTCTTTGCTTGCATATTTGGCACAAAGTATCAATTTCAATTCCCTTCCTCTTCAGATTTGTACACACAGGAAGGATGTTATGAGCTATTCTCCATAGAAATTGCTGCACATTTGGTGGGCATGGGGATCACCAAATACTCTACCATTTGAAACCATGATCCTGATTTGCTTGTCCAAGCTGGCCACTTCTCACCATCTCGAGTTGACGGCTAAGCCTGTAAGCCGACTTGACCGAGAAACAACCTTTTGGGTCAGGGTGCCATGCCCAGAAGTCCTCCATATCTTCTCTCACAGGTATTGCAAGAATTTTTGCTGCATCCGGGCCCCAAAAAATGTCATTTACTAGCTGAGTATCCCAGGTCTGCGTGTATGGGTCCATCAGTTCATTGGCCATCGTAATGAGGGTGTTTCCCCTAGGGGTAATGGGGCGCCTAGTCCAATTCATCGGGATCCAAGGATCTTGCCACACTCTTATACTTGTCCCATCTCCCACCCTCTTGATCACACCTTGTTTTACAAGTTTGAGACCCTGTAGTATGCTGCGCCACGCATAAGACATGCCCTCCTTTGGTTCTGCTTGCAATATGTCACATTCCGAAAAATACTTCGCCTTAAGGACTTGTGCACACAACGACGCTGGATTCTGCAATAGTCTCCATGCTTGCTTTGAGAGCATCGACAAATTGAAAACATGGAGATCTTTGTATCCCAACCCGCCATTCTTCTTACCTTAAGAAGCTTACATTTTCGTACTTGCCTTGTGAATCATTTTGTGCTCAAATAGTCAAATTACAGTGTTTTGCACAAAGCTGGACGACTCAGCCATCGTTAAATTAAGGCTGATGCATACATGTTATACCACTCTTGTTTAAGATTGATTCCCTATAGTAGAATTCATACCTCAATAACCAAATTATAGATGGGGGATTGGATGGATGAACATATAATGTCTGGTCACTTTCCACTATTCATGTCCCTCCCGCATTGAATCGAACCACCCAACTGTGATACGTTTAATACTACAAGATTGACATACCAATTCAACTGAATGCATAAAAAAACATAGGAAAATCCCAAGAATAACACAGTCCAAAAAAATCCATGCAACTCCATGCGCACTCCCACTGTTTTTGTTTACTATGCATATTAGCTCTACTAGTCATCAACCCGTGCTCCTGCACGGGCTAGATTTTTTTGGAAGTTTATAATACTGTAGATGCAAATTTTCTATAAGTATTATTTTCTTTAAATCTTATAGAAATTAGTTGTGCATAATATTTATAAATATCTTTTATTTTCTATTCTCATAGTCTATAAAATATTATATTCCCTACACTGTAGAAATGCTTACATACATATGAAGATGACTTTTCTTTTTTTAACATTATTATGCGTATACCATCTATGATTTCACTCTTTATGGGTTACTATTTCCAGGGGTTTTCCATGCTTCCCCATGCAAACATATGATTATAATATTTCACCAAAAACATGTGTGACCAACAATCATTCTCCGGGCAGTTTTTTCAAGTATTCACCAGTTCAACATGAGGGTGAGTCGCACGCCTCGCTATGGGATGCAACACAGTTGATTTTTTAGGGGCAGCTCAGTTAAAGCTTATCTTTGTATTTTTAATTTTTTGGAAGACCGTTGAACTTCATAAAGTTTGTTTTTAAAACTCATGGAAACCTTCTTACCTTTTTGAATAATTTCCTGTATTTCTGGTATTCTCAATGAATCATTCTTTTACTTGGCTGTAACGTTCTAGAAGCCATAATTATATTTTTTTAAATTATAACATTAGCATTTAGAAACTTTCCTGAATACTTTTAAGTTGGACTGTAATTTTCTAGAATAGCACCCTTCTGCTGTGTGTAAATCCTCGTAAATTAATTGATGTCTACCTGTAAGAATTTTAAAGTTAGTTTGTACACTTACTAAAATTGGTCCTTCTGACATCCAAACTGAGCTATCGGGAAAAGCAATGACGATGCATTTTTTTAGGCGATGACCGCAAGACCACATCCTAGCATATGATATATAGTTTTAGCGGCCGACATCTATACCATTACATTACATCTATCAGGACTTACATCACCCATTTTGGCTAGTATTAATTTATTTGTTTTATTAATTAAGTGCTCTCGCATTCTGATGCGCTTATTCCTTCAATATCTTACATATCAAACTTTTTTCCTTCTGAAAAAATAAAACCTACGCTGCATTCCCTGACTTCTAAATCAGTGTGTTTCTGATGCACTTGCATGGTTTAGCAATTTTTTTTATTTTTCATATAATATAGTATTTATTTATTAACTTTATTTGCGACATAGACTTATAAATTTTTCGACATTAATTAATTTATATTTTTAGAAAATACTATGTGCATTGTCACATACAAATTCAGGAGTATATATTTAATTAAGTGTGACTAGCACATATGCCCGTGCTTTGCAACGGGTATAAAAATAAATAAATAAATAAATACGTAGAAACTTGAAAACAATGCCACTCAAACAACTTCAACAATATTAGAAGTACTCATGACCATTCGTGGAAAGAAAATCCATAACTGTCTTGATTATTGATTTAACTTGCAATAAATTGATCAACACAAGTGAGATACAGATACATAACCAGATTAAATTTCATCGACCCCACATATGAGTACATGCTCATGTATGTGCACGGAACTAACTGAAATGTTATGAAATAATATTACAGAAACACCATGTTAAACATATAATTGTAGCATATATGACCAAGCTTTTCTAATTGGGTACTTTACTCTGTAAATACAAAATTTTATATGAATAGACATATATTTGGATCCGCAACCAATCCTAGGGGCTGGGCTTGGTGGGATCAACCTGTGCATCTGCATTGGATAACAATTTAGCTATATAAATGTATGCAAATGTTTTTACGAATTAGAAATATTAGACAAAATAAGATGCGTGTAAACTTATAATTAAACATAACATACAACAATTTTAAATTGTTCTGACATGGTGACAACAGGAGGTATATATCATGGGGGAATTTGTGATTAGGTTGTTTCTGACGTATATTACACTTTTTTCATAAGAAGATACTCCCCCTTATCAGAATATAATAGGTTTTTATCATTACAAGTAGCACGAAGCTGATATTGGCAAGCTGCCCACATCATATGGGGCACGCCTTTTTGGGGGGGGGGGGGGGGGGGGGTGGCCACCTCGAAAAAATCCAACATATGCAATAAGAGCTAGGTATACCTGAAATATGAAGTTTCTAGGGTTTTTTTAGGACCGACAAGTGTAGCTGTCATTAAATATATGAAGTATAATAGACTATTATCAAGCTTCTAGGATAGGCGAGGAAGACATGAGCCCAAAAATTGGTACTAAAAGGGATTCACTTAACGAAAAATGTCGACGTCTCGGTGGGGGGAAAGTCGGAAAATTAAGTGGCGAATCCGTGTGCTGAACTATTGATCATAAAACTGTTCTTTTACGTGGAGTCAAGTTTGGTATATATACCTGTACATCTGCTTGGATGAAGTCCGACATGCACGTAGGTAGCTGAGCTCTTGGTGTCTGATCAGCTGGTTGTGCATGCACCTACATCTACTTGGATGAAGTTTTGGCATGCACGTAAGTATAGGTCAGGCATGACGTGATCACCGGTGCGGCAGACCCGGGCGGCATGGCCAGGCGTGACGTCGGCCGGTACGAGCTCCATGTCGTCCTCTGTGGGAATTTCCGTCAAGCCTTCACGCGCCACTGCTCTAGGCCTGATCCTTGCCCATGCGCTCGTAGCTCCAGAGATTCATGAGGAAGTGATCGGGGGCGAATAAGAGCCACTCGCCACGATCTGGGCTAGGATCCGTTAGCCCGTATCCCTGTGTTCGCGACCGTCCTCGCCCCGTCACTGGCCGGTGTGGAGTCCTTCGCATCAACGAAGTCGTCGTCGAATATCGCCGACGTGCTTGCGGCTGCCATCCTCCGCTCGCCAAATCGTTTTCGCACTCGTGAGATCGATCTTGCCGCTTCTCTCGCCCGTGTGCGGTTCGTGTCGTTGAATCAGGCGTACGTATACCTAGCTTATATGGGTCAAGTTTAGCTAGAGTCCATACATGGTATTCTTCTGATTGGAATCCATCAGGGCAAGGATTCGTTTCCCTCTGCTTTTCCACGTGACACGAACAGCTAGCGTGTTTTTTTTTCTTCCCCGTGCAAGTCGTATATGAAAAAAAAGTATATATATATATATATATATATATATATATATATATATATATATATATATATATAACATTAACCAATAAAAATCATCTAGGTGGGACGAAACCAAGAATATTAACTTGCTTTATTATATAAAATATATATATATATATAAATATATAAAATAAATATATATATATATATATAATATTATATATATATTATATATATATATATTATATATATTATATTATAATATTATATATATATATATATATATATATATATATATTAAAAAAATAAAAATAAAAATAAATAGCAAATATGCCCGTGCGTTGCAACGGAAAAATAATTTATCTTGCCTCGAATAAGCATAACTCAAAACTCCCAACAGGTCCATGTCATATATTTTAACATGTCAGCCCACATTTAGTACCTATCTTCCTTTCTACCCTCACCGACGATGATAGCGGTGTTCACCTGATCGCAATGCATTCTAACATGGTCAATCCGACAATGAGCTTGTCACCACATGTCACACCATTCCATCAGATGTTGCAGTGGTTATCAATCCTAATAATTTCATATACTTGGCAGATTGCATCCCGTCTTGGCAAGCTAGGTATGGGGTAGCCTGCAAACGAACACAACACGTAGATGCAATACCGCAGCTAAACAAAATCTGATGACTGAAAGTATTTTCTTGTATTTAAATTTCAGACAATCTCGTACCATGATGTGCCCCTCATACCTCCAGTGGCCCGTTTCCCTCGTGGAATAGCCGCTCCTTGTTCTATGGCTGTTGTCGTCTACCTGCGCATGACCATGATGACGTGCCTTTAGGGCCACACGCATTTGGATGACATACATGTACGATCGGCGAGCGGCATGGCTGGGTGATCCGAGACTAACGCAGATGGCAACCACGTGGTCGCTAGGTCGGATCACGCGGTGCAGGGGACGTGATGAGGACGACAGGGTTTTACAACGGGGCAGCAGCGTGCGACGTGGTGCGCTGGTGCTGGAGTACATGCCTGGCGGCACCCTCGCCGACCGGCTCCACTCCACCTTGCCGCCGCTCACCTGGTGCCACCGCATGCGCGTCCTCGACGATGTGGTTGTTACGCTGGAGCACCTCTAGGACGACATCCCCGTGGTGCACGGCGACATGTCAACCTCCAACATGCTCCTCGAGGGCGACGGTCATGCACAACTCTGTGACTTGGGGTCAGCCTGGAAGGGCCCCTTCTCGACCGCTGTCGCGCCCGCCGGGGTACGCGGACCCCTTCTCCTCTCACGTGCAACGTGTCCAAGAAGTCCTACATGTACAGCTTTGGCGTGCTGCTGCTCGAGGCTGTCACTGGCTCGCCGGCTGCCGAAGCACCGGGCCTGGACTGCAACGGCCAATACCTGGCGGCAAAGCTGTTGTCGCGCGTGACGACGGCCTCGGTGTATGGGCACGTGGACGGTAGGCTGGGCGACGACCACGACACCGTGGAGGAAGGCGACATCCCACGGATCGCCGTCGATAGCGCCGCCGGCGCATCCGGGGCTCCGACCGATGATGGCGCAGGCGGGCGGCCCTCGCGGAGACGAACGACAGCAATACGATGGCATCAGCGCCATCGTGTACTGGACGAGCCACTTTAGCGACATTGCGTCTGGATGACCTTCTGCTCGGGGCCGATTATCAGGGTATTTTTTGACCCGGGAGAGGTATTTAAGAGATGGGATAGAAGTCGGGCATGAGATTCTGCCTACCAAATTTGACGGTCCGACGTGTTGGGATCAGCTTTTCTTCTCTGAAACCTAACGACGAAAAGAAGGACGGACTAGATTTTTTTTCAAAAAAAGAAACTCATACATAAAAGCCCACATATGACCGGTGTCTCATAGGAGCCCATCGACGCACAACTACATGGCCCAATGGGCTTAGCGTGCGAGCGAACCCATCGTGTCTAGTAAAAATAACCTAAGCGGGACGAAACCAAGAATATCACCTTGCTTTATATAAGTGTATAAGTGTATATGTATATATATATATATATATATATATATATATATATATATATATATATATATATATATATATATATATATATAGACTTATGGATGCGATTGGTATAGTACATGATATATTCATTCTGGTTGCATGCGTGGTGATTTCCGGATGAAGTTTTTAGTCCACATACCTATACCTAGATGGACGCAAGACACTGAAGCCATGATTTTTCTTAGTTGCCGTGATACTTATATTGCAAGCTGCGTGATGGCTGCATGGGTAACTTCATTGGTACATTTCCCAAAAGAATCTTTTAGTTTGTTAGGTGATTTTGCACGTTTCCTTCCTAGTGTATCACATATGGACTCTTGGGCACGTTTCCTTTCCTAGTGTATCCCATATGGACTCTTGGCCGGTTGGATCTCCCTTGTAAACATACGTACTTCTGAACATGAGGTGACCATATCTTGTTTAATCCTAGGCGTAAAATTAAGATCTAATGGTCATTTATAAGTACTTATTAAGGATTAACGTGGAGGCTCGTATGGTGCCTCCAATTAGTAAATATAAGATCCTAAGTCAAACCTTATAAACTTTGATAGTAATATTTGTAGAAAACAATATAAACATTTACAATAACAAATATATATGATGTGAGCATATATACGATAATGAATCCAAAAGTATTGATTTGTTATTATACTTCCTCTGTCCCAAAATGTAAGACGTATTTTTGTCACTATCATTGTGTCAAAAAACGGTTTACATTTTGAGACAGAGGGAGTAGATGTTAATACATTTTTCTGCAAATTTGATCATACTTCCTCCGTCCAGAATTACGTTTAGATACATCTATTTCTGCGATAAGTAATTTGAGACGCAGAGAGTAGTTTCTAAAGGTTGACTTCAGTCAAAAAGTAAATAAAAACGGAGTGAGTAAAACGACTGCTCTGGAGTAGTCCCCCTGCAGGTCGATCAAGGTCAGAATTAAACACTAGTGGTTGGTAAAATAAGCACTTGGCCCCTCAACAATAAATGGATCGTCGTCCATGCAGCTAGTGTGCATCCTTCTCACGTACAGTAGTCTGGCAAGTGCAGAGGCGGAGAGGCCCGTCCCGGGTCCCTCGGAGATCAGAAGGAGACTAACACGTACGTCCTCTCATTACTGTGCACACACAGAGCAGAGCAAAGCCAGCAGGGTAGTCCGGCGAATGTGAAACGGAACGGGGTTGGGGAACGGATCTTGATGGATGCATGCAGCCATGCAGCCTTTTGCCATTGCCGTCACGTCGACCCTCCTCGTGTACAGATGTGTGCGAGTGCGTGTAATCATGCCATGGCCCAGGGTGTAAGCGCAACTCCAATCGCACGACCTCAAACGGACGTCCGTTTTGTTCGGATTTCATTCTTTGGGGATGGCAATGGGATCTTGTCCGTCCGGATTTCTGGATGCGCCGACCGTGCGCCCAACGCGTGGCCGCATCTTCGGCCGCATCTCATCCGCCGGAGGCCGTGTAAAATAAAATCAAGCATAGCACATAGTTTAAATCAAACATAGCAAATAGTTTCACATCCTAAATAGTCCTTTATTACAACCCAATCAAAATTAAAAAAATATCAAATAGTCTTACAAACCACTCAAAGTTTGTGTGCATGAAAGAGATCAAACCGATAGATCTACTGGTTGCCAATGTGAGTCAACATGTGCTCAACCAAGTCATCCTGGAGCTGCGTATGAGTCTGCCAATCACGCATCTCAAGATGAAATTGGACGAACTGTTGAAACGTTGCAGGAGGTGGGTGCTCAGGCTCAACATTTTCACCCTGGAAATCAAACCCTTGGTCGTAGATGCTATCACCACGCTCATCCTCCACGATCATGTTGTGCATGATCACACACGCAGTCATCACCTCCCAAAGCTTCTGAGTGCTCCATGTCAATGCAGGGTTTCGAACGATACCCCATCGAGATTGAAGCACACCAAAAGCACGCTCCACATCCTTCCTAGCACTCTCTTGCATCTGGGCAAATCTCTGTCTCTTCTCTCCTTGCGGATTGGGTATGGTCTTCACAATAGTTGACCACTGAGGATAGATACCATCAGCTAGGTAGTATCCCTTGTTGTAATGGTGGCCATTGATCTCAAAGTTGACCTCTGGGAAGTGGCCTTCTGCAAGCCTTGCAAACACTGGAGAACGCTGAAGCACGTTAATATCATTGTGAGAACCAGGCATGCCAAAGAAAGAATGCTATATCCACAGATCATGTGAAGCCACCACTTCAAGTATGACAGTGGCACCTTTCACATGCCCCTTGTACTACCCCTGCCAAGCAAATGGACAGTTCTTCCACTTCCAGTGCATACAATCTATACTACCAAGCATTCTCGGAAAGCCCCTATCGGCATTGATCGCCAACAACCTCTCTGTATCAGCCGCAGTTGGCTCTCTCAGGTACTCGGGGCCGAACACTGCCACCACGGCCTTGCAGAAACTATACATTGAGAGGAGACATGTGGACTCACTCATACGCACATACTCATCCACAAGATCACCGGGAATTCCATATGCAAGCATGCGAATAGCCGAAGTGCATTTCTGGTAAGAAGAGAAGCCAAGCTTGCCAAGGGCATCCTCTTTGCACTCAAAGTATGGGTCATATCCTACCACTCCCTCCCGAATACGATTGAACACATGTCTCCTCATTCGGAATCGGCGACGAAATTGATGTGGTTTGAAGAGTGAGGTATTCTCAAAGTAATCGGAATAGAGAAGGGCGTGGCCTTTCTCCCTATTGCGGTTCAAGGCCGGAGCATGGCCGGGGATTGATCCCCTGAACCGAGGTCGCTTCCTACTAATGTGGTCATGGATGACCAATGCAGCCACCACAAGCTCTTCATCATCCGAGGACGAATCATTCGATGAACAAATGAAGTTGTGAAAGAAATACTCATCCCCGCTATGCATAGTACCTTGTGAGCAAAGCGTCGAACACCTTGCGGTCGTAGTGGAGACGCGGCCGGAAAGAGCACGTCTAGCCCCCCTCGCAGGCAGCAAAGCAAGGTGTTGGTGGGCGGGCACCCTGCGCCAATGCTACGCCTGCCGGAAGTTGTCGGGGTAGACGGGCGGTGCCGGTGGCCGTAGCTTCTCTCCCACCGGCAACAAGGAACCATGAACGCCGACAAAAAGCTCTTCCGAAACGCGGGCGTGGGGCGGCTATGGCGTGGCGTGGTCGTGGTTCGGACGGCATTGATGGAAGGCGGCGCGGCCGAGAACGGGGGTGGCGGCGGCGATGGCGGGGGGCGGAGGGCGGAGGGTGGAGGGAGGGCAGGGGAGGAGAAAAGGGGCTGTGCCACCGACGGGCGGGCCAGGGAAGGACAAGGGCATGCGTCCCGCCCGTCCGCGCGCGTCCGTTTGGCCGCAAACGCGGGCCAAAGTTGGGCACGGAATGGGTCGAAAGCGGACCGAAAATGGACATTGGTCCGTTTGCTCCCGCGCGTTGGGCCGCCTGTTCTATCCGTTTACCCCCAAACGGACGCGGCTGGACGATTTGGGATCGTGCGTTGAAATTGCCCTAACATGCATGGTGTGTACGCTCGCTATGTGTGTGTGTGTGTGTTTGAAGGCGGTACTATCGTTCGTAGCTAGTGCGTGTCGTCGTTCCTGGCTACGAAAATGATGCTAGCTAGTACGCTAGGTGTACATGTATATGATTAAGTTTGTTCGAGCCAGCTGAAGTTTGTTGCTTGTTCATCGTCGTGCAGTGGACCGACAACGTACGTTAGGTCGTCCACCCACGATAACCATGCATGCATGCATGATTGATTGATCCATCGATGAAGCTAGCAGCGTATGTCCAGGACGCGAGGTTGGCAAAGATGCCATGCAGATCATAAACTCATAATCATGCCGTAATTTCGGCTCTCTGCGCATCTGACAATCAGTCGGCGTCATGATCGGTCGAGCAGGGTATCTATCCTGCTAGGGGGACATGTAACCATCGGTAACAATCAAACATGTAATTAAACACGTGCTGACTAGTTGTATTACATATGAGATGTGACCACGTACAAACACGCAAATTAGGTATGAGTCATACATATTAGAAAACGAAGAACAAAAACACACATGTACAGTAAGGCATTGAGATTACACGTATGAATGACAGTTTTTTTTTTTTAACACAGTACAGACACAAACGCTCATATACACGCGTATACACTCACCCCTATGAACGCACACACGCACACCCTACCCCTATGAGCACCTCCGAGAGACTGAGCCGGCATATCATCTTGAAATTTACGAAGTCACCGTAGGCACCTCGTCGTCGACGGGAACGTCTCCTCCCACTGAATGCGCATCGCCGGAAATCCTGAAATAAATCCAGGAATAAATGCGAGCACCAGAATTTGAACCCTGGTGGGCTGGGGATACCACAGTCCCTCTAACCAACCAACCACAGTTTGGTTCGCACGTATGAATGACAGTTACACGGTGCCAGCTGACCTAGCTTAATTACATACGTTGGCATGTCACAAGCTCGATCCTCCTCGCCTTTAATCGGTTAGCCTGGCCCAGCCTCGGTCGATCATGGCCGGTGGTGCTGACCCTGACCAAGCTCACAACAATACATGTCGTGGCTTCTTGTTTGGCAGTTGCATGTGATGTATACAACTTTATTGCGACGACCGCGTTGCCGTGCGGGCCCACATGGCCGGGGATCTCATGTGGCATCATGCATGATGCGACAGTGACAGTGGGTGATGTTGGCAATGCTAAGCATCTGTCAGCTAAAAGGTTTAGTTTATAGTGAGATAAAAGAACTGGATTCCCTGTCCTTTGTGAGTGCGTCAAATGGATTCGGTGGACTGGGAACATCTAGCTAGGTAGGCAGGTGGTTATATTCATCTGGCTTTGGGATGTTTTGCTCCCGCTGAATTGTTAATTGTGACAGTCTTATCAGTGACCATCTACAGCCGGCGCCCCAAACCCGTCCGATCACTGACTACTCACGAAAATCTAACTCAGACAACCGCCTCAAACGGGCCTCAAACGCCCGGGCTGATCGGCACCCCTCATGTCCAGCTTAAATATGGGGCGGATATGGGGCGGCCCGGGCGCGCCCGGGCGCGTCCGTCACGTCAGCCCGGCCTACCCCGATCCCACTCCGTCCCCACAAATATCCCCAATCCGGAAACCCTACCTCACTTCGCTCTCGCTCCATCTCTTCTTCTCCTCCTCCGATTTCTTCGATTCGATCCACTCCGACGACTCTGGCGACCATGTCGAGCTCCGGCAGCCACTCCGACTCCGACCTCGACATGGACGAGGAGCTGGCCCTCCGCATTGCCCTCGAGAAGTCCAGGGTGGACACGGGGGGCAGTTCCGGATCTGCCGCCTCGCCTCTCCCCTGCCGGCGCAGCGACGACCCCGACATTGGCACCTCCCAGGCCACGCGCAGCTCTGTAAAGGCTACGCAATCCGCGCCTCCCCCACGCCGTCCCCTGCCCCCGCCGGCCGCTGCTCCACGCGGGAAGCGGTGGGTGCTACTGCCCGCACCGCCGGCCCGGACATGCGTGCCGCCCACCGCGAGAGGCAGCGGGCAAGGGAGACGAAGGTGGCGGAGCAGTCCGTGCGCCACCGCCGCGGGTTGCCGGCGGAGCCTGACGAGGACGAGCGGCTCCTCGCTTGGGTCTACCGCCGGTCGCTTACGATGGCGGAGACGGATGCTCGGCGGCTCCGTCGGAAGAACGCCAAGGCGCTCCGGCTTGCCATTGAGCAGTCGGAGCGCGAGGCAGCGGAGGCAGCATTGGAGGCGGCTCGGGTGGCAATGCTCAACTGGCAGCAGGACAGGGCCGTCCGACGGCTCAAAGGGCCGATCGTCCTCTCCTCCTCTGACTCCTCCGACAGCGACGACCACGGCGCCTCGTCCGACGACTCGGACAATCCTCCAACAGCCGCCGACGCCTACAGCAGCGCCGTCTACCGGAAGGGGAAAGGACCGGCGAGGAAGTGGTGAAGATCCATCTTCTTCACCTTAATTTTAAGTTTTTAGATGTAGTTTGAACTTGTCCGTCGTATTATGTGCATTATGTGAACTTTGGCTAGCTTTTGAAGATCCGGCTGTGATCTTTTGCTGAACGGATTGTGCATTTGTATGTCCGCTCATGATCTACGTACGTTTTATCAACGTTGCATGGTTTAGTATGGATATAGGGGATCAGATATGAGATACGTGGATGTGTAAGAGAAAATTTGAGAAGTGCCCTGTCAGTGCCCGCAGACGTGCCCGGACGCATCCGCGGGCGTTTGAGGGGCCAGATTTGTAAAGTCTGGCTGTAGATGCTCTAAAGTCCACCTTCTTTTTACAGTGGGATAGCATGAGTAGTAGAAGTTCTGTTGTTCTGTACAAATTTTCATTTGTGAGTAGGATGAAAGGGTGGTACATATTTATGAAGCTATTTTTTTATTTAACTGTTATGCAATTGGCAGATGGCTTGCGCGACAAATATTTACATTGCATCTTGGTGAATGGGTGGTACATATTTATGAAGGTTTTTTTTTTGAGCTGGTTTATGAAGGCAACAGTGGTGTTCCTGTAAGGCTTTGACTCGTTTAATACTCCCTCCGTTCTAAAATAAGTGTCGTGGCTTTAGTTTAAATTTACTCAAATTTGAACTAAAGCCACGACACTTATTTTGGCACGGAGGGAGTACTGCTAGATATGACTTCACAAAAAATTCAAGCACTGAAATGCTCTTACGTCATTTTACGTACGCAATGCTCCGTTAATTAACCCACCGTCATGCATGTTGAGGCAGAGATCTCTGAGCAAAACACCATTAAAAAAAAAAATAGCCAGACCATGTGGTGCTCCGCAGAGACATGCATACGTACGTGGTACATGCCCCGGTGGAAGAAGACAAGCAGTAGATCTAACTAAGCGTATGACGCGGGATTACGTCGGCGGTTAATCTTCACATGCATGCATGCATGCATGAGCTGCTCGACCGATCACGGGAAAACCGACAAATCTGACATGTGGACGAAATCAATTTACAAACTGAACTGTCTTGATTTTTTTTTCACCCAGCTGGCCCTTTTATGTGGCGCCTGACAGCAAGGCGCCACACTACACTGTGCAGCGCCTCACTGTTAGGCGCCACACATCTGTCCAGCGTGGCACCCCGGGTCAGGCCCGGCCCCATAGCCAGCAGTGCAACGCCTAGCCGACAGGCGCCATTCATGTAATGTGCAGCGCCTAAGAGCTAGGCGCCACACTTGTAATGTGCAACGCCTAACAGTCAGGCGCTGCACATTGACTTAAGCTGCGTCGGGCCTGCCCTCCCCATCCGAACCAGCAGTTATCCCTCCCCATCTCTCTGTTACAGAGAGCAGCGGCGGCGGCCCTCTCCTCTCCCCCAATACATCCCCTCTCCAAAATTCAGCAGATCTGAAGTTTTTGGCCGTGGGTTTCTTCCCTAATCCCTCCTGCAAGGTAAACTCCTCCGATCCCTTTCTTTTCCTCCGTAAATTCGTTCACATTTTTCACATTTATCCAAGTTTTGGTGGAACCCTTGATTTGCTTGGATTCGAATTTTATATGAAAAATTGAAATAGTGTGGTGTGATTTAGGATTTGTAATCATTGTGGAACCCTAGATTGTTCAAGTTTTTGTGGAACCCTTGTTTTGGTTGGATTAGAAATTTGTATGTAATATTGATATAGATTTGTGTGATTAGGATTAGTAGATGATTTGTAATCATCGTGGGACCCTAGTATTTATGATGGGTATTGACAATATATGCTTGCATAGTGAAACCCTAGATTGTTGAGATGAAACCATATACATGTTGAGATGCTTGTGTAGATGATTTTTGAGTTGAGTATTGTCAATGCTTTCGTTGCGGAACCCTAGCTTATTGAGCGAGTATTGTAAATAATGCTTGCATTGTGGAACCCTATATTGTGAATACATAAGATTTTTGTGATGATTGTTGACGTGCATTCATTGTATATCTTAGATTAGTATTCAAATTTCCTTTTAGTGTTTACCGATTGTTGAGATGAATACATATGAAATAATGCTCGCATATTAAATAATGCATAGGGAGTATGGTAGTTAGCTAATGTATGTTTATTGTTTGAAATATGTAGGATGGTTTGGCTTCTCGATGATTTCTATGACACACAACACCGGGCCTACATGATGAGGGAGAAGGAGATGGTAATAATCAATAATCATAGTAGTTGATATTTTCAAATTTGCCTTTAGTGGAAATTGACATGCAGTAAGATTTGACATGACTTGGTTGTTTGCAGAACCTTGAACCTCTGAAGATTCGGTCTCACGGGGTCTCGGGTGGTGCCATGCCCTACGATGAGCGGTACACACCGTACATCAAGGCGACAGGACTCCTCCCGTGGATTCAGTTGGTCAGCCGGTCCACGCCGAACCTCAATGCTCCACTAGTCACCTCGCTTGCTGATCGGTGGAGGCCGGAGATGCACAGTTTCCATCTTCGGACCGGGGAGATGACCGTGACGCTCCAGGATGTCTCCTTGATCACCGGTCTTCCTATCGAGGGGAAGCCTCTCTGTATGAGCACCGACTCTGATGGGTGGCGCCAGTAGATGGAGGCCCTTATCGGTATGGCTCCTGCAGAGGCTCCGGTATAAGAGGGAGAGAAGAGGAAGGAAAGAGTCGCAGCCGGAGCTCCTTTCACGTGGATTGCAGCGAACTTTGCGCATTGCCCTAAGGATGCTACTGATGATGTGATCCAGACATATGCTCGTGTCTACATGTGGTACGTTATCTCCAGGACTTTGTTTGCTGACGCCACAGGCAAGAACGCTCCATGGATGTGGCTTAAGGCGTTGACCGTCTTCAACAACCAATGGAGTTGGGGTTCAGCGGCACTGGCCTACTTGTACCGACAGGTAGTTGGTTGGTTTGTTTTCACTTCATTTCTACATTACCAATGCAACCTTGCTTTTAAGTGAACCATGTTTTCTTTTATGTGCAGCTGGCCGATGCTTGTTGCAGGATCTCAAGGGACGGATGTATTGGTGCTTGTATGCTCCCACTTTCGGTATGGAGCTGGGAGCGCCTGCCGGTTGGACGCCCGAAGGATGTAAAGTACAATGCATGTGACGACAAAGACGATGAACTACGGCTCCCCACTTGGGCTTACAAGTGGGATGTGGAATCCGAGATGACGAACAATGTCAATCTCATGTACCGGCAGTACACCGCCGAGTTGGACACGATTACGACTGAGCAGGTAAACGCGGACATTACATCACTAATTCTCATGCTTTTATGAAAACTCGACATCAATGTTGCGTTGTTGTGCTATGTTCCAGGTGGAATGGGAGCCATATGGCGCCAAGGATACATTCGGTAATGCATGAGAATTCCTCCTGAATCCCATGTGCTTGAGGGATAGGCATCTTTGGCTTATGCAGTGCCCACTAATATGCAACTGGGCGGTTGAGTTTCACATGCCACATCGTATGCTTCGACAGTTTGGTTTGTTCCAGCCTCACCCGCCGGAATGGGTGGACACCGACAAAGCACTTCACAGGTAAGAGAGAATGAATCGTGTGCACTTAGCATCGTCAGGTCCTTTCTGATAGTGCTAATGTTTGGTTTTTTACCATGCAGGTTGGATAGGAGAAGGCAGCGAAAGATCAAGGACTGGGACAAACATCATTCGAAGTATGTGACCATGTTCCATCTTAGTGTGGAGCAGGCTCATACTTCTGCTGCAGCCAAGCTTCGTGAGTACTGCCCACTGGCGTTCAACAACTACCTTAAATGGTATCTTGAAAGTACTCGAGTTGAGATATGCAAGGTGATGACCCACAAGTATAGGGGATCAATCGTAGTCTTTTCGATAAGTAAGAGTGTCGAACCCAACGAGGAGCAGAAGGAAATGACAAGCGGTTTTCACCAAGGTATTCTCTGCAAGTACTGAAAGTAGCGGTAACAGATAGTTTTGATAGCAAGATAATTCGTAACAAGTAACAAGTAACAAATATAATAAAGTGCAGCAAGGTGGCCCAATCCTTTTTGTAGCAAAGGACAAGCCGGAACGAACTCGTATAATAAGCAAAGCGTTCTCGAGGACACATGGGAATTTCATCTAGTCACTTTCATCATGTTTGTTTGATTCGCGTTCGCTACTTTGATAATTTGATATGTGGGTGGACCGGTGCTTGGGTGCTGTTCTTACTTGAACAAGCCTCCCACTTATGATTACCCCCTCTCGCAAGCATCCGCAACTACGAAAGAAGAATTAAGATAACTCTAACCATAGCATGAAACATATGGATCCTAATCAGCCCCTTACGGAATAGCGCATAAACTAGGGTCTAAGCTTCTGTCACTCTAGCAACCCATCATCTAATTACTACTCCACAATGCCTTCCCTTAGGCCCAAAGATGGTGAAGTGTCATGTAGTCGACGTTCACACGACACCACTAAAGGAAGCAACAACATACATATCATCAAAATATCAAATGAATACCAAATTCACATGATTACTTATGACAAGACTTCTCCCATGTCCTGAAAAACAAAAATAATACTCACAAATCATGTTCATGTTCAAGATCAGAGGGGTATTGAATAGCATTAAGGATCTGAACATATAATCTTCCACCAAATAAACCAACTAGCATCAACTACAAGATGTAATCAACACTACTACCAACCCACAGGTACCAATCTGAGGTTTTGAGACAAAGATTGAATACAAGAGATGAACTAGGGTTTGAGATGAGATTGTGCTAGTGAAGATGTTGATAAAGATTGGTCCTCCCACGATGAGAGGATCGTTGGTGATGTCGATGGCTCCGATTTCCCCCTCCCGGAGGGAAGTATCCCCGGCGGAATCGCTCCGCCGGAGAGCAAAATAGCTCCTGCCCAGGTTCTGCCTCGAGACGGTGGCGCTTCATCCCAAAAGCCTCCTCCTGATTTTTTTCTAGGGAAAATGGCTTCATATAGCAGAAGGAGGGGGCCAGACGCCAGCTGTGGGCCCCACAAGGCACTAGGGCGCGCCCAGGGAGGGCGCCCTACTGCCTCGTGGGCAGCTGCTGGGTCCCCTCTGTAATCTCTTTTTTCCAGTATTTTTTATATATTCAATAAAAAATCTCCGTGAAATTTCAGGTCAATTGGAGCTCTGTAGAAAAGGTATCTCTGATATGGCTATTTTAGGTCCAGAATTCCAGCTGCCGGCATTCTCCCTCTTCATGTAAATCTTGCAAATTAAGAGAGAAAAGGCATAAGAATTGTACCATAAAGTGAAATAATGATAAAAAACATAATAAATAACAGTAGAAAATCATGATGCAAATTGGACGTATCAACTCCCCCAAGTTTAGACCTCGCTTGCCCTCAAGCGAAAAGTCGAAATCGATAATCATGACCACATGTTTAGAGAGAGAGACGCCGATAAAAATAAAATACGGACACTGATCATCATGATCTTTATTATAACAGCAATATATCATCATAAAACTTCTCATGAAGAAGTGACAATTCATCCACAAGTTAAAGTATGAACCATAAACCAAATTGAAAACTAACAAACTATGCTCTCAGTCACTGAAGCAATTACAATTCATCATATTATCAGAAAGTGTCCATGTAAGAGCTTTGTTTAGCAAGTTCACATACTCAACTATCATTTAGTCTTCTATGATTGCTGACACTCATGGCGTACTTATGGAGCAAAAGTTTCAGTCGAACACATAGAAAGATAGGGGCTTATAATTTCGCCTCCCAACGTATTTACCTTAAAGGTAATGTCAACAATAATAACTCATGATCACCTACATTCAACTGGATATATATGCATGGATCAATCCCCACCACATGATGTTTGCCAAAAGAGAAAATAAAAACAGAATAGAGAAGAATACCATTGACTTTTGCATGAAGGTAAATACATAAAGTAAAAGATAGGACCTTCGCAGAGGGAAGCAGAGGTTGTCATGCGCTTTTGTTTTTGGATGCGCAAGCTCTTAATGTAAAGGAACATCACTTTATATTGCCCCTTATGATAGCGACCTTTATTATGCAGTCTGGCGCTTTTATTTCTCCACCATCACAAGATCGCACAAAGCTTATTTTCCTTTACAATAAAAGTTCATACATATTTAGGAGCAATTTTTATTGCTTTGCACCGATGACAACTTACTTGAAGAATCTTATTCAATCCATAGGTAGATATAATGGACTCTAATGGCATGAAACTGGGTTTAATGGTTTTTGGATGCACAAGTAGTATCTCTACTTGGTGCGGATTTTTTGGCTAGCAAAGATAGGTGGCTAACACCACATGTTAGAGGATCCAAAACAATATAACTTCTATGTGAATATAAGCAAACATAACCCATTACGTTGTCTTCCTTGTCCAACGTCAACTAATTGTAAAAGAATATTTGATGGGGGCTCACAATCATAAAAGATGTCCAAGATAGTATATTTATATGTGAGACCTCTCTTCCTTTATTACTTTCTCATGAATTGCTACAATGACCAATGCTATGTTCGTCAACTTTCAACAAGTTTTATAAATTATACTTCCTTTATGTGAAGTCATCACTCCCCATGGGATTAGCATATGATCTTACTTTTTATTCTTTATTTCTAAGATTGGATCATCAAAAGCAAAACACTCAACTCAAACTAATCTTTATTATATAACTTTCACACACGATTACATAGATAGATCACACAGCAAGCACTCGGAACCAAATCATACTAAAACTTTATACCTCTAAATCATGAAATAACTAAGGATCGAACTAAGATAGATAATGATGATGAGAAAGTGATGGTGATACGATAACAGGGCGCCTCCCCCAAGCTTGGCACAAGCCAATGGGAGTGCCCATACCCATGTACTCAAGTCTCCTTCTTCGGTGATGGTGGTGAGGAAGTGGTGGGCTTGTCCTCCGTCTTCCAAGGCATAGGCTCTCCATCATAAAAGGACGAACGTGTTTCCGGAGTCCTGAAATTTGCAGCTAAACTCATACCTTTGAACTTGGCCTCATACTCAAAATTTTGGTTTTGTAGATCATATATCTGGGCCTGGAGATAGTCAAACCGATCATTAAGCTTGAAGATGACGTCCCCAATATTCTTGCCGTCCACCTTGTGCTCACGGATGAATTCAGTGATCATGGAGTGGTTAGCACAAAGTTCGCGCTCCACCATGCCCTGGCACTTGAAGATCTCCTGTTCCACCGCTTCCAGCCTGGCCTTCTCGCTCCCGGTCTTTTTAGGTCCTTGAACGTCCCGGATGTGGATCACCCCCTCACGCATCTCAATGGTTTGAGGGTGCTTCATCACCTCCGGTAGGTACGGGTTGATGACCTTCTCATAGAACTTGTCCTTGGACGAGCTTGGAGACGTCATGGCGACCTAGATCTGTCAGAAAAATAGCCCGAAACAAGAACAGAGGAGAAATTTGCGATGCGGTGGTCAAAACATACGGGAGTATATATAAAGAATTTTTATCTTGCAAAACAAGCATACGGGAAGAAAACGGAGTCGGAAGGGCACACGTGGGGCCCACAAGGCACTAGGGCGTGCCCAGGGGGGACGCGCCCTTCTGCCTTGTGGGAAGCACGTGGGTCCCCTCGGCTGTTTGTTATTTTTGTAATTTTTCTAATATTCCATAACTGACAGAAATAATTTTTATGGAATTTTTGGAGTCGGTTTACTTACTGTATCACATACCTACCCCTTTTCAAGGTTCTGAAGCGTTCCGGAAGGACTCTTTGATGTGCTCTTCCGGTGTAATTGTTTCAATAATATTAGTTTCAACATTAATAGGAGTACCTGAAATATAGTGCTTAATTCTTTGCCCATTCACCACTCTCGGATTAGTGCCTTCAGAGTTGTTTATTTTGATGGATCCGGAGCAATAAACTTCTTCGATGATATACGGTCCTTCCCATTTAGAGAGAAGTTTTCCTGCAAAGAATCTCAAACGAAAATTGTATAATAGATCATGATCACCTACTTTGAATTCCCGTTTTTGAATTCTTTTGTCATGCCACCTTTTAACTTTTTCTTTAAACAACTTAGCATTATCATAGGCTTGGGTTCTCTATTCATCTAAGGAGATAATATCAAATAACCTCTTCTCACCGGCAAGTTTAAAATCATAATTAAGTTCTTTAATTGGCCAGTATGCCTTATGTTCTAATTCAAGAGGTAAATGACATGCTTTTCCATAAACGATTTTGACATGCTTTTCCATAAACGATTTTATACGGAGACATACCCATAGGATTTTTATATGCAGTTCTGTAGGCCCATAATGCATCATCAAGTTTTTTAGACCAATTCTTTCTGGATCTATTAACGGTCTTTTGCAAAATCAATTTTATTTCCCTATTAGTTAATTCAAATTGACCACTAGACTGAGGATGGTAAGGGGATGCAATTCTATGGTTAGCATCATATTTAGCAAGCAACTTACGGAAAGCACCATGAATAAAATGTGAACCACCATCAGTCATTAAATATCTAGGGACTCCAAACCTCGGGAAAATAACTTCTTTAAGCATTTTAATAGAAGTGTTATGATCAGCACTACTAGTTGGAATAGTTTCTACCCACTTAGTAATATAGTCAACAGCAACTAGAATATGAGTATACCCATTGGATTTAGGAAAAGGTCTCATATAATCAAAACCCCAAACATCAAATGGTTCAATAACAAGTGAATAATTCATAGTCATTTCCTGACGTCTACCAATATTACCAATTCTTTGACATTCATCACAAGAAATGACAAACTTACGTGCATCCTTGAAAAGGGTAGGCCAATAAAAACCAAATTGTAATACCTTGTGTGCAGTTCGGTCTCCCTCATGATGTCCTCCATAGGGCCCGGAGTGACACTTACGTAGGATTTGTTCCTGTTCATGCTCAGGTACACAACGTCTAATAATACCATCTACTCCTTCTTTATATAGATGTGGGTCATCCCAAAAGTAATGTCTTAAATCAAAGAAAAACTTTTTCTTTTGTTGATATGTAAAGCTAGGTGGTATGTATTTAGCAACAATGTAATTGGCATAGTCTACATACCAAGGAGTATTACGAGAAGCATTTATCACAGCTAATTATTCATCAGGAAAATCATCATTAATAGGAAGTGGGTCATCAAGAACATTTTCCATTCTAGACAAATTATCTGCTACGGGATTCTCAGCTCCCTTCCTATCAACAATATGCAAATCAAATTCTTGTAGCAGAAGAACCCATCTAATAAGTTCAGGCTTAGCATCTTTCTTTTCCAAAAGGTATTTAATGGCAGCATGATCAGTGTGAATAGTAACCTTGGAATCAACAATATAAGATCTAAATTTATCACATGCAAACACAACTGCTAAAAATTCTTTCTCAGTAGTAGCATAATTTCTTTGAGCGATGTCTAGAGTTTTACTAGCATAATGGATAACATTTAATTTCTTATCGACTCTTTGTCCTAGAACAGCACCAACAGCATAATCACTAGCATCACACATAATTTCAAAAGGTAGGTTCCAATCAGGTGGTTGAACAATAGGTGCAGAAATTAAGGCTTTCTTAAGTATTTCAAAGGCTTCTACACAATCATCATCAAAAACAAACGGAACAACTTTTTGCAAGAGATTGGTAAGAGGTCTAGAAATTTTAGAGAAGTCTTTTATAAACCTTCTATAGAAACCAGCATGACCAAGGAAACTTCGTATACCTTTGATATCTTTAGGACATGGCATTTTCTCAATAACATCAACCTTAGCTTTATCAACTTCAATACCTCTTTCAGAAATTTTATGCCCAAGGACTATACCTTCATTAACCATAAAGTGGCACTTCTCCCAATTCAAGACAAGATTAGTTTCTTCACATCTCTGCAAAACTCGATCAAGGTTGCTTAAGCAATCATCAAAAGAAGTTCCGCAAACGGAGAAATCATCCATGAAAACCTCAACAATCTTTTCACAAAAGTCAGAGAATATAGCAGGCATACATCATTGAAAGGTAGCAGGTGCATTACATAAACCAAAAGGCATACGACGATAAGCACAAGTTCCAAAAGGACAAGTAAAGGTGGTTTTCTCTTGATCTTCAGGTGATACAGGTATTTGAGAGAAACCAGAATAACCATCTAGGAAACAAAAGTGTGTATGCTTAGACAATCTTTCTAACATTTGATTAATAAAAGGCAAGGGGTAATGATCTTTCCTAGTAGCTTTTTTTAATTTTCTAAAATCAATTACCATCCTATAACCAGTTACAATTCTTTGTGGGATAAGTTCATTTTTATCATTAGGAACAACGGTAATACCTCCATTTTTAGGAACACATTGAACAGGACTTACCCATCTACTATCAGCTATGGGATAAATTATACCTACTTCCAGAAGCTTTAATATTTCAATTCTCACCACATCCTTCATTTTACGATTCAGCCTTCTTTGATGATCAACAACGGGTTTAGCATCTGGCTCCATATGAATTTTATGCTGACATAAAGTGGGACTAATGCCCTTAAGATCATCAAGAGTATATCCAATAGCGGCACGGTGCTTCCTCAGAGTTTTAAGTAATCTCTTTTCTTCATGCTCTGAAAGGTTAGCACTAATAATAACATGATATATCTTCTTTTCATCAAGATAAGCATATTTAAGCGTATCAGGTAATTGCTTCAATTCAAACACATGATCACCCTTGGGTGGAGGTGGACCTCCCAAGGTTTCAACAGGCAGATTATGTTTAAGGATAGGTGCTTGTTTAAAGAATACTTCATCTATTTCATTTCTTTCATTCATATGCATGTCATTCTCATGCTCAAGCAAATATTGTTCTAGCGGATCAGTAGGAGGCACAGCAATAGAAGCAAGACCAATAATTTCATCCTTACTAGGCAATTCTTTATCATGAGGTTGTCTATGAAACTTAGAGAAATTAAACTCATGAGACATCTCACCAAAATTAACACTAACAATTTCTTTAGTGCAATCGATCTTAGCATTAACAATATTCAAGAAGGGTCTACCAAATATAATGGGACAAAAATCATCTTGTGGCGATCCAAGAACAAGAAAATCAGTAGGGTATTTGATCTTACCACACAAGACTTCAACATCTCTAACAATCCCAAGCGGTGAAATAGTGTCTCTATTTGCAAGCTTAATAGTAACATCAATATCTTCAATCTCAACGGGTGCAATATCATTCATGACTTCTTGATAGAGAGTAAACGGAATAGCACTCACACTAGCACCAATATCACATAAACCATGATAGCAATGATCTCCAATTTTAACAGAAATAACAGGCATGCCAACTACAGGTTTATTTTTATCTTTAGGGTCTGGTGTAGCAATTCTAGTTGCTTCATCACGGAAATATATGACATGTCCATCAATGTTATCAACCAAAAGATCTTTAACCATTGCAACACTAGGTTCAACTTTAACTTGCTCACAGGGTCTAGGTGCTCTAATTTTACTCTTATTGACTACAGTTGAAGCTTTAGCATGTTCCTTAATCCTAACAGGGAATGGAGGCTTCTCAATATAAGCAGTAGGCACAACTGGATCAACATGGTAAACAATTGTTTCTTCTTTAATACTAACAAGTTCTTCTTTCAATTCAATAGGTGGATGATATTTAAAGCATTTCTCCTTAGGGAGATCGACATGAGCAGCAAAAGATTCATAAAAGGTAGCTACTATCTCAGAGTCAAGTACATATTTAGTACTAAACTTACGAAAAGCATCAGTTTCCATAAAAGATTTAACACAATCAAACTCAAGATTTATACCTGACTCATTACCTTTGTCGATTTCCCAATCCACATAATTGCATTTAATTCTTTCAAGAAGGTCCCATCTGGATTCAATAGTTTTCTTCATAAAGGAACCAGCAGAAGAAGTATCGGGTATGGATTGATCATTATGAGAAAGCCGAGCATAAAAGTTTTGAAGGATTATTTCTCTTGAGAGCTCATGATTGGGGCATGTATGCAACATATACTTAAGCCTCCCCCAATCTTGAGCGATACTTTCTCCTTCATGACGCCAAAAATTGTATATATAATTCCGATCATGATGAACCAAATGCATAGGATAAAATTTCTGGTGGAATTCCAGGTTCAACCGATTCCAGTCCCATGTATCAGTATCATCACATAGCCTATACCATGTCAATGCCTTTCCCTCCAAAGATAAAAGGAATACTTTCTTCTTAACTCCATCTCCGGATAAACCTGGAAGCTTAAACAATCCACAAATTTCAGCCACACAGATCAAGTGCATATCAGGATGTACCGTTTCATCTCCAGCATAAGGATTAGCTAGCAATTTATCTATCATACCAGAAGGAATTTCATAATAAATATTTTCAGTACGTTCAATAGGTGGAGGAGCAAATCTTATTTCTTCCGGTTGAGGTGAAGATACCCCAAACAAGCCCCTCAAAGGATTACTTTCCATAGTGACAAGTGACAATAAATTTCAGCACGTAATCTAAATGTTTCCTTACCAAATTCCACTCACCAAAAGCGCTTCACTTCCCGGCAATGGCGCCAGAAGAGAGTCTTGATGACCCACAAGTATAGGGGATCAATCATAGTCCTTTCGATAAGTAAGTGTGTCAAACCCAACGAGGAGCAGAAGGAAATGACAAGCGGTTTTCAGCAAGGTATTCTCTGCAAGTACTGAAAGTAACGGTAACAGATAGTTTTGATAGCAAGATAATTCGTAACAAGTAACAAGTAACAAATATAATAAAGTGCAGCAAGGTGGCCTAATCCTTTTTGTAGCAAAGGATAAGCCGGAACGAACTCGTATAAGAAGCAAAGCATTCCCGAGGACACATGGGAATTTCATCTAGTCACTTTCATCATGTTTGTTTGATTCGCGTTCGCTACTTTGATAATTTGATATGTGGGTGGACCGGTGCTTGGGTGCTATTCTTACTTGAACAAGCCTCCCACTTATGATTACCCCCTCTCGCAAGCATCCACAACTACGAAAGAAGAATTAAGATAACTCTAACCATAGCATGAAACATATGGATCCAAATCAGCCCCTTACGGAATAGCGCATAAACTAGGGTCTAAACTTCTGTCACTCTAGCAACCCATTATGTAATTACTACGCCACAATGCCTTCCCTTAGGCCCAAAGATGGTGAAGTGTCATGTAGTCGAAGTTCACACGACACCACTAAAGGAAGTAACAACATACATATCATCAGAATATCGAACGAATACCAAATTCACATGATTACTTATGACAAGACTTCTCCCATGTCCTCAAGAACAAAGGTAACTACTCACAAATCATGTTCATGTTCAAGATCAGAGGGGTATTGAATAGCATTAAGGATCTGAACATATAATCTTCCACCAAATAAACCAACTAGCATCAACTACAAGATGTAATCAACACTACTACCAACCCACAGGTACCAATCTGAGGTTTTGAGACAAAGATTGAATACAAGAGATGAACTAGGGTTTGAGATGAGATTGTGCTGGTGAAGATGTTGATAAAGATTTGTCCTCCCACGATGAGAGGATCGTTGGTGATGTCGATGGCTCCGATTCCCCCCTCCCGGAGGGAAGTATCCCCGGCGGAATCGCTCCGCCGGAGAGCAAAATAGCTCCTGCCCAGGTTCCGCCTCGAGACGGTGGCGCTTCGTCCCAAAAGCCTCCTCCTGATTTTTTTCTAGGGCAAATGGCTTCATATAGCAGAAGGAGGGGGCCAGACGCCAGCTATGGGCCCCACAAGGCACTAGGGCGCGCCCAGGGGGGCCGCGCCCTACTGCCTCGTGGGTAGCTGGTGGGTCCCCTCTGTAATCTCGTTTCTCCAGTATTTTTTATATATTCAATAAAAATCTCCGTGAAATTTCTGGTCAATTGGAGCTCTGTAGAATAGGTATCTCTGATATGGTTATTTCAGGTCCAGAATTCCAGCTGCCGGCATTCTCCCTCTTCATGTAAATCTTGCAAATTAAGAGAGAAACGACATAAGAATTGTACCATAAAGTGAAATAATGATCAAAAACATAATAAATAACAGTAGGAAATCATGATGCAAATTGGACGTATCACAAGGCGGCATACCATGATGATATTTTGGAAGATCCCACCACCTTTGATGAGCTATCCAAGAACGAGTACAACAAATTTGTCAGGAAAGGGCACCGAGTCCCTAATGCTCCAGTGATGAACTATTTGGTAAAGTCTTCCCCTCTGCACTTTCCCGTTGGCCCTATTACACATCTTTGATTGCCTAACGTGTTTATGTCGTTCTCATCCACAGCGCAAACAGATCAAAGAAGCAGCTGATGAAAGCCAGACTATTCTGGAGACAACCCCGATTGGAAAAGGCAAGGAGGAAGGTGCACTTTGAGCATTCATTAAGGTACATATCTCAATTGGGTGTCCATGTTACATATGTTGCTAAGTTTGATATCTCATACACTTGTCCATGTTACAGCGTCAGGGCCTGAGGTTAAGGCGGTTATCGAACCTTATCAGTTGCCGTGACCAAGAACATTCAGAACCATGTTTGTCTAGGTCCGGTACACCATCTAATCCCTCAACTGACCATGGGGCTCATCTGGAGGACGAGACTACCTCGACAGCTCATCTGGAGGATGAGGGTGTGGTCACCCAAGCGGTATGACAATAGCACATATTCATCTTTTGGATGTATTTCTCACTTTATTATGACGCACAGTCTTTACCATATCGTTTATTTTTATGATAGCTTGATGTTGATGATGACATGACATTGGAGGATTATCAAGTTCGGTCCGCATACATGTTGAAGCCTCGGAGGAACTTCAAACGGTTCACGCCCGACGACTTCAACACCGAAGGCAAGAGGGTGGTCGAAGGGAGCTCGCGGATGGGTAGCTTGGTTGATGAGGCGGAGGAGGAGGAAGAGAAGGCACCGCATCCGGTTCCTCCTTCCATGAGGAAGAGGACAGCTAGCAAGAGGGGAAGAGGCGCCAAGAACACACGCGGAAGGAACTAGTCGTCGTCGTTTCCTTATGAAACTGAACTAGTCGTCATTTTTTTTGGTTGATGAACTTGTGAGGTTATGTAAGATGTTGAAAGGATGTTGATGAACTCTTAGTAATGTGCTACTTGTGTTTGTTGAACTTGAAGTGATGTTGAAATTGTCTTAATGTATGACCAAACTGCTTTATGTGAGATCCATATTATATATTATCAATAACAATATTGGATGAAAATCAAATGAACACCAAATCTGCTGTTTCTGCAGTGAACAGATGTCTAACGCCTTTGGCTGAGGCGCTGCACTACACAGTGCAACGCCTGAGGGCCAGGCGTCACACTGTGCAGTGCAGCACCTCAGCGAAAGGCGTTGCACCCACACTTAGACAAAATTTTCGACGAAAACCTACTGGAACCTTTCTGTTGCTCTCTGGACATGATATCCAGATGTGCAACACCTAGGCGTCAGGCGTCACACTGTGTAGTGCGGCGCCTGACGCCTAGGCGTTGCACATCTGGATATCATGTCCAGAGAGCAACAGAAAGGTTCCAGTAGGTTTTCGGCCAAAATTTTGTCTAAGTATGGGTGCAACGCCTAGGCCTCAGGCGCTGCACTACACAGTGTGACGCCCTGCCCTCAGGCGTTGCACTGTCTGCTATTTCAAAACCATAAAAAATTTACATTTTGTCATTCACGTCCTATAACACAAAGCATGTCTAGCGCATAGCACACATACACAGTCCTGTCTAGCACATAGTAGTACACATAGAGTAGTCCAAAACACATAGTCATACACATATTAGTACACATAAAGGAGTCATAGCACATAGTAGTAGACATAGAAGAGTCATAGCACATAGTAGTACACATTTTGGCCCACAACCAAATCGAAGATCATAGTGATGAAGACAAGAAGGTCACATTGCTCTATTGTGTCGAGCAATGTCCCTTTCCCTTCTTCTTCTTCCTCTCTTCTTCTTCTTCCTCCTCCCTTTTCCTTATGAGATGAGCCTCGTGAACCACCCTCTCTATGAATAGAGAATTCTCCCTCTCTTTCTTTGCCTTCTCAAAAACCCAAAGTTTCTTAGTTCTCTCTTCAAAACCGTTTTGCCGTTTCGTAGCTGCCTTCTCACATGCAATCTTCACCTTGTCCCTCATCGCGATCTCCTAAAATGTCATTCTCCTTTTTTCCTCCATCTTCTCTTCGAACTCCTTTTGCTTCTTCTTCTCTAGAGCGGCTGCCTCCTCCTCTCTCACCTTCTTCGCAGCCTTCTCCCACCACCCCGGCATCTCACCTTCCCCATCCTTGTCCTCCACCCCCTTCATTGTTGCTTTGTTGGGTTGAGATGCCGCCATACCTACGAAAATTGCAACATAATAGTTAGTAAGACAAGAACAACATGTAACCACAAGGTAACAATAGTGTACTATGAAAAAACATGTAAATTGCAAGATAATAGTTAGTCACATACGGATTTGGTCCATCTAGGTATGACACTACTAGGGAAAAGCTTATAGGTAGAACATTAGTAGTAGCGCAGGAAAATAAGCAGCACTGCTGCTAATTAGCAGTAGCGTGGGATTTCGACAGCGCTACAAGTAAGGCCTTAGCAGTAGCGCTGGAAATACTAACCGCACTACTGCTAAGTGGGCCCCAACGTGCCCACCGATGCTAGCTGTAGTAGTAGCGCCCTCCAAAATACAGCGCTACTGCTAAAGTTTTAGCAGTAGCGCCGGCTCTGACAAAACCGCTACTACTAATGGGCCCCACTTAGTAGTAGCGCTGCTCCGAACAAGCGCTACTACTATGCACCTTAGCAGTAGCGCCGGCATAAATACAGCGCTACTACTAGCCGTGGCTGCTGCAACCTTTTCACCCACCCCCTCTCCCCCTCCCCCTTACTCCCCCCTTTGCCCTCTCCCCTCTCTAAGTTACTTCTCCACCATTATTGCCCTTCTTCTCTCTTCCTTCTACCTCTCTTCTCTCCCCATTAATGCCCCCCTCCACCATAATTCTCCTCCATAAATGGCCTCTTTTCTTTATCTTCCTCATTTATTAGGCTCTCCCTCCTTCCATACATATATATCCCTTTCCCACTCCTAGATTTGTCTCATAGCTACCTAACTCATCTCTCTCCCTCTCCATTAGTTAGCTAGAGTCATCGCTAGCTCCTCCCAACAACTAGATCTAGCTAGCTAGCCATCCACTTTCGATCCCTATAGGTAGCGAAGGCCTCATCTAACCATGCTCGATCTCTCTCGGGAGATAGGTGAGTAAAAAGTTGTGCATTTCAAGAATGGGAATATGTGTGTTTGCGATATGAAGGGATTTGTGCGAGTGACATGCCCCCTGAGTTGCTTATGTTTTGCCGAAATGTCGATTTATTTCCGTTTCGGCGAATTTCGAGCAAACTCGATATGTCCTATTTTTAGGCAAGGTCATGCCAAATTTTTGTATGACTTTGATGCATGCATGCATTTTGTTTATAATCCTTTTGCTTGTTATACCGTGTAGTCGGTCATGAAGGTGAGTGGAAGGAAGGTGGAGCGATACTTGCAATCCGCGGTGACGGACATGTATGCAAATAATCGGACTGGGATTAGATGTCCGTGTAGAAGATGCAAAGAAGGAGTCATTTTGGACCCCTTTGATCGTGGCAGTTTGAAGGCGCACCTGCTCATGAATGGTTTCATGGATGGCTATACTCGGTGGATAAGTGAAGATGATGATGAGGACGTCCACATGGCAGGCAATAACGACATGGGGCTAGACGAAGAAATGACCGATCGACCCGAAGACGATGGCGCCGGACATGGTGGCGGGGAAGAGTCCGGACATGGCGGAGGAGAAGATTCCGGACACGGCGAAGAAGAGTCTGGACATGGCGGAGAAGAGGCGACGGACACGCCGTAGTCTTCGACGCGACTAAGTTCAGTCGTGCAGGACCCTCATGTTCGAGACCTGCTTCGCAAGAATACAACTACCGACAGAGCTGCTTCTAGAGAGGAGGACAAGCTGGCGCAACTGGAAGTAGACTCGAAGACTCCATTGTATGACGGTTGCGATCCCGAGGTGACCCGCTTGTGTTTCACACTCGAACTTCTAAAGACGAAGGCCAAAAACAAATGGCCAGACGCAAGCCTTGATGAGCATTTGAAGCATCTACATAATAAAGTTCTTCCCGCGGGGAACGTGTGTCCTACTAGTGTCGAGGAGGCCAAGAAAATTGTTTGCCCTCTTGATCTGCCGCACATTAGATACCACGCATGCATCAACGATTGCATCATTTATCGAGAGGAGCACGCAGAAAAAACCAGCTGTCCAGTGTGCAATGCTTCTCGATACAGGAAGGCCGGAAAGAAAGCTCCTCAGAAAGTTGTATGGTACTTTCTGATCACTCCCCGTCTGCAGCGGTATTTCGTAGATCCTAAGGAAGCAAATCTCATGCGCTGGCATGCGGAGAGGAAGAAGCCCGATGATGGAGATGATCCGAAGCTGAGACACCTCGCAGATGCTAGCCAGTGGAGAGCATTCAACGCCGAATATTGATTTTTCGCAGAAGATGCAAGGAATATCGTGCTTGGCGCGAGTACCGATGGCATGAATCCGTTTGGAAACCAGAACACCAACCACAGCACATGGCCTGTCTTTGTATGGATGTACAACCTCCCCCCAAGGAAGTGCATGAAGACAAAGTACATACACATGAGCATGCTGATTCAAGGGCCGAAACAACCGGGAAATGATATTAGCCTGTATCTGGGGCTACTGAAAGAGGAGCAACACACGTTATGGAAATCACCGGTCAAGACATGGGACGCTAGCACAGGAGATTATTTCTATATGAGAGCCACACTGATGACGACGGTGCACGACTATCTCGGTTACGGGTATGTCTCAGGCCAGGTGTGCCACGGATACTGCGGATGCACAAGGTGCATGGATGATACAACGTCTCAGCAGCTTACGTTAACGAAAGATGGCGGGTCTGGGAAAATCGTGTACATGGGGCATCGGAGATGGCTCCAGAAGGATGACCCGTGGAGAAAATGTGGAGATCTATTCAATGGTTTGGCTGAGCATCGAGGACCTCCACGTAAGAGGAGCGGCGCCGAAATCAACGAGCTGTTGAAAAACTGGGAACAGTGCCCCGCGCCGGGAAAGATGAAAAAGGAGCCGGAGCCGCGACGGAGGAGACGGAGACGGAGACGGAGGCGGGGGAAAGGGGCAGAAAAGCCAACAAGAAGGAGGAGAATTATTGCCCCCCTTCTTGCTTCACCTTAAGTGCGAAGGAGATCGATCAATTCATCAAGTGCCTTACGGGAATCAAAGTCAGTTCCGGTTACTGTGGGAAGATAAGCAGATTTCTAGACACCAAGAAGAAAAGGTTCAGCGGGATGAAGTCTCATGACTGTCACGTGATGATGACGCAGATACTCCCGGTTGCCATTAGAGGCATAATGGACAAGCACGTCCGTGACACGCTTACTGGTCTCTGCAACTTCTTCGACGTTATCTCTCGAAAGTCCATCAGTGTGAAGCAGCTCCGAAGGCTACAGGAAGAGATTGTTGTCATACTATGTGAGCTTGAAATGTACTTCCCGCCCGCGTTCTTTGACGTCATGGTGCATCTGTGTGTCCACATCGTGGACGACATCATCGACCTCGGGCCAACATTCCTTCACAGCATGATGCCATTCGAGAGGATGAATGGGGTCATCAAAGGATTCGTTCGTAACATGTCCCGTCCCGATGGGAGCATCGTCCAGGGGTATCTGACCCAAGAGTGCATCTCCTTTTGCGAGAATTATCTAGGCGTCGGAGACCCTGTTGTTGAATTGCCCGTCAAGAAGCACCATGGGAGGCTCGGAGGAGAAGGTCACAACAACGGCCGGAGGGAATTGCACGTGGACTACTCGGGTCGACGGAATGACTTTGACAGGGCTAACTTAGTAGTGCTACAACACCTAGATGCGGTAGAAGATTATGTGACACTGCACAAAGAAACCATCACAAAGAAGTACCGTGATCAGGGGATGCGCAAGACGGACGCCGAAGTTACTGTAGAGCACAACTCCACTTTCTTGCGTTGGTTCAAAGAGCAAGTTCTTGCTAATCCCCCGGAAGAGGGCAGTGTGGACGGATTGCTCATATACGCCTTAGCACATGGCCCCGCGCCCAACCTCGCGACCTATCAGGCATACGATATCAATGGGTACACGTTCTACACGGAGGCCAAAGACATGAACAGTGATTACCAGAACTCAGGGGTGACGATTGAATGCACGACCGAAGCCAACGACACAACTGAAAGATTCTACGGAAGGGTCGAAGAGATCTGGGAGCTTGACTACGCTGGACTGCACGATGCGACGATGTTCCGTGTCAGATGGGCTAAGGCCATCGTAAGAGAAAACAAGTATTTCACTACCATGTCTATACCCGACGCGAAGAGCGCTACCGTGAACGTTAACGTCATCGCCAAAACTGAGCCATGGGTACACACTAAGCACATGACACAATGCTTCTTCATAACCGACTCGATCAATCCCAGCCGTGTTGTCGTGAGGAGAGGCAAAAGGAGCATCGTCGGAATGGATGGAGTCGCCAATGAGGAAGACTACGACCAATACGGCAACCCGATGAGGGAAGATGACGATGACGATGAAGCATACGTCAAAAAAAGAATCAAGACTACATTACGTAAGAAAGATCGTACTCCATGGTTCCGAAAAAGTCACAACGAGGGGCTCAATTATTCGACAATGGACAAGAAAGGAAAGAAGCTCAATGTGAAACGTCGTCGACGCAGCTGAGAAACCATCATTTATATATATGTATCTATTTTGTGTACGCATTTATTATCGGTCAAATTAATGATGTAATATATATACATTGTATGCCTTCTTCCCACCATATATATATATATATATATATATATATATATATATATATATATATATATATATATATGTGCATGTTTTCGGCTCGGTCGTCTTTCGGAAAAGAAAAAGAAAAAGGAGAAAGGAAAAAAGAAAAAGAAAATCAAAAGAAAAATTAAAGGAATAGAAAAGAAAATGAAAAGAATAAAATAAATGAAAAGGAGAAAGGAATAGCAGTAGCGCGGGTCTGTAACCCGCGCTATAGCTAACTTATCAGTAGCGCGGGTTTGGTAAACCAGCGCTACAGCTAGTGAGGATATTAGTGGCGCGGCTTTTAGTACCCGCGCTATAGATAACTTAGCTATAGGGCGGGTCCTGCATCCGCGCTACTGCTATTTTGAGTTAACTCTCGTGCGGTTCCCCCCAATTCCCCATTCGTCCCAAACCCCCGTCTCCTCCCGACGCCGCACGCCCTCCGTCGCCCTCCGCGCACCCTCCCTCGCTGGCCCCGTCCGTCGCCCACCGCCTGCCCTCCGTCGCCGTCGCCCGCCGCCCACCCTCCGTCGTTGTTGCCGGAGCCCCTACTTCACGGCCACCCGGTCCATCGTCACCGTCGTCCGCCCTCGATCTCACCGCCACAGCCCGAGCCCCTACTCCACCATCGTCGCCGCCGCCCCGTAAGCCTCTCCCCTCCCCTCTTCCCTCCTCCCCCTCCCCTCTTCCCCTCTCTCTCTCTCTCTCTCTCTCTCTCTCTCTGCTCTCTGCTCTCTATCTCATATGAACCCTAGGAGGCAGTAGTATGAACCCTAGGCAGAATTTTGAACCCTCGTGCTAGATTAGAATTTGAACCCTAGTGCTAGATTAAAATTTGAACCCTAGTGCTAGAATAAAATTTGAACCCATGGCTTTTTTAAGATTGGGGAAAAAGATGCAAAATTAGAAGTAGGACAGAAAATTCAGATAATTCATAGAAGTTTTATGTTGGATAGTAGCTAGGCATTTAGCTAGGTTTTTTTATTAGGACAGTAGCTGTTTTATATTTGAACCCTAGTAGCTAGTAGCTATAAACAAAAAACAGTAGCATTTAGCTATAAACAAAAAACAGTAGCTATGGCATTTAGCTATAAACAAAAAACAGAATTGTTTTTCTTTTCAAAAACTTGGTTAAAGTAATTGTTGCTATATAAACAAAAAACAAGATTGATGTTATATGATATATGTCATTGATGTTCATTTGCATATTCCATTATTGGTGATTATATCTTTTATTTACAATTGTTGAATATGATATGATTAATGTTGGTTGAATGGACAATTGTCGAAGAATATCCGAGTGGCCTATGTTTTGCCGGAATGTTGATTCATTTCCGTTCCGGCAAATTTCAGGCGCTCCATATGTCTACTTTTTAGCAAAGGTCATGCCGAAAATTTCCGTGAATTTCGGCATGACTTGTGCTAGAAACTAGGACATCTCGAGTGCCCGGGATTTGACGGAAGGAGAATGAATCAACATTCCGGCAAAACATAGGCCCTTTTTTTCTTCATTATTCATTTTATTCGGTCTAGAATTAAACTAGCATACTTAATTAATCGTAGGAAACATGTCTAGCCACGAGGAAGCCGGGGGTTCTGGTCACCCCGAACAAGACCCCGTCGATGCAGCAAATCATTATTTTCAATACCTGGACGAACACCGGTTGCGGGTGCAGGGTGACAGTGGCACCAACCCCGACACCGGCACCGACACTGACACCACCCCCGAGACCGGCAACGATGCTGGCGAAGCCAGTAAAGGACCGAAGCCGAAGAGGGCATGAAAACCAAACGAGCTCGGCATCGGAAAAATTGTGGTCATGGCGATGCACCCCATTAAATTAGAGCTAACGGCGCCGGAGGAAGCGCGCGCGTGCTACGGCAATCAACTAGGATGCATCCTCAGGGAAACCGCCAACATCAACGACGAAAAGTTAAGGAAGATACCACATATGGAGCACATGCTCCTAACGAAGTTGCACAATAGGTTCTTGTTCCCCAGCCGGGATGAAAGGAAACTTCCGTGGCAGGACGAACCCATGATAAAGATAAACAACAAGGCGATGGGGACGTTCAGCAACGACTTGGCCGCCTGGAAAGTAAGGGTGAAAAAAGTGATTGCGAAGAATGAACCGTGGTCCAGGATTCATGCTAACAATCCGACACTAAAGGAAGAGGACTTCGAAAAATTCAAGAAGACTTGCGCTAAAGATGAAGTCAAGGAAAAGTCGGAGAAAATGAAGGCGCTCCAGGCCAGGAACACGCCTCCCCACCACCTCGGAAGCCGTGGTTACGAGGGGAAGAGGCACGTATGGGCCAAGGAGGACGCCTAACGTGAAAGTCACGGAATCCCAGACCCCTTGGCAGAGTTCACCGATCCGCAGGAGCATGACTGGATCAGGGCCCGGTACAAGTGGGACCCCGTCAATAAGATCTTTTACACGGACCCGAACACGAGGTAGTTCATGAGACTACTGGTAATTGTTATATTACCACCTTATATTAGCTTCTAATCAATTCGACTACAAGTTTTGTCACATTTGTAAACCATCCACGTTCCTTTTGCAGAAAGAGCAGCACCAAAAGGCGGCCGAAAGCGACGAGTCGTCTCAGTCGTCGGCGAGGCCCAAGTGGGACACCCCTTTCAACCGGGCCCTAAACATACTGAAAAGGGTCTCGGAGGACAAACCGCCGTCGTATGGACATGTGCACGGCGTCGGAGATGGCGCCTCTAGGAAGACGTGCTACCACGAGAAGCCGGAGGAAAAAAGGCAGAGACGGATGCTTACTCAACAGACCATCGACGAGAAGGTCGCGCTTGCGGTCGATAAGACCAAAGCTGAGACCAAAGAAGAGTTGGTCAAGGTAGTCGATGCAGCGGTAGCTGGCGTCAGGGCTGACTTCGCATCTTCCATTAGCAGCTTGATTCCGGCAGTTATCGATTGGACGAAGAACAATCCAGATAAAGGGCCAGCGGACTTTCCCCTTCCCAGCTACGTCGGGAGCAATTCGGTGAACATCGTACCACCAGCACCTGCTCACGCAACCGCACATGCTCCCATACCTGGTCCCGCTCCTGTTCATAGCAGCCCGTCCTCCGTCTCTGGCGTGCTCGGCAGGGCTTCGTCTTTGGCTGAGCTCGACGCCCTCACGGTAATTATGCGTCATACCCTCTTCACCAGCATATCTATAGTCTTCCGTTTCATTTGCCTTTCCGATGTTTGACGTCGCAGACATGTCTTCGCAGGCTAACGAAACCCCGTGCACCATACTGTACGACATCAACGGCCAGAAGGTGGACGTGGGAAAGGCAACGATCGTGAAGCCGAAGGACCGCATGTTGCACAACCGACAGATGCCCGATGGCGTCTTCATGGTTTGCGTGGCCAGTGTCAAAGCGGGCTTCAAGGATTTGCCTCCTCCGGTACCACTCGAGGGAGACGACGAGACCCCTAAACGGATTGTCGCATGCAAGAGTTGGTTCCTGCCTTGGCCGAAGACTCTTCTTCGTGTGGAGGCGCCCGGGAGCACACCAACGACAACACCTCAACAAGGTATGAACACCACCCCACCTACCCAATTACCTGCACCTGTCATGACGGGTGATAGCGGACGATGCGAGGGAGAGCCTCCATTATTGCCTGACGACGTCGCCCCCGTCAAAGAAGCAAATGCTGATGATGTCATGAAGGAGGATGATGATGACCCTCTCAAGTATATCAATACCGGCTATGACGATGGAGGATTGATGGCTCGGGACTATGACTCAGGCTATGAGCGTGGAGATGACTTGATGCTGCCTGATTTGCCGGAGCCGGAACGTCCTAAGGCTGATTGCAAGAAGTCTCTCTTCATGCGATCCTCGCAGGAGACGCCTCCTGATGCCGCCTCTACCCAGCAACAACAACGCGAGGGCCGTCCACTGATGAGCCCGACGACACTGGGGGTGGTGGTGAGGGAAGGTATGGTGGGCTCACTACCGCCACCCGCCAAGAAGCAAAGGAGGAGACCGGACAGGAAAGGCTCTAAAGGCGCCAGAGCTGCTTCAAGTAGCCAACCGCCTCTGCAGCCCCGGAAGGTAGACAGAATACCTGTCCAAGGTGCGGAGCAGTTCCATGTCGCCGGCCACCCCATCCTACCTCAGAAAGCGCTAGAGGACATACTGAACAATGATCTAAGGAGACTTCATGAAGATGTGCTGGCGAGAGAGAAAAGCCTTCTCCTCTCGAAAAATCCTGGATACCCGCTTTATGCGGCTCAGGTGCCGGGTGGGAAGTTGTACGTCGAGAAATGGCCCGCGGATAAGTTCATCCTGCGATTTGACTACATCTACGACATGTTCCACATGACCAAGCTGAATTTTCAGTTCATCCGCATGTATGCGCTGTATCTGAACTACATCATCAGGCGTGAGAACATAAAATATATCTGCATCGCGGACCCGTACTATATGCACGAGAGATTCTTGGCAGTCTGCAAAGAGCACCGTGACTATGCGAGCAAGTACATCGGCGAGTTCATGGTCGCCAATAAGGACAAGGAAATGATTCTCCTGCCTTATCTTCCCACGTAAGTCATCCGCGGATATCCTTCCGTAAGTTTTAATCATTCCTTTGCACGCATGGAGGATAATTTGAGGTGTACTTATTTTGCGCAGCGGGGGAGGGGGGCGCCGTCCTCATCATTATGTACCCACAATACTCCCATGCTCTGTACTTGGACTCATCGAAGAATATCAAGAAAAAGGATTACACACACATAAGGAGTGTTCTCGATAGTGCCATGACAACCTTCAGCCAGTCTGGTGGATATATCAAGGTGAAAAAGTACAGGAAGAACGGGCCGGGTTTCGGCCATAAGACCGACTTCTGCTGCATCCAGCAACCGATGGATAGTAAGGCTGATGGATTCTACCTCATGCATCACATGCTGGACTACAGAAGGGATAATCAACGCCTTTGCATGTCACCTACTTCCAACGATGCCGAGATTGTCAACTGGGCCACAAGCATAGGAAGGACACCGGATCATCGAATCCGAGCTGAGTTTTATCACGTACAGTGTTAACTTGCCCAAGTGATCATGAAGGAGGTCCTCGAACAAACAGGGATGTTCTACCATGGGACAATGACGCGGGATGATGTCCGAGCACTGCTAGTCGCTCAGCGTCTGGACCTGAAGCCTTTCACGAAGCTCGGGTGCTTCCTCCCTGACTATGAAGATTGGAGCGCCGACATGGACGAGTGATTGACGATGAAAATGTGTCTGTTTAGTCACTACTGTCTTCCTATGACAAAACTTTGAATTTATGCACGATGAAACTCTGTGATGTAATTAAACCGTCCTCCTGAACTAGCGTAGATCGCTCTAGTTAATTAGTTTGGGTACGAGGAACTTCGTTATTTATGTTTACTATAGGTTGCTTGTATTTTGCTAACTCTGTCTCTTCGTGTTTCTCAAGTACATTATGTTGCATATTATCGATGAATTCATCAACTGACGATGCAGGTACATAGATCAGAGATGGCGAAGGACTGCTATGCCGTATTCATTGGGAGGGTTCCAGGAGTCTACGACCACTGGCCAGACACTCAGGCCCAAGTGGACAGGTACCCGGGCGCTAGCCACAGAGGGTTCGACAGCAGAGCCGAAGCGGAAAAAAGTTACTTGAGGTGGACGCTCCGGCAAGAGAGGGAACGAAACCGGCGCCTCAAGAAGTACTACATAGTCGCGCTCTTGCTCATACTGATCGCTCTTCTCTTCTACATCATGGTTTAGATAGGGATGATGAAACTTGTGTGTGTGCCATGACCATGCAGTTGCATTTATTCGAGACATGTCATAACTTGTGTACCGCTATTTTCAAGATGATGATATTTTGTGTTGGATGATGATGATGATATGACGAGACTACTGTATGTGTATGATATGATGACAATATTGTATGTTTATGATATGATGAGACAACTGTGTGAAACCTGTACAAATACAGCAGAAATACATAGAGGAAAAAATAATACTGGAAATAAAATAAATAGCAGTAGCGCTGGTTGGAGGATAGCAGCAGCGCTGCCTTATCAGTAGCGTTGGTGGAGAGACAGCGCTGCAGATATGTATCAGTAGCGCTTGGTTGAACCGCGCTACTGCTATGTATACTTAGCAGTAGCGCTGGTCCAACAAGCGCTACTGATAAAACTTAGCCGTAGCACCTTACCAGTAGCGCGGTCGCCCGCGCTACTGATAGCTACAAACCCAGCGCTACTGCTAGGCTTTTCCCTAGTAGTGTGAAAACATTCCTCTACCATGACCACCACCAAGGCCAAGACCACCACCACGGCCTCTTGTAAGACCTAGTTGGCTCCCTCTTTGTTGCCTAGTTCCTCGTTGGCTACTCCTTGCTTGGTCTGGTTCGCATGTACTTGGTTGGCTACCACTTGCTTGGCTTGGCCCTTGTTGCGTATGACCACGTTGACTACTATATTTGCTCTGTTAGGAACTTGTGTATCTCCTTGTTGGCTTGTGCTTGCATCATTTTTCTTTGATCTCTTTCTTGGTTTGGTACACGTTCTTGTGTTGTGTCCCCCATCTTTGCACTCCCCACAACGGGATGTCTCACGAGGCTCTTGGAATTGGCCGTTGCCCGATTCTCGACCGCCACCACGGCCCCATCCGTCCATGTCACGTCTAAGACGCTTTGTCTTACGTCTTCCCCGTGTAATGACCTTCAATTCCGGATCGGGCCATAGTTGAACTCCATGGTACTCCGGCCATTGTGATTGGTCCAAGTATGGGTGAAATCGGGGAGCCCATGTATTCTTAACCGTCATGATTGAGAACTCGGACTCCCGCACGGTGAGCGGGTGATTGACGTCCACATTCCTAACGTGAGCTGCGGTATACCAGTGCGAGCATGGGAGATGAAGTAACGATGGCCTCCCGCAAGAGCAATCACACCGTGTTAGGGAGACCTTGAAAGCCCGGCCTCCGTGTTGGCGGCCATCATTTGTGGTTCCTCCTGGCTCTTTCACTTTGTACAACCAATCGTTATCGTTATATAGTATAGCTTCTTGTGAGTCCGCCTTCCGTGATTGAAATTCTAACCATTCATCAACCTTTGGTGGGAACTTGTACTTGTACTTCTGCTTGTTCTCACCCGCAATCTACTTATCCGTTTCCATTGAGTGCTTTAGAAAGTACGCATTCATCTTGTCAAATGTGCATTGAACTATTGCCGTCATGGGTAATGCGCATACACCCTTAAGCACCCTATTGAAGCATTCTACCATGTTGCTTGTTATTTCACCGTACCTCCGGCCATCTTCATCAAAAGCATGTGCCCACTTATTCCTTTCTTGAATGTTCCTATTGAGAAAGTCAAGACCCCCGGGATCAAGTGTTTTGTGTGTGAGCAATTGGTTGTACAAGTTGGCGAACCGCTTGTCGGAGAAAGCGAGACAACAATCTTGAAGATCATCGGCCAACTCCTTAATGCCACATGCCCTATAGAAGTTTGAACAAAAGTGCCTCATGCACCATCGATGGTGCAACGGAGCATGCCCGAGAATGTCAACCTCCACCGCGTTAAGAATTCCTGGATGGCGATCCGATATGACACAAATTTCCCTTTCAGCCGGTAATACCCTGGTTCTCAACTGATGCAAGAACCACTCCCAGTTATCATTGTTCTCCACCTCAACCAAAGCAAAAGCCAAAGGCAAGACCCGGTTATTGGCATCACTTGCTATTGCAACCAATAGAGTGCCCTTGTATTGTCCGGTCAAGAACGTGCCATCAATGGCGATGACCGGCCGACAATGCTCGAAAGCCCTCACACATTGCTCAAAAGCCCAAAATGCACGGCCAAATACTCGGACGGTCCTCCCGTTGTGAATCATTGTTTTGTGCCCATGAGGCTCGACCACATGAACCATGCCTGGGTTAGTGGCGGCCATAGCTCCCAACAACCTAGGGATTCGATTGTGTGCTTCCTCCCAATTACCATACAACATCTTGAATGTGGCTTGCTTCGCCTTCCATGCCTTGCCGTACTTCACCTTGTAATGAAAGATGGATTTCACAAGGTCCATGACACTCTGAATGCTCATTGTTGGAAGTGTGGATATGGAGTTGGAAAGCCTGTAAGCGATGAACTCGGACGTGAGTTGTCTGTGGTCTTAGGACACAACCTTGCCATCCACCTTCTTGCCTCGGCACATGTGACTTGGTACACAACTCACTATGTGCCAAGTGGGCCCTCCTTTCCATGGTCTTGCACGCACAAGCCATGGACATTTTTTCTCTTCACATGCAACCATGTAACGCACATTGACGTCCGAGTGAAGCACCTTGTGTGGACGATAATGCGTAACCGAGTAGTTGTCGAGCCACATCTTCAATTCCAAGAAGGTTCCAAACTTACACCCGGGAGAAATCCCGTTCTTGCCGTCTTCCAAATGCCAGTGAGAAGTTGGCCTAACTTCAAGAGATATACCTTGGCCACCATCTACCACGGCTTCATCCGCGAGACTAACATCCTTAAACAATGGTGTCCGATGATCCTGCCGGAATACCTTCTCGAAAGCTTCGGCCTCCTTCACCGTGAACCCCTCCTCATCAACTTCTTCATCGGGACCTTCGTCATTCGACTCTGATGCATAGCCACGGGAATAAGGGATGGAATGGTCCATTGTCTCTTGCACATGATATTTGTCGAGATCACCCACATTGTTGTCATGGAGATCAACTTCATTGTCATCGTCCTCATACTCATCATTCTCCTCTTGCAAAGCTTCATTTTGGTTGTTTGAAATCGGGCTCAATGTTGACCAAACTTGTTGGGTCAAAGGAGGTTCACTCATTTCATCTTGGTTCATGGGTGGGGGACTAGTAGCAACCAACGGGGAGGCGTTCCGGTTCAAGTCCAAATGCAAACTAGACTCAACCTTCTTGGTAGCAAATAACTCAAGAGCCTTGTCTAGAGATTCGGCAACCGTCTCCCTGTATGCAACCCAACGTTGCTCGGAGTTCACACGCATGGTCTTCCAACGGATGTGCATTCCAAAACCAACATTATGCCTTCCCTCCAACTCAACGATGTCACTTGGGTCCATCCAATTCAAATCTTTCCTCACTTGTTCCAAGACATCGGCATAGCTAGGACTACTCTCAAACACCATGTCAAGATCATCCGGGTCCGGCTCAATATTGCCTTTCAAAAAAGCCTCTTTGTCCACATGATGAACATAAACACATGTTCTTCCCATCCCTAGAATAATTAAAACAACACAACATAACATATATCCCATAAGTACTCATCCGAATATTTACACAAAATACAAAGCCCTAACATAGATATGAAACAATAACCCTAACCCCCCCTTAACAATAACCATAAGCATAACCCTAACATACTAATAACCCTAACCCTAACTTAGTAAGAAGCCTAAACCTAGCAAATTGGCAAACAAACATCTCATATTTCCATACAAATTTTAAAAACCATGAAAAAACTAGGGTTTGCCCAAACTAGCAAGAAATGAGCAAAGATGAGCATTTCTTTGGATGAAAACAAGGGGATCGGAGGAGATTACCTTGAGGGAGGGATTGGGTTCGAAATCCACGGACAAAATCTTTAGATTTGCAAGATTTGGGAAAGAATTTGAGAGGGGGAGAGAGGGAAAATCGCGGGTGAGGAGATGAGGTGGGGTGTGTGTGTGTGGGGGGGGGGGGGGGGGGCGGCCTACATGTAACAGAATGTGCAGCGCCTAACGGCTAGGCGCTGCACATTACAAGTGTGGCGCCTAGCTCTTAGGCGCTGCACATTACATGAGTGGCACCTGTCGGCTTGGCGCTGCACTGCTGGCTGTGGGGCCGGGCCTGGCCCGGGGTGCCATGCTGGCCAGATGTGTGGCGCCTTGCTGTCGGGCGCCACACAAAAGAGTCAGCTGGGTGAATTTTTTTCCAGAACAGTTCAGTTTGTGAATTAATTTCGTTCACAGGTCAAATTTATCGTTTTTGCCACCGATCTGCTATCCGTACGCACGCAAAAGCCTAAGCTGGCTGGCCAGGTTAATTAATTTTACCTTTGTCTCCATGCGTGCATGCATATGTTAAAGACGCCATGCATGCATGCATATGCAATTTCTTAGCCCGTCGCATTTCCTGCCACGCACTCACTCACTCACTCACTCACATTACCGGCGGACACATCTTACGCCAGGACGGTGCGTGCGTACGTACGGCCACCATTTGTCACCAGTAAATGAATTTGTTGTTTCTACACGTATTCATCTGATGGGTGATCATGTGAAGAAACCCAACCGGTCATGTGAAACTCTTATGGATCTAGCTGCGCCTTTTACTACTGGCCGGATGGACGGACGGACGGACGGACTGACCACCAACACCAAGCAAGCTCGATCTCCTCCGCATTTTCTGTATTTCACCGTGATCCCTACCTGCAGTAAAATCGTTCTCGGCCCTCATGGTGCACCATGTCCATGCGCGTGGCCCTCCTGGTTTGGGTTTGGCAAGGAGGATCTGTGGGCGCGTGGACTCCATCGTGTACTCATCTGCCATGCACCATGAATTCGTATATGGCGTAGTAGGTGGAGCAGTGGCTTCCAGCTCCCCTGCGGCGCAACGGGTGTCAGTCCTTCTGGGCACCATCCGGTACGACTCCGGTCTGAACACATTTAGTTTCGTGTACCACGGCAGATATAAATCATAAATGTGCCCATGCACGTACGTTGTGTGCGTGGACCCAAATTAAATGCATGTCAAACCTGATCGGGGGTCACATGTAAAATTGCATGTGTTTTTTTTTTCCGGCGACTGCGGTGGCCCTCTCACGGCGGCTGCTGCGGTGGCGGCGGCGGTGGCTAGATGCGTCGATTTCAGCGACGGTTGTGCCGCCCGGCGAACGAATCGAATTGGGGTGGGAGGTAGGCGGGGTGCCGGCGGGCGTGCGTGGTGGCCGCCAGGGGCAACGATAAAGGCCCTGGCGTGGAGGCGGCCAACCGAGGGCGAAGGAATCTTTTGTTGAGAACTCGTTTCGACTGCTCAAATTTGAGAGGGGACGATGCCTCTTCTCAAAAGTTTGAATGACTAAACCTTTTGAGAATTTGGCTAGGTGTGCCTTAATAAATCCTTAAAAGAGAATCTTTTGAGAAGTGAAACTCTTTTAAGGGCCCGCCCTCCTCTCACCGCCTCCCACCGCTATGTTGCCGCCGCCCAAGGCCATCCCTCTAACCCCCTCCCTGATCTTCTGTTCTTCATCACCGACAGTCCCTCCTCTGTGCATCAAAACCGTCAAACACCCTTCCTCGCCTCCGCCTGGGACGCCATAGTTTTCTGCTGCTTACAACGCCTTCGCCGTCTCCGACGAGGTTATCTCTCAGCCTCGCCGGGATCGACGATCCTCGTTGCCGCTCGTCACGCCACACGCTTCGGCCTCGTAGGAATTGACTTGCGCGTGGAAATTCCAAGCACATGATATTTAGCAAACACATAGGAAAAAAATATAACAAAATGACTGCACTTGAACAGTTCCCCTAGAGCCCGAAACTTTGGTACTCCTAGTTGGTAGTAGTAAAATATGCATAGGGCCCCCAGGAATAAATGGATCATCATCCAGTATATGTGCAATTAATGGCAGTTATTTCTGCTCACGTCAATGATAGAGCTGGAGTCGGCAAGTGCAGAGGCCCCGGGCGGCCCCTCGCCGTTCAGAAGAGGAGGGACACGTTGGTCACATTACTGTGCAAACACACAGCGAGCAGAGCTAGTAGGGTATATACCATGTGAAAGAGGATTAGAGAAAGTACTTGCTGGCTAGAGAAGGAATCCTGATGCATGCATGCATCCATCCAACTTTGCCATTGCTGTCCATTTCGATGAGCAGTGAAGTGAAGTGAACACACGTCCTGTTGTACAAATGTGTGTGCGTTAATCATGCACCGGCCCAGGTGTAACATGGTGTGTACGCTTGATATTGGGCGGGTACGTGTGTATGTGTTGAGCCAGTAGTGTGGCAACTAGAACGAAATAGTGCGTGTTATTTTCAGCTAGCTAGCTAGGATATGATTAAGTTTGTTCAAGCCACCAGGTTTGTTGCTTATTCAACGTCATGGAGTGGGAGAGTGGACCGACAACGTACGTTAGGTCGCCCGTCCATAACCAGCGTCAGCGTGCATGATTGATCCATGAAGCGCCTACGTATGTCGACCACGTATGCAACGAGTAAGATGCTAACTGTATAGGTCACAATCATGTCGTACTAATTTGGATGTCTGCTTGTCAACAATTAGTCAAGATCGTTATCAAGCAGTGGCGACGCCAGGGGTATTCCTGGGCATTCCATGGAATACCAAAGAATCTGACCCAAAAAAAACCAACTATACATGTAATACACTGGAGCCCACTAGAGCAGCCCATCCATTGCCCATCCAGCCACGCACGGGACGGCATCCACGCAAAGCAGATCTCCGTCTCCCACTCTCCCTCCCTCGATGCAAATCCCCAAACCTTAGTTGACTGTTGACTGTTGACGGCTCCGGCGTTGGCGCCGGCAAGCGAGGTCCAGCGGACGACGGGCCCTCTGCCCCTCTCCCTCCACTCTGGCCCTCTCCTCCGCCTCCGGCCTTCGAGGCCGTGGTCCGTGCGGGGCTGCGCCGCTGCAGGCCTCCTCCGGCCTCCGTCGCCGTGTTAGTCCGCCAACCGCCAGGCTAGAAGGAGAAGCCATCCAATCCATCCAATACTGCATCCATCTACAAATTACCAAAGTAATTTCCTCTATTTTTCAAACAAATCTGAAGCTTTTTTTTTGTTTGTAAATTTCCACTGCTAGAAGCCACTGATCTGCCACGGATTGAGTGCTACTTTGTTGATTTGTTCTTGTATAAATTGTAATTGTTTGTCCAATTGTCCATTAGTCCATGCCACATTGCCACTGATTGCTACTTTCTTTATGTAAAATTATAATTGTTTGTCCAATTGTCCATCAGTCCATGCCACATTGCCACTGATTGCTACTTTCTTTATGTAAATTGTAATTGTTTGTCCAATTGTCCATCAGTCCATGCCACATTGCCACTGATTGCTACTTTCTTTATGTAAATTGTAATTGTTTGTCCATTCAGTCCATGCCACGTTGCTACTGCCACTGATTTCTACTTTTTTTTGTGATGTAGATGAAGATGAAGTATGTTGGCATATTTGAAATGTGGGATAGATCTTCAAATTAAGGCAAGGAAAACAACTTCTGCATCCACATTTGTTGTTCTATTATATTGCTTTGGCCAAAAAAAATTGCTACTATTATTGATGTATGGTCATCGAGTCATTGATATTGCCACAATGATATTTTGTGGCATCGACGATGTATGGTCATTGAATCATACCTATTATATTGTTGTTACAGATATTGCCACAATGATATTTTGCTACTATTTTCGATGTATGGTCATCGAGTCATTGATGTTACCATCTTAGTGCAATTTTGTTGTTCTATTATATTGCCTAGGCAAAAAAAAAAAAATTTACAAGAATACCCAGGAGCAAATTCCTGGCTCCACCACTGTTATCAAGCATAGTATCCTACTAGTGTGTAGTGAGACATGTCGCCGTTTGTTTTCAGAACAGCCAAACAACTAATTAAATACGTGTGTACTTGGTGTCTACTAGTATATATACATGTGGTCATTTTGCCAAGTTGTTTCTTTTCTTCTAAGAGTTGTCATGCAAGCTGGAGTGGAACACATATATGCCAGGTTCCCCGCCAAAAAGGTACTTTATGTAGTATGAATTGCAGCCCTTCTTTTCTCAAAATAAACTGATGCAGCGTTCTATTTAGTTCGAAGAATGGTTGAAATAAAATACATCCCGAAAGTTGCTACAAAATAAAATTAAAACGCACTAACTAACTAAAGCTAGGAGATTACAGCGTATGCATAATTAAGCTAGGGCGCAGTTTGGCGTTGGCAAGGCGGAGGCGTACGTTGGCATGTCAAGCTTGATCGATCTACCATCCACGCCTTTAATCGGTTGGCCCTCCATCGAGGATCGATCCATCATGCATGGCCGGTACCTGCTGAGTCGCTGACCTAGCCTACACTTGGCAGTTGCATGTGATCTATGCAACTTTAGCGCGACGACCGCGTGGAGCTGAAGGCCCACATGCATGGAGATCACATGTCATGACGCAGGATGCGACGGTGACATGGGGTGATGTTAGCACAGTTAAGCATCTGTCAGTTTGAGATTAGTGGTAAGATAAAAGAAGTGGATTCTCGTATATCAAGTAGCACTGTCCTTTGTGATTGTGTTCAACGGATTGGGTAGATTTGGAACATCTAGCTAGGTGTAGGCGGGGGCTTAGGCATCTCCTAGGCGGGCATCCATTCCGGCCCCAAGTGCCGCACCGACATTTTTAGGACAACTCCAACACGGATCATCAAATCGACTGTAAATGTTTGGATCGGATCGGCCAGGCATTTTTAATCATCCAACGCCGGTCATCAAATTTGGTTGGACCGGTCCGGCTGAAATCTCGTGAACTGGCATTAAACTGGGACAGGTTTGGGGGAGTCCGGACGGCCGCCATGTCGGACTCCGACCACGTGGACCTACCCAGAACCCTCCCTCCAGCCGAGCCCGCTCCCACTTGACCGCATTTTACTTCGATTGAACAGCCTTGTCCGACACCGACACGGTGTGGTGGTTACCGTCGTTGAAGGTGGAGGTTGGGCCCTCCCGCGTGCCGACGGTGCTGCAGCCCCCACTCCCGGCTCCTCTTCTTTGTTGTGCAGGCCCCACCTTCGCGGTGCCGTGGTGAGACGGCGTGGGAGGCTTCAAGACCGTGTTGGCGCAGGGTGGTGGACGGTATGGTGGCGTGCTCTGGAGCGCCCGGGGTGATGGTTGGGATCGGAAGAAATCCTTGTCGGCTTGTCCGACACCGACACGGTGGCGCCTGAGGGTGCCTCCGGACCTTCCTGGAGAGCGTCGGGTGCTACCCTTCCTTTCTCCTCGCCGCGTACCGGGGGAAGCCCTTGGCAGTAGCGTCGTCATCGTCGCGTCCCTTCTTGGATGTGTTGATTGGTACCGGCGCTTCGGAGTCTAGGAGCTTGGTGGGAGATCCCCGGTGGGCGCAACGGTCGCGATGCTTCTTCGTTTTTGTTGATCCGCCGTTGTCGGCATTTGTTCCTTTTGCATTTTCTTTCCTGTTTTTTTTTACGTGATTGTGCTGCTTCCGCCCCAGCACCGACTGTATCGGGAGTTTGCTACTCCCTCCGTCCCAAAATAAGTGACTTAAAAGTGACTTAACTTTGTACTAAAGTTAGTACAAAATTGAGTCATTTTTGAGTCACTTATTTTGGGACGGAGGGAGTATATTAATATAGTGGGGCACAAGCCTATTTCGAGACTGACCAAAACCCCAGCAAAGCAAAGCAGAGGCACTGCCTTTTGCTCCAACCCAACCCCCTTTCGCCTTTACGCATGCATGGCCTCATGTCGTGTGTGTGTGTGTGCCGGGAACATGCAAAGTTGCATCATGCTTAAGGTCAACTGGCAGTACTGTCAATTAGTATCAAATGATGAATGTCTTCCTGCTGCCAAGCGGATAGGTACCCTCCAACTTGCACAAATCTGGACCACTAACCACAGTGTCAAGGGAGGTAGGCAGTTTGGTTTGGTTTACTTTGCTTTGCACAACACATGACATGATAATGAACTGATGGTGGTGATCAGCTTCCTTCCTTCCTTCCTAGGACTACATGGCTGTAGATGCTCTATCCATATGCATATGACGCACGATTACGACGGGTTAAGTTCACATGAGCTACGTCCGTACACGCACAAGCCTACATTTGCGACCATGTTGGTTTTACCTTTGGCTCAACGCGTACATAGTCGATCGACTCACGCACTCGCTCCCTCACATGGGTGGTGCGATTAAGCCAAGCCAAGCGGCACGACAAAAATCAAAGTCACCGTCCACCGTCATCGACCCAGAAGACAATCCAGCGTGTAAACCCAATGTAAGACGCACGTACGTACACACACGGGTTCAAGTATCGGCTGGCCGGCCGACACATTCTCCAGCAGACGCGTACGGCGCTGTACGGATATTAATTGGGCACGTACTACCCTACAACGGTACCGTAAGAATTTTGTTGTTTCTTTCTTCCCGGAGTAGGTACGGTACGTGCGTATCACCGTGGATTGCGGTTGGAGTCCGACCATGTGAAGGAGCAACCCAACCGGTTATGTGAAACCCTGCGGATCTAGCTGCGCCGTTACTGCTGGCCCGGCGTACGTGCGTGCGCTCACGACCGAGGGAGCCAGTCACGGCCAACATGCATCCCGGCAGGAACCATGCACCTGTACAGCTTGGCGCATGTATGAACGATAAATCTCGAGGGGAATTCACGGCCAATATAACTGTAGAAGAAACCCCATGTCGTGACAATACTAGGAGGTACTATGGATGTAGAGGCAATCGTATTTAGCGAACGGTGCGGTTGGGAGTATGCTCAAGGAATTATACAGGTTCGGGCATCTCAGCGGTGGAGGTGATACCCTACTCCTGTGGTGTTCTTTGCTCTTGACGTATGCTACAATATGTGTATGTTCAACCTTCAACCCGGGGCTTCCCTCCCGGCTTATATAGAGTGCGCCGGGTAGGGATACATAATGGGTTGGTATTAATGCTATTCATGGCCTCAGGCGTGGCCAACTGTTTCATGGCATTTACTACTGATAACTGCGGTAATTAACTAGATTATACCGCCGTTGGGTAACTCCGTCATTATGATGTCGTGGCCGAGAGGTATCCTAGGTAGCCGCTGACTGTTGGCCTAGCCGTCTGCTCCCCTCATCTCCGGCCGAATGCTTGGTGATTGACGGTCGGGTGGCCTGGTATCCGACTGTTAGGATTTAGTGCGGTTTCATGCCAACGTCCTTATCTCTATGGGCTGAAGATAGAGCCCCTTGGCCCATTGCCTTCTGGCGTATTTTGTATGAGTCGTGAGCCTTTGATGGGCATTCGTATACTTGGGTCTACTCGGTATTTGTAACCCAGCACCCCACGACGCTATATGGTACTATACTGTACTCACTGTTGCCTGTGTTGGTTCTTATTCTGTAACTGCTGCCTGTGCTGGTAATTATTCAGTAGATAGATATAAACATTTTTTATCCTTGTCACCCGGAGGTATGAGTGTTCTTCTCGAGGCAGTTGTAACAGTCTAACATGAACATGCATGGACCATCCATATGCGCGTGGCCGTTTTGATTTGGCAAGGAGGATTTGTCGGCGCGTGGACTCAATGTACTGTATAGTAGAAAAAGATACAGTAGCATGGATCCAGAAGTAGTAGGTAGTTGTAGTAGACTCCAGCTCGCTCGCAACGGCATACGTACGTGTAACTGCACGTACAGGCCAGTTTATGGCGCGTACGTGCCGCTGCCCTGCATGCCCGTCCTTTTGGGCGCCATCGGGTCTGAACATCTTTCTTTTTTTTTCTCTCGACCTTTCCCCTTCGTTTCAGAAAAGCGACTCAGGGGCGACTCCAGCTACAGCCGTCTCGCCGGCCGATCTGCCGGTTCCTCTCGCCTCCGCGCCGCCGTTTCGGCGTCCGGAGGCGGGGGGAACGGCCAGCTGTATGTGCGTTCCTCTCTTGAACGTCCCTGCTGACAGGCATCTTTGCACCAAGCCGACCTGACGAGACGAGAAAAGGTTAACCCCTAAAGAACCCAATCAGCACTAACTGTCTTCGGATAATGCAGAATAACATGTGCTACGAGGCATCGCATCTGATCGCTCAGCCATGCAAACAGCACCTTTATCCCTTGACGATGATCCAAATGCAAGTGAACAAAACCCCAGCAAAGCAGAGCCACTGACTTTTGCTCCAACCCTCACCCCTTCCGCCTTTTACGCATGGTCGGTCTCATGTCAAGTGTGTGTGTGTGTGTGTGTGTGTGTGTGTGTGTGTGTGTGTGTGTGTGTGTGTGTGCCGGGAACCTGCAAAGCTGCATGGATGCTTAAGGTCAACTGACACCGTCAATTATCAACTAAATTATTTCTTCCTTCTGCCAAGTGGAGTGGATAGGTACCCTCCAACTTGCACAAATCTGGACCACTAACCACACTGTCAAGGGAGGCAGTTTGGTTTACCTTACTTTACACTATACATGACGATGATAATGAACTGATCATGGTGGTGAGCTTCCTTCTTTCCTAGGACTAGTTGGCTGCCGATCTACATTTATTCCAACACATGCCGTTTAATCTTGTTTAGTGCCACCCAGTTGTTGTTGTTTTGGAGCCAGGGACGGAGCCAGGATTCTAACATACAGTGTAGTGATTGATTGAAATAAAATTATGTGTAGACGATAGCCTAGGTTAACGAAACTAAATCTTCATCAAAGAAAGAAAACAAGTGGCGACTCTGAACAATTCGGTTTTCACTAAAAGTTTCCATAAAGAAAATGCAAAAAGCTATTCCCATGTAACGAACTAAATATTTGAGGGGTGAAACAATGCAGACTCTTGTCTTACGGATCGTGAATATTTCCTAATTTTTTTTTTAATATATGAAGTTTCTACAATTCTAATTCTGTAGTTCTAAAGAAGTTTCTACAGTTATAATTCTATTGTTCTAAAGCATGAATTAATCTACATAAAAGAGATAGGCCAATTAACTAATAAGAATGAGAAACGAGGGTAACCTAGATCTTTATCTGTGCCTCATTAACGCCTTGCACAGCCGGCCGGCCGTGCGTCCGCGCAACGGCGCAACCCGTGGATCACCCCTTCAGCATTTCTGTTCTTCGGCTAATGATGCAATGCGCTGGATTGGGTGTGCTCTAGACAATGGATCGGAAACTGCCCTAGAAAATGGTGGAGGCGGCGGCGGTGATTTTTCTTAGGCAGATGCGGTGCTGCACGGATGAAACCATGACCACCAGAACGACGCTTTTTTTTTTTTTTGAGACAAAGAACGACGCTTCTTCTAAGGCGTTGGATCCGGCTGCGGTGATTTGTGACCAGACGCTGGATCCATTGTTTGCAGGGGCCTGCTATATACGGGCTTGGGAGTCATAGTTGGGCTTCAGGTGTTCAGGGGGGGCGAAATTAGTGATTCACGCATAATTTTCTCCAACTGCCTAATAGCGGTAAGGTAAAAACCAAATCGTTGAGGGGGGTCTAGCCCCCCCTCGTCCCCCCTTGAAATCGTTCTTGTTTGGAGCAATGTATTCCCGGTCCTGCACAGATCTGGTCCGGGAACAGGAAATGTTTTGTTGTGCATAAATAGATTGCAAAACATATACAGATCTGTCTGTGGCTTAGGAATGTTTGTTACATTACACTAAATTCAGAACAATTGGGAAATGAATCACTTAGGGTGGCTGCTCTAGATCCGAGTGGTGTGGTTTCTTGCTTGGCGACGATGGCGGCATCGAGTGGAGTTGGGTCGACAGTAGTCAGTTTTATCCAGCGTGTTCGATGGGTTGTCGTACCTCACCGTGAAGTCGGAGCTGCCGAGGTCCGAGGAGGGTCCTTAGCGGCGACGAGAACACGAGATGGGTGCTCGGTTTTGGTGCTTGCTTGGCGCAGGCTAATGCTTTTCTCCTTCGATGCTCGTCGACGAAGTTGGAGCTGATTGGCCGGCGACACCAGTGCTTGATTATTTGGCATAGGCCGGCATGGTCTTGACGCCTGTTACGATAAGGTTTTCGTTCGTGGTCATCGATGGTGGACTCGAAGTGTCTGTCTCACGGAGGAGTGATGATGATGATGACACCAAATGACAACCTCGACAACGCTTTTCTTCTCGACGGTGTGTGTGTGTGCGTGTGCGCGCGCGCGCGTGCATCTGTGTCCGTGTATAGCCAGGTCAGCAGAGGTGCTCTATCTTTTTTTGAACGATAGGGTGCCTTATCTTGTGAGTGTGTTCAAATGATCTTCGTCCGATTCACTAATTAATACGAAAACTTTCTTCTTCCTTTTATAATGAATCAAAATCCTCCAGAACTAATTATAAAAAAGGAATTAGCGGAATGGTTTTCATCTGAAAAATGGGTGCATTTTTTGCGAGGAATCTTTAGGGATGCAAATAAACTGTGCGTCAATACAACTAAAGTGTTCTTCTGCTCCCAAGCTCAAATGCACCTGCCATCAGTAGTAAAATAAAAAATATAGTAAAAGATATCAAATATTTTTATTTCTTTGGCAACAAACATTTTTAAATGTTCTACCTACATGCAAAATTTCATGAACAGAACACATCCCTAATACACTGAGCCAGAAAAACAAAATCAGTGCTCCAAAATAATTTTAAAAATATAGTATTTTCGGAGAATGAATTTTCCTTTTCATTTGCTAGAAGGTAAACGAACCAAGTGCATGGCGGACCTGGCCAGATTCAGACATCCAGACTAGACAGATTCTGCCATAATTTCGTAGACAGATTCAGACATGTAGACTAGACAGATTTTGTCATATGCAATAACTCACCACCACCAAAACTCTAGCCAGGTTTGATTAGTCAGCACCCTACAATCTAGATAGCACCTCACCTATCATGAACAAGGGCAAAAGCAGTCCAGAAATATGTGCGCACTAGGCAGGCATAGCATCAACCTCATCATTAATCAATCTTCGATGCAATAATTTAACACAAGTCCCCAATGATGGCACTAAGGTTACCAACTAGTAGTGGCCAAGATTAGATTAGTCCTACGGTCTTCTTTGCACTAGTTCATCTACACACAGGACAATGTTGTGGAGTGATAATGTCAAAGCTGGCTTGACACTTTGGCTACCACCCATGGCATTGCTCTCTTGTTCTATGCAGCTGCACATGCAGAGTGTACTCAATATCCCCTGTAGTCATGTGTTAGCAGAGCACCCGTGCAGCTGCAATCACAGATCATCAGATTCATAAATTAGCAGCTGTAAGAAAAGGAGTGAACAGAACACCGCTGAGGGAAAGCCGGCCTTTGTGATGATTGACAGGACAGTTTAGTAGCAGTGGCGAATCTAGGAAAAAAACGGAGGGCAGGCTCAAAGTTAACAAACTAACGATTCTGGATGAGTATAGGCTGGATCGTGACTGTGTGGGCTGGATGGGCTGCTGCTGATTGCTTGGGTTGGGCCTAATACTAGTAGTAAAAAAAAAAAATTGAATCCTGTTTAGTAGTACTAGTTTCACACACACTCATACTTAAAGACCTCTACTGTTTGGAAGCTCCTTTTCCCCCCTGTAGGTTATATAGTTGCACAACTGGCCTTTGAATAAAGTGTCCTGCTCCCGAGTTTAAATGAGATCGGTGAACAATAAAATCGAAAAAAATCACAAAAAATCTTAATTTTTTTGACAAACATTTACAAAAGTTTTAAGTGCTTGCAAAAATTCATCATATTTTTGGAAGTCGTGGCAAAAAAAACAAAATCAGTGCACCAAAATGCTTTTGAAAGTAGCATTTTCCGAGTATCGTTTTTTTTTTTTTTGCCACGCCTTCCAGAAATGTGATTCCATGATGAATTTTTGCAAACACTTAAAACTTTTATCAATGTTTGTCACAAAAAAAATTCAGATTTTTTTGAATTTCACTGTTCGCCCGAGCTCATTTGAGCTCGGGAGCACAAACTCCGCGTCCTCTGAGATATGCTACTTTGACACTGTGTCTCCCACTATGGATAGCAGAGAGGTACCGAGGTTCCATGACTGCAACCAAGTTAGTGTATGTTTCAGAAGATCACTGAGTGAGTAAGTGGAGCAAGTACTATCAAACACAGACAAGAACTCGTGCAGAAATGCAGTATAGTTTTTTCCTTTTCCTTTTTTTTTTTTGGACTGGAAGAAATGTAGTCTAGTGGGAGGTAATCAGGTGATGCAATGGTCACATCATGGGCAACAAAAGGAAGCATCTTGCGCTTATGAGTCATAGAGCAGCATACGTATAGAGCATGTTACTTTGCTGCCTGTAAACTTCCTAGCAAATCAAGCACTAGTAGACACATGGAGTAATATCCAAATCCAGCCTCACTATGCTTTGGATCACCGACACATGCAGACAAGTGAAATGTTTTCTCTTTTCCGGGAAGAGCACTAGAGGAAACGAAAGTTGGCATCACAAAAAGTGAAGAGCAAAGTGCATTAATGGGTAGCAATTATCATCATCAAGCTTGGAAGTTTCTCCCTTAGTATAATGATTAATGAAAGCAGCGCTGCTGTTCTTCGTGACTTCGTCGGAAAAAAAACGCTTGGAAGTTTAACACCACCATCAGCATTACCTTTTTAGTGCAAAGCTCAGGCTCTTCCCAGGCACTAATGAACATATTTCTGTTGTTCAACTGAATGAAGATGGCGATGATTAACAACTGATCTTCTCATGCGCAAGAAAAAAAGCGCAAAAAGGGAAAGCCTTTCCTTGCCCTTGTAAGAACTGCAAAATGACGAAAGCCCAGCAAAAAACACTCCTAATATCATTAACCATCTGACGTTTCGCGCGTGCTAATTAACTTCACACTTACCTCGCAAAAAAAAAAAAAACTTCACACTTAATCCAAATCAAAAGGATTCACTAGCACAGCAGCAGAACATCACCCAAATCACCGGCAAAATATCAAGTTTGTTGGATATTCATTGCCATCGAGTGGAGAGTGGACCGACGACGTATGTTAATCAGGTCGTCCGTCCATAGCCAGCGTGCATGATTGCTCCATGAAGTACCTAGGCACGTCGACCACGTACGTATGCAACGAGTAAGATGCTACATAGGTCATAATCATGCCGTACTTTGGCTGTCTTGGAGTCGTCAACAGTTGATCAACATCATGATCAAGCATAGTATCCTACTGTACAAGTGAGACATGTAGCGATGGCAAAGTGTCAACTATCATCGTCCAGGCCGGCGGTAGGCGTACGTACGTTGGCATGTCAAGCTCGATCGATTCACCATCGACGCCTTTAATCGGGTGGCCCTCGACTCGATGGATCGATCGATCATGATCAAGCTCGGGGATTAATCTAGCACGCAGCAGTTTGGCGATGACAAAGTGTCAACTATCAATCTATCATCGTCCAGGCCGGCGGTAGGCGTACGTCGGTTGCATGTCAAGCTCGATCTATCCACCATCGACGCCTTTAATCGGGTGGCCCCCGATGGATCGATCGATCATACATGCCATGGCAGTTATTACGTGGTGCCGACCTAGCTTACATTTGGCAGTTCATGTGATCTATGCAACTTATTTTATTTTATTTCGAGAAAACTTTCGATCTATTCATCTTCAATCATGGAAGTACAATGAACATCAAAAATAATAAAATTACATCCAGATCTATAGACCACCTAGCGATGACTACAAGCACTGAAGCGAGCCGAAGGCGCGCCGCCGTCATCGCCCCTCCACTGCCTGAGTCGGGCACAACTTGTTGTAGTAGACAGTCCGGAAGTCATGATGCTAAGGCCTCATAGGACCAGCGCACCAGAACAGCAACAGTCGCCGATGAAGAATAATGTAGATCGGAAGGATCCAACCCAAAGACACACGAACGTAGACAAACAACGACGAGATCCGAGCAAATTCACAAAAGATAGACCCGCCGGAGACACACCTCCACACGCCCACTAACGATGCTAGACGCAACTTAGTTAGGGCAACACCGACCCTCAAATCGCCCGCAACTGTTCGGATCGTGCAGCCCTGACACTTTTTGCCATCCAACGCAGGTCTATATTCGAACGGCGACTGGTCTGGACGTACTTTTTCTCGCAAACCAAAAACAAACTAGGAGGGGGGCTTTGCGGGCGTCCGGACCGCTGCCATGCCCGCGTCTGACAACTGTGGCCCGCCTAAAAGACCCTTCCGCCTCTCCCACGCTTTAAATCCAACCGCGCGCCGCTTCCCGTGTCGCATTCATACCGGCCCAGAGAATGCACATGCCGACAGTCATGTCGAGCGACGTGACCGGACGAGAGGGCGGCGCTGACGGACGCGGCGACCTCTCAGGTGTCGCTGCTTCAATTCGGACGTCGCGTCCCGAGAAACCAACTTCGGCCGCTGCGCCGCATTGAAGCGGGCTGATCGGCCCTTTGCATGGCTTGACCGCCGCTATTTCAGGCGTGCGTTGGGGATGCACACATCTACACTTCATCCTCTCAGTCCCTCCTCCTCCCCGAGCATCTCTAACTCCGGCGATGCTGAAGTCATGGTTCTCCGCACCAGCAGGCGGAGGCGCCGGCAGTTCTTCGTCAGGCGGCTCATGGCACCGCCGCCCTCGCTGTCCGGGCCCCTCCGCATCCATGACAGCCGGCTCCTTCGGCAAGGAGGAGATCGTCATCTTCTTCGGCCATGAGGAGGACCAGGCGCCGCCGCAGGAGCAGCAGCCACGCCTCCTCATGGAGGCCGCTTTGACGGACGAGGAATTCGTCTGTTAGAAGGAGCTCACGACGGAGCGATCGCTCTGTCAGATGGGCCCAACGCCACCCTCACCGTTGCGTGCGGTAAAGGAGGAGCCGCCGTCCCTACCACGCTACCGAGTGAAGTGGGAGCCGGTGTCCCCTCTCCGGCGGGTGGAGGAGGAGCCCGTGTCCTCCCGCGCAACCGTTGCGACATCTAGATCGGACGCCGCCATCGCCGCCAAGCAATTGCGGCGTCCAAATCAGGCGTCGCATGAAGGAGAAGCCGGTGTCGCCACTGGCGCACAACCACTATGCCCGTATTGACGGGCCTGCGTTGCCCTGCCGAAACCACTGCGGGCAGTTCGTCAAGGACGAGCAGTCGCCCGTGAATGATGTCTACTACACAACTTATTCTTGTAGACTCGTGTTGGGCCACCAAGCGCAGAGTTTTATAGAACAGTAGCAATTTTCCCTCAAGTGGATGACCTAAGTTTTATCAATCCGTGGGAGGCGTAGGATGAAGATGGTCTCTCTCAAACAACCCTGCAACCAAATAACAAAGAGTCTCTTGTGTCCCCAACACACCCAATACAATGATAAATTGTATGAGTGCACTAGTTCGGCGAAGAGATGGTGATACAAGTGTAGTATGGATAGTAGATATAGGTTTTTGTAGTGCGAACAATAAAAAACAGTAAGGTAGCAAGTAACAAAAGTGAGCATAAACGGTATTGCAATGCTTAGAAATAAGGCCTAGGGTTAATATTTTCACTAGTGCAATCTCTCAACAATGGTAACTTAATTGGATCATATAATTATCCCTCAACGTGCGACAAAAAATCACTCCAAACTTCCTATTAGCGGAGAACGTAAGATAGAAATTGTTGTAGTGTACGAAACCACCTCAAAGTTATTCTTTCCGATCAATCTATTGAGCCATCCCTATAAGTGTCACGAATGGCCCTAGAGTTCGTACTAAAATAACACCATATGATACGCATCAACCAACTATAATGTCACCTAGATACTCCAATGTCACCATAAGTATCCGTGAGTCAATTATACGATATGCATCAAACAACTTCAGATTCATAATATTCAATCCAACACAAAGAACTTCAAAACGTGCATCAACCCCTATGCATAGATTACCCCAATGTCACCTCGGGAATCCGCGAGTTGAGTGCCAAAACATACATCAAGTGAATCAATATAATACCCCATTGTCACCACGGGTATTCATATGCAAGACATACATCAAGTGTTCTCAAATCCATAAAAGTATTCAATCCGATAATAGTGAAACCTCAAAGGTAAAAACTCAATTCATCACAACAAGATGGAGAGGGGAAAAACACCATATGATCCAACTATATTAACAAACCTCGTGGTATATCAAGATCGTGCCAAATTAAGAACACGAGAGAGAGAGATCAAACACATAGCTACTTGTACATACCCCTAGCCTCGAGGGTGAACTACTCTCTCCTCGTCATGGAGACCGCCGGGATGATGAAGATGGCCTCCGGTGATGATTCCCCCCTCCGGCAGGGTGCCGAAAAAGGGCTGTAGATGAGATCGTGGAGGTATAGAGGCTTGCGGCGACGTGAAAACTCATCTTGGTTAACTTTCGGGGATTTCTGAATATATATGATTTTTCAGCGTTGGGGGGGCAGACGCGCCCAGGTGGCTCGTGGGACGCATGTGGCTCTTCTGCTGCTCCTCCGAAGCTTTCTGGGTCTGTTTCCTTCCAGAAAAAATCGTCAAAAAGTTTCACTGCATTTGGACTTCGTTTGATATGGATGTTCTGGAAAACCAAAAACAAGCAGAAAGCAGCAACTGGCACTGGGCACTAGGTCAATATGTTAGTCCATGAAAATCATATAAAATCCATATAAAAGTGCACCAAAATCATACAAAACTATAATAAACATAGCATGAATACTTTATAAATTATAAATACGTTGGAGACGTATCAGCGATCACAAAGGCGCGAGGCCGCATCCTTCACTACCTCGAAGGCGTTGGTGGCGGTGGTCCTTCGGGCTGCGTGTCCAAGGAGGAGCAGGCGTCGAGGCAACAAGCGCGCTCCGAGCGGCACAATGTCGCCCGCCGCTCCGCGTTCGCCAAGTCGGACGCGACGTCGGAATGGGTCTGCAACGACCCTGACCTCGCCGCCGCCTGACCTTCGACCGTTCCGTCACCACCGCGAAGATGGCCATCAGGCGCCGCCGCCGCATTGACGGTGAGCTCGCCAATTATGTAAATTATGAGCGAACTTGAATGAATTTTGTCGTGTTTGATTAAATTTTGTCCGGTTTGTTTAAATAAGCTTTGAAATGTACAATATGTGGCTAGCTTTTGATGGTCGGTTCTCGCATCCGTCTTCACGGATTGGTCTCTCCTATCCACAGACGGATGTGATGTCTTGTTTACGGGTGGGTATTGGAGATGCCCTTACCCAAAGTGAATGAAACACGACGCGTCATCGGTCAAGAACGTAATCCAGCAGATAAAACCCAAGGTAACACGTACGTACGTACGCACGCACGTAGGTACACGAGTTCAACTACTGGTCGACACATTCCACAGCGGGCAGGGTTACGTTACTTTACGTAGTTTCCTTCGTAGATGGAGCATTATCCTTCCATCGCAGGGCAGCACGGGACTGTGCTGTGCGGATATTAATTTGGCACCCTAGCTACAACGGTACCGCGAGAATTTTGTTGTTTCCGGAGTAGGCACCTGTTGGAACTAGTAGAATGTCCATGCGTTGCCACGGGCTTTTGAAATATTTCGCTGGAGTTATATAAACATAATGCATGTTAAATTTCACATGTAGAGATAAGATAGCACTGGCACAATGGGGTTATAGATAAAGTCCACTTCACTTGCAATGTAAATTGATAAAAAAAGGCAAATTGACTATGCATACATATAAAGCAATGATTCAACTACAAATCCATTACAAATTAAGATCTACTTGATGCGCTTAAAAAATTCTCGCACAATATCAAGAATGTTGTCTTTAGTTTCATTCGCACGATATTTGATTAAGTATAATAAAATCTTCTTTCTCAACTCATACCCATCCAGCACAAGCAATATATATAGTTAGCACAAATAATTCACATCAAAGGTCTTAAAATGTGTAACCGAGAATACTCACCGTGCAAACTGGATGAACCAATTCTTCAACGCTCCACGAAAACGAGCCAAAAATGAGCCAAATCAGTATACAAAAATGATAGATTCAAGGACTATAATATCTCTAGGGGTACAGACATAGTCTGTCGTCATGATACAAAAATGAGCCAAACCAGTATACAAAAATGAGTCACATTAGTTTAATACAGACAACAATATGACGAAGAAAAGATCGATAATCACATTGAAAAAAAATACCTTGTGCGATGACATTTTTATTTGCATGTTTTGGTTTGTTATGAGATATCATCGCTTGCACATCATTATGTTGTAAAAAACTCTTTAAACTTTCGGCCCCTTCCAACAATGTCGCCTCAGAACCCTTGTCGATGGATTCAATCTATCTCTCCATATTCTGGAAAAATAATCATATAAAAATGCACCTATATTGTATAACATACATATAAAGAAGGATTATTTGTATGCACCTCTTCTCATGGTGTTTCAGTCCGGTCCGTCATTGTTATGTCAGTTTATGTTTTTTAAACATCATCCGAATCCATCACTTTTTATCTCTATGAACAAAAGTGGAACATATAAAAATATAAAAAATATTTTATACTGCATTATATAAACATATATAATATATTAAAACAAAAGTGAGACTAACACAATTGTTTTTATTTGCAATAAAAAAGCTGGGTACCCCTAATATAAATGATATTTATATTAATAAACATGAGACAAACTTAATTCTTTTTTCACCTACCCAGCCTTATCCTCACCTCGCCCCCATTCTCCAGCACACGGCCCCACTCTCTCCACATGGTCACTGGCATCCCTCACTCTCCCTCTCTTTCTCCATCACCGTCTCAATCCCCTCTAATTCTCCCTTTTCCGACCACCACCGTGATCCGGCGAGGTGGCATGAGGCGCAGAGGCGATGTAGCGGCGTAGTTTGCAGAGGAAGATGCCCGTCGGTGGCGATTGGAGAAGAGACCAGAGACGACGGTGACGTATCCCGACCGATCTCGCTGGATCCGGTCGCGGGCGATGGAGGCCAGTGGCTCCGGCGCGCGGCACGCTAATGCGGAGGCGGGTGCGGGGTTGGCGCTAGGCGGTGATGTGGCGCGGTCTCATGCGGCGATGGAATTGCAGCTTCGGCCGGCACGACTGCTTGCCGCGTCGTGGACGCGGCGTGCCGGGTAGTGGGCGTTCTTCTAAGAGGTGAACCACGCAAGTGCATTGAGCTTCTGCGGCTGGCGCGATGGTCGTGTCATAGCTTCTGTAGGCAGCCAACCGAGGTGCGGAGCGGGACGCCAAGGGCTCCTCGACTAGGGCATCTACTACGTCCTGCACCTCCTCCCGCCATCGATCAAGAAGGCCACGACAAGTGGTTGTCCCTTCCCGGTCACCCTTCCGTACGCACATAGACGCATCTATGCACATGCATCCCTGTACAGGACGCATCTACTCAGCCACGCAAAAAAAATGTGCTGGCACTTTTTGTATGTGATTTTGGCAATTTTCCGTTATCCCGGCAATTCTTGTTATTGAGTTGAACATGCTGTTATAGTTGTGACATGGCAGTTTATGGAATACAAAATTTTAAACCATGGCAATTTACCATTACCCAGAATCAAGCAACATTTACCATGTATTTATTACTAATATTATGTTTGAGTATTCCTCCTATCTTTCAAAGGGAGATATAAATGCCATTAGGATCTTCATGCATGGTTAGCCGACTGATACGTCTCCAATGTATCTATAATTTTTGATTGTTTCATGCTGTTATATTATCAATCTTGGATGTTTTTATATGCATTTACAGCAATTATATATCATTTTTTGGGACTAACCTATTAACTTAGTGCCCAGTGTCAGTTGTTGTTTTCTGCTTGTTTTTTGTTTTACAGAATATCAATACCAAACGAAGTCCAAATGCCACGAAACTTTTTGTAGATTTTTTTCGGGACATATACAACACTAAAAGCTTCAGAAGAAGACCAGACGCCAGAGGAGGTGGCCACGAGCCACCAGGGCGCGCCTGAGGGGGGGGGGGGGGCAGGCGCGCCCTGGTGCCTCGTGGGCCCACCTCAGCTCCGTTTGACCTAATTCCACCACTATAAATTCCCAAAAAATCAGAAACCCCCAGGGGAGTCCACGAAATACTTTTTCGCCGCCGCTAGTTTTTGTTCTCGAGAGATCCCATCTGGAGGCCTTTTCCGGCATTCTGCCGGAGGGGGAATCGATCACGGAGGGGCTCTGCATCAACCTTGCTGCCCTTCCGATGATGCGTGAGTAGTTTACAACAGACCTTCGGGTCCATAGTTAGTAGCTAGATGGTTTCTTCTCTCTTTTTGATCTTCAATACAATGTTCTCCTCGATGTTCTTGGAGTTCTATCTGATGTAATCACTTTTTACGGTGTGTTTGTTGGGATCCGATGAATTGTGAATTTATGATCAGATTATCCATGAATATTATTTGAGTCTTCTCTGATCTCTTTTATGCATGATTATTATAGCTTCGTATTTCTTCTCCGATCTATTGATTTGGTTTGGCCAACTAGATTGATTTATCTTGCCATGGGAAGAGGTGCTTTGTAATGTGTTTGATCTTGCGGTGCTCAATCCCAGTGACAGAAAGGGACATGACACGTATGTATCGTTGCTATTAAGGGTAAAAAGATGGGGTTTATTCATACGTGAGTTTATCTTGTCTACATTATGTCATCGTTCTTAAGGTTGATGCTATTGAGAAAATGCCATGTCCTAAAGATATTAAAGGTATAAGAAGTTTCCAAGGTCATGCTGGTTTCTATAGGAGATTTATTAAAGACTTCTCTAAAATTTCTAGGCCTCTTACCAATCTTTTGCAAAAAGATGTTCCATTTGTTTTTGATGATGATTGTCTAGAATCCTTTGAAACACTTAAGAAAGCCTTAACCACTGCACCTATTGTCCAACCACCTGATTGGAACTTGCCTTTTGAAATTATGTGTGATGCTAGTGACTATGTTGTTGGTGCTGTTGTAGGACAGAGAGTTGATAAGAAATTAAATGTTATCCATTATGCTAGTAAAACTCTAGACAGTGCCCAAAGGAATTATGCTACTACTGAAAAATAATTTCTAGCAGTTGTGTTTGCATTTGATAAATTCAGATCTTACATAGTTGATTCTAAAGTAACTATTCACACCGATCATGCTGCTATTAAATATCTTATGGAAAAGAAAGATGCTAAACCTAGACTCATTAGGTGGGTTTTATTGCTACAAGAATTTGACTTGCATATTACTGATAGGAAGGGAGCTGAGAATCCCGTAGCAGATAATTTGTCTAGAATGGAAAATGTTCTTGATGACCCACTACCTATTAATGATGATTTTCCTGATGAATAATTAGCTGTCATAAATGCTTCTCGTAATACTCCTTGGTATGCAGACTATGCTAATTACATTGTTGTTAAATACATACCACCTAGTTTCACATACCAACAAAAGAAAAAGTTCTTCTTTGATTTAAGACATTACTTCTGGGATGACCCACATCTTTATAAAGAAGGAGTAGATGGTATTATTAGACATTGTGTACCTGAGCATGAATAGGAACAAATCCTACGGAAGTGTCATTCCGAGGCTTACGGAGGACACCATGCGGGAGACAGAATTGCACACAAGGTATTACAATCTGGTTTTCATTGGTCTACTCTTTTCAAGGATGCTCATAGGTTTGTCCTATCGTGTGATGAATGTCAAAGAATTCGTAATGTTGGTAGACGTCAGGAAATGCCTATGAATTATTCACTTGCAGTTGAACCATTTGATGTTTGGGGATTTTATTATATGGGACCTTTTCCTAAATCGAATGGGTATACACATATTTTAGTTGCTGTTGATTACGTTACTAAGTGGGTAGAAGCTATTCCAACTAGTAGTGCTGATCATAACACTTCTATTAAAATGCTTAAAGAAGTTATTTTCCCAAGGTTCGGAGTCCCTAGATATTTGATGACTGATGGTGGTTCACATTCTATTCATGGTGCATTCCATAAATTGGTTGCTAAATATGATGTCAACCATAGAATTGCATCTCCCTATCACCCTCAAACTAGTGGTCAAGTTGAATTGAGCAATAGAGAAATAAAATTAATTTTGCAAAAAAACGTCAATAGATCTAGAAAGAATTGGTCTAAGAAACTTGACATTGCATTATGGGCTTATAGAACTGATTATAAAAATCCTATGGGTATGTCTCCTTATAAAATGGTTTATGGAAAAGCATGTCATTTACCTCTTCAGTTAGAACATAAAGCATATTGGGCAATTAAAGAACTAAATTATGATTTTAAACTTGCCGGTGAAAAGATGTTATTTGATATTAGCTCATTAGATGAATGGAGAACCCAAGCTTATGAAAATGCCAAATTGTTTAAAGAAAAAGTTAAAAGGTGGCATGATAGAAGAATTCAAAAACGGGAATTTAAAGTAGGTGAGCAAGTTCTATTGTACAATTCTCGTTTGAGATTCTTTGCAGGAAAACTTCTCTCTAAATGGGAAGGACCGTATATCATCGAAGAAGTTTATCGCTCCGGAGCCATCAAAATAAACAACTCCGAAGGCACTAATCCGAGAGTGGTGAATGGGCAAAGAATCAAGCACTACATTTCAGGTACTCCCATTAATGTTTAAACTAATATTATTGAAACAATTACACTGGAGGAATACATAAGAGAGATCTTCCGGAACACTCCAGAACCCTGAAAAGAAAGAGGTATGTGATACGGTAAGTAAACCGACTCCAAACATTCCATAAAAATATTTTCTGTCAGTTTTGGAATATTAGAAAAAAATACAAAAATAAGAAACAGCCGAGGGGACCCACCTGGTGCCCACGAGGCACCAGGGCGCGCCACCCCCCCCCCAAGCGTGCCCTGGTGGCTCGTGGGCCCCACGTGAGCCTTCCCGACTCCGTTTTCTTCTGGATTACTTGTTTTGCAAGATAAAAAAATCTTTATATATACTCATGGATGTTTTGACCACCGTATCACAGAAATCTCCTCTGTTCTTGTTTCGTGCTATTTTTCTGACAGATCTAGATTGCTATGGCTCCACCAAGCTTTTCCAAGGACAAGTTCTACGAGAAGGTCATCAACCCCTACCTACCGGAGGTGATGAAACACCCTCAAGCCATCGAGATGCGTGAGGGGGTGCTTCACATCCGGGATGTTCAAGGACCCAAGAAGACCGGGAGCGTGGAGTCCAGGCTCGAAGCAGTGGAGTAGGAGATCTTCAAGTGCCAAGGGATGGTGGAACGTGGACTCAGCGCCAATCACTCCATGATCACGAAATTCACCCGTAATCACAAGGTGGAGGGCCAATCTATGGGGGACATCATCTTCAAGCTTAATGAACGAATCGACTATCTCCAAGGCCAAATCTATGATCTTCAAAACCAAAATTTTGAGTATGAGGCAAGATTCAAAGGTATGAGTTTAGCTGCAAGTTTCAGGACTCCGGAGACTCGTTCATCTTTTTATGATGGGGAACCTATGTCATGGAAGCCGGAGGACAAGCCCATTACTTCATCACCACCACCATCACCGAAGAAGGAGAGTTGAGCACATGAGTATGGGCACTCCCCTTGGCTTGTGCCAAGCTTGGGGGAGGTGCCCCGGTATCGTATCACCATCACTTTAATTATATTTACCTATTCTTAGTTTGATCCTTAGTTATTTCGTGATCTAGTTGAATAAAAGTTTAGTATGATCTATTTTCGAGTGTTAGCTTCGTGATCTATCTATCTATGTAATCGAGTTGAGAGTTATATAATAAAGAGTAGTTTGAGTTTTTGCTTCTTTACTTTCATGTTCCAATTCTAGCAATGAAAATAATGAAAAAGATCATATGCTAATCCTATGGAAAGTAATGACATTACATAAAGAAAAGTATAAGTGGTAAAATTTATTGCAAGTTAACAAACATAGAATTAGTCAATGATGCAATTCAAGAAAAAGTTAATAAGGGAAGAGAAGATTCACATGCAAATATACTATCTTGGACATCTTTTATGATTGTGAGCCCCCATTAAGTATCTTATGTCAAATTGTTGACGTTGGACAAGGAAGACAACGTAATGAATTATGTTTGTTCATATTCACATAGAAGTTATATTGTTATGGATCCTCCAACATGTGGTGCTTGCCCAATATCTTTGCTAGCCAAAAATCCGCACCAAGTAGAGATACTACTTGTGCATCCAAAACCCTTAAACCCAGTTCCATGTCATGAGAGTCCACTATATCTACCTATGGATTGAATAAGATCATTCAAGTAAGTTGTCATCGGTGCAAAAAGCAATAAAAATTGCCTCTAAATATGTCTGAACTTTTATTGTACGAGAAATAAGCTTTGTACGAATTTGTGATGGTACAGAAATAAAAGCGACAGACTGCATAATAAAGGTTGCTATCACAAGGGGCAATATAAAGTGACATTCCTTTGCATTAAGAGCTCTTGCATCCAACAACAAAAAGCGCATGACAACCTCTGCTTCCCTCTGCGAAGGGCCTATCCTTTACTTTTATGTATTTACTTTTTATGCAAGAGTCAATAGTGTTCTCCTCTACTTCCTTTTTATTTTATTTCTTTTGTAAGCATCATGTGGTGGGGAAAGATCTAGGCATATATATCCAGTTGGATATGAGTGATCATGAGTTATTATTGTTGACATCACCCTTGAGGTGAATAAGTTGGGAGGCGAACTCACAAGCCCCTATCTTTCTCTGTGTCTGGCTGAAACTTTTTGCTCCATATATATGTCGTGAGTGTTAGCAATCATAGAAGACTAAATGATGGTTGAGTATGTGGACTTGCTAAATAGCTCTTACATGAGACCCTTCCTGAAAATATGATGAATTGCAATTGCATTGTTGACTGAGAACATAGTTTGTTAGTTTTCAAGAAAGTTTATGCCTTATACTCCATTGTTGTGATGAATTGTTACTTGCTCATGAGAAGCTTATGATAATAAATATTGATGTTATAATAATGATCATGATGCTACTATGACCGTATTTTGTTTTTATCGACACCTCTCTCTCTAAACATGTGGACATGATTATCGATATCGGCTTTCGCTTGAGGACAAGTGAGGTCTAAGCTTGGGGGAGTTGATACGTCCATTTTGCATCATGTTTTGCTACTGTTATTTATAGTGTTTTTAATCAATATAACAATTTGTGGAGCAATTCTAATGCCTTTTCTCTCTTAATATACAAGATTTACACAAGGAGGGAGAATGCCGGCAGCTGGAATTCTGGACCTGAAAAAGCTATGTCAGAGATACCTATTCTGCACATCTCCAAATGAGCTGAAATTTCACGGAGAATTATTTTGGAATAAATAAAAAATACTGGAATCAAGAAGTACCAGAGGGGGCCACCCAGGTGCCCACGAGGCACCAGGGCGGGCCACCCCCCCCCCAGGCGCGCCCTGGTGGCTCGTGGGGCCCCTGGCCAGCCTCTGGCCCCCATTTTCTGGTATATAAGTCCATTTGCCCTAGAAAAAAATATAGAGAAGACTTTCGGGACGGTGCGCCACCGTCTCGAGGTGGAACTTGGGAAGGAGCACTTTTGCTCTCCGGCGGAGAGATTCTGCCGGGGATACTTCCCTCCGGGAGGGGGAAATCGTCGCCATCGACATCACCAGCGATCCTCTCATCGTGGGAGGACTAATCTTCATCAACATCTTCACCAGCACCATCTCATCTCAAACCCTAGTTCATCTCTTGTATTCAATCTTTGTCTCAAAACCTCAGATTGGTACCTGTGGGTTGCTAGTAGTGTTAATTACACCTTGTAGTTGATGCTAGTTGGTTTATTTGGTGGAAGATTATATGTTCAGATCTATTATGCTATTCAACACCTCTCTGATCTTGGACATGAATATGATTTGTGAGTAGTTACTTTTGTTCTTGAGGACATAGGAGAAGTCTTGTCATAAGTAATCATGTGAATTTGGTATTCGTTTGATATTTTGATGATATGTATGTTGTTGATTCCCTTAGTGGTGTCGTGTGAACGTCGACTACATGACACTTCACCATCTTTGGGCCTAAGGGAATGCATTGTGGAGTAGTAATTAGATGATGGGTTGCTAGAGTGACAGAAGCTTAAACCCTAGTTTATGCGCTATTCCGTAAGGGGCTGATTTGGATCCATATGTTTAATGCTATGGTTAGAGAAATCTTAATTCTTCTTTCGTAGTTGCGGATGCTTGCGAGAGGGGGTAATCATAAGTGGGAGGTTTGTTCAAGTAAGAACAGCACCCAAGCACCGGTCCACCCACATATCAAATTATCAAAGTAGCGAACGCGAATCAAACAAACATGATGAAAGTGACTAGATGAAATTCCCACGTGTCCTCGAGAACGCTTTACTTACTATAAGAGATCGTTCCGACTTGTCCTTTGCTATAAAAAGGATTGGGCCACCTTGCTGCACTCATTGTTACTATTGCTACTGGTCACTTGTTACAAATTATCTTGCTATCAAACTACTCGTTACCGATAATTTCAGTGCTTGCAGAAAATACCTTGTTGAAAACCGCTTGTCATTTCCTTCTGCTCCTCGTTGGGTTCGACACTCTTACTTATCGAAAGGACTATGATTGATCCCCTATACTTGTGGGTCATCAGCAGCTCACAAGTAGCAGCGGCATTGTTGACTTCTTTTAACCATTAAATCAGTCGACTTCGTCCTCTTCTTCCATCCACTATCCCGCCTCTCTCAGGACATGGAGGACATTTACTCTTTCTTCGGGGACCATTCTTACTTTCTGAAAATAAATAAATAAATAAATAGGTTCTCTATTCAATCTTTATTCATAATTCCACAATATGAAAAGTGATAAAAATATCCAACAAAATCAACATGATACAAGAAAGTGAAGGTTCATCTATACTATAATTTTGTCGGTAGCACAACATAATGATCATTTAGAACCAACAAAGTATCACACAAGCATTTTGTCATCATCAAAAACCAAAAGAGAGCAGATCGTTAAGCATGAAATAGACAATATACTCATGTTTACTTGATAGATGTACTTGCCTGCAATTAGTACAATATATCTTTGGACAAACATAACTCACTCTAATCGATTAAAAGATTTGGTTCCAATAAGCAGTCCCTAACTCACAACCTAGACATTAGAGGCCGTATTCAGAATAGATTTCATCACAATTCGTTTCCATGTGGGTTGCTACGGGGATATATTTTTAAAACGCTGTCGTGGAAGCAAAAGCAAAAAATAGCTACCCAGCAAAAGAGAAAAATGCATAACCATGAAATGGAAGACAGTACAGTAAAGAAATAGAAAATATATAATGTGCATCTAATTCTGGACAGCGTTGCGGCAAACACTAATATCTTTCTTCTACTTCTTCTGACGATGACCATGCCCCATGCTCTTCCTTCTCTTAAAATTTATCCTTCTCCACTCTCACTCGATAGAAAAGAAGCTGTTGTCTTATTCGTTCCTTCCATCCTCTCCATGTATCACGCGGCTCCAGCGCTGCCGTGTCGAAGCTTCACATTTTCATCATTTCACACCACTTCTTTTTGTGAATACTCATCCATGTAACCAACATATTCCATGTCGACTATTTTTGTAACTAACATATTCTGCGCAAGTGATCTGTACCCCACATGGTTATTTCATAAAAACACATCACCATTTGTGTAATAACTTTGTTGTCAGTATTAATAACTTCTATGGACTACTAAGGCTCAAAGAAGTTACAAGGAAAGTGATTTGTTTCCTTTCTGCGACATGAGGAATTTAGTTGGCTACTGGATAATTTTGAAAAGTAGAGCTGATTGGATAGACTTTCATGTCATGTGTTAGAACAAATATTATCCCGTAGCCAGAAACAGCAGCCATGAGCATTGACATTCTTGATGGAATAACTGTACCTTTATGTAGCAAGAGTTTCTGTCGTCATAACCATCCGTGTCATGAGAAGTTATTTCTTCTGCATGATCTAGGCAGGATGCGCCAGAGCCATCAAATGTAGTTATTCCTTTATGTAGCAAGAGTTTCTGTCGTCATATTCCTGATTAGTATCTTGTGGAAAACCAAATGTACTTTAGTCGACTGACAAATCTTTTGCGCCAGAGCCATCAACTTATGTTAACATTTTGGTACAATTGCCAAATTGGAACTGCATTTCTGACTGGTTGACTGATTAACCACTGTTTCCTGGCAATGGAATGTATGCCTACTATCAAAAAATAAAGCACGAGAGTGTTAGTTGAGGTCAAATGAGGGTGCATAATTGAACACTGTCTATTCCTCCTTAAAACAGCATGTAGCGACATCCTTCTTCCCTTGAAATTATTTACATTTCAATAAATTCGTTGACTTGTGGACATGCAAATAGGTACCAGCCCCTTCTTAAAACCACATACATTACAGGACAATTAAATCTTTATCACAAAAACCATACGAGATAAATTAATCCAGCGCATTTGAACTAATTAGTAAGCTAAAATTCAGTATCTTAACAAAAACAAACTTGCACTCGTACTCTCCTACACTGATCATGACTCCTCGATTACCTATAATCGCCTAACAGAATCTACATGCATGTAGCGAGTAAAACCAAAAGAAACATCACAGCGATTACTATTTGGAAGTGGGCTGTGGCAGCAAGGGAGCCAGGCGACGCTCGTCGTGATCCCCAGGGTCCGCCATGCCGCTTCCGCATCGGTTCCCATAACCTGAAGGCACGTCATGAGCGTGTCCAGCGACATGGTCATGAGAACGGCCACGCCCCCGGGAGGCTCGTGCCTTGCACAAGCATGAGGGCGGGAGTGGGACAACATCACCTCGTTCGCCTCCCTGCACGGCGCCGCCATCAATCCGATCGATCTCAGTCGCAGTCAATCGCTAGTAACCTGTAGGGGGAGAAGAAACGGTCATGATGTGTACTTGTCCTGGCCGTAGTAGGCATAGGCAGGGACGCCGGCGTTGGCACGCGCGAAGGGCTCAGGGGTGGCAGGGTCCAGCATGGTCTCGTGCAGCCTCGGACACGCCAACACCAGCGTCCTGGCGGTGCTGCAGCAGGAGATGGTACGTGCTGTTCGCCGGCACCGACGTCAGCGACCACGGGGAAGGGCCATCAGATCGGATCGGGGAGGATTATAAGGTGTAGCGATCGTATGAGGGTGGGGGTACCATTTCAGGATGGCGTGTGATGGAGGGGATCAGTGGGAGGGGGTGATCGATGGAAAAAAAATCGGTGGAGGAGATATCTCGATCGATTGGTTCGGGAGGTACGAACGAGGTAGAGATTAGAAGTAGAGATATTACGTAGTTGTTAAGAAAGGCAGAGATCCATTCTTTAGGAAAGTTAGGATTCGGATTGATTGTCATGAAACTGGATTTCATTGTTTGGTAACGTGCTATCGGTTCCTGCTCGTTTGTAACGTGTCTTGTTAGGAAAGTTTGGAAAAGTTTAGAAAGTTTTTATTAGAAGGGTGAAAAATCAACGTGAGGAGATGGTGCTGGGATGTGAGACGGAAAAAAACCAGACGAAAAAACCAGACGAAAGTGGGAGACGAAAAAAAACCGTGAAAGCTAGCCTACAAAGTGAGACATTAGGAGTAGAGATTCTATCATGTGAACAACCAACAAGGCCAGCCGTTACTGGTGGATGGAGCTAGTCACGGCCGGCCGGAAAACGTCGATCGCTGTAGAAAAAGACAGCTTGATGCATGCATGCATGAGTGGAAGATGGATCCATCTGATCTGTCACGGCCAGTATCGCTCTAGGAACCATATATGCATGTCCCCAAGCAGCCGAGGCGGGCGGCTGCCGGATTTCACCGGTGCAGGTGCTGCGGACGTGCAGTGGTCCTCAGCAGCAGCTGCATGGATCATGCGTGCGCGTGCGTGGCCCTGTGGTTTGGCAAGGAGGATTTGTCGGTGCCAGGCCCATTCCATTCCAATGCCATGGTGGACTTCCCTTGTATACTGCTACTACGAGCAGCATCGATCCATCCAGGAGTACTAGGTAGGCCGTAGGCGTAGTGGACTCCAGCTCGCTCGCAACGGTGTGTGCGTAACTGCGCGTCACTCCTTGTGGGCACCATCCCGCCGGTACTCTGGTGTGGTCTCAACATTGGTTGGGTTTTTTTTTCTCGAAAAAAAAAACATTGGTTGGTTTTCATTGGTATGCAATGGGGCCGGGGCCGTAGAGCCCTTTTCCTCTAAAAAAACATTGGTGTAGTAGTAGTACCATACAACACGTGAGCGTAAATGCGACCATGCACTGCACGCACAGTACTACATGCCCGTCCGTGAGCCCCTCCAAACTAAATGCTGATCGACGGCTGCTCAGTCACAAGTGGATATATTAGTAGCAGCAGTAATATAAGTTTTACCATTCCAAGCCAGATGTATGCCTGCCTGCCTGCTTGCCTCTCTGAAGTCTGATCTGCTGACCGGCATCTTTGCACCAAGCCGACCTGACGAGAAAAGGTTAACTTTATCGCAAAGAAAAAAAGACGAGAAAAAGGTTAATAACCCCCAAAGAACCCAATTAGTACTGTACTAGGAGTAGATATCTGCGGATAATTCAGAATAACATGTGCTGCTACGTGCCTTTTCTTCACGCGGCATCTCATGCAAGCACCACCTTTTATCCTTCTTGTTTTTTTTTTTTTTTTTTTTTTTTTGCGGAAGACCACCTTTTATCCCTTTTTTTTGCGGAAAAAGACCTCAGATTATATTGCAACCAGGCAGTGGTACAAAGCACCCCAACAAACAAGGAAATAACAAGAAGGTCCCTGGGGAACCAGCCTAGCTCTCCATCCGCCGCGGGCTGCCGGCGCGCCGCCGCTACCGTTGCCGCCGTACTCCTCCAGAGACAGCGTGACCTTGTAATCAGCAGCCGGATCAATCACGGACGGGAAGTCTTCAGCCTCGGTCACAGAGGACCAGCACGGAGGAGAGAGAGGAAGGCCAGCCACCGCTTGACCACGCCGGCGGCAATACAACCCAGAAGTCCAGCTTCTGTAGAGGCGATGGATACAGCCAGCGCGAGGCACCAGCACACCACCGCAGCACCCCCAGCACTCCGACGGCGAGACCAGAAGCAATCTCGCCGGGACGAAGACGGAGACGAGGGACAAAATTTCCAGCAGCCAACCGTCGCCTTCGCCGCGAAGACCAAGCCTGGAACACCAAGCCTCACCAGATCCACCGATCCAGAAGGACGCCACGCCGGAAGCTCGTCGACATCGCCACGAGGAACGACGCCGGGATGGGGATCGAGCTCCAACACCTTTATTCCACAGCGCCGCCGCCGCCACCACCTCGCCAGCGGCACCAGGAGACCCTATCCTACTATCTACACGCCTTCGACACGAATCCGAGGCCCCCCCACTCTCCAGCCACCTCCACGGCGGCCGGAGAGGAAGGGGACCGCCAGATCGGCCGTCGGCGGAGCGAGGAACAGAGCAGCGCTCCCTTTTCTCCTCTCTCTCTACAGTAGCACGAGGGAGGGGAAAGTGATAGACCGTTGTACGTGTATGGACGGGCGCACCACCTTTTATCCCTTGACGAGGAGAGGATCCAAACGAATCACAGCAAAACACCAGCAAAGCAAAGCAGAGGCACTGACTTTTGCTCCAACCCTCACCCCTTCTGCCTTTACGCATGCATGGTCTCATGTCAAGTGTGTGCCGGGAACCTGCAAAGCCAAAGCTTAAGGTCAACTGATAGTGCTGTCAATTAGTTTCAAACTATTGTGTCCTCCTGCCAAGTGATGAATTGATGACTTGATGGTGTGATCTTCCTTCTTTCCTAGGAAATGCTTGTGGTATTACATGGCACTGCAAAGCAGTAAGAAATGAATCGACTAATTATTGGAGTTCTGTTCATCTGAAAAAACAAGTTCAGTGCTTGCCAGGAGATTCAGGGGTGCAAATAAGCTACGCAGCAAGACGATTGTACTGCACTTTTGCTCTCTGTTTGCAGGGGAGGCAGTGCCGCTCCAGTTTGGCATTGCATCTGCAGGCTCAAAACCAAGAAAAAACTGTTGAGCAATCATGTTATTAGCGTAATATTCCATTTCATTCGGCAGGAGGTAAAGGAACCAAGTACATGGCCGGCCTGGCGAGATTCAGACACGCGGATTAGACATATATTGCCATAATTTTGTAGACAGTTTTTGTCATATGTACTAAATCAGCACCACCAAAGATCTAGCCAGATTTGATTTGCTAGCACCCTACAAGCCAGCAGCTCTGCTATCATGAACAAGGCAGGTATAGCATCAATCTCATCATTAATCAATCTTCTCTGCAGTTAGGTTTGGTGGCACTAAGGTCACTAACTAACCTGTGCCCACAGTTAGGTTAGGCTTAATGTTGTTTTCTGCACCAGTTCATCTACAGATAGGACAACATATGCTGTCAAGTGCTAATGTCAAACTTGGCTTGACATCTTGACCACCCTGCATGGCATTGCTCTCTTGTTCTATGCAGCTCTGCTTGCAGGGTCTTAACATCCTCATTTCTGAGACAGAGCACGCGTGCAATCAGAGATCAGGTTCAGACAGCATCTGCAGGAAAAGAAGTGAGAGCACCACTGAGAAAAAGCTGGCCAATGTGATGATTGACAGACCAGTTAGTAGTGCCTAGTTTCACACACATTGATACTAAAAGATCTAAACTGTTTGGAGCCCTCCGAGATCTGCTACTTTGTGCCTGCCACTATGGAATGGAGAGCTGAGAGATACTACCGGGCTTCCATGACTGCAACCAGGTCACTGAGTGAGTGAGTGGAGCAAGTGCTATCAAACACAGACAAGAACTGGTGCAGAGGAAATGCAGTCTAGTTTTTCTGTTTTCTATTTTCTCATTTTTGAGTGGGAGAAATGTAGTCTAGTGGGAGGTAATCAGATGATGCAATGTTCACATCATGGGCAAGAAAAGGAAGCATATTGTGCTTATGAGTCATACAGCAACATATTTGCAGAGCATGTTACATCCAGTCTCACTGTGCTTTGGATCACCGACACATGCAGACAAGTGTAGTGGTTTTTGAGAGGAGCACTAGAGGACATGGAAGTTAGCACCACAAAAAGTGAACAACAAAGTACTTACATTCATGTGAAACCATTATAATAAGTTACAATACTAAAGCGGGAAGGCTTCGGTTTTTCTTGTTTTTTTGACTTTTTTTATTACGTCTACTGTTCAATCACGTGGCAGAAAGTAACAGTGACAAGTGAACAGTAACTGCACGCGAGCAGTGCCTTCGTATGAACAGTGCTTCACCTTTTTCCCCACCTGCTTCTTCTCATATACGTGGCTGGGTTTCCTTCTTCTATCTTCCAAGACAGAGAGAGACCGCGTTTCAAAAAAGACAGAGAGAGACCGGCTTATAAACAGTGACCTCTTATGAACAGTATCTCCAGAAAAAAAATGGCTTCTTTTTTTACATACTAAATGTCATCATAGGTTTTTATATTCCCAAAGAAAGATCTTCATGTATGTTTTATTGTCCTTTTACACGTACAAGTATTCTGATATTATTATTATTATTATTCCCGCTCTGCAAACTGTTTACGTTGTTGACTCTAACACAATTATGTCATGATCTCTTCTGAACTTACTTATAGATAATTACCTAAAGTGAAATAAGCACATATCTAAGAGATTACTTAAAAAACACCACATAGCAAAAAAAAATAGGTCTTATAGTTTGATCTAATCTATTTTCATATTATATGATAATTAATTTTAACTATTAGCATTGCTATTAGTGATAATAAAGTGATTGTCCTTTCACTTCAATTTTACTGCGAAGCCAAAATCAAAGGAAAAATATAGCATCTTTAGTTCCAAGCTTTTTTATTGTTTAAAAAAGTGTTGCTCATTTTACTTTTCCTTTCGTTCGTTCTTATAGACTGTTGCCCCACGATTTTATTTCCCTCTAACGGTTTGAGTGAAATTTGATTTTTGGAGAACAGTAGCCCGAATAAACCAGAACAGTTAACTCGAACAAACGAAACATTATTTTCGGAACAATAACTTTGTATGCAACAGTGCTTTATGTGACCAGTGGTTCCATGCCCATCGAATAAACCGGAATATACCCATACCACCCCCGAAAAATATCAGAACACTACTTTGTATGAACAGTACACGAAATATAAACCGAAACAGTATCAGCAAAGTGCACCCGCATGAACAGTAATTCAAGGAAAATACAAAAAAGAAAAACCTGAGATATTGCTTTGTTAGAAAATTTCTGTTGATTTAACCTTTAGCTATTTTGTAATTGCAGCACCGCAACATAGAGATTGAAATTTGATAACGTTTGGTGGGATGCCCTATTAAAGATTCTAAAGAGTCAATAAAATATTGTTTTGTATTATGCATTTCTTTTCTACATACATTCAAGGGAAAAGTGATATTTTTCCTATTCACTGCCAAATTTATCTCCCTTAGTAAATATTCTATGGATGAAGACATAGCAAAAATTGATTATGTATATATTCTGTTTCTAGACAATTGGTCCGAACAAAATAGTGTATTGTACATCTTCTTTCAACATAAACTGCTTAATTACATTTTACTTCAGAGTTGAGAAGTCGATAATCCTGTTATAACAAAATTGATGAAAAGCCTTACCACCTAAATTCTTATTTATTCGATCGGGAGTTCCTTATGAGTGAGAATTAAGTGTCCATAAGAAAAAAAGGTTTCCTACTAAATGGGGTCCATTTCCATGGCTTTGTAGGAGAACGGTAGGTGAAAGCATAAGATAGTGAAGTTGATCCCTAATATAGATAGGAACAAAGCGTTACTGCAATTTTGTCCAAGGATTCCATGGAGTACGGCCAAATATAGATGAAGATATAGCATATAAGGTGTCATTGCCACTTGGTAATCCAATATGTGAAGTGCAGGGCCGTCTCCAGGAATTCGGGGCCCCGGTGCGAAAAGCAAAATGGGGCCCTAACATTTGAAAAGAAAAAATAACTCAAGCATAATCACTTATAACTATATAATTTAAATTTATGTTATTTCATTCAATGTTTAGAAAATTCTCAAGTATCAATGTAAAATACTAAAACCAATAAACTAACCTCATGCTCTATTGAAAAGTGTCATCCATCTTGTGTTCCTTGAAATGAAATCTTCAATTATATTTTCATAATTAATCGTCTCAAGACATCATTTTCAAGTGCTATTGTCGTCAAACCATTGAGTCTTTCTTGTGTCATAGTAGAACGGAAGTAGGATTTCAATAACTTGTGACAGGACGAGCAACTACTGAAATTCTTGAATCTCTGACAACTTCTGAACTTCAACAACTAGACAAAAAATTGTTCCAAAACATATTAGCAAAGTCTTAATACAACTTTGCAGTTTATATCAAGATTAGAGAAAAGGGGAGGAGCGTACAGCGTAGGGCACCGGCCACCGGTTGATCTTCGTCTTCTGTTCCTGTTCGGCGGCACCGCGGCAGTGTCGGCCGGCCGCCGGTGCGGCAGCATCCGGCGCTCGCAAGTCCGGTGCAGTTCCACTTGCGCATGTTTCGCCCGTCGCCTGGCTGCAAAGCTATCGCCGCTGATTCAGTCGAAGCGAAGATGAGATGAAAAGCGAAGCGATTAGGGAATAGGAAACCGAAGTTACGGAACGTACGTACACGTACTACGCTGGGGCTGCCGTTTCGTCTACGATCGCTAGGATCGATCCACGCGAAGATGCGTAGCTCGTATGTGGCTCGAGGCCTTGAGCGGACCAGGCCCAAGAAGGCCGAAACGAGTGTTTTCAACATTCAGGCGACACACAGAGGAAATGTTCAGCCTAAAACTGAATTTTTTCGATTACGCATATACGTATATGGACCCTAATTGGGGGCCCCAGGATTTGGGGGGCCCTGTGCGAGCGCACAGCTCGCACAGGCCCCTCAACGGCCCTGGTGAAGTGTCTGAACATTATCTTCAGGATCAACTGTTGGATGAGTCCTCTTAGTAGTTTACGAAAAATAAATCATCTCTTCCTTCTTTTGATATCACCCCTCGACATGTACCAATGAAAAAGGAATATACTAATAATAGATTAATCGCTAAAGATGATGTATTACATGTTCAATCAGAAGAAACTACACAAGGACCTACATGAAACTATTCGCCGAACAAAAACTGTCACTCAATCAACCTCTTAGCTCCACTTCCTATTCCTTTTCTTTAACCAAATGAGCAAAAAAGATTCAGACGGGCTCTCTTACGGGCGCGGCGTGAGGCCGCGCTTTTTTCGGCACTAGTTATCATCAAGCCTGGAAGTTTAACACCGCCATCAGTATAACCTTTCTGGTGTAAAGAGTCCTATCAAAAGGGCTTCATTTTTATTAAATAAAACCAAACAGTTCATCATTCAGGCTAAACCAATGGTTAACTATTCAGTATTCATCTTCTCGCCAAGTAAAAAAACTGATCTGCCTTGACCTGGTAAGATCTGCAGAATGATCAAAGGCAAACCCTCAGGTGCCAAATGCATAGGCGGTCCCTAATAAATCCACGGACGCATAGCACTAGAGGTCCGCCCGTGAACCCAAACTAAATGCCTGTAAAACCTGATCTCGACGGGTGGTCACAAGTGAACTAGTAGTAGCAGTAATTTCTTTTACCATTTCAGAGCAGCTGTATGTGTGTTTCTCTGAAGTCTGAAAGTCCCTGCTGACTTTTTTTTTTGCGGGGGAAGTCTCTGCTGACTATGTCAAAAAAATAAAATAAAATATATATCTCTGCTGACCAGTGGCATCTTTGCACGCACCTGGCCGAACTGAACTGAACCACCCACCAAAAGCTAAAACATCCCAGCGAACGGAGCGAAAATGGACAGATTTGACCTTTTTTTGAAACTTCAACATAAAATGAACTGGATTTGAAAATATTTCAAAAATGGCCCTTTTTCAATACAGTTAGCACCAATTGTCTGCGGATAATAGCAGAATAACATGTGCTGCTACTACGTACGTGCCTTTTCTTCACGCGGCATCTCATGTGATCCATGCAAACAGCACCTTTTATACCTTGACGAGGATCCAAATGCAACTGAACAAAACCCCAGCAAAGCAGAGCCACTGCCTTTTGCTCCAATCCTCCCTCGTTTACGCATGGTCGATCTCATGTCATGTGTGCGCCGAGAACCTGCATGCAAAGCCAAAGCTGCATGCATGCATGCTTAAGGTCAACTGGCAGCACTGTCAATTAGTATCAAATCATATATGTCTTCCTCCTGTCAAAGTGGATGGTGATACTTTGATTGATAGGGTAGATTGGTGGCACCTCCCAACTTGCACACATCTGTTAGCCAATATTTATTTTGATTAGTCTGCACAAAACTTGTCCAATGGCTGCAGTGTCAAGGCAGACAGGCAGTTTGGTTTACTTCACGCTACACATGACGATGATGGTGGTGAGCTTCCTCTTTCCTAGGACTACTTTGCTGATGATCTACATTGATTCCAGCACATGCCGTCTAGTCTTGTTTAGTGCTCCCACTTGTTGAGCAATATATTCTCAGTTTCTCACTGCTGCACGGATCTGGTCCCAGTGGCGGATGTAGATTCTGACCACAGGGGGTGCCAATCTTGGCATTTACAATATAAATGCTATTTACTTAGCATTTTAATACTTATAATACACATAGCATCAGACTAACTCTACTAGGTAAAAAAATTATGCACTTTTGGAGGGGGTGCCAAGGCACCCACGGCACCCCCACTGGATCCGCCCCTATAAAACATGTACTAGGAAATGTTTGTGGCGCAGGAAATGGCCCTTTTTCAATACAGTTAGCACCAATTATAATTTGCAAAACATGTACTGTACTTCAGATCTATCTGTGGCGCAGGAAATGTTTTGTGTGCATAAATTACAAAATATGTGCAGATCTGCCTATGCCCTAGGAAATGTTTGCTGTGTTGTTATTGGAGCTGCAGAAGTAGAACAGTAGGAGAATGAACCACTTGATTACTACTGGAGTGTTGTTCATCTGAAAAAAAATAGTGGAGTTTTTTGGCAGGAGCTTCAGAACGCAAATATGTTGTGCAGCAAGAAAATTGTACGAGTAGTACTGTTTTGCTTTGTATTTGCAGGGAGGCAGTGCTGCTCCAGTTTAGCATGACATCTGCAGTCTGAAGAAACATGGGATCAAGCAGAGGAACTGGTGGCTACTAGTTCAAGTGTAACTCCAGAATCCAAACCAAGAGAAAGCTACTATTGGCACACTATTCAGTTAAATTAGGTGAGGTATAAAAGAACCGAGTACATGGCCGACCTGGCGAGATTCAGACACGCATATTAGACAGATTTTGCCATAATTTTGTAGACAGATTCAGACATCCAGACTAGACAGATTTTGTCACATGTAATAACTCACCACCGCCAAAAATCTAGCCAGATTTGATTACTTAGCACCCTACAAGGTAGGTAACAGATGCTCTGCTATCATGAAAAAGGAGAAAACCAATGCATAAATATATGTGAACTTTTTTTTTTTAAAGGAGGTTAAACCCCCGGCCTCTGCATCAATCGATGCATGGAGCCATCTTTATTAATTATTCCACGAGTGTCTGACAAGAACATACATCAAGCCACCCGAAGCCACCACTCACACCTACAAACTTGATAATGTGAAGTGCTCTCACTTCCCACATCTATATCCAATGTCGTCGCCGATCCATCCATATAACGTATCGGAACAAACAACCGATGCAGCAGACCTAAAGCGTACACCACATGCACACGTTTTAGAAGCCGCATCATCATCGAACCGCTGTCCCATCTTCAGGAGAGAGATCCGCATCATCCTTGCCAGTCCGGCCATCCGTCGACGCCACCATGGCGCCCAACGACTCCACCGCCCTGCGCTCGTCCATCCCGACGCGGAGACTCTGGAAGATCTGTCGTGCGTTGCACCTGCCAACCAGGCATGACACAACATAGCACCTGTCGGCCAGGCATGACTTGACGTCTCTTATCAGACTCATCTGACGCGGTAGATAGAACGCCGCTCCTCCTGCCAACCTCCACACCGTTGCCGCTGCTGGAGCTGACACGCGGAGCCCTTCACCCACAGCAACTCTCACCCGAACACCCAAGCCTCCCAAGACGGCGCCTCCATGGAGGGTATGACGCGCAGGGCGCCGCCGCCGTCCAATCCAGAAGGGTAACGCCGCCGTCCAATCCAGAAGGGTAACTTTCGTCCGGGAGGGGGTCGGAGGTGGATAGGAAGGACCTCGGCTTCGCCTTCAAGAAGGGTAACGACATCGAAGCCGTCGCTGATGCCGGGCCGAGCTAGCCGACCAAAGTTTCCTCCGGTCCTCATCCTGTACCACCAATCTCCATCTGCTCCGGATCTGGCAGCAAGCCAAGACCCGAAACCTCCAAAGAGGAAAGTACCATAGGGCTCAACCCACCACAGATCGAGGTGAGCCTCCGGCGTAGATCCATCCAGGCGCCGGATCAATGAAGATCCGACCTGGTCAGCGACGAATACCACCATCCCGCGCTGGCCGACGGCGTCCGGGTGCCGGATCCAGAAGGATCTGACCCGAACTTGACGACGCACGCGACCACCAGGTCCAGCCTCTCTCGCAGCGGCCACACCACGCCGCGAGCACAAACCCCAGCAGCCGACGCGCTGCGCATGCCGCGGCCAGGATCCATACGCAGCGCCGCCGCACCCCGCGCTAGTCCGGCGCCTCCTCACGAATGGCCGTCCCGCGCCAACCTATTCGCGCGAAGGGGAAAGGAGCCCCGCCGCCGCCCCTGCCGGCCAGGCTTCGCCCGGCGGCGCTGCTGGCAGCGGTGAGGGTGAAGAAGAGGCGGGGGAGTACGGGCGGCGGCGGCTAGGGTTTCCCCCTGTCGCCCGAGCGGGGGGCGAGTACTAGCTAGTAGTGCTTTACGTGCTCCAGACTTCTGGTCCGAATTGATGAACCGATCAAATATATGTGAACTAGGCAGGCATAGCATCTCAACCTCATCAGTAGCCAATTTTCCCTGAAATAATTAAGCACACGGCCCCAATGAAGATGGCACTCAGATGATTACTGAGTACTACCCTGTGCCCAAGATTCGGTTAGGCCTACTACTGTCTTGTGCACCAGTTCATCTAAAGACAGATAGGACTTCATCTACTGTCCTATCTGTAGATGAACTGATGTAAGGTGAATGCCATGCTGAACTGGTGAACAAGACAGTAGTAGACAACCAGTTCATCTACTTCTACTGCATGCTGTCATTTGACATTTTGACCACCATGCATGCGTGGCATTGCCCTCTAGCTTGTTCCATGCAGCTCTTGCTGCATAGTATTCCTCACATGTTCCTGTGTGAGCAGAGCACGCGTGTAGGGTGCAGGTGAAATCACAGATCATCGGATTCAGAAAGCAGCTGTGGGAAAAGGAGTGAGAGCACCAGTGAGAAAAAAAAATCTGGCCTATGTGATGATTGACAGACCAGTTTCACATTTGATGGTACTCAAAGATCTGAACCGTTTGGAGGCTTCTTTTTTCTCTCCCCCTGTAGACTTGTGCACACAACTGGCCTCTGAGATCGGCTACTTTGTGTCTCCCACTATGGATAGCAGAGAGATAATACTGAGTTTCCATGCCTGCAACCAAGTTAGTGCAAGTCTCAGCAGGTCACTGGGTGAGTGAGTTGAGCAAGTACTATGAAACACAGACAAGAACTGGTGCAGGGATGCAGTCTAGTTGGGTGATGCAATGGTCACATCATAGCCTCATGGGTAAGGAAGGAATAATCTTGTGCTTGGGTTGGGAGTCATAGAGCAACAAACAGAGCATGTTACTTTGCTGGCTGTAAACTTCCTGCCGAAATAACCGGTAGTATATGGAGTAATATCTCACTATGCTTTGGATCATGCAGACAGAGGGTAATAGGTTTTGAGAGGAGCACTAGAGGACATGGAAATTAGCATCGCAAAAGGTGAGGGGCAAAGTAGAGAGCCATCATCATTAGCAACATCGAGCTTGTAGTTTAACCCCCTTTAGTTATCAGCAAAACCTTTGGACTGTAAAACTCCTGGCAAGTCAACCGGTGGCACATGAAGTAGTAATATCGAATCTCAGTGTATGTCACTATGCTTTTGGATCACGGACACATGCAGACAAGCGCAATGTTTTTGCGCAGAGCACTAGAGGGCATTAAAGTTTTTTTTTTTTTTTGGAAGTCCAACAGGCAGGAGAGCTGTTGGTTTCATTGATCAGGGAGAAAAACACACGCACTGTACAGAGAGGGTTACAGGGATTAACACGGGGGTAGGGGGGGTAAGCGAAAAGATATTGTGGAGCATAGGCTCCTGTGCACCCCCTTATCTAGCCATCCAACTCTGCATCGTGATTCGTGCAATTAGTTTTCTCTTTTTTGTTTCTCCCATATAGAACAACATATGAACTTCAAACTTTGCACCACAACAAAACATAAACATTCTAACTCCACGTCCGGGGGGTAAGGCCTACTCTCTCAAATAAAAAACCAAAGGTGTAGCTCATCATCAGAAACTAAACGGGCCACCGCCTCTGCCGGTAGACCGTCGGTTCCGCTCACACCACAACGCCCACACAATTGTGGCCACCCGCCGAGGAAGTTGGAGACAGCATCAGCGGGGTCTTCATGCCGCGTACAGTTGGAAGGGACCAAGGCATGGCATCGTGTCGCCGTGGCCACCGCGGCCCGGCCCAGACCGAGGCGGAGAACGGGCAATGCGCGAAAAGGTGCATCGGTGTCTCAAGGTTAAGTCTGTGTTTTGAATTTCGGCCGAAAAAAACGGACTTCGGCCGAATTTCGGCCATCTCGGCCTGGGGCGAAATCTATCTGTCAACCGAAATAGGTCAAATTTGGCAAATTTTGGTCAAAATTTAGTCAAATTTCAGTCAAATTTTGGCCGAAATTTTTGAAAATGGCCAAAATTCGGCCATCTCGGCCTGGGGCGAAAAAAATCTCAAACCGAAAATCAAAACACAGGGTTACGTTCGCAGAGTGTGCACAAGTACTGGTTCTGCATACCGTGCCGTAGAAGCCTGTCCGCTGTCGATAACCGCCTCTGCAACAGTAGCCAAATGAAGAAACGGCACTTGGGCGGCGCCCAAACCCGCTAGGCAAATTGCAAGGGCGACGCGGGCAGGCCCTGGAAGTTGCGGTGGTAGGCATTGGATGTCGACAAGACACCCGAGGGATAGCGCCATCTGAAGCTAGCCGTCCGCCTGGGCAGGGGTGAGGGATAGCCCTAGCGCGCGAGAGCGAAGAGCGACGAAAGCCGGAAGAAGCGTAATGTGGCACGCCCATGCCAGGTCATGCACCCATGCATTGTTGTGAAGAGCCTCGCGTAGGCATCGGTTCTTCCGACGAGAGAGCAAAAAGCTAGCTCAGGTCACATCTGGCAGGGTGGAGGAGCGCCTCCCCAAGCGTCAGTCCAGAACCGGACACACGGGTGCCGTCGCCCACCGTGATAGCCACCGCCTGCGCGAAGGCCCTTTCGTCGGCCAGGGAGCAAGGGATGTCCATGCCGTGCCATGGCAGATGGGGAGCCGTCTTGGTCAGCCAGAGCCAGCGCAAGCGGTGCGCCTGGCCCAACTTGCGTAAGTTGAGGACGCCCAGCCCCCGAGGCGGATCGGCCGACAAATGGATGACCAGGCTACTTTGGAGTGGCCGCCCGAGCAAGATTACGCCCCCTTCCACGACCAAGCTCGCATGAGCTTCTCGATCTGTTGGATGGCCCAGGTTGTAAGTTGGTGGCAGGTCATGAAGAAGATGGGCATCGCCGACAGCACCGTCTTGAGCAGCACGAAGGCGGCCCGCCATCATTAGAAGCTTGACCTTCCAAGCGGCTACTCTACTGACGATCTTGTCAATGAGGGGCTGAAAATCGATCTTTCAGAGGCGACCGAGCGACAGCGGCATCCCCAGGTATTTGCATGGGAGCGGAGTGACTGGCGCGCCCAACGGAAAGAGGATGGCAGAGCAAGGTCCAGGTCGTCACAGCGTATGGGAATGGCCGCGCTTTTGGAGAGGTTGATCGCCAAGCCCGTGACTGAGGAGAAGCCGGAGAGGATGCCCTTGATCGCCATCAGTTCTTCGCGCACGGGGTTGAGGAATCATCCGCAAACATGGAGACTTGGAGGGAGGCCCGGCTGTCGTTGATCCACGAAAGGATCTCGGCGTCAGTGGCCATGTCAACAAGCCTGGGGAGAGGCTCCATCGCGAGGATGAAGAGGAGCAGGGAGAGGGGGTCCCCCTGCCGAAGACCCCTACCCTACGGTGGGCGATCGGCCCGCACAGCTCTCCATTCAGCATGACGCTGGAGGTGGACGTGGAGAAGAGCACATCGCCATCCAGTCCATCCAATGAGTTGATGGTGGTGAGCTTCCTTCTTTCCTAGGACTCTTGGCTGATGATCTACATTGATCACACCACATGCCGTTTAACAGCTGTTGTTTTTGTAGCAATATATACTCACAGCTGCACAGATCTGTTCCGGCCTCGGAAAATGTTTTTCTGTGCATAAATAATTGCAAAACATGTCTAGATCTGAGCCGTGCTCGGGAAATGTTTTGTTGTGCTCAGGAATGTTTGTGGTATTACATGGCACTGCAGAGCAGTAAGAGATGAATCAACTAATCATTGAAGTTCTGTTCATCTGAAAAAACAAGTTCAGTGTTTGCCAGGAGATTCAGGATCAGGGGTGCAAATAAGCTATGCAGCAAGACGATTGTACTGCACTTTTGCTATCTGTTTGCAGGGGAGGCAGCGCTGCTCCAGTTTGGGATTGCATCTGCAGTCTCAAAAAAGATGGAATATCAAGCAGTGGAACCAGTGACTACAAGTTCAGGTGTTAGGCCAACTCGAACGGGCGACCACAGGACAGTCGTTTTGTCCGTTTTGCATCCGTTTGCGTCGGAAAAACGGACGGTCATGTCCAATTTTGTCCGTCCGCCAGTAGGTGCGCCCAACCCGACGCTGCATTGCAAACAATTAGTCCTGTTTTGGACTTAAAAAAAAGAAAAAGACATTGCGAAATAATTAAAAACGGCATATATTACAATAAACTTATGAAAAAGTCCACAAAAGTCACGGCCGCACATTTAAACTAACTTTTTTTTTAAAAGGGTAGATCTGCCCGCCGCCGCTGATGCCATGGTCGTCTTCAGGTGCCGCTGTCCTCGTCCTCATCGTCCATGGTGAGGTCGATGTAGGGAGGCGGCTACCAGAGGTGGGCTGGCGGCCCAGCGGCCCCCAAGCTTGGGCGGGCGCGACCTGTGGCTGCCATTGCGCGGCAGGCTGTGGTGGTGACCACGGCACCCACGAGGCCGGCGGTGCTGCCGGTGGTGGCGAGGGCATGCTGCATGGCACCATTGTCGTCCACGACCATGGCTGCCCATACAAGGTCGGGTTCCACACCGGGGTGGACGGCCGGTCCTCCATCACCTCCTGCTTCACGTCCAGCTCGGGGACGTAGACATCGCCGGCGGCAGAGAGCACCATCATCTCCTCCAGCCTCTCTGACGGTGTCCTGGACTAGGGGGTACTCACCACGTCATCTCCCGACCAGTGGGTCGGGCCGAGTTCCCCCATGGCGGTTGACTCATGGGCCACTTCGGACAGCCCATGACGAATACAAGGAAGATTCCACAGGACTTGGCGCCCAAGACGAGGACTCTCCTAAACCCTAGGCCTCCGGTACATTATATAAACCGAGGCCAGACTAGTCAATAGATCAACTCATAGTCATTAGAACAATCTCGTGGTAGATACATGTACTCTGTACTACACCCCATATGAATACAATCAAAAGCAGGACGTAGGGTATTATCTCTTCGAGAAAGCCCGAACCTGCGTAAAATCCTGTGTCCATGTTACCATCGCTCCAAGACGCCTAGCTTAGTACCCCTACTACGAGATATACCGGATTTATAATCGACATTGGTGCTTTCATTGAGAGCCTGCTGGCAGTCACTGCTACTTGTAGCTTGCGTTGGTATTTTCCCCGAAGAGGAAGTGATGATGCAGCACAGTAGAGGTAAGTATTTTACTCAGTTATGAAACCAAGATTATCAATCCAGTAGGAGAATCACACAACACCTCGTTAGCAGTACCTGCACACAAACAACAAATCCTTACACCCAACGCAAACGAGGGGTTGTCAATCCCTCGGCGGTCAATTGCAAGATTAAATTGTATGGTGATAGATATATAGATTAAACAAAAATATAAAATAAAATAAATAAGATAAAATTACAGCAAGTATTTTTAGGGTTTTAGTAATTTGATAGAGGTAGACCCGGGGGCCATAGTTTTCACTAGAGACTTCTCTCAAGAAAACAGCATACGGTGGGTAGACAAATTACTGTTGGGCAATTGATAGAAAAGCAAATAATCATGACGATATCCAAGCCAATGATCATGTATATAGGCATCACGTCCGAGACAAGTAGACCGACTCCTGCCTGCATCTACTACTATTACTCCACACATCGACCGCTATCCAGCATGCATCTAGTGTATTAAGTCCATAAGAACGGAGTAACGCCTTAAGCAAGATGACATGATGTAGACAAAGTAAATTCACGCATGAATAAACCTCATCTTTTGTAACACCCCCAGTGTCATGCTACAGTGACCTCACACTAATGATGCGAAGTCATCATCATTAAACCCTAAGAAATGCAATTAAGAAATAATTCAACTCAAAATTCAAATGCAAGTCAAATTATTACTTCTTCAATTAATTAAATAAAAATATTCATAATATTTCAAATAATCCCAAAGCAATTGTAAAAATAAAACTCACATTAATTGAATTCCAAATTTGACCCTACCAACCAAAACAGTGGACCAGTAGCAGTAAAATTGACCAAATCAATTTCTAAAAATAGTTAAACATTCCAGAATAAATTGAAATTAATTGTGGTAACTAAAAATGTTGCCTGCTATTTGTGTGTCAAATTTCTAGTTCAAAAAAAATCATTTGATATGAAATTAAAATAGAAAATAGTGCATGGAAATAGAAACAGAAAAGAAAAATGAAAAATGCCTAAGCCCTACTGTTGCACTGGGCTTTGAGTTGCTACAGTGTGGCCTGGCCCGATTCGGCCGGCCTTTCCTCAACCTCCCGCCGCGCCAGGGGAGGCCGCGCGCGCCATGGCTGTCCAGACGCCGGATGCGCCGTTGTCGGGCATCCCGCGGCTCCCCTAGTGGATAAGGGCACCCCCGAGCATCTCTCTCTGCCCGCAAACCCTAGGCTCCCCACAAACCCCCTCGCCTGCTCCCTCCCTCGTCCCCTTCGAGCCCGACGCAGCCATCGCTGCCGCCTCGTCGTAGAACGCGGCCACCGGCCACCGTTCACCGCGCTGTCTTGTCCAGGAGCTCCCTGGCGTCGTCTTCTTCATCTACGTGGAGTGCAGCGAGCTGGAGCGCCAAGGAACGACGCCATCGATCGCTTCCTCAACTACGGTCGTCGTGCGTCTTCACCGGCGATCTACACCACCTCAACCTCTCCCGCTCCACCGAGCTCACCTACGGCTCCGCCGTGAGCCCCGGCTTCTTCTCGACCTCCCCTTGCTCCTTCTCGTGCTCCATAGGTTAGCTCCCGTAGAGCACCGCCGTCACCGCCGTCGGACGTCGTCGTTCCGGTCACCTCCGGCCGCCCTAGCCAGTGCCCGAGCCATCTTCGGACACGGCTCGATGCACCCGTTCGAACGGTGGTCTCTACGCGCCAAATGGCTGCCGGAGCCGCGTTTCCGGTGGGCTCCCGCGTCGCCGCACGCCTCTGTGGTCTCGCCGGAGTGCGCGCCGGCGTTTAAACGCCGGTGGGGCCCGCGTGTCAGCTAGTTAACACTAACCCGGGCCTAAACACCAACTGACAAGTGGACCCACTACTGTAGCGATTAGGTTTAACACTAATTAACCCTATAAGCTAATCACCCACTGACAGGCTGGGCCCACTGTCTAAATTAGTTAATTAAATAAACAAAATCACAGTTAAACTAACAGTGACTGACATGTGGGTCCACTGGGCCCAGTTGACCCAGTCAAATGCTGACTGGGCCGGTCCCAGCCACTGACATGTGGGTCCCACTGTCCAGTCAACGTTGACCCAGTCAACTGCTGACTTTGCAGTTTACTGGGCCCACTGTCAGCCACACATGCACATTTCTGGGTACACTTCTATGTACCCATAGCAATTTATATTTAAATGATTTTTGAATTAAATTAATTCCAGAAATTCCAGAATATTATTAAAACTTTGAAAAATCAGATAAAATAAACCGTAACTCGGATGAAAATAATTTATATATGAAAAATGATCAGAAAAATATGAAGAATCCGAATATGCCCTCCACATACCTATCACATGCCTCTAACATACTGAACGTTGAACATTTGCTACCGAAACCGCTAAATGAATAGTGTTTGGAGCTGGGAAAATATTCCCGGATATTTTCCCGCTCTGTTTAAAATACCTAGCTCTGCGTTAGGACACCCCTAGCACAGCCTATTGCCATGCCAAGTATCTGTGCGCATTGTTTGCTTTATATTTACTCTTTCTTTCCCCTCTTCGCTCCGGTAGACTCCGAGACCGACGGTGCCCCTGTGATCGACTACGTCACCGACGACCCTGCTTCCTTTTCAGCAGAGCTTCCAAGCAAGCAAACCCCCTTGATCATTCCTATATCACCTATTCCTTCTTCCCCATGCTTGCATTAGATTTTGCTACTGTAATTGATTGGTCCTATTCTGATGCATGGCCTGATGTTGTAACCTGTTGTTGATACTTTACCTGTTGTCCTAAATGCTTAGTATAGGCTGGTTAGCGATCCATCAGTGACCCTACACCCTTGTCCGTGTTGCCCCGCTTTATTACTGGTGCCCCGATCATTGTGATCGATGTACAGGGACCGACACAGCACCGCACCCCCCTTAGTTGTACGACTCTGCAGAGCTACTATCGAGTGCCGAGGGTGATACCTCCTACCTCACTCTTGATGACATCTCTGTAGCGTAGCTAGTCGGTTGTGGGTTACCGATGGTGATTCCTCTTTCACCACCTCCGATGAAGCCTCTGTCGTGCAACCCCTCAAGTGTGGACCCATCGAGGGTGATTCCTCCAGGTTCACCTTGACGGTTACATCGAGTGGGAATCCATCGAGGGTGATTCCTCGGATTACCCTCTTGATGTTACGGACACACGGTTACCTTTAACTGTTGCCCCCATGTACTGTTATTGCGGGACTGGAGGGACAGGCGGTACCACCCCTGTAGAGGTGGACCTGAGTTCCCGACAGTCCCTTGTGCAGTCGGGTTGACCTGGAGGGTACCCGCGAGATAATTACGAGGCACAGCCGGGCAGGCAGAGACTGCCCTAGAGAGGGATGGGCCTGACCCTTGTTGCACTTCCTCGAGACGGGGCGACAGGAGTACTGATCGTCACCACGAGCTCCTAATAATTCACTAACGGATTTGGGTATTTGATCTGAGTTGGACACTGGCCTATACGCACTACCACCACGTGGGATAATGGTTTAATGGGGCCCTCTGCGTCGTATGTATCAGCCGAAAGCTCTGTCAGATGTCCAGTTCAACATTGTGGGCTTGTCGGGCAGTGCCATCCAGGATGAGGTGGTGCTCGTCCCGGCTCGTCGCATAACGACCCGGAGTGCAAAGGGCGATGGGCCCAAGACCCCTGAGCACTTAGGATGTAGACCGGCGGGGACCTCTCTGTTGAGCCTAGGTAGGACTACATCATGTCGATCAGCCGAGGCCGGGCATGACCCGGAAAAGTGTGTCCGGCCAGAGTTAATCGAGCGTGTTGGGTAACAGTAGTGCACCCCTGCAGGGAAGTTATCTATTCGAATAGCCGTGTCCACGGTAATAGGACGCTCAGTGTTGTATCCCGATCTACTACAACTTGAACTGAATACATGTTACTTTAATTGTAAGCTCCGGGGTCGCTTTCTCGCAGGGAGTCGAGGAAGGATCTCTAGGCTTTGCTACTACATGCTTGTTATTTTATGTTATACTAGTAATCTGCACTCTTCTAATGCTGCAAGACGCTGCAAGATGCTAGTATTCGATAGGGTAGGCCTTCCCCTCAATTCTGGCATTTCTGAAGTTTAGTCCACACATACAGCCCCTTCATTTGATATCGATGCATACTTAGCATAGATCTGATGTAAGTCTTGCGAGTACTTTGGATGAGTACTCACGGTTGCTTTGCTACCTCTTTTTCCCTCTACCCGTTTGCTGCGACCAGATGACGGAGCCCTGGAGCCAGCTGTTTCCGCCGACGACTACTACTACCCCGACGGAGCTTACTTCTACGTGGAGACCGACGACCAGGAGTAGATAGGAGGCTCCCAGGCAGGAGGCCTGCGCCTTTTCGATCTAGTTGTCGTTGTTATGCTTAGCCTTCTTAAGGCAGCCTTGTCTAATTATGTCTGTACTCAGATATTTGTTGCTTCCGCTAACGCTTGTACGCGAGCTTATGTATTCGAGCCCTCGAGGCCCATGGCTTGTAATATAAAGCTTGTATTATTTCATTTTTGTGTCTAGAGTTGTGTTGTGATATCTTCCCGTGAGTCCCTGGGCTTGATCGTGCGCATTTGTGTGTATGATTAGTGCACGGTTGGGCCGGGGGCGTCACAAGCTGGTATCAGGGCCGACTGCCTGTAGGAAGCCCCTTTCCAACTCCTTGGCCAAAATTGAGTCTAGTCTTTGAAAAACTATTTTATTAACATGGCTGTGTGGCTTACGGGCCCACGTCGCCAATGGGTGGTATTAGGATATTTTATTTCTCTTCCTTACTCTGGGATTCTGATCTCTCTTCTAACCGGGTTAAAGTTTTGCTAACACTAACAATCGGTTCTCGTATTCACATTCAACCGGAGAGCTGGATTGTCTGCAACTATTCCTTTCCATTGGTCTGTTTAATCCGATCATCACATTTTCCTTTCCATTGGTTTGTTTAACCTTCTTTGTAATCTAGCTTTTATCTGAGCAGTGATAATTCCCTGGTTAAGTCTACGCCCCTAAATAAAACCTTGTCTATATTGTTGTTGGCATTCGGGTAACCAACGGTGGATGAGAACTTTGCCTATTGTTCCGCCTTGTCTTAACGAGCGGGAAAATTGTTCTCTTCGTCCCTTGCCCTTGGTACCGACGTTGTTGCCAACATAGCTGACAAACTATCCTCTGACGTGCCTTACTATCATGCCGTGCAAGATGTCACCACCCTTTCTACTCTTAACCCACACTAACCACAGTTCCACAGGATCGAAACCTGACTCTCCTGTACATCCTTGATCCCGAAGGTACCCCTTACCCCACCTCTTAAATCTCAGGATGATATTTCTTGTAGTGGGGGAGATTTGTAACACCCCCAGTGTCATGCTACAGTGACCTCACACTAATGATGCCAAGTCATCATCATTAAACCCTAAGAAATGCAATTAAGAAATAATTCAACTCAAATTCAAAATTCAAATGCAAGTCAAATTATTACTTCTTCAATTAATTAAATAAAAATGTTCATAATATTTTAAATAATCCCAAAGCAATTGTAAAAATAAAAATCACATTAATTGAATTCCAAATTTGACCCTAGCAACCAAAACAGTGGACCAGCAGTAGTAAAATTGAACAAATCAATTTCTAAAAATAGTTAAACATTCCAGAATAAATTAAAATTAATTGTGGTATCTAAAAATGTTGCCTGCTATTTGTGTGTCAAATTTCTAGTTCAATAAAAATCATTTGATATGAAACTAAAATAGAAAACAGTGCCTGGAAATAGAAACAGTAAAGAAAAATGAAAAATGCCTAAGGCCTACTGTTGCACTGGGCTTTGAGTTGCTACAGTGTGGCCTGGCCCGATTCGGCCGGTCTTTCCTCAACCTCCCGCCGCGCCAGGGGAGCCCCCGCGTGCCATGGCCGTCCAGACACCGGATGCGCCGCTGTCAGGCTTCCCGCGGCTCCCCTAGTGGATAAGGGCACCCCCGAGCATCTCTCTCTGCCCCGCAAACCCTAGGCTCCCCACAAACGCCCCTCGCCCGCTCTCTCCCTCGTCCCCTTTGTCGTGGTTTTAACACGGCAGATGCCCTTGTGAAAGGACTTAGAGATGAGGCCATCGCACAAGTGTGGAAGCTTAACGGGGTTGATCGGGAACGAGAATACGCCGGGTTACCTAGGTTCAGCCCCTCACGGTGGAGGTAAAAGCCTATGTCCTGCTTGATTATATTGCTGTAGATCTCGATTACAAGGATGCGGAATCGCTAACCTAGCTCTCGAGGAGGTTGTAACTTAGTCTTTTTCATATAGGTGCTCACCTTTATATATACAGGTGGAACCCTAGATTACATGAGAGTCCGGGTCGTTCTTTGACCCGTCTCCTACTCTGCCCTACTTGTCCTCCAAGTCGGCCTTCACGCCACTCCCCTTTTCGTGAGTCGGCCCATTGCCTAAGCCGGCCTATCCTCATCAGGCCTCGTCAGAGCCGGCCCATCAAGAGTCCTTCAGCCCCGCAGTGAGCTGACCCGCTGAGCCAGCTCTATGGCCGGGTTATCACTCTGCCGGGTCTATGTGCTGGTAAATATCCCCTACATTAGCCCTCAGTTTGACTTGGATTTATTCACGTTAAACTTCATCCTGAAAAAGCAAAACATTAGTAAGATATTCTCCAAGTGCTTCCCAAGCCGGTCCTTTAGAACGCTGTCCTTGACTGGCTCAATTTGCCGGGTTCAGTAGATCGACGGGTCATTCGTTCAGGTTCAGACTTAGCATTTTGTATTTCCTTTTCCTGATGACGTCGCAATCCACTTCCGCAAAATCCGGGATGACATCATGCCGTATCTCTGAGTGGGTTCGTATGGTCTTGTCAGGCGCAAAAATCAAGGAGCCTGCAGCCGAAAATTACTGCGCCGCCTGGGGCTCCGCACCCGCCGTTCCAATTTTTAACCGTGCCTATAAAGAGGCCAGCTCACCCCTACTTCACTTTTTACTCTTCTTCTTCCTCGCGCCTGCTTCCTCTCGCAACCGAAGCGCCGCCGCCTTCGAGCTCTCCGACCACCTCGACCGCGCCCTCTCCGTCGCCCCAGTCGCCGCCGGAGCTCATCCAAGACCCTCCGGCCATCTCCGCCGTGCACAGGTACGCCCAAATCCTTCTCTTTAGATCTGTATCGCCCCCATTTTCTGCGCAGTTCATCGCGGCCTCATCAGTGTTCATCTTATCCTCTCACTAGCAGATCCAGATTCATCTGAACCTCCTCTATAGGCACCTTTAGTATAGCGATGATGCCATTTTTTCCATTTAGATCTCGGTACTGCCTTCAACAGACCCTCATTGCACACGAGCGCTCATATTCCCCCATGTTTTAGGTCTTTAAACCTTTCTTTTTCGAAGCATTTTTAGATCTGTAACAGCAACCGCTCCGTTGGATTCTTGTTTATAGCTAGCACAACACTTAGGGAAAATCCAGTGCACCACTGAACCACTAGCGTCGGCTCATTGTCACGCTGGCTTATCATTGCTTTCGGTGGCTTGCATAAATCTGGGTCATGACTTTTAGCAATCATGGTCGTCTTATTATTTTGCCAGGTTATACTTCATGAGCTTAGCACGCCGGCTTATCATCATTGCTTTTGCAGTTGAAACCTGAAATCGTCATGGCCCCCAAGACCGACAAGTCCTGCAACTGGGTCAGATCCCAAGTCTCAACTCTTATGTTGAACGAGCTCGTGGGGCAAGGCCTCTTGCCGACTCAAGAGACAATTAGCTGGCGGGCGCCTGATGAAGAGAGCTTCCCCCAGCCTAAGCAAGAGGAAGTGGTGGTCTTCGCAGATCATCTTCAAAAGGGTTTTCGTCCGCCCGGGTCAAAATTCTTCTGTGACGTTCTCTATTTCTTTGACCTCCGGCCACAAGATCTTGGCCCAAATTCAATCACCAAACTTTGCCAGTTTTAAGTCTTCTGCGAAGTGTACCTCCAAACAGAGCCAACTGTCCTTCTCTTCCGAGAATTCTTCTACATCAACCATCAGACCGAGTTCACCGATGGCCCTAGCATAGAACTTGGTGGCGTCTCTATTCAAAGGCGAAGAAACACTCCTTTTCCTGAGGCCAAGCTGGCGAGTCATCCCAAGGGTTGGAACAAGACTTGGTTTTACTGCAAAAGCACTGCTCCTCAAGATGAAAACCCCCTGCCGGGTTACAAACTGGACCGGCTCAACGCAACGGTTGCCTTTCCGGGTTGGCCATCAACAGAGGAACATAAGCAAATTGCCCCTATTTATTCCAAGATAAGGGCCCTGGTTGCTAACGTCCTTACCGGGATCGACTTGACCCGGTGCTGGATAAGCTGGCGAATCCAGCCCCTTAGCCAGAGGGGCGACTTGATGTGCAACTACACTGGTGAGCCGGCTGACATTCAACGCTTCAGCCAAGTCAATTTATCTGTGAGTGACATCAACAAGGCCACCAAGAGATTATTGGGAGAGCCTCAAGAGAAATGCAACAAAACCGGGCTAGCAGCCTTCTGCTTGACCAACCCAGTGCCTTCAGTAAGTGTTTGCACATTCTTATTTTGTTCTTGACCTGATTTTTTCCTCTCAATCATAATCGCCGACTCATTCCAAATGCAGGCAGACGACAAGTTTTGGAAAAGGAAGAAGCCTCGACAACCCGCCCCTGCTCCAGTGGAGCAACAGGATGAGCCGGCCGATGCTGATGAGCCGGCTGCAGAAAATGAGACTGAGGTATAACTCGACTCGCTTGGTCGTCTTTTTATTCACCTTGCTAACACCCCTTCTCTTCAGGATGAAGCTGAGATTAGCCAAACCAACGAGCCAGAGGTAAATTTGATCTCTTCAGACTCTGACTCTCCAATACCCATTCGGAAGAAAACCCGGGCTGTAATCCGCAAGGTTCGAAGGAAGCCCCGGGTTGCCGTCCGTAAGGTCCCCTTTTCACACCAGGACGCACATTTGGATCCCAAATTTGTTTTGAAGAAAACACATCAAGCCGGGACCTCCAAAAGGAAGACCCGGAGCAGTGAAGGTGAGTTAAGTGGTGGACTTCCGTATGAGCCGCCATCCCGCAGAGCTCGGGCAGAGCTGCTTCTTAGTCCAACTCCCTCTTTTCCTCTAGCTGGTCGTTTCAAAGAGCCCTTACATTTAAATGACTTGGCATATCAGACATCCCCCTCCTCAGGCGAGTCAAGCGCTACTCAGGCGCCGGCTTTCAACATCAACCCTGGGTAAGCAATCACTCCTGTGACATAGCGGTTCCTTATTCTTAACCCTTTAAAATGAATAACTCCTTTGTTTCTTATACAGTGCCAAGGCTATCAAGAAGAAAGCACCTGCCGGGTCATCTGACCCGGTCATTCAACCAGGCCCTCAAGGGGAGAGAGAGACCACCTTGGTCAGCCAGGACGAGCCGGCAGTCCAGAACAGCCCGCCACCTCAAGACACTTCGAGCCCGGCTCGTGCTCCCTCGCCTGTTATCCAAGATCGAGAAAATCCAACTGAAGAACAGCCCGAAGTGCCGCCCGTGGCGCCGGCTCAGGATGACGTGGTGGTGACCGGAGAACAGCAAGCGACTCCGGAAGCTTCTACCGCTCTTACCAAAATCCCTGCCAAGCTTGAGCCGGCCTCGAAGGACAAGGGAAAGACGGCTCTTAACTTTTCTTCGTTCGAAGACCAAGATGCCAGTACTCTGCACCAGGCTGTGCTGACCCGGCTGTCTGAAAGCCGGGACACAGAGATCGCCATGATAACTTCATTGAAGCGGAAGTATGAGGTAATTTGCACCCTTCGTTCTGTACCGTATATATATGTAGCCCCCAAGGGCCGGGTCATTATGGAATGACGACCCGGGACTTCAAAATTGAACTCATAAGTAGAACTTCAACCGGCGACCCCAAAGGCCGGCTCGCCATTAATGACGGGCGGGTCTTCATAACTTAGCAAGATAGATCGATTTATGCATTAGCCCCCAAGTGCCATGTAGAGTGCCCGCAGCTGCATGGAACTTGCCTTGCTGTTTGTTTTAAGCTCGAAAGCATGTAGCCCCCATGTGCCGGGTTGTCCTTTAGGGCGGCCCGGGTCATACGTATATGATGTACAACAGTCTGCCCTGCAGGAAATGCTAGATCAAGTGGAGACCCATGCTTCCTTCTTCCGAAAGGAAGCAATTAAGGAGGAGAAATTGCGCAAAGAGGCTGAAAAATCCACTGCTGAGGCCAATAAGTCTTTGGTCATTGTGAGGAACACCTTGCAAGCGACTGAAGCTGCAAGAGCCGCCCAAGCCGCGCGAGCTGAAGAGGCCGAAGCCAAAATTGAGCCGGTCACTCACGAATTGGCGAGTCTGAAAGGCCAAATTACCGCCATGTGCCGGGCCATCTTCGGTAAGCCAACCGACCACCATGCACCAAGAGGTCCAACTTAAATATGCTACGCCGGCTTTGACTGATCATGTATACTTACTTTTTCAGGTCGGAAGAATCAAACTCTTGTGCAGCAACCAGTGGTGAAATTGAAGGCGGTGTACACCCTTGTAGAACAACTGTACATAGGCGGCTATCGCTGCATAAAGGCCGCCAAGAACACCAAGGCGCCGCCACAGTTGATTGCAGACATGTTAAAAGAGCTGTCTGTCGTGCCCAGGTGGTTTGAGGACTGGAAGAAGGCGTGCTGCCGCACTGGGGCTCTAACAGCACTTGCGCGAGCCAAGGCATACGTGCCCGAGCTCGACCCGGCTCAGCTTGTGGGCGGGTACCCAGAGTTCAACGTGGACGACACAACCTTTACCAAGAAAGATTTCCAACGCTGCATCAAAGAAACCCGGGTTGCAGCCACTGCGATCGCAGAAGAGGCAGATCTGACCAGGTACCAGGCGCTTTACTCGAAGGAGAACGAGCGGATAGAGCCACCAAATCATGAGCCGGTGGCCCTAACCCGCATGCGTAAGCCATCCTTTGCCCCTGAAGTCGAACCTTCCTCCCTGATAACCGCCGATGCCCTATTTGAAGCATTGCGCTCAATTCAGTGGTCGACCGGCGAGTCAAGTCAAGAGGCGGAGGATGACGACGACCGCGAAGAGCCGGCACACGGCACTTCATCGGGCGCTGGCGCCAGCTCTGACCCGGCAGCATAGAGCGCCGGCTTATCCTTTTGTAAGCGGGACTTGTAAAAAACTTTGTCGTGGCCACAATTGATGGGCGGCTTGTAATAGCGTAGCTTTAAAACAGTTGTTACATATTCCAGTACCATCGCGTACTGTGCTTGCTTATTGCCTGTATAAATAGTTTGTACTTCTGTGAATCCTCTTTTGGGCATTGAGAGCCGGTTTTTGCAATAGAGTGATTCTGCTGAAATAATAACAATTGCATGTAATGGTGACTGATGAAATCACATAAACAACGAGTAATCTTTGTTACTGTTTGCGATGAATCAAGAATATCAAAATGTACTAAAATAAATGCTATTTGTGGATGTATGCATGTATGCAGAGATGGGATGAGTGCAACAAAAAGAACATAATCGTAAGTCAGAATATGCTTGAAACGGCCGGCTTATAAAGCGCAAGCCGGCTGCTAAACACAACTTGAAACGGCCGGCCCATAAAGCGCAAGCCGGAATATGCTTTCATGAAGCTGGTAATTTGGCCTGTTGGTTTGTCCTCGCTCTCTGAAAGCTGGCTCTCACACAACTAATCGGACATTTTAACTCTGACGAATTCAGGGTCACCTATGTGATTGACTCGTCAGACGTACGCCGGGTCATTTTTAGGGAGTAGCATCTTGCTAACAGGTAGGTTTAACCAACTTGGTGGCATCTCGCCGGGTGAAAGGGTTTTGTAAGCTAAACACAATTGAGTTGGAAGCCCCCAAGTAACCAAGATCAACAAATAAAGATCCAGCACACAAATTTTGAGGCAAAATAACACTTTTTACACAGTGCTGCTGGTCGTTATTTTATTTAATCGAAAAAGAGGTATATACATGATAGAAGGTATGTACAAATATGTGACCCAGTCAATGACTCAGGTATAGTATGGCCGGAGTTGGGCAATATTCCAGGGCCGGCTTGTTTCCTCCTCAGAGGTACGTGATTTATCCGCCTCACGTATATCAATCAGGTAATATGACCCGTTGTTGAGATTCTTGCTAACCACAAAGGGCCCTTCCCAAGGTGGTGAAAGCTTATGCATGCCTGTCTGGTCTTGTATCAGACGGAGCACTGAGTCACCTTCCTGAAAAGTGCGGCTTCGAACTCTATGGCTGTGATAGCGACGTAGGTCTTGCTGATAAATTGCTGATCTGGATGCGGCAAGGTCGCGCTCTTCCTCCAGAGCATCAAGAGTGTCTTGGCGAGCCTGCTCATTATCCGATTCCACATAGGCCGCCACTCGAGGGGAGTCATGACGAATATCGCTTGGAAGGATAGCTTCTACACCATAGACTAGGAAAAACGGCGTATAGCCTGTTGACCTGTTGGGAGTAGTCCGTATGCTCCAAAGCACCGAAGGTAATTCTTCTTCCCAGCAACCCGGCGTGCGCTGCAAAGGCACCATGAGCCGGGGTTTGATACCACGCAACAATTCCTGATTGGCCCTTTCTGCCTGTCCGTTGGACTGAGGATGCGCAACCGATGCTAGATCAAGCCGGATGTGCTCCTGTTGACAGAACTGTTCCATGACTCCCTTGGACAGATTGGTTCCATTGTCTGTAATGATACTGTGCGGGTAGCCAAATCGGAATATCAGCTTTTTCAGAAACTTGACAGCTGTAGCCGCGTCGCAGTTGCTGACCGACTTTGCTTCCACCCACTTGGTAAACTTGTCCACATCCACCAGTAGGTGCGTATGCTTGTTCTTAGAACGTTTGAAGGGTCCCACCATGTCAAGCCCCCAGACCGCGAAGGGCCAAGTAATCGGGATCATCCTCAATTCTTGAGCCGACACATGGGCCTGGCGAGCATATTTCTGGCAACCATCACACTTACGGACAATGTTCTCTGCGTCAGCATGAGCCGTGAGCCAGTAAAAACCATGCCGGAAAGCCTTCGCGACCAGTGATCTTGAGCCGGCATGGTGTCCACAATCGCCAGAGTGAATCTCATTGAGAATCACGCGACCTTCTTTAGGTGAAACACAACGCTGAAAAACACCAGTGATGCTTCGTCGGTGCAACTCGCCATTGACAATAGTCATAGACTTGGATCGTCTGATGATCTGTTGAGCGAGGATTTCCTCAGTTGGCAGTTCTCCCCGGCTTAGGTAAGCCAAATAGGGGACCATCCAATCAGGGATAGCGTGGACATCAGCCACTAGAGCCGCCTCCGGGTCAGGAATAGCCAAGTCCTCCTCTGTTGGTAACTTGACAGACGGGTTGTGCTAAACATCCAGGAACACATTGGGTGGCACTAGCTTGCGCTGAGAACCCAAGCGAGAGAGTGCGTCTGCCGCCTCGTTCTGCCGGCGATCAATGTGGTCAACTTGATAACCTTTGAAGTGTCAAGCAATATTTGTGACTGCCTGCCGATAAGCCGCCATAAGGGGATCCTTGGAATCCCATGTACCTGAAACTTGCTGGGCCACTAAGTCTGAGTCGCCCAAACACCTGACCCGGCTCAGGTTCATCTCCTTGGCCATCCGAAGCCCATGAAGCAAAGCCTCATATTCCGCTGCATTGTTAGTACAGGGGAACATGAGTCTCAAAACATAACCGAACTTATCTCCTCATGGGGAAGTAATCACAACTCCAGCCCCCGAGCCTTCAAGCTGCCTTGAGCCGTCAAAGTGTATGGACCAGTATGTTGTTTTGGGCTTCTCTTTGGGAGCCTGCAACTCTGTCCAATCATTAATGAAATCCACCAACGCCTGAGATTTGATTGCTGTGCGAGGCACGTATTTGAGATGATGCGGACCGAGCTCGATGGCCCACTTAGCAACCCGGCATGTCGCCTCCCGGTTCTGGATTATATACCCAAGAGGTGCTGAGCTGACCACAGTGATTGGATGTTCGTGCAAGTAATGCTTCTGCTTGCGGCTAGCCATGAATACTCCGTAGACCAGTTTCTGCCAATGTGGATATCGCTGCTTGGACTCAGTTAACACCTCACTGATATAATACACAGGGTGCTGGACTGGATATTCCTTGCCATCTTCCTTGTGCTCTACCACAACTGCCACGCTTACCGCTTTATTATTGGCAGCAATATATAGCAACATTGGTTCCTTCTCACGAGGGGCAGCAAGGAGTGGCGGCTCAGACAACTGCTTCTTAAGGGCCTCAAAAGCCTGATCTGCAGCATCACTCCAGACGAAGTTATCTGATTTCTTAAGCAACTGGTATAACGGAATTGCCTTCTCTCCAAGCCGGCTTATGAACCGACTTAGTGCCGCAACCCGCCTAGCCAGCTTCTGCACCTCATTCAGTCTGGCCGGCTTAGCCAGGGTCGTGATTGCCTTGATCTTTTCCGGGTTAGCTTCAATGACATGCTCGGAAACAAGAAATCCCAGAAGTTTTCCTGCAGGGACACCAAAAACACACTTCTCCGGGTTAAGCTCCATCTGGTAGACACGGAGGTTGTCAAATGTTTCCTTGAGATCCTCCAACAGAGTTTCTTTCTTGCGGGACTTAACCACAATGTCATCAACATAAGCATGAACGTTCCGCCCGATCTGTTTATGAAAGCAGCTCTGGACACAATGCTGGTAAGTCGCTTGTGCACACTTTAAACCGAACGGCATGGTTGTATAACAGAAAGCTCCAAAAGGTGTGATGAAAGACGTCTTTTCCTGGTCTTCCAGCTTCATTTTGATCTGATGATAGCTAGAGTAAGCATCTAGGAAGCATAAGCTCTCACAACCAGCCGTAGCATCGATGATCTGGTCAATACGGGGCAAGGCAAAGGGGTCACTGGGACAAGCCTTATTCAGGTCTGTGCAATCAACACACATCCGCCAAGTCCCGTTTTTCTTCAGAACAAGCACTGGGTTAGCTAGCCATTCGGGATGGAAGACTTCGACGATGAACCCGGCCGCTAGGAGCCGGGCCACTTCTTCACCAATAGCTTTCCGCCTTTCCTCATTAAAACGACGGAGATACTGGCGAACTGGCTTGAACTTGGGATCCACATTAAGAGAGTGCTCATCGAGTTCTCTCGGTACACCTGGCATGTCAGAAAGTTTCCATGCAAAAATGTCCCGGTTCTCACGGATGAACTCGATGAGCGCACTTTCCTATTTGGGATCCATATTTGCCCCGATGGTGAACTGCTCAAAAGAATTGCCCGGGGTGAAATCAACTTGCTTTGTGTCTCCGGCCGACTTAAACTTGAGCAGAGGGTCTGACTCCGTTGTGGGCTTCTTCAGGGACGGCCTGTCCGACGGGTCAACATTGTCCTTATAGTACCGCAATTCCTCCGCAGCGCAAGCCGTCTCGGCGTATGCTGCATCTCCTTCCTCGCACTCGAGTGCAATCTTCCGGTTGCCTTCCACTGTGATGGTTCCCCTTGGTCCTGGCACCTTCATTTTCAGGTAAACGTAACACGACCGTGTCATGAAATGCGTATAAGCCGGCCGGCCAAATAAGGCGTGGTATGGGCTCTTAAGCTTAACCACCTCAAAGGACAGGAACTCAGAACGCCAGTTAGCCTCTGAGCCAAAGGCCACCTCAAGGGAAATTCTTCCCATGGGATAGGCTGACTTGCCAGGAACAATGCCGTGAAAGACTGTAGAGGACGCAGTTAACTGCTTATCGGACAGATTCATCCGCCTGAACGTGTCATAATACAGAATGTTGATGCTGCTGCCTCCGTCCATGAGCACCTTAGTCAGGGTGTAACCGCCGACTTGTGGCACAACCACCAGAGCCAACTGGCCAGGGTGATCGAGGAGGATTGGATGATCCGCCCTGCTCTAGGTAACCGGCTGCTCGGACCAGTTGAGATAATAGGGAACTGCTGACTCAACTGTGTGGGCGGCTCGTCGTTGTACCTTCCGATCCCGTTTGCAGGTGCTGGTGGTGAAAACATGATACTGCCCACTATTTAACTGTTTCGGGTTACTCTGAAACCCTGTCGCACCAGCCTGGTGCTGATTCCCCTGGTTGTTCCGCTGATTGCCGCCTCCAGTGTTACCAGCCCCCTGGAACCCGCCGCCTTGACCACTGTTCCCTTGGAAGCCGGGTCCTGCGAAGGGCCCTTGCAAGCCGGCGCCTGAGAAGCCGGGTCCCTGGTTGGCGGGTTGTCCGCCGTTGCCGCCCCCATTATGATGATTCTGGAAGACCCGCTTGGCAAACTCTTGCATGACATAGCAATTTTCCCAGGAGTGACTGGACGGCTTACCATTGTAACTGTGTTTCGGACAAGGAGCCTTGAGAGCTTCCTCGTAAGTGAGAGGGCGATTACCAGACTGCCTCCTTGAACCGTCATTCTGCCGCTGACCTTTGTTCTCTGTGTTTGTGTTCGCCACCAGATCGGAACTACCGTTGTTGTTCTACCCGTTACTACTGCTCTGCTGGTGGCCCTTGCCACCGCCTTTCTTGTCCTTACCGGCTTTATCCTCATCAGACGGCGGGTCTTTAGTATTGTCAGACTCCGCGTACCGGGTTAAGACATCCATCAGATCACTCATATCTTGGGTTTTTCTCTTGAGTCGCCCTAGTTTCTGGACCAGTTGCTGAAACTTGCATGTTCGCTCTAGAACAAGCACTGCCTGAGCCGCCGAGATGCTGTCAGAACTGTGTATAACCTCTGTAACCCGGCGAGCCCAATGGTGTGCCGACTCATCATCGCGCTGAACACATCGTTACAGATCAACAATGGTGGTTGGCCTTTTACAGGCTCCCTGGAAGTTTTTGATGATGCGCTCCTTCAGCTCCTGCCACGTGTTGATGGAATTCACCGGTAGGTTTTTCATCTAGGTGCGAGCGGGGCTCTCCAACATCAGAGGTAGGTAACGCGCACACACTGACTCACTTGCGCCCAACAAGTCCATTGCCAGCTCATAACTTTCGATCCACTCGGTGGGCTCCAGGTTCGCTGTATAGTTAGGAACCTTGCGAGGCCCTTTGAAATCAGGGGGTATGCGCGCCTCTCGCAGGGCTGGTATTAAACGTGGAGTTCCGATCATGCGGCTTGAAGAGCCCCCAGGTCGGCCATCCGTCGGGGTTGCTACGGGCGGGCGATGCACTTCCGGCGGGTTAACATCCGGCGGCGGGTTGACTCTCACTGGCGTGTTGACGTGTGCCGGCGGGTCGCGCCCTGCACGCGCGTTTTCCTCCTCCCACGCTCGAAGAACTCGAGACGCCTCCGCAACGTATTGCGGGATCCTAGGTTGGTGTTGTTCTGCCAGCGGCTGGGCGGCTCTCCTGCGATGCGCGCTGCTGGAGACTGCTGGCGACTCTGGATGCTGGCTCCTGGTATGGCTCTGGTGAGGGGTTGAGTGAAGACGGTGCTGGCTATGCGAGTAGTTGGCCTGCTGCACTACTGCTGTCTTGAGCATTGCAATAGCATTCCTGGCCTCTGTCTGAATCAGGCCGTCCCCCTCAATCAAAATAGCTGCCAAGTTGTGGGTCGCTGCCAGCACATTATCAACCGGGTTAGAGTAGTGTCCAATTGGGGTCTGGAACTGGTGAGACGACGGCTGCTGCTGTTGGTCTGGCGTGCGTTGTTGGGCCGGCTCCCGCTGCTGAACCGGCTGTTGCAAAGGCGCCTCTCCCGTGGGGATGACTCCAGCCCACGGGTTCGTCAGAGCCGGCGGTGTGGTGAACAGCTGGGTCGGCTCGAGATTGGCCGGAAGCCGGCTCTGATGACGCCTCCGGTGGACAAGTTCTGACTCGGCCTGTCGGCGACTTAGGTAACTCGCCTCCTCCTCCAGACGCTGCCGCTCCTCGGCAATCCGGGCATGTTCCTGTACCATGCGGGCATTCTCCGCATTGATGTCCTCTTGGATCTTGGCCATCTGCTCGCGACACTTCGTGATCTCTGTGTTGCGCGCGGTTGCGTTCTCCGCAGTGACCGGCTCGGTCAACAGGGCTGCGAGCGTGGTCATCAAGTCCGCGAGTGCCTGAACCCCAGTTTTCTGAGAGCCGGTGGCCGACATACCGGCTCCTCCTAAGCCGGCAAGGATGTTGTTCTGCCCAGATGTTGGATTGACCAGGTCATGCACCGGATCTTGCCTACCCGCCATGTATACCACCGCGAAGCGAGGCGGCTCTAGGCTCTCTGGAAAGACATCGTCCGTGTGCCCAAGCCTTCCAGCATGCGGAGGAAGGATTGACACGGTTTCTCCCGCCGAGGACTCGCTGTCAGATTGGACGAGCGTATCATCTTCAGACAGGGAGTTCTCCGACAAGGCCACCCCTTGGGTGAAACCTACGAAGACATGGTTCCGGGCGGCTTGACGCGGGGCAGGTCTCGCCTGACTCGGCCCAGCGTGGCGTGCCGACTCAACACCGGCGATACTCTCCAACCCGGCGGCCGACTCGCCGACCACGCCAATGAAGGTATGGATTTTGCTGAAGGGGACCCGGTACCCGTACTCAATCGAGTCGGCGTCGGGGCCCCAGTATGAATCGTTGATGTAGAACTTCCCACGGCGGCTCTTGGTCATCATGCCAACCGCGTACTTCCCGAACCCTGGAAGAGATCCCGCTAAGAACTCAACTCCACCGTGCGTGAGCCCCACGGTGGGCGCCAACTGTCGTGGTTTTAACACGGCAGATGCCCTTGTGAAAGGATTTAGAGATGAGGCCATCGCACAAGTGTGGAAGCTTAACGGGGTTGATCAGGAATGAGAATACGCCGGGTTACCCAGGTTCGGCCCCTCACGGTGGAGGTAAAAGCCTACGTCATGCTTGATTATATTGCTGTAGATCTCGATTACAAGGATGCGGAATCGCTAACCTAGCTCTCGAGGAGGTTGTAACTTAGTATTTTTCGTATAGGTGCTCCCCTTTATATATACAGGTTGAACCCTAGATTACATGAGAGTCCGGGTCGTTCTTTGACCCGTCTCCTACTCTGCCCTACTTGTCCTCCAAGTCGGCCTTCACGCCATTCCCCTTTTCATGAGCCGACCCATTGCCTAAGCTGGCCTATCCTCATCAGGCCTCGTCAGAGCCGGCCCATCAAGAGTCCTTCAGCCCCGCAGTGAGCTGACCCGCTGAGCAAGCTCTATGGCCGGGTTATCACTCTGCCGGGTCTATGTGTTGGTAAATATCCCCTACACCCTTCGAGCCCGACGCAGCCATCGCCGCCGCCTCGTCGTAGCACGCGGCCACCGGCAACCGTTCGCTGCGCCGTCATGTCCAGGAGCTCCCTGGCGCCCGAGGAATGACGCCATCGATCGCTTCCTCAACTATGGTCATCGCGCGTCTTCACCGGCGATCTACACCACCTCAACCTCTCCCGCTCCACCGATCTCACCTACGGCTCCGCCGTGAGCCCCCGCTTCTTCTCGACCTCCCCTTGCTCCTTCTCGTGCTCCATAGGTTAGCTCCCGTAGAGCACCGCCGTCACCGCCGTCAGACGTCGTCGTTCTGGTCACCTCCGGCCGCCCTAGCCAGTGCCCAAGCCATCTTCGGACGTGGCTCGATGCACCCGTTCGAACGGTGGTCTCTGCGCGCCAATTGGCTGCCGAAGCCGCGTTTTCGGTGGGCTCCCGCGTCTCCGCACGTCTCTGTGGCCTCGCCGGAGCGCGCGCCGGCGTTTAAACGCCGGTGGGGCCCGCGTGTCAATTAGTTAGCACTAACCCGGGCCTAAACAGCCACTAACAAGTGGACCCACTACTGTAGCGATTAGGTTTAACACTAATTAACCCTGTAAGCTAATCACCCAGTGACAGGCTAGGCCCACTGGCTAAATTAGTTAATTAAATAAACAAAATCATAGTTAAACTAACAGTGGCTCACATGTGGGTCCACTGGGCCCAGTTGACCCAGTGAAATGCTGACTGGGCCGGTCCCAGCCACTGACATGTGGGTCCCACTGGACCCACTGTCCAGTCAACGTTGACCCAGTCAACTGCTGACTGTGCAGTTGACTGGGCCCACTGTCGGCCACACATGCACATTTCTGGGTACACTTCTGTGTACCCATAGCAATTTATATTTAAATGATTTTCGAATTAAATTAATTTCAGAAATTCCAGAATATTATTAAAACTTTAAAAAATCATATAAAATAAACCGTAACTCGGATGAAAATAATTTATATATGAAAAATGATCAGAAAAATATGAAGAATCCGAATATGCCCTCCACATACCTGTCACATGCCTCTAACATACTAAAAGTTGAACATTTGCTACCGAAACCGCTAAATGAATAGTGTTTGGAGCTGGGAAAATATTCCCGAATATTTTCCCGCTCCGTTTAAAATACCTAGCTCTGCGTTAGGGCACCCCTAGCACATCCTATTGCCATGCCAAACATCTGTGTGTATTGTTTGCTTTATATTTACTGTTTCTTCCCCCTCTTCTCTCCGGTAGACTCCGAGTCCGACGCTGCCCCTGTGATCGACTACGTCACCGACGACCTTGCTTCTTTTTCAGCAGAGCTTCCAGGCAAGCAAACCCCCTTGATCATTCCTATATCACCTATTCCTTCTTCCCCATGTTTGCATTAGATTTTGCTACTGTAATTGATTGCTCCTATTCTGATGCATGGCCTGATGTTGTAACCTGCTGTTGATACTTTACCTGTTGTCCTAAATGCTTAGTATAGGCTGGTTAGCGATCCATCAGTGACCCTACACCCTTGTCCGTGTTGCCCCGCTTTATTACTGGTGCCCCGATCATTGTGATCGATGTACAGGGACTGACACAGCACCGCACCCCCCTTAGTTGTACGACTCTGCAGAACTACTATCGACTGCCGAGGGTGATACCTCCTACCTCACTCTTGATGACATCTCTGTAGCGTACCTAGTCGGTTGTGGGTTACCGAGGGTGATTCCTCTTTCACCACCTCCGGTGAAGCCTCTGTCGTGCAACCCCTCAAGTGAGGACCCATCGAGGGTGATTCCTCCAGGTTCACCTTGACGGTTACATCAAGTGGGAATCCATCGAGGGTGATTCCTTGGATTACCCTCTTGATGTTATAGACACACAGTTACCTTTAACTGTTCCCCCCATGTACTATTATTGCGGGACTGAAGGGACAGGCGGTACCACCCCGGTACAGGTGGACCTGAGTTCCCGACAGTCCCTTGTGGAGTTGGGTTGACCTGGAGGGTACCCGCGAGATAATTACGAGGCGCGGCCGGGCAGGCAGAGACCTCCCTAGAGAGGGATGGGCCTGACCCTTGTTGCACTTCCTCGAGACGGGGTGACAGGAGTACTGATCGTCACCGTGAGCTCCTAATAATTCACTAACGGATTTGGGTATTTGATCTGAGTTGGCCACTGGCCTATACGCACTACCACCACGTGGGATAATGGTTTAATGGGGCCCTCTGCATCGTATGTATCAGCCGAAAGCTCTGTCAGATGTCCAGTTCAGCATTGTGGGCTTGTCGGGCCAATGCCATCCAGGATGAGGTGGTGCTCGTCCCGGCTCGTCGCATAACGACCCGGAGTGCAAAGGGCGATGGGCCGAAGACCCCTGAGCGCTTAGGATGTAGACCGGCGGGGACCTCTCTGTTGAGCCTAGGTAGGACTACGTCATGTCGATCAGCCGAGGCCGGGCATGACCCGGAAAAGTGTGTTGGGTAACAGTAGTGCACCCCTGCAGGGAAGTTATCTATTTGAATAGTCTTGTCCACGGTAATAGGATGCTTGCAGGGAAGTTATCTATTCGAATAGTCGTGTCCATGATAATAGGACGCTCAGTGTTGTATCCCGATCGACTACAACTTGAACTGAATACATGTTACTTTAATTGTAAGCTCCGGGGTCGCTTTCTCGCAGGGAGTCGAGGAAGGATCTCTAGGCTTTGCTACTACATGCTTGTCATTTTATGTTATACTACTAATCTGCACTCTTCTAATGCTGCAAGACGCTGCAAGATGCTAGTCTTTGATAGGCTAGGCCTTCCCCTCTATTCTGGCATTTCTGCAGTTTAGTCCACAGATACAGCCCCTTCATTTGATACCGATGCATACTTAGCAGATCTGATGTAAGTCTTGCGCGTACTTTGGATAAGTACTAACGGTTGCTTTGCTACCTCTTTTTCCCTCTACCCGTTTGCTGCGACCAGATGGCGGAGCCCTGGAGCCAGCTGTTTCCGCCGATGACTACTACTACCCCGACGGAGCTTACTTCTACGTGGAGACCGACGACCAGGAGTAGATAGGAGGCTCCCAGGCAGGAGGCATGCGCCTTTTCGATCTAGTTGTCGTTGTTATGCTCAGCCTTCTTAAGGCAGCCTTGTCTAATTATGTCTGTACTCAGATATTTGTTGCTTCCGCTAACGCTTGTACGTGAGCTTATGTATTCGAGCCCTCGAGGCCCCTGGCTTGTAATATAAAGCTTGTATTATTTCATTTTTGTGTCTAGAGTTGTGTTGTGATATCTTCCCGTGAGTCCCTGGGCTTGATCGTCCGCATTTGCGTGTATGATTAGTGCACGGTCGGGCCAGGGGCGTCACATCTTTTTACCCTTAATAGCAACGATACATACGTGTCATGTCCCTTTCTATCACTGGGATTGAGCACCGCAAGATCGAACCCATTACAAAGCACCTCTTCCCATGGCAAGATAAATCAATCTAGTTGGCCAAACCATATCAATAGATCGGAGAAGAAATATGAAGCTATAATAATCATGCATAAAAGAGATCAGAGAAGACTCAAATAATATTCATGCATAATCTGATTATAAACTCACAATTCATCGGATCCCAACAAACACACCGCAAAAAGTGATTACATCGGATAGAACTCCAAGAACATCGAGGAGAACATTATATTGAACATCAAAAAGAGAGAAGAAGCCATCTAGCTACTAACTATGGACCCGAAGGTCTGTGGTAAACTACTCACGCATCATCGGAAGGGCAGCAAGGTTGATGGAGAGCCCCTCCGTGATCGATTCCCCCTCCGGCGGAACACTGAAAAAGGCCTCCAAATGGGATCTCTCAAGAACAGAAACTTGCGGCGGCGGAAAAAGTATTTCGTGGACTCCTCTGTTGGTTTCCCGATTTCTGGGAATTTATAGTGGTGGAATTAGGTCAAAATAGTTAGAGGTGGGCCCACGAGGCATCTGGGTGCGCTTGCCCCCCCCCCAGGCGCGCCCTGGTGGCTCGTGGCCACCTCCAGGGTCTTCTGGCCTCCTCCCGAAGCTTCTAGTGTTTATCTTGTCCAGAAAAAAATCTCCAAAGAGTTTCGTTGCATCTGGACTTCGTTTGGTATTGATATTCTGTAAAACCAAAAATAGGCAGAAAACAGCAACTGGCACTGGGCACTAAGTTAATAGCTTAGTCCCAAAAAATGATATATAATTTCTGTAAATGTATATAAAAACATCCAAGATTGATAATATAACATCATGGAACAATCAAAAATTATAGATACGTTGGAGACGTATCAGCATCCCCAAGCTTAATTCCTGCTCGTCCTCGATTAGGTAAATGATAAAAACAGAATTTTTGATATGGAATGCTGCCTATCATATTCATCATTTTTTCTTTTCTTTTATGGCATGGACATTGGACTTGAATGATTCAAAGCAATAGTTTATAGTTTGACATGAAGATATAAATACTCAAGCATACTAACAAGCAACCATGTCTTTCAAAATATCAACACTAAAGAAAGTTATCCCTAGCCCATTATGCTCAATCATTGATCCATTCATGAAACACACTCAAATATTAGCTACATACAATGCACAAGTATGACAATAGTGCTCTCTAGTTGGTGCTTTATAAGAGAAGATGAAGACTCAAATAAAAATAAAAATTGCATAAAATTAAATAGATAGGCCCTTCGTAGAGGGAAGCAGAGATTTGCTAATGTTTATTTTGAAAATTAGAGTTGGCACACGCAAATTTACATGGAACGGCATGGCAATACCGCATATAGGTAGGTATGCTGGACTCATTTGGCACAACTTGGGTTTAAAGAGTTTGGATGCACAAGCAGTATTTCCGCTTAGTACAAATGAAGGCTAGCAAATAGATTGAGAAGCAACCAACAAAAAAGTGAAAACGGTCATAAACATGCATTGAACATAACTAACACCGAATAATGCACCATAAGTAGGATATAATTTCGTTGCATAACTATTGACTTAACGTGCATGCATAGGGAATCACAAACCTTAACACTAATATTCTTACTAAATCATAATTACTCACTAACATGACTCACATATTATCATCTCCATATCGCAAAACTATTGCAAGGAATCACACTTATCATATACAATGATCTATATGAATTTTTTTATTATATCCCTCCTGAATATTCATCACTTTGGGACCAAATTCATATCTTGTGCAAATTACCGTTACTATCATCAACTCTCAAAAAGATTTAAGTGAAGCATGGGAGTGCAAATATTTCTTCAAAATTTTAATCTTATCAAGTCTCAAAATAATATAAGTGAAGCATGAGAATTTATTTCTTCAAAAATTTAATCTTATCAATTCTCAAAATAATATAAGTGAAGCATGAGAATTTATTTCTTCAAAATTTTAACCTTATCAATTCTCAAAATAATATAAATGAAGCATGATAATTCATTTCTTCAAAATGTAGCCACCACCGTCCTCAAAAAGATTTAAGTGAAGCACTAGAGCAACTGCCTAGCTCAAAATTTTTAAGTGAAGCACATAGAGTATTCTAACAAATTATGATGAACGTGTGGCTCTCTCAAATAGGTGTGTTCAGCAAGGATGATTGTGACAAACTAAAAGGCAAACAAAGCAAAGACTCATATAATACAAGACGCTCCAAGTAAAACACAAATCATGTGACGAATAAAAATATAGCTCCAAGTAAAATTACCGATGGTTGGTAGAAGAAAGAGGGGATGCCTTCCGGGGCATCCCCAAGCTTAGATGCTTGAGTCTTCCTTGAATATTACCTTGGAGTGCCTCGGGCATCCCCAAGCTTAGGTTCTTGCCACTCCTTATTCCTTCATCCATCGTGATCTCACCCAAAACTTGAGAACTTCAATCACACAAAACTCAACAAAACCTTCGTGAGATCCGTTAGTATAACAAAATAAATCACTACTTTAAGTACTGTTGCAAACCCATTCATATTTTATTTTTGCATTAGACCTACTGTATTCTAACTTCACCATGGCTTATACCCCCCGATACAATCCATAGTTTCATCAAAACAAGCAAGCAACATATCAAAAACAGAATCTGTCAAAAACAAAACAGTCTGTAGCAATCTATTTAAAATCCATACTTCTGTAACTCCAAAAATTCTGAAACATTAGGACAACGTGGGAAATTCATATACCAATACTGTGTAAAAATTTCAGATTTTTCTGATTCTCCAGTACAGAACCAAAATTCCAGCACTGGACGCAAAACTTTCTGTTTCCCAAACATCATCAATTATACTATCTTCCAAATCATCCCAAAGGCTTTACTTGGCACAAACACTAATTAAAAACACAAAAACACAATCATAACAGTCGTATAATTGTGAAAACACACAATAATAGAAAGAAAGGGTAAAAAATTATTTTATTCATTGGGTTGCCTCCCAACAAACGCTATTGTTTTATGCTCCTAGCTAGGCATAATGCATGGTTTCAAGTATTGTCATCTTTCAAGTTGACTCCATAAGTGGCCCTCATAATTGATTCATATGGTGCTTTAATTATTTTCCTAGAGAAGTGTTCCATACCCTTTTTTAATGGAAATTGAAATTTTATATTCCCTTCTTTCATGTCAATAACGGCACCTATGGTTCGTAAGAACGGTCTACCAAGTATTATGGGGCAAGAAGAATTGAATTCAATGTCAAGTACAATAAAATCAATAGGTACATCGCTATTTAATGTTTTTACCTCTCCAAACCCACTTTTAGCAATTTTCTTATCAAGGTTTTCACCCTCCGAATTATGGGAACGTCTTATAGCTAAAGTTGACTCTTCTTCAGTCCCCTTTTCATCAAGTTTTATATTGCTAAACAAAGAATCAATAGATGAAACACCAATCATTTAAATATCCTCATCATTACTACGATAAAAACCAGGAGGAATCGCTTTTTCTAAAAATTCTCGTTTAGCTTTTAGCATGGCGGTTCTTTTCTTACTCTCATCCATGGAGACATATAAAGCTTTAATTGATTCATTAATATCAATTTTTGGTGGCAAAATTTTAGTCTTAAGATTTTCCACATCATGAATAATTCTATCAATGCTCCTAGATATATCATCAAGTTTACTCAATTTTTCTTCTATTGTAGTGTTGAAAACTTTTTAAGCATTAATAAATTCTTTAATATTACTTTCAAAATCAGAGGGCATCCTATTATTATTATTATAAGAATTACCATAAGGATTTCCATAATTATTAGAGGAATTTCCAGGAAGCGGTCTAGGATTGAAATTACCTCTATAAGCATTATTATTAAAATTGTATCGCGAGACAAAATTCGCATCAATAGCATCATTATTTTGCTCAATCAAAGTGGACAATGGCACATCATTAGGATCAATATGAGCATTTTTACTAGCAACCAATTTCATAAGCGCATCAACTTTATCACTCAAGGTACTAATTTCTTCAACAGAATTCACTTTTTTACTAGTAGGAACACTTTCAGTATGCCGTTGTGAATAATTTGCCATAATATTATCTAGCAAATTAGTAGCTTCCCCAAAGTAATTTCCATAAAAGTACCACCCGCGGCGGAATCTAAAAGATTTCTAGAGACAAAATTTAATCCCGCATAATTTTTTTGTATGATCATCCATAAATTTAAACCATGAGTAGGGCAATTTCTTATCATTAATTTCATCCTCTCCCAAGATTGGGCAACATGTTCATGATCAAGTTGCTTAAAATTCATAATTTGATTTCTAAGAGAAATAATTTTCGCGGGAGGAAAATACTTGGTAATAAAAGCATCTTTACACCTATCCCAAGAATCGATACTGTTTCGTGGTAAAGATGAAAACCAAATTTTTGCACGATCCCGCAATGAGAATGGGAATAATTTTAATTTCATAATATCATTATCCACATCTTTTTTCTTTTGCATATCACACAATTCTACGAAAGTGTTAAGATGGGATGCAGCATCTTCATTAGGACTACCAGAAAATTGTTCTTTCATAACAAGATTTAGCAAGGTGGCATTAATATCACAAGTCTCCGCACTAGCGGTTGGAGAAGCAATTTGAGTACTAATAAAATCATTATTATTAGTATTGGAAAAATCACATAATTTGGTATTTTCTTGAGACATCGTGACTACGCAAACAAGATAACAAGCAAGCAAACAAGCAAACAAGAAAAGGCAAACTGAAAATATTTTTGTATTTTTGTAAAAACATTTTAGAAGTGGGGGAGATGAAAACGAGAGGCAAATAAATAAATCCAAAGAGATGAGAGTTTATGCAAAGGTACTTGATAGATGTTGATGATGTCTCCCCGGCAACGGCACCAGAAATTCTTCCTACTACTTGTAGCTTGCGTTGGTATTTTCCCCGAAGAGGAAGGGATGATGCAGCACAGTAGAGGTAAGTATTTTTCTCAGTTATGAAACCAAGGTTATCAATCCAGTAGGAGAATCACGCAACACCTCGTTAGCAGTACCTGCACACAAACAACAAATCCTTGCACCCAACGCAAACGAGGGGTTGTCAATCCCTCGGCGGTCAATTGCAAGATTAAATTGTATGGAGATAGATAGATAGATTAAACAAAAATTTAAAATAAAATAAATAAGATAAAATTGCAGCAAGTATTTTTAGTGTTTTAGTAATTTGATAGAGGTAGACCCGGGGGCCATAGTTTTCACTACAGGCTTCTCTCAAGAAAATAGCATACGGTGTGTAGACAAATTACTGTTGGGCAATTGATAGAAAAGCAAATAATCATGACGATATCCAAGGCAATGATCATGTATATAGGCATCACGTCCGAGACAAGTAGACCGACTCCTGCCTGCATCTACTACTATTACTCCACACATCGACCGCTATCCAGCATGTATCTAGTGTATTAAGTCCATAAGAACGAAGTAATGCCTTAAGCAAGATGACATGATGTAGACAAAGTAAACTCACGCATGAATAAACCTCATCTTTTACCCTTAATAGCAACGATACATACATGTCATGTCCCTTTCTGTCACTGGATTGAGCACCGCAAGATCTAACCCATTACAAAGCACCTCTTCCCATGGCAAGATAAATCAATCTAGTTGGCCAAACCAAATCAATAGATCGGAGAAGAAATACGAAGCTATAATAATCATGCATAAAAGAGATCAGAGAAGACTCAAATAATATTCATGAATAATCTGATCATAAACACACAATTCATCCGATCCCAACAAACACACCGCAAAAAGTGATTACATCGGATAGAACTCCAAGAACATCGAGGAGAACATTGTATTGAAGATCAAAAAAAGAGAAGAAGCCATCTAGCTACTAACTATGGACACGAAGGTCTGTGGTAAACTACTCACGCATCATCGGAAGGGCAGCAAGGTTGATGGAGAGCCCCTTCGTGATCGATTCCCCCTCCGACGGAACACCGGAAAAGGCCTCCAGATGGGATCTCTCGAGAACAGAAACTTGTGGTGGCGGAAAAAGTATTTCGTGGACTCCTCTGTTGGTTTCCCGATTTTTAGGAATTTATAGTGGTGGAATTAGGTCAAAATAGTCAGAGGTGGGCCCACGAGGCACCAGGGTGCGCCTGCCCCCCCAGGCACGCCCTGGTGGCTCGTGGCCACCTCCAGGGTCTTATGGCCTCCTCCCGAAGCTTCTAGTGTTTATCTTGTCTAGAAAAAAATCTCCAAAAAGTTTCGTTGCATTTGGACTTCGTTTGGTATTGATAATCTGTAAAACCAAAAACAGGCAGAAAACAACAACTGGCACTGGGCACTAAGTTAATAGGTTAATCCCAAAAAATGATATATAATTGTTGTAAATGTATATAAAAACATCCAAAATTGATAATATAACAGCATGGAACAATCAAAAATTATAGATACGTTGGAGACGTATCAGTCGCCGTGGTGCAATGGGAATTCAGATCGTCTGCAGCGCGAGCTACGCGTCGGAACCGAGCTTTATTGTCGATGTCGGAATCTTCGTCGCCGGCTCGACTGGTCACCTCGGCTGGACCGAGGACTGCGCTCTGCGTCGGATCATCAAGATCGACGGATACTTTCATCATCATCTACTCCGATCTCTATCAAGATCTTGGGGGAATCATCCATGGAGCTCGGGGGCTCGACGTTAACATCGTCCTCAGGCGACGGTGCAGTTTTTCTAGACAGCGGATTCGTGTTCGTCGTCCCTGCCTCCTCGAGCATCGCTTTGACGATTGCTTTAGTGGAATTGTGCGGAATTGAGTCTAGAACAACCCTGTAAAATTTCATCGCGTTCCGATAGAGGAATCTCCGGCGATCTTCGATATACCGGAGCCCTGTCGAATCTGGACGGGAATCCGGACGTGTTTAGGGCGAGGAGTCCAGCAGTTAGCTCGGACATCTGTTGGAATATCCAACCGTTCATCGGCTGCGGAATTCCCATATCGACCACCCCTCAAATTTGAGCTCGATCCGACCGTTCAAACTCCGGGAAACGTCCGATGAGTGCATCAATTTTCGGATCTGTTTTCTGCGCGAAAACGAATCCGACCCGAGTTCATCTTTCTTCATGAACGAAGTATTGGACATCCTTTTTGGAGGAATTTTTCCTAGGGTATTGTGTGATTTTTCAAACACGTGCCACACATTTTGAATATTTTCCGAGGTGATCTTCACCGTCGCGCTGATATCATACCGGCCCGACCATGTTGCTCCACGGCTGCCGACCTGCGCCAGCATCGACTGCGCCGTCACTTCATCGAGCCGATGACAACCACCTCGGACCGTCACCTCGGCAAGCCGACCAAGAGTTCGGCATCGTGGAAGAAAAATAATCGTCAAGACAAGATCGCCGCCTGTGACACCCTGGTTTTTGGCAACCTTTTCTTTTCAAAATCTTTCTGGCTTTATTTCCAATTTGGATGGATTTTGAATCTTTTCAGTTGACTTTGGACTTATGAATTTCTCTGAGTGATCCCAAGCCCTCTGTAACACCCAGTTTGTCTCTAGGTTCTGGGATCACCTGCAGCAGGCCTTAGGGACACAGCTGGTTTTCAGCACAGCATATCACCCATAGACCGGAGGACAGACAGAACGGGTAAATCAAATATTGGAGGACATGCTGAGAGCATGTGTGCTTACTTACGGAGTCAGCTGGGAAGAAAGTTTGCCATATGCGGAATTTTCATACAACAACAGTTATCAAGCCAGTTTAAAAATGTCACCTTTCGAAGCCCTATACGGACGAAGATGCCGTACCCCACTCAATTGGTCCGAGACCGGAGATAGCAGAATCTTCGGCCCGGAAATTCTCAAAGAGGCAGAAACAAAAGTGAAAATTATTCAAGACAGACTGAGAGCAGCTCAGAGCCATCAGAAAAGTTACTACGACCAAAAACACCGCCAGATCAGTTTTGAGCCCGATGAATACGTGTACCTCAGAGTATCTCCAATGAGGGGACTACAGAGATTTAAGGTCAAAGGAAAACTGGCACCGAGATTTATTGGACCGTTCAGGATAATTGCAAGGAGAGGCAAGGTTGCCTATCAACTGGAGCTGCCAGCAGAACTATCGGATGTTCATGATGTGTTTCACATTTCACAACTATGGAGATGTGTCAGTAACCCAGAAAAGCAAGTCCAACATCAAAACCTGGATATCCAACCAGACCTTACATATAGAGAACGGCCTATAAAGATTTTGGAGGAGTCTGAACGGAGAACCCGACAGAGCGTGATAAAATTTTACAAAGTTCATTGAAGTAATCACACCGAGGAAGAAGCAACACGGGAAAGAGAGGATCACCTGAGGGCTGAATATCCGTACCTGTTTGAGGGACAGCTGAAATCTCGGGGACGAGATTTTTCTTAAGGGGGGTAGGTGTTGTAACACCCCAAAATTTTCTCTCTGAATTTTTCAATTTTTTTATTAAAAGAAAACACTTTGAATTATTTTGACCCAATTCTTTTTCTTCTCTTTCTTCTGTTCTGATATTCATTTTTAATTTTTATTGGGTTCCAAAGCTTTCAAATGGTTCTGTTTTGGAAGGTTTAATTATTTGGAAAATTATTTTGGGGGATCACAACCAACTTTCATTTAGAAAAGTTTTGGAATAATGAATATTATTCCATAGGAGTAATCATTTCACTTCTTTCTAGCACTTCTAGATTCTTCCTATAATTTTTCTACCACTCCTAAATTATCCCTCAAGTCACTCACACCTTTTAGGACAGTATCCAACCCCTTTCTACCTTACAAAAATATTTCTGCAATATTTGTTAAATTCCAAAGTTGGAGTTTGAATTATCCATAGTTTCTTGGAATTACAAAGGAACTATATTTTCTGCAATTCTTCTACCTCCACCAAAATTTCCCCAACAACTAGACAGTACCCAAAACCCATTTCACCAAAAACATTGGGTTCCACAATTCAAAAATTTCAAATTTCATTCAGTTCAATTTTGGACCAGAAACAATCTCTCTGATACAAACCTATTTTTAATAGCTCCAAAAATTCTGAAACTTTGCCAAGCCCTTTTATTTGCATCAACACCTCACCACAAAAATTCCCCAAAAATCCTAAAATGCCTAGACCTCTCTGTCATTTCATCAAACACGTGGCATGCACACTGTTCATCCCTGTCAAAGTTCAGTTAACTGAACTGGGTTCAGTAACAGAGGCGATCGACGCCGTGCTCCTCACTCCAAAACCACCCCTTCTCATCCACGCCTCTCCTAGTCATCATTGAGCCGCCGCAACTCCCCTGGTCAGTAACTCCACCGACGATACAGTAGCTGGCCAGTGCAGCTGCCCCCGATCTCATCCGCGGCGGCCGAGCGGATCGGCTAGACCCCGCCCGCCATCTTCACTCCTCCTACTGCTCCCTCCACCTAATCCTCCTCCACGCGTCGATCCTCTCCGTGTCTCCGCGCCGACCACACCGTCCAAAACCCCCCTGGAGCCCACTGTCAGTCGCCGGAGCCGGTAATCGCCGCCGCACCCGTACGGGCGCCTCGCCGCGGATAAGGCCGTAGAGCCCGAATCCATCCGCACCGGTGCTTCTGGAGTTCTCCCTTGACCTCGCTGATCATGCGCTAAGCCCAGCAGCCGTCCAAACCAACTTCGGCGGCCGGAGTAACTCCGGCGTCAGCCGCAAGCTACTGGCCTCCCCCGATCAACTATAAATAGGCCCCCCCCCCCCGAGCTCCATTCTCTCCTCGTACCACCTACACCACACCCGAATCGACCTCCCCTGCACTCATTCGACCTCGAGGAGGTCGTCTCCCTCCACTCCGATCACCGAGCCGCCGGCAACCTCCCTGATCAGTTCATCGCATATACTCCACCTCCATCGCTCAAACTCTGCCAGTAGTCTCAAATCACACCCGAATATCGATCCCGCGCTCCAATTTGACCACCCGAGCTCCCTCCGGCGAGTCCCGAATACACCCGAATCGCCGTCCGCCGCCGTCGACGTCGCCGCCGTTCAGGTGCTCGCCGGCGACCACCACCACTTCCCTCCGAAGCGGAACTCCACCCTGAACACATCCCGACCACCGCCAACTTCCAGAACCCCGGCGATCGCCGCCGCCCTCTATGCACGCGCGCGAGCGCTTTCGAATTCAAACCTGAACACATCCCATGCTGGGGTCCACCCGTCAGCGTTTTATTCTTTTCCGGTGAAAACAAAAAGCGTATTCTGCGGTTTACGCCTTCTCCGCTGAAAGGCGTATAACGCCCGAAGCGTTTTTCTTTTTTCCTGTTTAAACCGAAAGCGTATTCTCCTCTTTACGCTTTCCACGCTGGGAAGCATATTCTCTCCCGAAGCGTTTTCTTTATAAACGCACAGGGACTGGCATTTTTACAGGAAAACCCCTGGAATTGAAAGTTGAATAACTTTTAAACTACAACTCCGATTGAGTTGAATCTTTTTTTGAAATTCTTATTTTTCTCTCTAGTTTTTTTTAGTATTTATTTAAAAATATTTTGAGACAAGTTTTGGTACTGTTGCCAAATTTTTAATTGGAGTTTGAATTTGAATTTTTCAGAAAAAGAAGAGGGGAACTTTGCCAGGAATTTTGAGTGTTCTCCTTCTGACTACTTTGGACAAGGCAAGCATTTTGAACTTGGGATATGGTGATTGCATTTTGCATTGCATGGTTGCATCGGTAGGAATTGCACCGTATGTGTAGTTATCGCAAGTGCATGCATGCATGGTCATATTAATTCTTGTGCATGACTTGCACTTCACTCAAGCATCTGGCATGAGGAAAGGCTGTGAGCACCAGGAGTGCAGCCCCTGCCTTGGACATGCTGGTGAGCACGGTCCTCTTGTGACACGACGGTGTCACCGTGGCTTGTGAGATATACCGGTTATAATAATAACACCTCCTGAGTCGACCTAGATCGAGTCTTGTTCCGTCACACCTAGCTAAACACCGTGCTGCCATGGGTCTTTCCGCGAGGGAAGTACGGTTTAGTAGGTTGCTAACCCCTGTCTGTGTACACACCACATAGAGGGCCATGATGAGGGTTTCCACGGCCATGGACTAAATCCCGTCATCAGGTCAGGGGCATGGGTGTATCCGGCTGGTTTGCCGAGAGGGGGGGCACCCCTTGTAATCCGCGCGTATGAATAGTGATCCCATGCTAATCGAGATTGTAGTCTCCCCGACTTAGAGTTTTTTTGAACAGTGCTTTGGGTGATTCCTGGCATCCGGAAAGTTAATCTGGTGTGTGCTGGTCAGGTGTGTTTTCAACCCAAAGACCGTAGTGGGAATTAGTCAGTGCCACGGTGTTGACTAAAGAAATCTCATACACGTGGGTAAAGAGTACACCCTCTGCAGAGTTATACCTATTCGAATAGCCGTGTCCGCGGTCAAGGACGTTAGCTGGGAAGGGTCAAGTGTCGGTCCGGTGTCGGTCTTCGGAGGAAAATAATTAATTTGAGCATCAGATATTTTGCAGAATAATACTATCTCATCACTAACACTGTCATGAATATTTTGTGATCAGGATTATGATGGTTGTGAATATTATTGTTACTATGCATATTATTTGAGGACTAACCCATTTCTCTTATTTTATTTTCCTGAGTGTCTCAGGGGCTGGCTAGACTACCCCGGGCACCCAGTTTTATTTTCAAGACCTCTCGTAGCGTCCCTCGAGTTCATGGGCGGTCCTGTCTCGCCTGACTCTCTTGTGGATACCCGTTTGGCATTTCTTTTCAAGACCTCTCGTGTCGTCGCTTGAGTTTTCGGATGGTCCTGTCTCGTTCGATTCTCTTTTAGACACCCGTTTGACATTTCTTTTCAAGACCTACCGTGGTGTCACTTTTAGTCACCCGACTGGCATTTCTTTTCAAGACCTCTCGTGGCGTCGCTTGAGTTAATGGGCGGTCTGTCTCGCTCGATACTCTTTTAGACACCCGTTTGGCATTTCTTTTAACTTTCTTGGTTTATCACTAATATTTTATTTTTATGCTCATGCTAATGTTTATTATGCCATGTTTTAAAATTTCAGTCAGCATGAGCATATCATTTAACCCATCATGAGCATATGCATTCTGTATATCTTTTGTTCATAATGTTTGCGAGTACATTCAAACGTACTCACTGGCTTGTCCATGGCTATTTCATTGGCCAGACCTGGAGGAGGACGAGCTTGCGGAAGAAGATTGCGCTAGCGAGCCCGACGCTTAGAGGAGTCCCAGTCAGTCAACCTGTGATCTTGGAGTCTGCCACATGTATCATCCGCTGCATTTCCGCTACACCAATAAAATAGTCAAGCCTCACACTAACGCTTGACTCTATTTTATTGTATCAGTGATGTCTACCACCACACCACTGTATTATTCCACCACCGTAGTATATTGGCAAGCTTGTAATAATTGTTGAGCACTCTGGTTCAACCCCTGTGTAATATAATTGTAGTGGTTATCTATATGAAGGAAGTCTACCAGTTGTTCTTGGGGCTGGTATGACTTGAGGCTCTTCTGAGATTTATCCCAGAAATGGGCCTGACACCCTCATCATCTTGCCAAAATCTTGTCACACACCTTCTGGATCAATTTCCAATTCTCAATCTTTCCCAAATATTCATGTCCTTGCTTTGGGAAAATCTGTCATCACTATGGGTTATGAAGCAACCTATAGTTTTGATGGTCAGAAAATTCCCAAATTATTACCACACCTTCTTGTCATCATCTACTCCCACAATCTTCAAAAACATTTCATGGTCCAGTACAAAATTTGGCCCAGAAAACTCAAATTATCTTCTGGATAGTACTGGCCATTTGTGAAGCAACTCATATTTTCCCAACTCAGAAAACTCTCAGAAAATTCCCTCAGATATTAGGGAACCTATCTTGCCACAATATCCAAAAATATCATCTTGTCCAAGACAAATTTTCAGCAGCAATATTCTGCCAAGTTTCTGCTCATTTTGAACCTCTTTGAAGGAAGTACCATCTAGAGGTATCCAATTGAGGTGAAATTTTTATGACAGCATCTATCCACTAAACAACCCTCCCACACCAAAATCCAGCTCTAGCAGATGAACCTGAGGAGTGCTACAAGCTCATCTTTCCTCTGGACCAGTAACAGCAGTTGTACAGGAACCCCATTCAAATCTTGATGAAAGTTTCTCAAACTCTGCCAGCTTGTAGTCCTTCCAAAGTAGATCATCCCAGCCATCTCCATTGGCTCCATCTCTAGCTCACCTCTCCTCCAGATCCCTCTCAAAGTTTCTGTCAGAAACTGTAGCTGAAGCTACACTTCGAACCAGAGTGCATCTAGTCGAGCCAGTGGCACAGAGAGACTAAGTGGTCACGGGTCGACGTGTTGGACAAGTTTTGCCAGACTTGCGTGGCCTCTAGATGCCAATGCCCGTGGTGAGCATGGCAATGGCATGCCAAAACACGCGCTCTACACCACGCCCGCGACGGATGTGATGCGTCCGGCTGCCCCGTGTGACCCTAGCTTGTCTCAGCTCGCCGACATCTTCTCCTTCCCCCACCTGGCCGTTCTGGAACTTGCCCCTCGCCGGAATCGTCCCCGGCGGCCGCCACGCATGCGGGCACTGTGGCACCTGTGCGGCCACAGTGGCTCTGCCACCCGTCATCTTCCTCCGCAAGCCGCCACTGCACGCCATAACTCCTCCTGCCCTCTCCTATCCCGTCGCCCGCGTCGAGCCAGCCAGCGCGGCGTCCTTGCGCCGGCGACATGGCCGCAGCGCATCCGAGTCCAAAAGCTCCGCCTCCTCCTATATATAGGCCTCCCCGGCCTCTCTTCGCTCCTCACGCCACTCCCTCCGCCTCATAGAGACCCCCTAAGCACCGAGCCACGACCGAGAGGCCCTCTGGCCTCGCCGCTCGCCGCAATTCCGCCGCCAATCCCCACTCCGCCATAGCCCGATTCGCTCCACCCCAGCTCTGCCCGACTCCACATTCGAGCTCACCGCACTCCCACGACTCGGCCCGACCGCTTTCCGAGCCAAATCACTACCGGAATCGCCGTCGCCGACGACCCCCGAACCAGCCGCCGCCGGAGAAGAAGAGAGCGACGCCGTCAGGCTGTCTCCGGAGACGCCACTGGTACAGGGAGGACCGCCGTCGAGTGGCCGATCCATCCCCGCAGTCGCCCGAGCTCGCCGCCGTCGCTAACTCTGGCTATCGCCATCGGTGAGCTGCCCGTGCACTGTTCTCCTCTTTTCTTTTTAATTATGACAGCTGGGGCCCGCTCGTCAGTGGCCCAGCCGCGTCCGAATCGGTACGTTAGCGAAGGCGTATTCGGAAAGTACGCCTTCGATGTGGCATGTCCAGAGAATTTAGAATTTCTGTTTAAATCCAGATTTGACCAGTAACTTTGACCATCCATAAGTCCAAATCAATTGATTCTTTTTGCTCTGGGTTTGTCTTGAGCTCCTCTATTTTCTGGTAAAATTTGGTATTTTTCCCATGCTCACAGAATTTCTGGTGAACAGAACAGTGTTATGTGACATTTTCCTTTGTATTTTAAAAATATTTTCAGAAGGAAATACTTTTGGATTTGAAGCCCAGGAGTGGACAACCCAACAGAGCAAGGCAAGCCATGTCATCCATTGCATGAAGCATTTCAATAGTGTTGGTTATTTAATTGAATTACATGCATTATTTTAATATGTGATAATTTAGGGTAATTTACTTTGATGCTTAGCTACTGCCATGTTAAGTTATTCTGGATGAATAACCCTGCTTGCTAAGTACTTGACAACACTAAACTTAATTGGTTGATCAAGTGCCACCTATCCGGACTTATCCGTGCAGCCACATTTGCCGGTATGGGACGGCCTTGACTTGGTCTGGCTTTGTGCTCTTTTATCGGTACCACCACACTAGGGAGTGTTATGCGTGCGTGCTGCCCTGATCGGGTAGACGACGATAATCCTGTGAGCCCAGTTGAGTTATTTTGCCGGCGTCCCCGTTTGGGACAGTTTAGTTTGGCCACGATGGTGGCAGGTGTCACGGGGTGACACAGGGGCCACCCAGGAGATGACCCTGGGAGGCTATGATTGTCGGTGGTACGATAGAGGAGTCACGGGTCAGGCAAGTTTCGTTGGAGCAGCCCCGGTCCACCCGAATGGGAGCAGGAGGCCAGGAGCTCCATAGTGTGGGTAAAGTGCGCAACCTTTGCAGAGTGTAAGAATCTATTCGAATAGCCGCGTCCACGGTATTGGACAGTTCGTACTAGGCCACTGATTGGTCAACCACAATAATGATAATAATGATGGAAGAACTTGTCTTATGTTCGGAAGTGCTCAGTGAATTATGAGCATTCCGAGGGTTGTGGGACAACCAGAAGAGAGTAAGTTGATATTCGATAACAGTGAGTAAGCAACTTAAGTACTTAATATGATCATTGCCATGCTATTGTTTGCTGCATTGTTTTGGTTGTCGTGAGCTTGCGAGTACATTCCAAGTACTCACTTGGCGTATCATGCCAGATGCAGGAGAAGCTGAGGACGGAGGTCCCGATGGTTCGTGCAACGCTAACTAGGCCGTGTCCCCAGCAGTGTCCCTGTGGATGGAGTTTTCCGCGCTATGTTCCACTACGCCGTAGTTCTACCTAGTAGTATCGAGGCCCTGCTATGTTCTATAAATCATGTACATATTGTCATAGCACCTGATGTGCTTCTGGCCTCGCTATCGATGTAAATTATGGGCTTGTACTCGTGATATATCAATAAAGTTCAGTTCTGTTTTGTTCCAAGTTGTTGTGTGTTTCCAGAAGACATGATCTCTGGGTTGGAAACACTGGGTAAACCGGTCCTCTGAGCCGAGGTGCCACAACGCTTGGTATCAGAGCCGCGCTGACTGTAGGACGCCCTAGTTAACCCTGTGCTAGAGCCGCGATTAGTTTAGAGTCTTGGGGTGTGCCTTGCTTGTTGCATCTGATTGCTACATGGCATGCATATAGCTTTTATTGTGCTAACCGCTGGTTTGATAAGTGTAGATAGCACCAGTTCCATACCACTACCACCATGAGCCGGCACTGTTCACTTTTCCAGTACTGCTTCGTAATGTCTGGCTTCGGCTGTATCCCAACGGCGAACACCCAGTGTACCAGGTGTTCCGAGAGAAGCTCGCTGGTTCAGTGTATGAGTATCACGCGGAGGCCTTTCTTACTGCGAGTTCAGATATTGGCAGCTACTCCCGTTCTTCCAAGGGCGAAACTTCTTCTACTCCGGAGTTGGCGATCCAGTTCACTGCGATGGAGGCTCTTACTGACTTGCGCTTCCACGAGGTCGAGATGCAGACTCATCCAGGTTTCTTTCACAACCCCACCCTGTCGCCTGCGACAGGGCGAGTCCTTTTCGCACCCGTTGACCCGGCGAATGATCGTGCTACTGGTGTTTTATCCCGTTATCTGAATGCCAGTTGCCGTATGATCACTTCACTAGCTGAGGAGCTGATTCATGCCCGAGGAGCACTTGCAACTGTTGCGGCAGCACAGTCTCCTCCTCCACCTCCATTTTCACCTGTGTATACTCCACCCGTTCCACCTTCTGAGACTCCTTCTAGCTCGTTCGGACCACCAGGCTTTTCGTCTGGTAGTCGATGTGAGACCCCGGCAGAGTGGGCCTCACTCCTAGCTACTCCAGCTGCTCCGATGTTGCGGCGTCGTGCTTCTTCTCCTTCAGAGGGAGAACCTTCCCGTCAGCGCCGTCGTGTTACCTTTGATCCGGAGGCCGAGATTCACATCATCAGCTCAGACTCCGAGACAGGATCAGACGACGAGGAGTCTTCAGTTTGCCAGTGTCAGTGCCACCCGCGCTACTAGAGTGCAGGCTTGAGTTTCAGTGCATGCATCATAGCATCCCTGCATATGTCAACTGCCGTATGAGCAGTCCTGTCATGATAATCCCCCTACTAGCTTGTCATGTATGATGTTGGGTTGCCTTGTATAATTATGTTGTTCTCTTTATCTTCTCTTTTTATTTGGTTTGTTTTCTGGTGTCACACTACCATGCTTTCCCTTATGGGTGTTGCTCATCGATTCGGTATTTTGCAATGGGAACAAATTTAGGATGAAGAGGTGTAGTACTCAAGGCGGCGATGGAACTCCCGCTCGTCGATCCGCCAGACAAGCAGGACAGTCACCAGAAGACTTACCACCTCCACCACCACAGTCACCGACCACTGATCAGATCATGAGAATGTTTGAGGAGAAAAGAAATCAAGATCTCATGGAATTTCTGAAAAGTATGCATACTATGGTGGGCCAGAATAACAATAATGGGACACACTCTAAATTGTCTGATTTTCAGCGGACCAAGCCACCCAGTTTTGGTCAGGCTGTGGATCCTATGGAAGCTGATGACTGGCTGAGGACCATGGAAAAGAAGTTGGACATAGCCCGCTGTGATGAGTCAGACAAGGTTCCTTTTGTTACTCACTACCTGGAAGGACCGGCAGCTATATGGTGGGACAATACAAAGATAATGTGGCCTTCTGGAGAAGATATTTCTTGGGAGAAGTTCAAAGAGGTATTCCGCAAGTATCATATTCCTACCGGCATAATGAAGGTGAAGCAGAGGGCATTCTTGGCCCTTACTCAAGGGAATATGTCAGTGGGGGAGTATCTGAACAAGTTTAATAATCTGGCATGGTACTCTACCCATGACGTGTCCACCGAAGAAAGGAAAATTGACCGATTCCTAGGAGGGCTGAATCATACCCTCCATTGTCAGCTCTGTATGCTTGACTTCCCTGACTTCCAGACTTTGGTGAACAAGGCCTTCATAGCTGAACGAGAGCATAAGTCAGGATATGATGATCGCAAGCGGAAGTTTGAACCCAAGAAGGACAACCGTGAGCAGTTTGCGCAGAAGCCACGCATTTGGCAACCAGGGTCATCTGAATACAAGCCTGCCTGGAACAATGGCAACAACAACAATAAGCCTGTCAGCCAGGACAATACCTTCGGCAAACAGCCAGTGATGGAGGATTGCCGTCGCAACAACACATGCTTTACTTGTGGCCAGAGCGGGCATTACTCCAAGCAGTGCCCCACAAGAAATGGGAAGCCATCATCCGACTACAAGCCACAAGTCAACAATGTTGGACGCCACCCCAATACAAACTTCTATCGCGGCCAAGTCCATCATATCTCCGCTGAGGAAGCCCGCGAAGCACCGGATGTGGTCCTTGGTATGTTTTCTGTTATCAACATACCTGCAATAATTTTATTTGATTCTGGGGCTTCTCATTCGTTTATTTCGCGGAGTTTTGCCACCTTGCACAAATTTTCTCCTTCTCTTTTGGACAAAATCATGGTGGTACAATCCCCTGGCTCCATGCTCAGAACAAATGTGATATACAAGGATCTGGAAATTTTGATACATGGCGTCAAGTTTCCAGCTACTCTTGTTGCCATTGAATCCCCTGGACTGGATGTAATATTGGGAATGGATTGGTTGGTACCACATCAGGTGTGTATCAACTGTGCCACCAAGAAGGTGACACTGGTTAACCCGGCCGGCCAAACAGTGCAATTCACTGCTAGCAGAATGATGTCAAAGAAAGGAATGGTATTCAAAGCCACAGCTACAGACATAAGTCTGATTCCAGTAGTCAGTGAATTTCCGGACGTATTTCCAGAAGAATTGCCAGGAATGCCACCGGATAGGGAACTAGAGTTCGCTATTGAGGTTGTTCCCGGAACAGCTCCAATTTACAAGAAGTACTACCGCATGCCGTCACCAGAGCTGGTGGAACTAAAGAAACAGTTGGATGAATTATTGCAAAAAGGGTACATTCGTCCAAGCACTTCACCTTGGGGATCACCAGTGTTGTTTGTTAAGAAGAAGGATGGCAGCCTACGAATGTGCGTGGACTACCGCCAACTGAATGAGGTCACCATCAAACATAAATATCCGCTTCCCCGCATTGATGATCTGTTTGACCAGTTGAACGGGGCCCGGGTATTCTCCAACATTGACCTTCGAATGGGGTATCATCAGTTAAAAATCAGAAAAGAGGATATCCCCAAGACAGCCTTCACTACAAGATATGGCCTGTATGAATTTACAGTCATGTCATTTGGGCTGACAAATGCTCCAGCCTATTTCATGAGCATGATGAATAAGGTCTTCATGGACTTCTTGGACAAATTTGTGGTAGTCTTCATCGATGATATTCTTATCTATTCAAAAGATGAAGAGGAGCACACGCAACATCTCCGTACTGTCCTGGAAAGACTAAGGACCCATCACTTGTATGCCAAATTCAGTAAATGCGAATTTTGGCTAAGAGAAGTGGGATTTCTGGGACATGTTCTGTCAGAACAAGGTGTGGCCGTCGACCCCAGCAAAGTGACTGATGTATTAAACTGGAAGACACCAGCCACAGTAACTGAAGTCCGTAGCTTTCTGGGATTGGCAGGCTACTACCGTCGCTTCATTGAAGGCTTCTCAAAAATAGCCAAGCATTGACAGAACTGTTGAAAAAGAACCACAAATTTGCCTGGACGGAAGAATGCGATAGCAGTTTCATGGAATTAAAGACGAGGCTAACTACCGCCCCTGTCTTAGTTCTTCCAGACATCCACAAGAGCTTTGATAGATACTGCGATGCTTCCAGGCGTGGAATCGGCTGCGTTCTAATGCAAGAAGGAAAGGCTGTAGCATATGCATCCAGACAGCTACGACCTCATGAAGAGAACTATCCCACTCATGATTTGGAATTGGCAGCCGTGATTCATGCATTAAAAATTTGGAGGCACTATCTCATTGGGTAGCGATGTTAAATATACACAGACCATAAGAGTCTCAAGTATATTTTCACTCAACCCGACCTTAATCTCAGGCAAAGAAGATGGCTTGAATTGGTCAAGGACTATGACATTGGCATAAATTATCACCCGGGAAAAGCCAATGTGGTCGCAGATGCTCTCAGCAGAAAACAAGGCACCATAAATGCAATAATGGAGGGTATCCATCCAAGGCTACAAGAAGAGCTTGCCAAGCTGAATATGGTGCTATGCGGCCCAATTAGCCCGGATACCTTGGAAATTACTCCGACACTTATGGAAGAAATTAAGGAAGCTCAGAAATCAGATGAAGGCATACAAGAGATCAAGGAGCGCATTCCACAAGGAAAGGCCAAGTCCTTCCATATTGATGATCAAGGTACCCTATGGTTTGAAAATCGAATATGTGTGCCTGATCAAGACAGCTTGAGACAGCAAATACTCAGAGAGGCACATGAATCCGCATACTCTATCCATCCGGGAGGAACAAAAATGTACCAGGACTTGCGAGAAACCTTTTGGTGGCCAGGAATGCAAAGGGACATTGCATACTATGTCGCCTGTGGTGACATCTGCAACAGAGTCAAGGCGGAACACCAGAAACCCGCTGGGCTACTGCAACCTTTACCAGTTCCCTAGTGGAAATGGGATGACATATGCATGGACTTCCTTGTTGGACTACCCAAGTCAACAAGAGGCCATGATGCTATCTGGGTCATCGTGGATATACTTACGAAAGTGGCTCACTTCATTCCGGTAAAGACCACTTTCAACGCTTACCAGCTTGCACAGCTCTACATGTCCCGGATAGTCAGCCTTCATGGAGTACCCAAGTCTATCACATCAGACAGAGGCTCCTTGTTCACTTCAGCATTCTGGCTGCGATTGCATCAAGCCCTGGGAACCGTGCTAAAACATAGTACGGCATATCATCCACAAACAGATGGACGGACCGAACGCGTGAACCAGATGTTGGAAGATATGCTTCGATCCTGTGCTCTCACCTATGGACCCAAATGGGAGGATAGTCTACCCTATGCAGAATTCTCTTACAATAACAGCTATCAGTCGAGTCTCAAGATGTCACCATTCGAAGCCCTGTATGGACGGAAATGCCGCACTCCTTTAAATTGGTCTCAGACAGGACATAGCCGTATCTTCGGCATGGATCTGATGCTCGAGGCTGAGAAGCAAGTCAAGGATATTCAGGAACGTCTTCGAGCAGCCAAGTCCCGTCAAAAGAGTTATTATGATCCGAAGCATCGAGAAGTAATTTTTGAGCCCAGACAATATGCCTATCTCTGAGTTACCCCCATGAAAGGAATAAAGAGGTTTCACACTCGAGGAAAGCTTGCACCAAGATATGTCGGTCCCTTTCCGGTAATGGCTAGAAGAGGCAGAGTGGCATATCAGTTAGAGTTACCACCGGAGTTGTCTGACATTCACGACGTCTTCCACATATCACAGTTGAGAAAGTGCATTGCACCTCCGATCAAGCAGGCATATATGAGTGAGCTAGAGTTGACTAAGGATTTGACCTATGAGGAAAGACCTTTCAGAATCTTAGATGAGATGGAAAGAACTACCAGGAGCAAGACAATTAAATTTTACAAGGTGTTGTGGGACCATCATACCTAGGAAGAGGCTACCTGGGAAAGAGAAGATTTTCTGAGATCTGCATATCCACACTTGTTCCCTAAGCAACCGAATCTTGAGGACGAGATTCATTCTAAGGGGGGTAGGTTTGTGACACCATGGTTTTTGGCAACTTTTTCTTTTCAAAATCTTTCTGGCTTTATTTGCAATTTGGATGTATTTTGAATCTTTTCAGCTGACTTTGGACTTATGAATTTCTCTGAGTGATCCCAAGCCCTCATCATCTTGCCAAAATCTTGTCACACACCTTCTGGATCAATTTCCAATTCTCAATCTTTCCCAAATATTCATTTCCTTCCTTTGGGAAAATCTGTCATCACTATGGGTTATGAAGCAACCTATAGTTCTGATGGTCAGAAAAATCCCAAATTATTACCACACCTTCTTGTCATCATCTACTCCCACAATCTTCAAAAACATTTCATGGTCCAGTACAAAATTTGTCCCAGAAAACTCAAATTATCTTCTGGACAATACTGGCCATTTGTGAAGCAACTCATATTTTCCCAACTCAGAAAACTCTCAGAAAATTCCCTCAGATATTAGGGAACCTATCTTGCCACAATATCCAAAAATATCATCTTGTCCAGTACAAATTTTCAGCAGCAATATTCTGCCAAGTTTCTGCTCATTTTGAACCTCTGTGAAGGAAGTACCATCTAGAGGTATCCAATTGAGCTAAAAAAATTATGACAGCATCTATCCACCAAACAACCCTCCCACACCAAAATCCAGCTCTAGCAGATCAACCAGATGAGTGCTACAAGCACATCTTTCCTCTGGACCAGTAACAGCAGTTGTACAGGAACCCCATTCAAATCTTGATGAAAGTTTCTCAAACTCTGCCAGCTTGTAGTCCTTCCAAAGTAGATCATCCCAGCCATCTCCATTGGCTCCATCTCTAGCTCACCTCTCCTCCAGATCCCTCTCAAAGTTTCTGTCAGAAACTGTAGCTGAAGCTACACTTCGAACCAGAGTGCATCTAGTCGAGCCAGTGGCACAGAGAGACTAAGTGGTCACGGGTCGACGTGTTGGACAAGTTTTGCCAGACTTGCGTGGCCTCTAGATGCCAATGCCCGTGGTGAGCATGGCAATGGCATGCCAAAACACGCGCTCTACACCACGCCCGCGACGGATGTGATGCGTCCGGCTGCCCCGTGTGACCCTAGCTTGTCTCAGCTCGCCGACATCTTCTCCTTCCCCCACCTGGCCGTTCTGGAACTTGCCCCTCGCCGGAATCGTCCCCGGCGGCCGCCACGCACGCGGGCACTGTGGCACCCGTGCGGCCACAGTGGCTCTGCCGCCCGTCTTCCTCCGCAAGCCGCCACTGCACGCCATAACTCCTCCTGCCCTCTCCTATCCCGTCGCCCGCGTCGAGCCAGCCAGCGCGGCGTCCTTGCGCCGGCGACGTGGCCGCGGCGCATCCGAGACCAGAAGCTCCGCCTCCTCCTATATATAGGCCTCCCCGGCCTCTCTTCGCTCCTCACCCCACTCCCTCCACCTCATAGAGACCCCCTAAGCACTGAGCCACAGCCGAGAGGCCCTCTGGCCTCGCCACTCGCCGGCATTCCGCCGCCGATCCCCACTCCGCCATAGCCCGATTCCACATTCGAGCTCACCGCACTCCCACGACTCCGCCCGACCTCTTTCTGAGCCAAATCGCTGCAGGAATCGCCGTCGCCGATGACCCCCGAACCAACCGCCGCCGGAGAAGAAGAGAGCGACGCCGTCAGGCTGTCTCCGGAGACACCACTGGTACAGGGAGGACCGCCGTCGAGTGGCCGATCCATCCCCGCAGTCGCCCGAGCTCGCCGGCGTCGCTAACTCCGGCTATCGCCGTCGGTGAGCCGCCCGTGCACTGTTCTCCTCTTTTCTTTTTAATTATGACAGCTGGGGCCCGCTCGTCAGTGGCCCAGCCGCGTCCGAATCGGTACGTTAGCGAAGGCGTATTCGGAAAGTACGCCTTCGACGTGGCCTGTCTAGAGAATTTAGAATTTCTGTTTAAATTCAGATTTGACCAGTAACTTTGACCATCCATAACTTTTTATCCATAAGTCCAAATCAATTGATTCTTTTTGCTCTGGGTTTGTCTTGAGCTCCTCTATTTTCTGGTAAAATTTGGTATTTTTCCCATGCTCACAGAATTTCTGGTGAACAGAACAGTGTTATGTGACATTTTCCTTTATATTTTAAAAATATTTTCAGAAGGAAATACTTTTGGATTTGAAGCCCAGGAGTTTGTGGACAACCCAACAGAGCAAGGCAAGCCATGTCATCCATTGCATGAAGCATTTCAATAGTGTTGGTTATTTAATTGAATTACTTGCATTATTTTATTATGTGATAATTTAGGGTAATTTACTTTGATGCTTAGCTACTGCCATGTTAAGTTATTCTGGATGAATAACCCTGCTTGCTAAGTACTTGACAACACTAAACTTAATTGGTTGATCAAGTGCCACCTATCCGGACTTATCCGTGCAGCCACATTTGCCGGTATGGGACGGCCTTGACTTGGTCTGGCTTTGTGCTCTTTTATCGGTACCACCACATTAGGGAGGGTTATGCGTGCGTGCTGCCCTGATCAGGTAGACGGCGATAATCCTGTGAGCCCAGTTGAGTTATTTTGCCGGCGTCCCCATTTGGGACAGTTTAGTTTGGCCACGACGGTGGCAGGTGTCACGGGGTGACACAGGGGCCACCCAGGACATGACCCTGGGAGGGTATGATTGTCGGTGGTACGATAGAGGAGTCACGGGTCAGGCAGGTTTCGTTGGAGCAGCCCCGGTCCACCCGAATGGGAGTAGGAGGCCAGGAGCTCCATAGTGTGGGTAAAGTGCGCAACCTTTGCAGAGTGTAAGAATCTATTCGAATAGCCGCGTCCACGCTATTGGACAGTCCGTACTAGGCCACTGATTGGTCAACCACAATAATGATAATAATGATGGAAGAACTTGTCTTATGTTCGGAAGTGCTTAGTGGATTATGAGCATTCCGAGGGTTGTGGGACAACCCAGAAGAGAGTAAGTTGATATTCGATAACAGTGAGTAAGCAACTTAAGTACTTAATATGATCATTGCCATGCTATTGTTTGCTGCATTGTTTTGGTTGCCGTGAGCTTGCGAGTACATTCCAAGTACTCACCTGGCGTATCATGCCAGATGCAGGAGAAGCCGAGGACGGAGGTCCCGATGGTTCGTGCTACGCTAACTAGGTCGTGTCCCCAGCAGTGTCCCTGTGGATGGAGTTTTCCGCGCTATGTTCCGCTACGCCGTAGTTCTACCTAGTAGTATCGAGGCCCTGCTATGTTCTATAAATAATGTAGATATTGTCATAGCACCTGATGTGCTTCTGGCCTCGCTATCGATGTAAATTATGAGCTTGTACTCGAGATATATCAATAAAGTTCAGTTCAGTTCCGTTCCAAGTTGTTGTGTGTTTCCAGAAGACATGATCTCTGGGATGGAAACACTGGGTAAACCGGTCCTCTGAGCCGGGGTGCCACACCGCCCCACGGATTCCACGGGTCAGGTGCGCCAGTATCGCCGCGCGGTCACTTCTCAAGTCGGCATTGACCGCGTCACAAGTTCTGACCTGCGTCGGCATCGCCGCGCTGTTGCTTCTTCAAGCCGATATCCACCACGCCGACCTGCTTCGACACCTCGGCTAGCATGGGGGCTGCAACGTCACCTTACCGACCTGCTCCGTCACCTCGGCTAGACCGGGGGCTTCGCCATCTCTTCATCAACCTACTCCGGGGACTTCCGCGTCAACAGCCGACCAGCTTCGTCATGTTAGCTGGACCGGGGGCTTCGCCTCGCCACATCAACCGTGCTGCGTCGCCACTTCGTCAAGCCGAGCTCTTCGCTAGGGCACCTCGGAACCGGCTTGGGGGCTGGGACCTCGGCCAACCGAGGACTACGCGTCGGATCTGTCAGAGATCAATGGGCATCTTCGTCCCGCCACGAGCCCGGATCGCGTCATCAACACCGAGCACATTAACCAGCTAAGTCGCTTTCATGCTCACTTTCCTTTTAATTTTTTTAATTTTTGATCAGTTCAACCAAGCATTATGTTTATGTTAAATAATCGTTGTTTGTTAAAAATAACTTCCTTTAACCAGGTTAACTGGGGACTCTTAAATTTATATGTGCCGCTTTATAATAAGTGTTTTCTTCTTGGTCGTTGCAAAGTTTTTTTTCTACTACTCCTTTTTCCGACGCGAGTGTGTGGTCAATAGCTAGGTAACCTAGTTTCTCTCTAAAGCCGCTCGAGTTTAGTTTGCTAAACTGGCCTGAGAAGCACTCTGCCTTCGGGATAGGAGGTTGAAGCCGAAGGCTGACCCGCTTGAAGTCTAGAGATTGGATGTATCATGTTAAAGCACGACGGAAGCACAAACTAATTTTAAGACCAATTATCGGATTGGCACCAAAAAACTTGATTTAGTTCGGACGTAAAGTTTTTCCTAAAGTTTTTTGGTTTTCCGAGCTTATGGCACCTTTAACCTATTTTTATGTTTTTTTCCAGGAGGCGGGACATCCTCTTGACCGATGTGCCGTGCATAATAATTTGGCTCGGGAAATCTTTTCCGACCCGTAGTTCGGCAACTTCCCTTCCGAGCTGCACCTCGGCACGCCCGAACACTCCAAACACCGGGGGCTAGTTACTTGCCCCCACAGTCAAGCTCCTATGACTAAGTGAAAGTTATAAAGCCTACACATCTGATTGCCTTGTTTCCACTAACACAACCGCCTTTGGGTATCGAGACGTCGGCTAAGGGTTGTCTTGTTATTGCGGAAACACCCTGCGTAGCATCTACAAAGAGGTGGAAGCCGACGATGGGCCACTTTCAAATTATAAACGACCGCACAGGAGTCAAAATAAACACATCGAACCTATCAAATTAAGTGTCTAATAAACCGTACTGGGGGATCCTTGAGGCACCTCGACACATTTACCTTCGGACTTCTGGAGAGCCCAACATATCCTCAGCATTTGTATTTAATATACGAACGCTGCCTTCCCATAAATCGTTATAAAGCCACAATATGCATCAATTTGACTTGAAATCTGGCCAAGCTGGGTTGCCTGGCTCCTGTGCTTGCCCCCTACGTTCCTGATGGTTCGGGGTAAAGGGAGCACCTCTGTGAAGCCGAAAGCTAGCAATCTCAAGAACATAATTGGTCGGCAACGACGGAAGTGAAAATCTCAGTTTTTTAAAGCCAAATACTTCGGGAATTTTCCCCGAATTAATCTTCACTATTTTCTCCCACTTAGATCGGAGGTGAAGTTACATAATCATGCTTAGCATGATAACCTGCGAAAAGGAACCTATAAAGGAACTATTTTTCCCAGAAGATGTTTCTTACGTTAAATAGTAATATAACATATCTCTCCGCGTATCTTTATTTATAAAACCGTATGGCCGGATTGCCTTGTTTTCCGTAAATCTTTGCCCTTATAAAGGCTTTATAAAGTAGGAAAACACTCCTTAGCTATTGGCCGAGGAGGTTGAAGCCGATGGTCGGTCAACAAAGTTTTGTACAATGCGGATCCGAGCATTAATGATGTAAAGTACTTGAATACATAGAATCATTACACATAAATTATGATTAAAATCAATTTACTCCATATATTGATCCTTAATTCTGCCACCCTTGCCCAACTTAAGGCTCGGGGGCTACTGCATTGATGATTCAATGCAGAAAATTCAAAGTGCAAAACAGTTTCCGAGGAGATTACGATCCTCGGGTTGGTCGGCCGCACCCAACCTGAGTCTCGAGGACTATGCACACCGTGTTTCTGTTCCTAAGTATGCTGCCGAGCTAGGAGTTGATCCTCAGGCCGATTTCGCAAATCGACCTGAGTCTCAGGGGCTACTGGGATCAGCGGTTTTTTTTCATCCTTCAGGTGCATCTCGGATTTTAGGCCGACACACACCTTGAGGGCTACTGGCTATACATCTCGGCAGAGAATAAATTGCACAAATCAAAAAAAAATATCCGCAAAAAATCAGCCCAAGGCCGAGGTGGTGCACCACTTCGGAAGCAGTCCGACATGAAGCTCGGATACAACTGGCTGGCTCCCTAGAGGACGTTTCCGGCATTAAGCTCGGCTGCTAAAATGTACCTCAGATACAGACCGGCGTTGGAGCTCGGCTGCTAAAATGTACCTCGGAAGCAGTCCGGCATAAAGCTCGGCTGCGAGTGGCTGGCTCCATAGAGAACTTTTTCGGCGTTAAGCTCGGATAACCTCCTTCAAACTTTTTCAAAGACGAGGTACTCTATGCCTCCTCGGATGCAGTCCGGCGTTGGAGCTTGACTGCAAAAAGACACCTCGGATGCAATCCGGCGATGGAGCTCGGACGCAAGAGGACACCGCTGCACGGTAAAAAGCTTCGAACCCGAGGTGCGGCGTAAAAAATAACAATGCATTGATAAAAAGCCAGGAACTTAAAGGGGCTCCTCGGATGCCCGACGTGTGAGCTCTTCGGATACACATCGGTGATCCTCAAGATCAGAGATGGAAAGATTTGTTGAACCAGCTTTCAAGACTGACGACCGAAGACGAAGAACTGTTCGGAAGAACCGAGGAGCGTCCCCAACTTGAAGACCGGTTCAAGGGGCTACTGACGGTGTCCTGGACTAGGGGGTACTCACCACGTCATCTCCCGACCATTGGGTCGGGCCGAGGTCCCCCATGGCGGTTCACTCATGGGCCACTTCGGGCAGCCCATGACGAATACAAGGAAGATTCCACAAGACTTGGCGCCCAAGACGAGGACTCTCCTAAACCCTAGGCCACCGGTACATTATATAAACCGAGGCCAGGCTAGTCAATAGATCAACTCATAGTCATTAGAACAATCTCGTGGTAGATACATGTACTCTGTACTACACCCCATATGAATACAATCAAAAGCAGGACGTAGGGTATTATCTCTTCGAGAGAGTCCGAACCTGGGTAAAATCCTGTGTCCATGTTACCATCGCTCCAAGACGCCTAGCTTAGGACCCCTACTACGAGATATGCCGGATTTAGAACCGACACCCTCCCACTGCTCCTCCTGCCTGCTCTTGAACTCCCTCTCGGAGACCTCCATCACGGCCTGCACCAGCCGCTCCTCTTCGGCGGTCATGATGGGAGGTGGTGGTGGTGGCGCGGACAGAGAGGGAAGGGTGTCGGCATCAGGCCGCGCGCTCTGGGTGGGCTCGGTGCACGCACATGCGGCTCATGGGGCGGGCTACGAGCACGGCCGACAAAGAACGTTTGACGGTGCATGTCATGCTCGTCCTGGAACCAAGTGTTCCAGAGCGGTATGTCCATGTTGTACCAGCGGTCGGCGAGGAGGTGGCACGGGATGTGTCGTGGATTTGTCACGGCAGATGTCCTAGTATAAGGACTTAGTCGTGAGGTCCGGCGCACGTAACTGGTAGCTTGAGAGGGGTTGAGCGGGACGAGAGACGCGGAGTTTTTACCCAGGTTCGGCCCCTCCGATGGAGGTAAAAGCCTACGTCCTGCTTTGTGTCTTATATTGATGACGATGACGATCTCGGTTACAAGGGTGCAGAGTCAGCACCTCTAATCTCGAGACCCTCTAATCTGACTATCTTTCTGACCTGTCTATGAGACCTGTCTATGAGACCTGTCTATGAGACGTCTAACCTGACCCTCTTGGGGTGACCCGCCCCTCCTTATAAAGGCTGAAGGGGCGGTTTACATATAGAGTCTAAGTCGGATTGATGACTTCCCATCGCGGGCTTCTCTTCATGGGCTTCCGAGTCCTGGGCTTGTAACCCGTCCCGGGCGGCTTACACCGGGCGGGTTACAACCAGGGCTTATCTTCAGAGACTCATCTCCGTGACTGTCTGATAACACTATTCACCTCCTGGCACTGTAGCATCCGGGTTAGCCTCCTGACACTGTAGCCGGGTTAGCCTCCTGACACTGTAACCGGGTTACCATCCTGACACTGTAGCTGCCGGGTTACACCCTGACACTGTAGTTGCCGGGTTACACCCCTGACACTGTAGCTGCCGGGTTACACCCCTGACACTGTAGCTGCCGGGTTACCATTGTCTGCCGGGTTAGAACTGTGACCAGGTCTGTACTGTTTGCCGGGTCAGCATGTCTGCCGGGTCAGTACTGTTCTCCGGGTCAGTACTGTTTGCCGGGTCAGCATGTCTGCCGGGTTATACCGTGGGGTAATATCCCCGTCATTAGCCCCCAGGTTAGCTTGAATTTATTCATGGTAAGCTCCATCGTCTTGCAGGTATATGTCCTTTGAAAATAAAATATTGGGAATACAATACCCATATGCCGTTGAGTCGGCCTTCAATGTTCTTGGCAGGTCTCCTCCGCCGGGTTATACTCATTGATGGTGCCGCCAGGTCAAATAACTGGACTGCAGTTAAAATTGACATCTTGAAAACTCTCTCCAATTTTTTGATATATTCATACTACCTGTAGCCCCCAAGCTCCAAGTTGATCCATGATGACTTGGCGCTTTGCAATAATATCTTTGATTGTGTAGCCCCCAAGTACCAGGTTGTCTTGCCTGCAGCAGCCTGGGACTTATAACTGTCTTATACCTTATAAAACTTCAGCTGGTGTAGCCCCCAAGGGCCGGCTCATCAATATGTGATGCGCCGGGTCTTCAATTTGTACCTTATTATCTGTTTTGAACAACTGAATACTGTAGCCCCCAAGTGCCGGGTCGCACGCCTGCGGCGACTTGGGACTTTAGAAAATTCGATCTGAGCGGTGTAGCCCCCAAGTGCCAGGTCAGTAAGAAGTACTGGGCTGGGACTTAGGAAAATATTGAAAGGCTTGCTCATCTCCTTGAGATAACAGGGTTTTGTTGACAATGTAATGCTTTGAAAACCAGTTTGCATTAGCCCCCAAGTGCCGTGGTGCATGCTTGCAGCGACATGGGACTTTGCATACTTGATATAAACTTGACTTGAATAATGTAGCCCCCAAGTGCCGGGTCGTCTGCCTGCGGCGACTCGGGACTATAACATGACTCACCATAATTTGTTGGATGAATCCTTGGCCGTGGTTGTAATATAACCCGGAATGAATATCCTGGAATAATTCCTTTGTCTTTGATATGAAATCCCTGCTCGTAGTTGCGGTGCAACCCGGCGAGTATGTGAGAAATCCATGATGAAGATCCAGCCATGTTGGCTATTAAAGATCTATTTGTTCTGGCGGCTTATCTTATAAGACAAGACCTGCAAAAATAAACAAAACAGAGTATATTCTGCATTGTTGTAAGGGTGGCTTGAAAAAGCACAACCCGGAGATGTTAAAATCTCGTATAGCCTTGCTTCCTCTTTCACAATCTTGCTCTGACCCGGTTTGGCAAACCGGCATGATATGTAAATATGATGCAATGCATGATGTAATGTATGATGCAATGCAATGTATGATGTTTCTTGCTTTGCCTTCCAAAAAATTCATATGATGGTTCTTCTGGGTGGACTCGATGCTTGAACTCATACCAGTGCAGGGTCTCTATCGAGATTGACCGTCAACTCCTTTGAACGGTTCAGGGTCTCTAGGCGAGATTAACTGATAAGAGCGCAACGAACCAGAGAGAGACACAGCAGGTGGGAGAGTTTACCTCGCCGCTGTAAGAGGCCCTTGCAGGGGGTAAGTTTTAGAACTCGCTGCACCCCTGACAAAGCGGCATCAACTTACAGGCAGGTATAACTCGGATTTGCGGATGTGCGGGTTTGCCTCGCCGCTGTAAGAGGCCTTTGCAGAGGGTGAGTTTTTAGAACTCGCTGCACCCCTGACAAAGCGCATCTACTTACAGGCAGGTATAACCCGGCCTTGCAGATCGAAAAGGAGGTAAGTTTTAAAACTCGCTGCACCCCTAGTGATCTTTGTTGACGGAGTCAACATTTGGGTCCATGACCCGCCTTATATTGGCTGAAGAACCTGACCGAGAGGGTTGAAGCTTAACCCGGCGGATTGAAAGCCCCCAAACGACCTTGTTGAAGTATCAACATTGTGGCAGCATCTTGTAAGCCGCCATCTTTTATGAAGAAATAGCAGAAGCCCCCAAGTTGAACAGTGCATCATGGCGACTCGTCTTCTTGGGTAACTTTTAGTCCTTCCGCCAATGTAGTATCCCCCGAGATCGGGTTAACTTTCTTGCCATGATCTGTGGCTCTCGTTGAAAACGGCCAAGTGTATCAAGCCATGTCTGTAGCCCCCGAGTTCTTAAGTTGACTCGAAGAGGCGGCATGAGAATCTCCGCTGAAGGTTGAGGTTGACCGTGGCGGGTGATAGATGATCCCGCATGAATTGCTTCAATAATCCGGTCGATGGTTCGTCCCGGCTGGTTGTTGAAGTTAACCAAACTGCAGTGGCGGCGACTTGTGCGCCTGTCCATTTGGGTGGCTCGTATAGATGAACTGCACCGATACGCTGATGTGAATCAGACTGTGGGCGGCGTCTTGCGCGCGTCCATTGGGCGGCGTCCCAGAACCGCCCGTCGGGCGACTCGTACTGATGTACACAGCTCCTGACGTGTTGATGTAGACGTAGAAGTCACCCGCGGCGTTGTTAAGCCGGTGCGGCCGCGAGAGACCACCGCGGCGTTGTAAGCCGGTGCAGTCGCGAGAGACGGTTCTGGCATTGTAAGCCGGTGCGGACGTATGAGTCGCCCGCGGGTTGATGTAGACCGGACCACAGGTGATTTCCGTGCGTCCGTTGGACAAACTCGTACGGGCGGGTGCTGACATGAGCTTTGTACCCGCAATACGCCGGTCACCTTGCCAGTCCTGCATAATGACATCACAGACGAGAGTAACTGTTCTCGAAAGAATAATAAGTGTTTCAATGAAAATTGAATGGACAGCTTTCACCTGATTCGTCCGGACGACAGACGGTCCGTTCTGTGAACATGCCCCCGTAATTTTAATGGCGATTTAGCCAGTCTTTCGAGGCCGCAGCAGAGGCGGCGGGCCGTAGCGGCGAAAACAGCTCGAAGCGAGGTGGCTCGCATTGAACGTATGGCGGCTCAGAAAGGCCAATCAGGCGGTGGGCCAGCGCGTGGTCGCAGCGGCGATGGCGGAGACGGCAATTTGAAGTGTGACCGCAGCAGAGCCAAAGCCGGGCAGCTTTAGAATAGACCCGCCGGCTTAGAATAGATCCTCCGGGTCACCTCTCTTTTTTTTTCTTTTTTTTTTCTTTTTCGCTGGGTCAACTTTCCCCATCTTATCTTTCTTTCTTTATTCTCCAACCGGCCATATGGAGGCCACGGGAGAAAAAACAGCCAGCATGCGCAGGGGAAAGCCGGCGTGCGGGCATGCGACCTGGCCGGAGTAGGCGCGCGGAAGACGGCGCAGGTGTGCCGGAGCGAGGTGATGCGCGCGGGACGGAGCTGGCCACCACGCAGCGGCAAGGCGAGCCGCGGCTGAGGGCGGCGCCGGCCACGACGGCTCGGCAGCGGGGCGAACCGGCGGGGCGGCCGGCGGCTCAAGGTGTGGCGCCGGAGCGAGGAGCGGAGAGCCGGCGGAAGAGGTGCTTGGAGGCGGCGGCCCGAGGCTGGCCACGGCGGAGATGGCGGCTTGCAGACGGGGGCAGAGAGCCTGGCGGCGCCGGTCCGCGGCAGCGCGGCAGGGCGGTTCATCCGCGGGTACAGAGGCGCCGGGCGGCTCGCGCGGCTGGCACGGCGACTCACGGGTGGCTCGGCGGAGTGTCTTAGCGCGGCACCGGCTCGCGAGGCGCCGTGGAGACGGGCGAGGCAGCGGCTTGGGAGGCCGGTCCGGCGGCTCAACGCAGTAGCCGAGGCGGGCGCGGCGCGGGTCGAGCGGGGGCGAGGCCAGCCGGCTCATGGCGCGGCGGCGGCTCGCGAGGCGCCGGAGGGCCGCGGCGGGGCGGCTCGCGATGGAAGAAGCGCGCGCGCCCAGGCGACTTGGCAGGTGTGGCGAAGGCGGCGGCCAACCGGGCGGCTCGGAGCAGCTGCGTGTAGAGGCAAGGCGCGGTGCAGCGGGTGCGGCAGTAGAGCCGGCGGCCGGGTGTGCAACAGGCGCGGCACGGAGGCGCAGTGCGCGGGCGAATTTGGAGAGCAGAGTCCAGCGGCTCGGGTCAGGCCGTGGTTCGCTGGGCGGAGGCGGAGGCGGCCGGAGGGGCGCCAGTGAGGGGAATCCGCGGCCGCGGCAGAGGGTCCGCGAGGCGGAGTAGCGGCTTGAGAGGCCGCGGTGGCGGAAACGGCCGGCGATGGCGGCTCGGCGGCTCCTCAAGGCGAGGCGGGAGGTCGGCGCGGCGGCAGGCGCGGCGGCGACTCGGAACGAGTCCAAGGCGGCGACTTGAGGCGTGCTCGGCGGCTCGGTAATGCAGGGCTCGGCGGCGGCCGTGGTGGGGGCTCGAGCCGGCGAGGGGGCGCAGCGCGGACGTCAGCGGCAGCCGGTGCTAGCGACTTGAGGCGGCGCGCGAGGTCGCAGAAACCTCGGCGGCTCGGAGGCGACGGAGGGCGGCTTGGAGGCCGGGCTGTTCCAGACTGCTCCGGCAAGGACGAATTGGAAACACACGGAGCGAGGCGAAGCCACACCCACGACCAAATTTTGTCCGGGTTGTGGTTGTTTTTCCCGAGTCATGGCAGGTTTGACCCGTCCCGGTCTGGGTCTTCCTCCAGGTACTCTGATTTTGTTTGATGAAAAACAGACTGATCCCGTGGATAGACGTGGCGGCTCACGCTAATTTTCAGATCTTGATATAGTTAATCCAAAACTGTTGTAAATCCTTCCCAAAAACGGTCTTCCACTCATGACCACATGCTGAGTATGTTTGATTTTCCTCAGGCACAGAAAACTGCGTCAGCCTCTCGGTGAATTCGGGCGACTCAAGGTGAGACGGAGGAAACCGGCGGAGGCGACTGGCGACCCGTGGTTGCAGAGGGCGGAGCTGGCGACTTGCGGCTCGAACCACGGTCCCAGTCCTTCGGGTCAATATTGGCTTGACCATAGACTTCGCGGGGAAACGATGATAACTTGTCCGTGACTACCTCCTCGGCAACTTGCGGGGGCGCACAGACGGCGCCTTAACCTTCTTTAAACTTTCGTCGATTATAACTCTGTACCGATGAACATCCAGCTGATGCTGATCCTTCCAAGCCGAGTCTTTCTCTGTCCGGAAAATTGCGAACTTCTCGGTCCCTGGGAGCGATCCCTCCAAGAACTCAACACCACCGTGCGGGCCCCACGGTGGGCGCCAACTGTCGTGGATTTGTCACGGCAGATGTCCTAGTATAAGGACTTAGTCGTGAGGTCCGGCGCACGTAACTGGTAGCTTGAGAGGGGTTGAGCGGGACGAGAGACGCGGAGTTTTTACCCAGGTTCGGCCCCTCCAATGGAGGTAAAAGCCTACGTCCTGCTTTGTGTCTTATATTGATGACGATGACGATCTCGGTTACAAGGGTGCAGAGTCAGCACCTCTAATCTCGAGACCCTCTAATCTGACTATCTTTCTGACCTGTCTATGAGACCTGTCTATGAGACCTGTCTATGAGACGTCTAACCTGACCCTCTTGGGGTGACCCGCCCCTCCTTATAAAGGCTGAAGGGGCGGTTTACATGTAGAGTCTAAGTCGGATTGATGACTTCCCATCGCGGGCTTCTCTTCATGGGCTTCCGAGTCCTGGGCTTGTAACCCGTCCCGGGCGGCTTACAACCAGGGCTTATCTTCAGAGACTCATCTCCGTGACTGTCTGATAACACTGTTCACCTCCTGGCACTGTAGCATCCGGGTTAGCCTCCTGACACTGTAGCCGGGTTAGCCTCCTGACACTGTAACCGGGTTACCATCCTGACACTGTAGCTGCCGGGTTACACCCTGACACTGTAGTTGCCGGGTTACACCCCTGACACTGTAGCTGCCGGGTTACACCCCTGACACTGTAGCTGCCGGGTTACACCCTGACACTGTAGCTGCCGGGTTACCATTGTCTGCCGGGTTAGAACTGTGACCAGGTCTGTACTGTTTGCCGGGTCAGCATGTCTGCCGGGTCAGTACTGTTCTCCGGGTCAGTACTGTTTGCCGGGTCAGCATGTCTGCCGGGTTATACCGTGGGGTAATATCCCCGTCAGGATGCGAGCGCGCCGGGGGTTGATCCAGGAGGTGGGCGCGGCTGCTCGCCAGGACGGCCAGAATCGGCACCCGATCCGGGCTCAAATGCCACCCATTTGGGAGGTGGGCGTCGGTCCACGGAAGCGGGGTGCTGGTCTCCCAGTAGCGCCGGAATACATCCACCTTCATGTACGGCCGGAAGCGCAGCGGGGCCACCGGAGGGAGATGGAGAAGGCGGCCGGCGAGCTGGAGTTCACGGTGGCGCCCCCGACGACGCGGAGGACGACCCCGCCTCGTGGTCATGCTTGGCCTTCTTGCCGGGAACCCACTTCCAAAACCCCATGGAGGCGGCCGCCGGGGAGCGAAGAGGGCCGAGCTGGGCGACGCTAGGGTTTGCTGGTCAGGGCGGGAGAGGACAGGGGAGTGGAAGTGTGTGGGACGCATCGAGGAAGTGGACTGGCCGGTCCACGACTTTGCCACAAAAAAGGATGCGGCCGGGGGTGTCTGGGAGGCTGACGTGCGGGGCTGTCTGCCCGTGTGGATTTAATGGGGCCGGTGGGGAGTGATTGGGGGGCCGACATGCGGGCCCGTAGGCGGACAACGAGGCGACGCGTGCGCGTCCGTCCAGTGTCCGGCTTGACGCAAATCTGGCCAAAAATGCGCCCAGTTTACGCCGAAGGGGACACAAGCCGGACACATTTTGAGTTTGCTCCCGCGCGTTGGATCGCCGAATCTATTCATTTCGCCGCAAACGGATGCGGCCGGGCCAAATGGGGCCGCGCGTTGGAGTTGGCCTTACTCCAAAGTCCAAACCCAGAAAAAAACTGTTGACATATTATTAGAATACTGATCTACTATTTCATTAGGCAGGAGGTAAAGGAACCGAGTACATGGCCGACCTGGCGAGATTCAGACACGCGGATTAGACAGATTTTGCCATAATTTTGTAGACAGATTCAGACATCCAGACTACACATATTTTGTCATATGTACTAACTCAGCACCACCAAAGATCTATCCAGATTTGATTTGCTAGCACCCTACATGCCAGCAGCTCTGCTATCATGAACAAGGCAAATAACAATGAATAAATATATGTGATCTAGGCAGGCATAGTATCAACCTCATCATTAATCAAGCTTCTCTGCAATAATTAAGCACACGGCCCCATGATGGTACTAAGATCACTAACTAAGCTGTGCCCACAGTTAGGTTAGGCCTAATGCTGTTTTCTGCACCAGTTCTTCTATAGATAGCACAACGTATGCTGTGCAGTGCTAATGCCAAACTTGGCTTGACATTTTGGCCACCCTGCATGGCATTGCTCTCTTGTTCTATGCAGCTCTGCTTGCAGAGTCTTCACATCCTCATTTCTGAGACAGAGCACGCGTGCAATCACCGATCAGGTTCAGACAGCATCTGCAGGAAAAGAAGTGAGAACACCACTGAGAAAAAGCTGGCCAATGTGATGATTGACAGACCAGTTGGTAGTGCCTAGTTTCACACACACTGATACTAAAATATCTGAACTGTTTGGAGCCCTTCGAGATCTGCTACTTTGTGCCTCCCACTATGGATAGCTGAGAGATACTACCGAGCTTCCATGACTGCAACCAAGTTAGTGTAAGTTCTAGCAGGTCACTGAGTGAGTGAGTCAGTGAGTGGAGCAAGTGCTATCAAACACACACAAGAACTGGTGCAGAGGAAATGCAGTCTAGTTTTTTCTGTTTTCTTCTTTCTTATTTTCTGAGTGGAAGAAATGTAGTCTAGTGGGAGGTAATCAGGTGATGCAATGGCACATCATGGGCAAGAAAAGGAAGCATCTTGTGCTTATGAGTCATAGAGCAACATATGTACAGATCATGTTACTTTGCTGGCTGTAAACTTTCTGGGAAATCAATCAGCACTAGTACGTGGAGTAACATCCAGTCTCTCTGTGCTTTGGATCACCGACACCTTCAGACAAGTGTAATGGTTTTTGTGAGGAGCACTAGAGGACATGAAAGTTAGCATCACAGAAAGTGAAGAGCAAAGTACTCCCTCCGTCCCAAAATAAGTTACACTTATTTTGGGACGGAGGGAGTACTACATTCACGTGGAACATTATCATTATTATCAAGCCTGGAAGTTTAACACCGCCATCAGCATTAACCTTTCCGGTGTAAAGCTCAGGGTCCTCTCAGTCCCAGGCACTAACAAACATATTTCTGTTCTTATACTAAACTGAATGAAGATGGCAATGGTTAACTATTCATTTTCACCCCAAATAAAAAAACACGGAGTTGTCTTGACCTGGTAAGATCTGCAGAATGATCAAAGATTCAAAGGCAGAGACCTGCATTACCCATCTGATGTTTCGTGCTAACTTCCTACTTAAATTCATCAGCGCAGCACTAGAACCCCAAGCAACGACAAGACAATCAAGTGTGTGTCTCAGGCACGGCTGCCCGCGGTTAGCTAAACCATCGGCGGCAGCCATCATGCATGAACCTCTTACATAAAGTGGGATTTCATTAATTTGCGCCGGCAAGCATCTTTTGATCTTGTGGGATTTCATAAATTCTCGAATTCATTCATATTTTTTACTTATTCTTTATTTCTTTGTAGCTGAAATTAATTAAGGCTGGATATTGATGCATAACATTATGTTATATTGTGTGTGAATAAAATTTTGCAATAAAACTGAAGATACTATGATCTAGAATGTGACTTTTATAACATAAGAACATGTAAATTTGAACTTTTGCTTCATTTTTCCATTCAAATAAAAGGCTTTTACAATGAAAGGCTCTAATTAGATCGTTTGGATGCTCCAAAGACACGATACATTGACCTGTTTTCTGGCATGCTACACCTATTGTTCAATCACTCATGTATTGTCTTACTTTTCCATGCCCTTCCTACTTGGTTTACATACTTGATGAAGAACACTTATAGCTAGAGAACCATTAGATCCAGCATAGAGCTTTTGCATATATGAAATAATGAAATTCAGCCTCTACTATTAGTGGTCTTATGAACAGTCTTTCACTTTGTAGCCCCGTTTTACATGCAACTACTTTTGTTTCTTCCCGGGCATCCCAACCCATCTCCAATTCTTGCCATGACACTAATTCCTATACTGCAGAAAATATGTTTCGTGAAACTGTAACCCATGTTTATTTTAACTGAACAAACTGCGACGACACTTCAATTCAATATGCCTGCTTCCTTCTTTGTTGAATACAACCATATGTGCTTGCAAGTGCTTCCGGAGACTCTTTCCCTTTATTGACCCTGTTTATTCTAAAGAAATATGCAACAATGTACCACTACGTTTATTCTAAAGAAATCCACCATCCTCAACAATCTCCCATTTGCAAGAAACACTTACATCCGTGTTCCAAAATATTTACGTGCTCCATATCCATTTAAATATTCTAATTAGAATACTTAAGCTAATAACATCCATTGTATGTGTTATTATAAAAGTACATATGCATATTGTATGAATTGAAGGAATGACATATGCTCTACGTCTGTTTGGAAGTAAGAAAGATAAAGAGAAGAGGACATTGTGTCAGTAACTCAAGTGCATGAATTAGGCCTATTGAATTGTATATCTACAAATGGAGTAGAGATAATGGTCTATGCTTCATTGATCAATTAACTTGCACTACCAAGAAATAGGTTTTGTGTAGCACCGGCGACATCTTATCAAACATACTATGACCGAACGCCTGAATTGGGTAGGATAAAACAAACCAAAAATTAGTCACTTGTAGGAAGGTAAATCCTGCCCCACATTATAATTTCAATACATGCATCAAGACATGTCGAAAGACAAACAAAATGAAAAGCATGGATATTGTCTCCTAAAAAAATAACAATACTAACTTTGTTTGTGTGACTATTATAACATACCATACCACAGAGCTTCTGAGCTATCCAGAAGTGGCTAGATATTTTATGTTAACATAGATAGTTTCGATAGCACGTGGGGCAACTATAGCATTGATCCGATCTCCAAAGAAAAGAACTACAATATTTTAGAAGACATAAACCAAATTCGTAAGTAAAAGATATTTCTGACAAATGTTTCTCTAGTGGTCATGCATTGATGTTCCATTTCTATAAATTTACAATTGTATATTTTTTTAGATATATCAACTTCTGACATAGAGAAACATTCTAACATATTCTTCACTTGTACTCACCTTCAAGCTGCATTTTTTCTATCCATGTTGCACCACCTTGTACATGTTTAAATTATGTACCCATATGAACGTGCTAAGAAATTTAACTCCCTTAAGTAAAGATAACGGCAGCATACAAAGCAACATGATTGTTTAATCTTGCAAAGAGTCAATTATATTAACTGCATCATACTCGTTGTTAAGCTCAGTTTGAAAACACGCGTCTGTATACAAAATTTCTTCCATTGTATCCTTCAAATCCTTATGTGGAATTGAATTTAGTTTTTTGATGTGATGCTGCCAGAATCTGCATATCCCCTTCATAAAAAAAAGAATTTGCAAACCAAACTTCTTTCTGATGCTTGTGGTGTTTTCCATCCCTCAACGTCCAATGATAAATAATTTAAACCATTGCACGCTCTCGTTTGTTGTCTACCGACATTCCTTTCATTATTGTCCACTGTTGGAGAACTTGAACTATTGCTTATTCGTCTGTTATGGGTGATACCTCCATTTCCATTCATCGGTGCATCAAGAAAGGAAGAGACCTTATGGATGGTTGCATAGATACCGACAATATGTAGATACGAAGCAATATGAGTGATGACCATTGCATCGAATAGCATAATATTTGCATCTTCCTTGACTGTCTAGCCCGGCATGCTTATCAATGTGGTCACCGCTTTGGTGGAGGTGGTGATTAGAGAGATAAACTTCGTGTCATTGCAGCCGGAGGTCTTGTGCTTCTACAGGAAGGAGTCCAATATTCAAACACCAGTATGTTTCTTGTCTCGAGAGGCTTTGGGGTTTAGGCGGTCCAGAGCAAAGGTGACAAGGCCCATCTTCTTTTTAGTTTCCAATAGACCTACATCATACTAGAGATTGATGGATTTCATCCCCGAGTTATCTACGAGTCCACAACCAAGGGCAGGTGATCTCTGAAGCAAGAAAGAGAATGACTCCAGTATGCACCGTGCCATAATATAGTATCCCTTGGCACATCACCACTATGTACAAGATCTTCACTTGTAGCTTGATGTTTGTCATGAACATTAATCACATCGGGAAAAGACACACCCACAAGAGCGGGATTTGCACTTGGGCCACTTGAGTTTGCAGGCTTCCTACAACAAATGGACCAAACAACACCAACAAGCTTGTATTTATATCCTACATTTCCCAAATTACTGCAACAAGCAATATGGCACGTGATAGTCATGCTACTATTTTGACTTCTCTGTGAAACGAACAACCATCCTAGCGATCCAAACCTCGCTAAAATGTAGATGTGTAATCTCTCCAGTCAAAGCTCCGATATGTTTCTATATAGTGGACCGCAAAATCATTTATTAGGAGAGCAACCGGAGGACAAAGTTGCAACAATATGTGGCTATCCTTTCTGCTCGTGTATCCAATAATGTGTAAAACCACTGCTTGTGTATCATCACCAGAAACACCAGCAAAACAATGGTTTGATAACCTAATTACCATGGAGCCGAGTGGATGATTACGACAAGAAATAAGCCAACATATTCATGGATACCATTATTATCACATCATTCACAAAACATAGAGATCTGCTGGTAGTGCCTAGATGCGCCCTTTTGAACGGGATGCTCCATGTCTTGAATAACAACCGGTCATCTGATCTGCCTGCCGGCTAAATGCCTTGCATATGTATTATATATTCAATAAATATGTCAAAGATGAGTAGTAAACCATCTTAAAATATGTATTATACTTATTGGAGGCTCTTTATGACCTCCCACATAAATAATTAAAAAAACTAATGTGAAATAAATTTTGTGTCAGATTATCTTAGGAACCACACGCCCCCTCTCAGACAACCGCACATGAACGCCATCGAGCTTGATTGGCATATTGGGGTGGGCAATAGGCAAATGAGAATATTTTTTTCCATCTAAGTCCTCCCAAAAAAAGTTCCTTCAGCGATTTATCTTGGCGCGGGGGAGGGGGGCTATGGTCCCCTGGCTATACACACCAGGTCCCCTGCACAGGTGGGAAGGGGAAGAACTAATGTTTTGAGTGAGGGCCGAGGATATCCCATATTTCAGAGAATAAATTAAAATATTACCAGCAAGGAAATGGAAAGGGGTCAAGGGTACATACCTGAAACCCTAGAGGAAGACTATGGTAGTGTCGTACCAAAAATCATCTCCCAGGTATTGCGAGAAGCCGCCGAGCAAGTTATAATGAACTTTGATGTTTTTGTGAAATTGACACTTATCTCATGACGACCCAAACCTACCTAAAATAGCCATTGTGAACAATAGATGAATAAGTAAATCTGCTTAGCGTGCGCATTATATTTCTATATATAAGACTTGAAGTGGAACCCTAGCTATTAGGATAGTAGGTGTTGGACAAAGTTGCAATAATTTCTGAATTTATCCATGTAGTAAGTTTAAAAAATGCATTGCATTTGCATGTTTTATCTATTATCGCAGAATGTATCATATTTCATACTTACATCAATTTTTACACATTATTCTGAGATATAATCTTACGAAAAGTTGAAATCCATTAATTAGATATTTTCTGCTTTCATTAAGAGTATGAATATTACAAAAACTTAATATAGAAGGTCAAGCAAGAAATGAAAACCACTAGGAGTCACAAATTGGTAATTATACTTGTAAACATTCAAGATACTATTAAAATTCTTAGGTGATAACATCTAAAATGCAAAGTGTGCATGTGTATACTTGTATGGTGCAATGTAGTCCGAGTTGCCAAATAAACCACCAATCATCACTGACAAGCCAAAGTGGGACAACCGGTCACTAGTGACCTACCACTGGACACCCATTAAATAGTCCCCACTAACCGACCGACCGGTCAGTGATATTCATCATCACTGTTGGGTCGATCGATCAATTAGTGATAACGTAGTCATCACTACGGGAAAGCCAATGGCGTGTCACTGGCCGGTCAGAGATAAGGGTTTTTGGCCAGTTTGTGCTGACTAATAATGTAGTGAATGTGTGTGCCCGCTCTCTCTACAATGCCCACACCACCTTGAGTTATCGGGATTGTCCACATATATTTACCTTCTAGTACTTGCTATGATATCTGTAGGGGAACACGCTATGCTACAAAAATTTTACGTGCACAATCCAATTCTAGAAACACTATAGAGGTACAAGTAACTATCATCTCACCAATGATCAATGCAGCAGAAGAAGGGGGAGAAGAGTTGGCGAAGATCGTCGACTCCACAACTAGTTTATACCTCCCAGATGCGAGAATTTCTTCTGGACGATCCGATGATCTAGCTAGTGTTCAAGTAGATTACACCTCAGAAGTATCCACGCGTATCGATCTAGAGGTACTGTAGCACTTTGTGGAACCAACACAAAGAGTAACAGGGAGAACTAGAGGGAGAGGAACAGCCTACCGGCGTACCGGACTAGACCAAGACTAGAGAGAGAGAGAGAGAGAGAGAGAGAGAGAGAGAGAGAGAGCAGAGCAGAGCAGAGCAGCGGGGCGGTCTGCCTGAGGTCTTGGTGTACCTCCTAGTGCGCCCACTAGTCTGCTTATATAGGTGGCCGAGGGGGTCGGCCAACTTGGTGGTGGGGGGGACTTTCCTCCCACGCAGGGACGAATCCACCTAGGATTCAGACTCCCTGGCTTGAACCCCAAAGGCATCGGGTGGTTGGCCCACCTGGAACGCACCAAAAGGTTCTAGAACCTTTCGAACACTTTCAAAAGCTTCCAGTGCTGTCCGAGACATAACGGGCACTTCTGGGATACTCTTGGGTATCACCGGGACACTACTGGGACTTCACCGAACACTTCTGGGATCATCCGGAACACTTCCGAAGCCCATTCTTCAATATCTCCTAGTTTTCCTACGCACCGCTAGTCGTTAAGCGTGTGACCCTACATGTTTGATAATATACGGAACACCTTCCAGTCAATAATTATTAGCGGGGTCTGGATAATGATACATCTCCGACGTATCTATAATTTCTCTTATGTTGATGCTATATTTATATCAGTTATACATGCTTTCGGTACAATTTTATATCATTTTTATTTGGACTAACATACTAATCCATAGCCAAAGGCCAGTTGTTGTTTTCTAGCGCACATCTGTTAGCCAATTCTTATTTTTAGTCTGCACAAATCTGGTCCACCGGCTGCAGTGTCAAGGCAGACAGGCACACTACACCACACATGATGAGTTGATGGTGGTGAGCTTCCTTCTTTACTTGGACTACTCGGCTGCTGATCTACGTTCATTCCAGCACATGCCGTCTAGTCTTGTTTAGTGCTCCCAGTTGTTGATGTTTTCGAGCAATATATTCTCATCACTGATGCACAAATCTGGTCCGGGCTCAGGAAATGTTTTGGTATGCATTTATAACTTGCACAACATGTACTACAGATCTATCTGTGGCTCTGGAAATGTATTGCATTGTGTGCATATGGCTCAGGAAATGTTTGCTGTCTTGTTACTGGAGCTGCAGAACAGTAGGAAAATGAATCACTTAATTATTATTGGAGTGTTGTTCATATGAAGAAAAAACATAGTGGTGTTTTCGCCAGGAGCTTCAGGGCACAAATAAGTTGTGCAGCAAGACAATTGTAAGAGTTGTACTGTTGTGCTGCTGTTTAGCATGGCATCTGCAGTCTGAAGAAACATGGGATCAAGCAGAGGAACCGGTGACTACTAGTCCAACTGTAACTCCAAAGTCCAAACCAAGACAAAGCTACTGTTTTGCCATTAGATAAGGTCATTAGGTAAGGTATAAAGGGACCAAGTACGTGACCGACGTGGCGAGATTCAGACACGCAGAGTATACAGATTTTGCCATAATTTTGGTGGTGAGTTGTTAGATATGACCAGTTCATCGACACACAGACACACACACATAGGACAATGCTGTGAAGTGCTAATGTCAAAGCTAGCATTGACATTCCGACCACCATGCATGGCATTGCCCTCTTGTAGTCTTGCTCTATGCAGCTGCGCATGCAGGGTATCCTCAATATCCTCTTGTAGTCATGTGTGAGCAGAGAGCACGCGTGCAGCTGCAATCACAGATAATCGGATTCAGAAATTAGCAGCTGTAGGAAAAGGAGTGAAAGCAGCACTGAGAAAAAGCTGGCCTGTCTGATGATTGGCAGACCAGTTTCATGCTTGATGGTAAAGATCTCAACTGTTTGGAGGCTCCTTTTTTTCCTTTTGCTATGCGTTTGCGCGCAACTGGCCTCTGAGATGTGCTACTTTGTGTCTCCCACTATGGATAGCAGAAATATACTGAGGTTCCATGACTGCAACCAAGTTAGTGCAAGTCTCAGCTGGTCACCGAGTGAGTGCAACAAGTACTATCAAAAACAGACAAGAACCGGTGCAGAAATCCAGTCTAGTTTCTTTTGTTCTTTTCGAGTGGAAGAAATATAGTCTAGCGGGAGGCAAATAAAAAGTTATGGTCACATCATGTCATGGGTAAGGAAGGAAAGGGAGTATCTTGTGCTTATGAGTCATAGAGCAACACACGTACAGAGCTTGTTACTTTGCTGGCTGTAAACTTCCTAGCAAATCAACCACTAGTACACTTCGGATCACCGACACATACAGTGCAGTCTCATGTCTTGAGTCTTGTTATTGTGAGGAGCACTAGACATAGAGGACATGGAAGTTGGCATCACCAAAAGTGAGGAGCAAAGTAGTATAACAATGGTTTCGATATGTGCTCTGGTCTTATGCGGGAAAAAAGTTTCGATAGCTAATCAATGAGAATAACAATGGTTAACTACTGATCTTGTCGCCAAAATAAAAAAGAGAAAAGAAATTCGGGTATGATAGCCCTTGTAAGATTGAACTCCAGAATGATGAAAGCCCTGCAGAAACACTGCTAACCTCACTACTTTGCTGGCTGTAATACAGGAAGTAATATCCAATCTCACTGTGCTTTGGATCCCCGACACATGCGGACAAGTGATTATCCCTTTTGAAAGTTGGCATCGTGAAAAGGAACAAAAAAGGACTACATTCATGTGGAATCATCATCATCATCAAGTTTAACACCATTAATCATCAGCAAAACCTTTCCAGGGTAACGCTCAGGTTCCAGGCGCTCACAAACATACGTGTTATGGTCTTATCCAGAAAAAGGTTTCGATAGCTAATCAATGAACACAGCAATGATCAACCACTGATTTTCTAGGGAAAAAGAAAGAAAAGCCCTACTGATTTGCCTTGCCCGTGTAAGATCTCCAGAATGATGAAAGCCCTGCAAACACACTCTAGAATGACCTGCACTAAAACACCCATCACAGGCAATCTATATATACAAATAAGCCTCCAAACCCCGCAAAGAGATCAACCAAATTTTGAACTTTTAACAGGTTGCACAAACATCACAAGAGTGGTGGAATTCAGAAATCAGCTCAACTATCTCGGGAATGGCAAATCCGCACAAATCTCATTCGTCTGTTCGCGAGACATCAAGGGTAATATCAAATCAAATAAAGAGCATCAAAAAGCAATTTAGACAAGATGATGCGACCTTCGCAGCCGATCCACAAACCCGCATAGGTCAACTAAAATCTGAACTTTTTAACAGGCGTGAAGAGCAGAACTCAGAAAATCAGCACCGGCAATCTTTGGATTGGCGAATCCACATGAATCTCATATCAAACAGTCACAAAACACTATCAGAAAAAATAAAAAATGCAGCAACCTTTGTAGCCAATCAACAAAACCACATTTAATCCAATCCACCACACATCATGGGTACATCAAACAAGGCAAATTTATTGAGCATCACGAAAACACTACCAGGTTTCAGGTGCTGCGGCCTTCTGCAGCTGCCATGCATTCGCTGACGTTCGAGCAGTTAGCACTATATATTACAGACTTACTGGTAGAACAGTCTATAATGACCCCCAAACAGAAGCAAGGAGCATCGCCATTTTGGCAAAACTGCAATATAAAACTGACTTCATCACGGCAGTCTGTAAGCTACTCATATAGTGCATACTAGAGAGAGTAAACGTTTCTGATGATTGCTAGGCTGTTTCACAACACTGACGCAAAAGGAGACGATTTACATGTTGTTTCAGTTATCTAACACGCCTTCAGTAGGCTTGTGATCCATTTGAAAAAGCTCAGCGGCCACGACTGATCATCATTTCTTCGTTTCGGTGCCGCCACGTCAGGTCACTGAAGCTGGGTGTATCAATATGGCCGCGGTGGATAAGCTCCGGGGTACGGCGCTGCATACGATTCAGTGAGATCATCAGATTAGTTCACCTGATTAGACTCATGAAAACGGATGGATTTATCTAAGCTCGTCAAGATCTTACCAGGTGGATAAGGGGATTGTGCTGCTGAAGGTGGTGGGTAGGGTTGCCCATATGGCTGTGGCGGGTACGGTTGCTGCCCATATGGCTGCGGTGGGTACGGTTGTCCGTACGGCTGCGGCAGGTACGGTTGTCCATATGGCTGTGGCGGGTGACTTGTAGGAGGACATGCCTGGTGGGGGTATGGCTGCTGAGGAGGCGGAGTTGTGTACGCAGGAGCGGGATATGCTGCATGGCTAGGAGCTGGATAAGCTTGGTGCGGCGGTGGTGCTGCGGCATATGCTGAAGGTGCTGGGTATGAAGCTGAGGAGGCACCGTATGGCGACGGTGCTGCCATAGAAGGAGCGTATTGGCCAGTAGTTTGACCTGCCATCTTGTTCTTCTGGTATACATAATAAGAAAAACAATGAGGCAATGGAACATCAACAGAAGCAATGAAACAAAGACCAGTGATCATCAGTCTCTCACTCACCATTGCTGAGACATCAAAGTGCATGATGAGCTTCACTTCCCCGGCAGACCTGGCACAGATTGAGCTTAATATGAGGAAATCCGCAAATGACAGTGGGAGACTTAAAAGGTACATATATGTAACAAAAGGACTACTTCATATGGCGTGTCTGCAGGGGCCATGAGGCGTCGTCGTAGCCACTCGTGAGCACCTTGTTGAGCGGCACCCTACATGCATTAACGCTCAGCCATCAGTCACTTTACTTGATAACTGTAACAACTAAAATGAGCTGCATCGTGAGGCACAAACCTGCAGCTGCCAATGAAGTCATCGGCGTTAATTGTGTTGCTGTTCCACACGTTGATACTCAGCTCACGGAGCCCCTCAATGAGTGGTATATGGAACTTCTCGTCGAAGGACGGGTTCCTTCCCCCATCTGATTGTATTAGAAAAACAAGAGTAAGCTTATGGAGGCCAAATGTGTACAAGATGAATATTTCGTTAATGTTGGAAATGTACTTGCAGTCCACACCAAAAGTAAATGTCCTAGCACTCCGCATTAATTGAAAGCTAATTGGTGATAGTCAGCTAGATTAAATAATATGTTATGAAATACAGATCTAAGAACCTCTTGGAAAAAGTTGAGGACTTGTTCAGGTCAACTCTAGGATGGATGAGAGTGCATTTTCTATTCGGCATAGTAAATGTAAGATAACAGAAAAAGAACTTTCCTACAGTGCTGTAATCTAGGCCTGAGTACTTTTATAAGCAATGGTTTCTGTTTCATAGAGAACAAAATAAAAACTGGAAACAAATTGCGCACCATGCCAGTTTGCTATATTTAAGTCCTTGCCGGGATAAGAAAGCCCAAGTAGCAAATTTCAATAGAGATATAAAAAAATGGTAACACATTGACATTGGCGTTCCAAATAATTGAATTGCCCAACTTTTAGAACCAGCCCAGCATCCTGAGAGCATCACTCGAAACACATAGAGGTAGATGCCAAATTGTCCTACAAAGGAAATAGGATTCCTGCAGGACAAGTAATGAGTACCACTATTGCGTACAACTTTATTCATAGGGCGTGCATCAAATAAAGTTAAAAGGATATATTCTCGAATCGACATGAGTATCTTATGCCAAGCTAGGGTGCGCCATTTTTTCCACCAGCAGACGTGAAAGAAACAAAAATAACCACGGCATTGCATTTTCGCAAAAACTAGGATGAGTAATGGGGACCGCTAGTGTGTAGAATCATATTCATCAGGGGCGCATGGCATCAAACAAAGGTAGAAGAATATATTCTCATCGACCGGAGTATCTTATGCCAATCTAGGGTGGCGTGATTATTTTTTGACTGTAATCTAGGGTGGCACGATTCCACCAGGAGGTGTGCAAGAAACAAAAATAATCTCCTCATCACACGACGCGTGATATTCGCAAAAATAATAGGAGGCAGAGTACCCCTATCGAATATATGGACTCTAAGGAGATGAGACAATGATCAAGCGTGCAATCGATGAAGCTAGTAATATCATAATCCTATAGTGTCAGCTAAACTGCAATGGTGTCTGCTTCGGATCTGGATTCGCTGACTTAGCCACAGCAAGTCCCCGCTGACTTTGCCGCTGGATCAAGAAGCGAAGGCTGAGATTCACCAAATCACTGTTCCCAATCACTGTTCACGCAAAAATCACATTGCTTAGATTACTACAGTGATCATTTTACTAAGGGTCTGCTAAGTATGAGAGCTGTCGGTTGACATCAGTACCCTAATAATGACATGCACATGCTTCAGAGAAGCAGCCCGTATAGTAATCAAACAGTGGACCTTGCTGTTGCAGACTGTAAGTGCGCATGAGAACTAGTCGTTGGTTGCTAGTCCGCCGCCCGCTGTCGTCGACAAGATAGAAGAGGCAATGGTGACCTGGTTACCCAACCACCGCGTGGTGTGGGTAGGTGCAACCACTGAAACGAATTGAGTTGTTGAGCATGGTCAATTAATAGCAGACTAAATTGGCCCCAGACTGTACAACGCACTAGCTGACTCGGGTGAATCCAGTTCAAATTTCGAGTGAATTCAGTTGGAATACCACTGGTTTAGGGCACCTAGAGTAGGGCAGAGTTTGTGGACGCACAAACTGCTGGAAGGAACATATTGAGCAGTGAGGCTTGCTTGTAGCAAAGTAGTATAACTGAAGATGAGAACAAGTCGCTGCCCCACCTTCAAATTGAGAAGAAAGAAGACATGGGTGACTCACCCACCGTAGTTTTAGCAGCGGCGGCTCGGTTGGCGCAACCACCGAAGAGCAAATTGAGTTGGTATGACCCACCCTCGTCTAGAACAATGTGTGTTTGTGGACAAAGGCACGATAACTGGAACAGATTGGGCTGCTCAATAAACAGATTAAATTGTCGCCAGTTGAAATGCCGCCAGTTTCGATCGAGTAGTCAGTTTGCTGATGCGCACAATTTTCACATGAAGAGCATAACATGATACAGGCACGCTGCACGGACGAGAAGCTGAAGCAAAACAAAAAAAATGGTGGAGGGGGGGAGCGGAGGATACCATACCGGTGCATGTCCGGGTGCGCAGCTTGGTGTTGGCGTACTCGACGATGACGTAGGGGTCCTGGCGCGAGAAGAACTCCGTGTCCCGCAGCTTCCGGCACCCGGTCACTGCTCCAAACCAACCAACCGAGCAAGCACGTCGACAAATTAAATTCAGTTGAGCAAAAGGGTCTCCAGTCCAACCGCGTCGGGGAATCGATCAATCGAGTGAGTGGGGAGGGAGGAGGGAAAGGCGCGCCTATATATTACCTCTGACCTCGAGGAGCAGGCCCTGGATCGACATGGGCGGGCGGCGGGGTCGTCGGCGGCGGCGACAAAAGGGGGCGCGGGGTTTTTTTTTTTTTTTTTGAGCTGGGAAAGGGGGCGCGGGTTGAGAAAGAGAGAGACGAAAGCGACTTTCGCTGCTGCCCTGCTTCAAGACGACCCACGAGGGCGGTGGCTCTTTATTGCCCGCCAGAAAACGCGTCCCGTTTTGTGTCGCTTTCTTTCCGAGGACGAACAATAATCACGGACGCGCTTCCGGTCTCACAAGCGGATTGCAACTTTTTCACGTATGGGCTCCGGCGGGCCTGCCTTGGCGTTGCTTGCACGTGACGACCACGACGCTGCCCAGTAAACCGCGTGGCTTGCGCGTTGGTTCCTTCCATCGCTCCCGCCTCGCAAGCAAAGCTACCGTACAAAGTTATACTAAGATTGAGACACTTATTTTGGGACGGAGAGAGTACGTACGTAATAGGCATATATTCACACGCAGAATTTCCATCCGAAGCAATCCATGGCAATGTGTATATATTGTGCTTGTGCACAAACATGGAAAAGGCAAATGCAGGGAGAGACACGGTAACAACACTACGTACTAGTATCAACCACGGCCTATACGGTTTCCAAAAGGCAATTTATAGCAATTATTACATACCACGCCCTATCAAGTTTCCAAGGGAAAAACACACGGGGGCCCTATACAGCAACGAGATGGCCGTATCCACGGTCAAGGGTCAAGTCAAGACTCACCCGCAAAAAAAAAAAAAAAAAAAAGTCAATTCAAGGCCATTGGATGGATATAGGATGCATGCAAAACAATGGACAGATGCTATGCTGGAGGTGGATCCGCCATGATACGATGCCACTGCCATGTGCGACAGTTTCCGTCCAACTCCCACAGGTTCTGAGTCGGTCAAGTCAAGCCAACCCAGCAAGCAAGCAGACACGCACACGGGCGGGCCCACAAGTTTTGTGCAATCTCTGCGCACCGCTTGTCCGACAGCCCACCCAAATGTCACCACCCCGCTCTCCCGAGACCGTATTACTCTTGTATGCTATATAAACGACCCCTTTTGAAACCTAAATACTTCAACGGGTCCTCCAAAAAAATTACTTTCACCTCTAGCCCCTCGGGCATACACGACATTTAATTTGGCGTCTTTCAAAGGATCTGACATCATCAGTACTAGAAGGGTTGGGCGTGCTTTACTGCGCCATTGGTGTTGTTGGGTTTCTTAAAAAATGATCGCTCTGTTTCAAAATATAAGGTGTATTACTTTTTTAAAAAGGCAAACCTTTTAAGTTTGATCAAATTTGTAGAGAAATATATGAAAATCCATAATATCAAATCGATATTTCTAGATTCATCATGAAATGAATTTCCATACTTTTTTGTTTAATATTGTGGATGTTGATATTTTTCTCTGAACTTGGTCAAAATTAAAGAAATTTGACTTTTTAGAAAACTAATACCCCTTATATTTTGGAACTGATGAAATATTTAGTTTGGCGGGTGGGGGAGATGATAGAGTGTGTTTTTATTTTTATTTATAATGCGGTTATTTGGTGGGCCTTTCTATGTGGTGGGAGGGTGCGTGGGATTGATATATTTTTATAGGCCAGTTGCTGCTGATTGATATGAAAAATTGTTGGTCTGGTCAAAATCGCAAAACAAATCCAAAATTGAATACGTCAATTAAATGAAAGAGCTTGAAAATTAGAGAACATAGTGAATTAAAAGAATTGAATGAGAGAGCTTGAGAAATTGTTGACCCGGTCAAAGTCGGATGACACAATTCTAAATTGAATACCTCAATTAATTGTGAGGCCTTAAAAATTAGAAAGCATAGTGTATAGTATAAAAGAATTGAATGAGAGAGATTTGAAAAATTGTTGACCCGGTCAAAATCGGATGACTCAATTCTAATTGGAGACCTCAATTGAATGTGAGCTCTTTAAAACTATGGAGCTTAGTGTTATAGAGGATTAAGAGCATCTACAAACCTCAAACGGGTCTTAAACGCCCGGGCAGACCGGCACCCCTCATATCTAGCCCAAAAATGGGACGGATATGGTGGCGCCCGGGCGCGTCTGCCGACCCCGCTGCAGGTCCATGCAGTCCCACCTGTAGCCACCGAAGCTCCTTCCTATCTCATCGGTGCACCTAAATTTTAGTCCCACATCGCCGCGCGAGCCGGACGCCGACCGACTTAAATAGCCACGCCGGCGAATGGCGGCAAGCTTCTCTGTTGTTGCATAGGTAATCAATTCTCGCTATGTGAACGAGACAACTTGACACTAGATTACATTTCATCAATTGATGATTGTTCATCGAGTGTCAAGTTCGTCTCGTTCATGTACGTTGATACCCCTATTCAATGACAGGAGATTTTTATTTTTGTTCATTGAGTTGTATCGAGAAATTGTGATTCAAAAAAAGCAATACTGACATGAATGTTTCCCTTGTCAAGCAGATAGACCCTGACTATGAATCTTCTATGTGACAAGCATAGAAGATTCATAGTCACATTCTGTCTTCTTAACAAAGGATGCAATGATGTCAGAAGTTTATCGCTTCTGGACAACAAGGCTATTTAAGCCGGTCGACTAGCTCGTCATGCGGCGAGGTGGGACTAATACGGATGTGAAAATTCTTAAGTACGAGCAATTTTTGGTGTGTTTTGACAGCCCAAACGACCCAAGACGGACGGGATGATCGTCGTGCATGGCCCTGCATGTAATAGGTGTTTCAAAAATAGGGTACGTGGTTGCAAATGGTAAAATTTGAGGCCCGCCCGGTCACTATCTGCGGGCGCGTCCGGACACGTCCGCGAACGTTTGAGGGCCCGAATTTGCAACCTGGCATATGCTCTAACGTTTTTAGACCAACAAGCCACACACTAACACCCATGATTTTGTGCAAATTGCGCTTTCCTTGCCCTACAGCCCTCGTGTCAGTCGTCGTCTTGATGGGCCGCCATTTCCCAAGCCTTCTTCTTTTCCCAGATGGAAAAGGTGACACATCAGATGCTCAAATGGTTAGATTCTTTGCGGTGAAGCCAACCCACCAGAGTTCATCTTAGTTGCTCGCATTTTACTAGATTTAATTCAAGTTTACCAGTGATGTTTTTTCAGTAGGAGATGATGTTCCCATCGACTACAAGACAATTATCGTGACTTCATCAATCTCAAGATTTGTCCACTCAATCTCTCGGAAATACTCATAGAGATAGGGTGTACGTGCGTTTATAGGGTGAATGCTTGTTCTATGTATGTTTTTTTTTTTTTTTGAGGTGAGCTTGTTCTATGTATGTTGAGCATTTGAGTTTGTATTTGTGTGTTTCTAAACAAAATAATAATAATACACCAGTACAACATCAGATTGTGTGGACTACCCATCAAGCATCACAGGCCCATTTAGTACTAATGCGCAAATCAAAGAATTTGGGCTTCATTCTGACTACTAATCCACATAGGCCCACCTCACTTTCTTCCCCTTACCATCCCTAGCTAACTAATCAACGCACACCGAGAGCAACTAATTGAGGGGTAACCTTTGCAGGAGCCCCTCAAGGGTTATTTTTGGCCTAATTACTTATTAGTGCAGCTGCACTATTTGGAGGAACCGGGCACACGTCTTCAAGGGAAAGACAATCATAAGCGGTGGAAAGTACTTTCCTATTTGGGAGAGAAAAAGTCAAAAGCATGGACTTCCACATGAGACAACTGACGCAACAGACGGCTACATGCATATGTGATGTCATCTCACTTTATTACGTTTCATGTTTGTTAGAAAAAAGCTACATCTTTTGAACCGAGCATCAGAACGAAGATCCGTTTTCACCGTTAGGTTTCTTGCGACGAGTACTTCAAAACTAGATCCCATATGGGTATGTTTCGACGAACATTTTTCCAAAGGCAACTTTGATGCTAAATGACGCAACTTTAGTGCTACACATAAGCAACTTCCTTGCATTGTGAGCACTGGTGAATTCACTTACCATTCTTTTAATTTTTCTACTGTTACTACTAAGTTTTCTACCGGTGATGCTTAGTTGCATATCATTGCTAATTAGTTACCTACAGAACTACAAAGTTGCCTACCCGTTGGTGTTTAGTTCTCTGCCAATGATTACTAATAGCCTACCATGACTGGTAAGTTGTGTGTCATTATTATAGTTGCCTATAATATTGTTTAAAATTGTTGCTATCATCCTTGCAAAGTGGCCCTCATTTGAATCGTTGCTTAGTTGCTTGTCATTGTTAAGTAGTTGCCTACAATATTGTGAAAATTGTCTATCGGTGTTGCTAAGTTGCCTACCGCTGAATCTAAGTTGCCAAAAATACTGAAAAGTATTTTAGGCACCATGATAATATTAATATACTCACTAGTCGTGGTATGCAACTTAAGATAACCATTAGGCAACTTGCCAGACATTGTAGACAACCTAACAACAAGTTGCTTCCTTTTAGCACTAAAGTTGCTTGACATAGCAATAAAGTTCCCTTGCAATCATGGAGCCAAGTTAAGAGAACATTGGGTTGATTGACAGCCATGGTAGACAACCTAACAAGAAGTTGCTTCCCTTTAGCACTAAAGTTGCTTGAGATATAAATAAAGTTGTATTTTAAGAAAAGTTTATCGAAACGTGAACTTCACTGCGTTCTAGTTAATTTTGCCTAAAATTCTCCAAACCCGCTCATCCATCGTTAATGCTTATTTATTTGTCATTGCTAGTTAGTTGTCTATCATGGGTGCTATGGGTTGCTTGACATTGCCAATTAGTTGCCTACCGATGATGCCCAGTCGTATGGCATCTAAATTAGTTGCCAACACTGATATGAAAAGTTGTTCACAGCGTAGTGTTAGGATACTCTTTAGTTATTTTAGGCAGCTTAGAGATGAAGCTAGTCGACTTGGTAGTCATGTTGACCAACTTGGAAGGACTTCCCGTTGATAGTCAATCATACTAGACAAAAAAAAGGTTGCTTTACTATATCACTAAAGTTGCCTCCATAGTACCTAAAGTTGCCTAATCAGACAATTGCTATATCACTGAAGTTACTATATCACTAAAGTTGCCTCCATATAAGTTTCATAGGGGGGCAGATCAAACAGTTGCCTACAAACCTACGCAAGTTGTTCATAATTTTCGCACGAGTTGCCCGCGAAAATCATTGAAACGTCCAGATATAATGATCGAAAACACACATGAGTTACATGTTGAATGCAATGGAGTTGCACAAAAACACTCGAGAAGTTGCTAACCATTGATGATCGTATGTCGTTCTTTCTAAATTTCCATAATACAATGAATTTGTCTACAATTGATGTCGAGTTGTCTGCCATTTCTAGTTATTTGTTATTTGCCTATCATGGGTGTCATAGTTGCCTTACATTTCTAATTAGTTGCCTATCAATGATGCCTAGTTGCATGTCATCGCTAATTAGTTTCCTACAATACTATGATATGTTGTCCATCGTCGTTACTCAAGTTGCATATACTCCAAAGCATAGTGTTAGGATACTCGCTAGTTATGGTAGGAAACTTAAAGCTGAAGCTAGCCAACTTGGTAGTTGTGGAAACCAATTTAGAAGGATTTTTCGCTGATAGGAGTCATACTAGGGAAAAAGAAAAGTTGCTTTCCTATAGCACTAAAGTTGTCACAATATCACCCAAAGTTGCCCGTGGAAAAAAAGTTTGTCGAAACCTATCCATTTTGAAGAACTCGCCGTGAGAAACCCGGCCGTGAAAACGGATCTCAATTTCGACGCCCAGTTCAAAAGATATAGCTTTTTGAAAGAAAAAAAGGAAAGTAATTAATTGCACGTCATGCAATCACTTTTTGGATGCAGTTTTCCTGCGTGTGATACGTGCACATAATCTTTTTCATGTATGCGCTATGGGATGAGGGACCGAAACTTTCCTTTTTTTAGCATAGACACCTAGGCAACAAGACAGGATATTACCATATATAGTTGTGCGCTCGCGGACCCTAACTAGCAGATAGACGCTCACTATCCATGTCCTATTTTTGGTGGGCTGAGCCGCCGCCACGTGTCATGTGTTGCACGCTCCCTCGGGATTTTATTATTTTAATTTTTCTGTATGCGTTTTTAGGTTTTAGATTATTATTTTTGTTTATTTTGACTTTTCGGTTTTTGCCCGGTTTTCCCTAGGTTTTGGACCCAAAAAATTGAAAGAAAATTGTGTGAAAAAATATGTTTTTTGCCTTTTGCGAGAGGCACAGATTTACTTCTCATGGAGGCACAGGTTTGCTTCCGTCGGAGGCATAGTTGTGCCTCTCGAAAAAGAAAAAATGTGTTTTTTTTCTTCCGCCAGAGGCATAGGTGTGCCTCTATCATCCTTTTAAACTCTCATGTGGGCTGACAGCACCCACCTGCTCCCCTGGTCGCCACCTCCACCATCCCCTTAGATCTCTCATGTGTTGTTCACCCCCTCCCCAGTGCACCCGAAGCGTTAACCTCTGACTCGCCTTCGCCTGTGTGACGCCCCTACTCGACCGTGCACTAATCATACACGCAAATGCACACGATCGAGATCAGAGACTCACGGGAAGATATCACAACACAACTCTAAACACAAAATAAAATAATACAAGCTTTATATTACAAGCCAGGGGCCTCGAGGGATCGAATACAAAAGCTCGAGTCATACAAGCATCAGCGGGAGCAAAAGTATCTGAGTACAGACACAAAGTTAAACAAGGGTGCCTTAAGAAGGCTAGCACAAACAACGACACTGATCGAAAAGGCGAAGGCCTCCTGCCTAGGGCCTCCGAACTACTCCTGGCCGTCGGGGATCTCCATGTCGTAGTAGACTCCTCCGGGGATCTCCTGCTCCTGGGCTCCGTCGTCTGATCGCAGTAACCGGGTATGGGGAAAAAGAGATAGCAAAGCAACCGTGAGTACTCATTCAAAGTACTCGCAAGACTGACATCAGAACTATACTAAGTATGCATCGGTATCAAAGGAATGGGGCTATATCTTTGGACTAAACTGCAGAAATGCCGGATTATAGAGGGAGAGGCCTAGCCTAACGAAGACTAGCATCTTGAAGCATTTCTTGCAGCATCAGAAGAGAGTAGAGTATAGTAACATATAATAGCAGTTATATTTTAGTAATGCCATGAGATCCTTCCTCGACTATCCTGCGAGAAAGTGATCCCGAGAGCAGTAGCAACAGTTTAACATTGTAACAATATCCATTTGTAGTTGTAGCAGATTAGGATACAACTCTGAGCGTGCTGTTACCATGGACACGGCTATTCGAATAGATAACTTCCCTGCAGGGGTGCACTACTATTACCCAGCACGCTCGATTAACTCTGGCCGGACACACTTTTCTCGGTCATGCCCGGCCTCGGCTGATCGACACGACGTAGTCCTACCTAGGCTCAACAGAGAGGTCCCCGCCGGTCTACATCCTAAGCGCTTAGGGGTCTTGGGCCATCGCCCTTAGCACTCCGGGTCGTTGCGTGCAGGGTGAAGCCAGGCACCACCCGTGTGCTGGATGGCGCCGGTCCGTCCCGGCCGCAATGCTGAACTGGACGTCTGACCGAGCTTTCGGCTGATACATACGGCGCCGAGAGTCCCATAACCATTATTCCACGTGGTGGTAGTGTGTATAGGGCCAACGACCCACTTAGATCAAATACCAAAATCCGTTAGGCGTATTTAGAAAACTCGTGGAGACGAACAGGATCCATGTCGCTCCGACTTGATAACACACGACTCGCGGGTGCTCTTGGAGCCAAGCAGTCTTTAATGTTATTCTCTCGCGGGCACTCTTGGAGCCGGCCCGACTTTAACAGTTTAAAGTATTGCAATAAGTAAACATTTCCGTGATCATCACCCAAAGTGATCACGGCCCGATAACAAGCATGGCAACCGGACAAGGGTGAAGGGCCACAGATGGATCAACAGCATAGCTAACTAAACATCATGGGACAGCAGGTAGGTATCAACAGTAGGCGACGAAATCAGGCTATGCATAAGAATAGGAACTATCGGAGTAGCAACAGAAGCAATTATAATGCAAGCATAAGAGAGAAGGAACGGACGATATATGGATGATCAAGGGGTTTTTGCTTGCCTGGAAGCTCTGCTGAGAGGAGCTGGTCGTCTGAAGGCTGCTTGTCTGGAGCGTAGTCGTACTCAGCTGCGTCGGCGGCGGTCTCGGCGTCTATCGGGAGAGAAGGAGAGGGAAGAAACAATAAATTCACGGCAACAATGCAACAGCGATGCATGACATGCCTAAAAGATATGCAGATGTGATATATTGCCTCTCTAATTATTTTAGATAATTTAGGAATTTATTTGGATTTATTTTACCAAGGTCATGCACTATTCATTTATCGAAATCGGGCAAAAAGTTTCATGTTCAGTAGGTTAGAGGGGTGTGGCAGGTAAGTGGGTGGCATAATCGGATTTTTCATATTTTTCTGATCATTTTTCATATATAAATTATTTTCATCCGAGTTACGGTTTATTTTATATGATTTTTCAAAGTTTTAATCATTTTTCTGAAATTTTCTGAAATTATTTTAATCCGAATTTGACCAAGTCAATTTGACTAGTCAAAAGGGAAATAGTGCAGGGGGGTCCCACATGGCATAGACTACAACATTTGGATTAATTTTAACAGTTAATTAAGCTAGTGGGGCCACATGTCATACACACATTAGACTAACTAGCAAAAGGGCCCGTGCGTTGCAACGGGGGAAAACACCCGTTACCAAGCAAACCTAGGGTGACGGGGAGTGACCGTCGTCGTCCGTCCAAACTCGCGTGTGGGCACGGCTACTCATCATGGCCGCATTGGAGCTGACGTCGAGTGCCCCGCAGTGTCTGAGCCGGTGCCGCCCAGATCGATTTTGTCCTCGTATATATATGAATACAGTCTTTAATTAGACCATACCCCGTGGCACGTATTGCATCATGCATGTCACAGTTTTTAAATTAGCCCACCACGTAGCACGTACGTATATACAACATGCATGTGTCATGAATCGATGCGGTGTCCTTTGGCAAAAAAAATTTGCGAGAAGTCCTTAGGCCAATTTGTGTACGTCCGTTCTGTGATCGCTTAGGCAAGAATCCATCCAGAAGCCAGCTTCCACGTAGGAGCAAATTTCACACATGTATTTTAACTGGTGCCATTAGATCTATTAAAGCGAGGTGGGACTAAATCACAAACTGTATCTAGCTCAGCTGGCTGCAGCCTTTACGCACTGCCTGAGAGGTCATTGGCGGGTGTGAGTTTCTACTGGGAATGCTTCATTGGCGGGTGAGGTCCGAGTGGGCTGTCTGCGTACGAATTTTAGACGCCGTCTGTTTTTTCATATCTATACCTAATAATAAGATTAGTACCACCTCGGATATAGAAAATAATATGGGCGAAGTGGACGGACGACGGACGGACGAAAAACGGACAAAATTACGGTGATAAGAAGCAATAGCCCCTTTATTATTAATTATTATTATTATTATTATTATTATTATTATTATTATTATTAGATATAGATATAGATATAGATTAGACCCTAATTAATCTAACTAAGATATAATTAAACCTAAACTAATAGGGCCGGCTCTACACACACATGCAGCACGCACACACTCACACACACACACAACACACACAGAGCACACACAGCACACACACACACACACGCACACACGGCCATGGCCATGGCCGTGGCCACCAGCAGCAGCAGGCAGCGCCGCACGGCGAGCAGCGGCGGGCCGCAGCGGCACCTAGCGGCAGCAGCAGTACGCGAGCAGCAGCAGTACGCGAGCAGCAAGAGCAGCGGCAGAGGCCGCGGGCGCAAGTACGCGGAGACTGAGCTCCGGCCACGAAGACGAACAACGGCGTAAATGGCATGGATCGAAGGGGGAAAGGGGGGGGGGGGGCGGAACGAGGAGCTCACCCGAGCTCGATGGCGCGGTCAGGGAGGCAGGAGGTGGACCGGAGCCGCGGCAACGACGACGAACGCCGACGATGTTCGCGACGGAGATGAGCTCGATGCCAAGCGTACGGGGTCTCCTAGCGCGAGCCCTTCGGCGTGGTGATGTAGCCGACCACGACGGAGCTCCCGGACATGAACTTAGGGAGCGGGGAGGCCAGTGGCCGCGACGACGACGGCAACAGCGGCGAGCAGCGCTCGGGCGACGAACATTTGACGAGAGCGAGCGAACGAGGGAAAGAATGGGGATTAGGGTTTGTCCAACGGGTTGGGGGGGACCTTATCCACGTCGGGGATGCTCTGGATGCTTGACACGGCGTCATCGGGCGCGTGGACGGGCGGCCAGAGGCCACGCCATGGCACTGCCTCCTCCTCTGTTACGAGGTTGATGAAAGGCCGTTCGGCCTGGGCCAGGCCGCACTGTAGTTACCTAGAGCCAGATGCACAGTAGCTTTTAGGTCTTTTTCTTTTTCTTTTTCGGTCTTTCAATTCAGCTGCTGTTTTGCATATAGATGGTCCACCAAACGAATTTTGTTATATATGAAACTTGGCACATAAATCCATCGCAACATTGTGGAGTGGCACAAAAAGTTTCAGAATATTTGGAATAGTCTAAGTATGTATTTATTTTGAGAAGGCCATTTTATTTGCTGTTGGACCAGTTATTAATTTCCTAGGACTTTATTTGTGTGTCAAATGAAGTTGGTTTCAACTTGACAATTAGTTAGGGAATATTTGCAAAATTACGAACACTTTAGTTTTGCAGTTTGAAGAAATATTAATTTGACTTGTATTTGAATTTAAATTTAAGTTGGATTATTACCTAAATGCAATTCAATTAAGATGATCATGATGACATGGCAATGTCATGGGGAATTACTGTAGCATAATACAGGGGGTGTTACAAATCTCCTCCTCTAAAAGAAATCTCGTCCCGAGATTTAAGAAGTAGAAGGGAAGAGGTCGGGGTATTCTTCACGAAGACGATCTTCGCGTTCCCAAGTGGCTTCATCTTCAGAATGATTTGACCACTGAACTTTAAGGAACTTGATTGCCTTCTGACGGGTTCGACGTTCAGCTTGATCAAGAATGCGGATCAGATACTCTTGATAAGAAAGATCCTCTTGAAGCTCAGGCATTTCATGATCCACTGCTCGGATAGGATCCTTGAAGCAGCGACGAAGTTGTGACACATGGAAAACATCATGAACTTGAGAAAGGTTCGGCGACAATTTCAATTGATATGCCACTTCTCCACGTCTGGCGAGGATACGGAATGGGCCAATGTAGCGAGGAGCTAACTTGCCCTTGATTCCAAATCGATGAGTGCCCTTCATCGGAGTGACACGAAGGTAAGCTTGCTCGCCAGGTTGATAAACCATTACCTGGTGCTTTCGGTCAGAGTTGCTCTTCTGACGAGACTGAGCAGTTTTCAAATGTTCACGGACTATGCGGACTTGTTCTTCAGCTTGTTGGATAATGTCCGGACCGAAAAGTGGCCGTTCCCCAGTTTCTGACCAATTCAGAGGGGTTTGGCACTTACGTCCATAGAGAACTTAAAAGTGTGCCATCTTCAGACTAGCTTGATAGCTATTATTGTAAGAAAATTCAGCATACGGGAGAGATTCCTCCCATTTCTTACCGAATGAGATGACACAAGCTCGAAGCATATCCTCAAGCACTTGATTGACTCGTTCAACTTGTCCCTGGGACTGGGGGTGAAAAGCGGTGCTGAAAGACAGATGAGTCCCCATAGCTTCTTGGAAACTGTTCCAAAATCTTGAGGTAAAGAGGCTGCCACGGTCTGAACTGATCTCCAACGGAACACCATGGAGTGACACGATTCTGGAAACATACAAGTCTGCTAACTGACTAGCAGTGATTGTCTCCTTGACTGGCAGAAAGTGAGCAACCTTTGAGAATCGGTCAATGACGACAAAAATAGCATCATGACCCTTCTGTGATCTGGGAAAACTAGTAATGAAATCCATTTCGACTTTGTCCAATTTCCATTCAGGAATATCAAGTGGTTGCAGAGTTCCAGAAGGCATTTGATGTTCTGCTTTGATGCGACGGCAAACGTCACACTCGGCAACATAGCGAGCAATGTCTCGCTTCATATCAGGCCACCAATATCTCTGTCGGATGTCTTGGTACATCTTGGTACTACCAGGGTGAATTGAAAGAGGTGTATCATGAGCTTCTTTCATGACACGCAGGGTCAGATCCAGATTGTCCTTTCTAGGAACCACTAAGCAATTTTTGAAGAACAAGGTGCCATCAGCATCAATAGTGAAGAATGAGGGCCTTCCCTTTTTGAGATCGCGCTTAATCTTCTCGACCTCAGAGTCAGCTTTCTGTATATGCTTGATGAGGTCCTCGAGATCTGGTTCAACAACCAAGGTATTTAGATATCCTTGAGGAACTATCTCGATGTTCAGCTTTCGAAGCTCTTCATACAGGAGTGGCTGCTGCAACTGAACCTCAAGTTCACAACAGTAGGATTTGCGGCTCAAGGCATCAGCCATTACATTAGCCTTACCAGGGGTGTAAGAAATACCCAAATCATAGTCCGTAATGGCCTCCATCCATCTTTGCTGACGGAGGTTAAGAGATGGCTGAGTGAACAAGTATTTCAAACTTTTATGATCCGTGTAGATCTCGCAACGATTACCGAGTAGGTAATGTCGCCATAACTTCAATGCATAAATAACTGATGCAAGTTCGAGATCATGCGTTGGATAGTTCTCTTCATGAGGACGCAACTGACGAGAGCCATAAGCAATCACCTTGCGCTCTTGCATTAGGACACAACCTAATCCTTGACGGGATGAGTCACAGTAGATCACAAAGTCCTTGCGAGAATCTGGAGGAGCAAGCACTGGTGCAGATGTCAGCTTGTCCTTGAGAGTTTGGAAACTTTCCTGACATTTTTCTGTCCATTCAAACTTCACACCTTTGTGAAGCAGATCAGTCAGTGGCTTAGCAATCTTGGAGAAATTCTCGACAAAACGGCGGCAATAGCTGGCGAGACCGAGAAAACTTCTGACTTGCTTAACATTCTTTGGAGGAGTCCATTCAAGAATAGCCTGAACCCGTTCTGGGTTAACAGCAATGCCATCTTTGGAAATCACGTGGCCGAGATATGTCACTTCAGATAACCAGAATTCACACTTGGAATACTTGGCATACAGTTGATGTTCGCGCAACTTCTCCAGTACAAGCCGAAGATGTTCGGCCTGTTCTTCTTCATTCTTCGAATATATAAGGATATCATCCAGATAAACCACGACAAACTTGTCGAGGTAATCCATGAAGATGTAGTTCATCAACCGAGAGAAAGTTGCTAGAGCGTTGGTTAATCCGAAGGACATGACGGTGTACTCGTAAGAACCATAGCGAGTAACAAAGGCTGTCTTCGGAATGTCCTCTTTACGAACTCGGATCTGGTGGTATCCCAATCTCAAATCAAGTTTAGAGAATACCGAGGAACCAGCAAGTTGATCATACAGATCGTTGATTCTGGGAAGCGGATACTTGTTCTGAATTGTTGCTTGGTTGATAGGTCGGTAATCTTGAACCAATCGATTTGTTCCATCCTTCTTCTTAACAAAGAGCGAATGTGCTCCCCAAGCAGAAGAACTGGGGCGTATGAAACCCTTTTTAAGTGACTTGTCGATTTCCTCCTTAAGTTCAAGGAGTTCATGCGGCGGCATCTTGTATGGGCGCTTGGCAATAGGAGTGGTGCCTGGTTTCAAGTCGATGACGAACTCGACAGCTCTAACAGGGGGTATTCCTTGAAGTTCTTCTGGAAAGACGTCTGGAAAATTGCGAACGACTGGAATGTTCTCAATTCCTTCAAGAGGTGAGACATTCAAAGCATTTAGAGCATATATCTGGCTTTCGGCATTCTGGACTATCCTGGCGGAGTAGCTGACTGTCTGGCCAGAGGGATGTGTAAGTTGGACTTTCTTAGCAGCACAGTCGATCAAAGCATTTTGGGCGGTCAACCAGTCCATACCGAGAATGATGTCTATGTCGGAAGGTCCGAGAGCAATGAGGGAAGCCGAGAACACCAACCCTTCAATTCTGATCTGATTGTGGTGACTTACCATCTTGGTTTGCCACCTGGAATGAGGAGTGATAATCTCTAATGGGGTGGGCAACAACTCTAGAGGTAGCTCATGCCGCTGAGCAAATTGTTGAGATACAAAGGAATGTGATGCCCCGGAATCAAAGAGAACAGAAGCTGCAACTGAATTAACTGGCAGAGTTCCCATCACGATTTTAGGGGACTCACGAGCTTCTTCCATTTTGACATGAGTGACCTGGCCATGACCCATAGTAGGCGGCCTGGCCTTACGATTTCTGCAATGATGGGTTCGATGGCCCTTCGTACGACCATCAGGAGGACGTGGTGCATTCTGAGGCTGATCCTGGCGGCAGTTGAAAGTAGGGTATCCTGGCTGTCCACAGTTGAAGCAATTTCCATCATTGGGGCGAGGAGCCACAGTATTGGGCTGTCCAGTTGGGATATTCAGTTGTCTTGGTGGTGGAGGCAGACGAGGTGCAACATAAGAAGGCCTCGGTGTTGGAGCAGGTCGGTGATGGACATGGTGCGGAATCCAGACTTGGCGTTTCTGAGCAGGCTGACCCGAAGACAAGTCAACGTCATGAGTGCGCTTGAGCGACTCCTGGTATTCAGCCAGACCAGTTTTAACTCGAAAAGCTTGGCTGACAAGCGTCGCAAAATCTGCACAATCATGGACAACAAGTGCGAGCTTTATGTCAGGATGCAGTCCTTCACGGAATTTCTCCTGCTTGCGAGCGTCAGTGCAAACGTCATCTTCAGCATAGTGGGATAATTCAATGAATTTCCTCTGATATTCATCAATAGTCATCTTGCCCTGTGTGAGTTTACGGAATTCCTTCTTCTTCTGGTCCATCAGACCTTGAGGAATGTATCGTGCACGGAAGGCTGACTGAAATTCTACCCATGTGGTGGCTGTCCCAGCAGGCAGCATTCGCCTGTGGCTTTCTCACCATTGAGCAGCTGAACCCCTCAGGTGATACGTCGCATAGGTGACGTAACTGTCAGGGAGAACATTAGCCGACTCCATCTGAAAGGTGATGTCACGGAGCCAATCATCAGCCTCCATTGGATCAGTCGAGTTGCGGAAGGTGGACGGGTTGAAGCGCACGAATTCTTGCAGTGTTATTGGAGCAGGCTGTTGCTGAGCATTCTGAATTGGGAACTGAGCCATTACTCCAGTCATAAACTGACGATTCAGCTCAAATTGCTGCATCATTGCGGCAATATAGGGTGGAGGTGGAGGATCGTCAGCCATCCTGCCAAATCAATAGGGGCAGTTCAGCAAGAACAACTGCAGGTGTATGGAATTACTCATGATGTAACATGGGTAATGAACAAAAAAATGCATTAGATACATATTAGTAGTCATTAAAGACATATTGATCCATGCACGGAGTTGGGTATCAACTGACAACGCGAGTTCGGAAACTCACGCAGCTCGACAAACTAGGCAGCGCGCAGGCACGCGGTGAGGAATACAACAACGGGACATAGCAAAGGCTACATCAACGTCGGAGAAAACTACTGGGGGAGGAATCTGCAAATGACAACGCAGGGTGTCCTCGATAAAAGGATCATGCGGTTCGTGGGCATTGTGCAGCAGAACCTGGCCCTCAACTTGAAGAAGGGGGGGGTAAATTCAGAACTCCGGGTGGATGTGATCACGAAAACCTAGTGTTAGAATTAGTAAATCTTTAACCCGAAAGGGAGAGAGTTCAGAGTCCTAGAGTAAAGGAGAGGAATAAAAGATCCTAATTCCATCCATTAGCGACGTGGGCCCGTAAGCCACACAGCCATGTTAGTAAAACAACTTTTCAAAGACTAGACTCAACTTCGACCAAGAAATAGGAAGGGGGCTTCTTACAGGCAGTCGGCTCTGATACCAACTTGTGATGCCCCTACTCGATCGTGCACTAATCATACACGCAAATGCACACGATCGAGATCAAAGACTCATGGGAAGATATCACAACACAACTCTAAACACAAAATAAAATAATACAAGCTTTATATTAAAAGCCAGGGGCCTCGAGGGTTAGAATACAAAAGCTCGAGTCATACAAGCATCAGCGAGAGCAAAAGTATCTGAGTACAGATACAAAGTTAAACAAGGGTGCCTTAAGAAGGATAGCACAAACAGCGACACTGATCGAAAAGGCGAAGGCCTCCTGCCTAGGGCCTCCAAACTACTCCTGGCCGTCGGGGATCTCCATGTCGTAGTAGACTCCTCCGGGGATCTCCTGCTCCTGGGCTCCGTCGTCTGATCGCAGTAACCGGGTATGGGGAAAAAGAGATAGCAAAGCAACCGTGAGTACTCATCCAAAGTACTCGCAAGACTGACATCAGAACTATACTAAGTATGCATCGGTATCAAAGGAATGGGACTATATCTTTGGACTAAACTGCAGAAATGCCGGATTACAGAGGGAGAGGCCTAGCCTAACGAAGACTAACATCTTGAAGCATTTCTTGCAGCATCAGAAGAGAGTAGAGTATAGTAACATATAATAGCAGTTATATTTTAGTAATGCCCTGAGATCCTTCCTCGACTATCCTGCGAGAAAGTGATCCCGAGAGCAGTAGCAACAGTTTAACATTGTAACAATATCCATTTGTAGTTGTAGCAGATTAGGATACAACTCTGAGCGTCATGTTACCGTGGACACGGCTATTCGAATAGATAACTTCCCTGCAGGGGTGCACTACTGTTACCCAACACGCTCGATTAACTCTGGCCGGACACACTTTTCTCGGTCATGCCCGGCCTCGGCTGATCGACACGACGTAGTCCTACCTAGGCTCAACAGAGAGGTCCCCGCCAGTCTACATCCTAAGCGCTCAGGGGTCTTGGGCCATCGCCCTTAGCACTCCGGGTCGTTGCGTGCAGGGTGAAGCCAGGCACCACCCGTGTGCTGGATGGCGCCGGTCCCTCCCGGCCGCAATGCTGAACTAGACGTCTGACCGAGCTTTCGGCTGATACATATGGCGCCGAGGGTCCCATAACCATTATCTCACGTGGTGGTAGTGCGTATAGAGCCAACGACCCACTCAGATCAAATACCCAAATCCGTTAAGCGTATTTAGAAAACTCGCGGAGACGAACAGGATCCCTGTCGCTCCGACTTGATAACACACGACTCGCGGGTGCTCTTGGAGCCGACCCGTCTTTAATGTTATTCTCTCGCGGGCACTCTTGGGGTCGGCCCGATTTTAACACTTTAAAGTATTGCAATAAGTAAACATTTCCGTGATCATCACCCAAAGTGATCACGGCCCGATAACAAGCATGGCAACCGGACAAAGGTGAAGGGCCACAGATGGATCAACAGCATAGCTAACTAAACATCATGGGACATCAGGTAGGTATCAACAGTAGGCGACGAAATCAGGCTATGTATCAGAATAGGAACTATCGGAGTAGCAACAGAAGCAATTCTAATGCAAGCATAAGAGAGAAGGAATGGGCGATATCTGGATTATCAAGGGGGTTTTGCTTGCCTGGAAGCTCTGCTGAGAGGGGCTGGTCGTCTGAAGGCTGCTTGTCTGGAGCGTAGTCGTACTCAGCTGCGTCGGCGGCGGTCTCGGCGTCTATCGGGAGAGAAGGAGGGGGAAGAAACAATAATTCACGACAACAATGCAACAGCGATGCATGACATGCCTAAAAGATATGCATATGTGATATATTGCCTCTCTAATTATTTTAGATAATTTAGAAATTTATTTGGATTTATTTTACCAAGGTCATGAACTATTCATTTATCGAAATCGGACAAAAAATTCCTTGTTCAGTAGGTTAGAGGGGTGTGGCAGGTAAGTGGGTGGCATATTCAGATTCTTCATATTTTTCTGATCATTTTTCATATATAAATTATTTTCATCCGAGTTACGGTTTATTTTATATGATTTTTCAAAGTTTTAATCATTTTTCTGAAATTTTCTGAAATTATTTTAATCCGAATTTGACCAAGTCAATTTGACTAGTCAAAAGGGAAATATTGCAGGGGGGTCCCACATGACATAGACTACAACATTTGGATTAATTTTAACAATTAATTAAGCTAGTGGGGCCACATGTCATACACACATTAGACTAATTAGACCCTAATTAATCTAACTAACATATAATTAAACCTAAACTAATAGGGCCGGCTCTACACACACATGCAGCACGCACACACTCACACACACACAACACACACACACACGTGCACACACACAGAGCACACACAGCTACACACACCGCGCACACACACTGGCGCACACGGCCATGGCCATGGCCGTGGCCACCAGCAGCAGGCAGCGGCGCACGGCGAGCAGCGGCGGGCCGCAGCGGCACCTAGCGGCAGCAGCAGTACGCGAGCAGCAAGAGCAGCGGCAGAGGCCGCAGGCGCAAGTACGCGGAGACTGAGCTCCGGCCACGACGACGAACAACGGCGTAAACGGCATGGATCGAAGGGGGAAAGGGGGGGGGGGGGGTGTGTGGAACAAGGAGCTCTCCGCGAGCTCGATGGCGCGGTCAGGGAGGCAGGAGGTGGACCGGAGCCGCGGCAACGACGACGAACGCCGGCGATGTTCGCGACGGAGATGAGCTCGATGCCGAGCGTACGGGGTCTCCTAGCGCGAGCCCTTCGGCGTGGTGATGTAGCCGACCACAACGGAGCTCCCGGACATGAACTCAGGGAGCGGGGAGGCCAGTGGCCGCGACGACGACGGCAACAGCGGCGAGCAGCGCTCGGGCGACGAACATTTGACGAGAGCGAGCGAACAAGGGAAAGAATGGGGATTAGGGTTTGTCCAACGGGTTGGGGGAGACCTTATCCATGTCGGGGATGCTCTGGATGCTTGACACGGCGTCATCGGGCGCGTGGACGGGCGGCCAGAGGCCACGCCATGGCACTGCCTCCTCTGTTACGAGGTTGATGAAAGGCCGGTCGGCCAGGGCCAGGCCGCACTGTAGTTACCTAGAGCCCAGATGCACAGTAGCTTTTAGGTATTTTTTCTTTTTCTTTTTCGGTCTTTCAATTCAGCTGTTGTTTTGCATATAGATGGTCCACCAAACGAATTTTGTTATATATGAAACTTGGCACATAAATCCATCGCAACATTGTGGAGTGGCACAAAAAGTTTCAGAATATTTGGAATAGTCTAAGTATGTATTTATTTTGAGAAGGCCATTTTATTTGCTGTTGGACCAGTTATTAATTTCCTAGGACTTTATTTGTGAGTCAAATGAAGTTGGTTTCAACTTGACAATTACTTGGGGAATATTTGCAAAATTACGAACACTTTAGTTTTGCAGTTTGAAGAAATATTAATTTGACTTGTATTTGAATTTAAATTTAAGTTGGATTATTACTAAATGTATTTCAATTAAGATGATCATGATGACATGGCAATGTCATGGGGAATTACTGTAGCATAATACAGGGGGTGTTACAGCCTGAGACGTTGCGGTGAGCCGCGTCATCTTCGACTCCAGCTTGTCACCATCCGAGACCTCGCCAGTATCCCCGCTCGCTCGTTGATGTGTCGTCATCTTCAACCTCGGAATTGCACCTCCTCTCGTCCAATCGACTAGCCTGATTTAAAATTTAGGCAACTTGCATATGGCAATTTCGGAGGGGGGGGGGGGGGGAGGGGGGCGTGATAGAGGGATTCGAGCATTAGATTTTGGCATGAACCCTATTACTCCCTCTGTCCCATAATTCTTGTATTATGGGACTGAGGGAGTAGATTATTAGACTAGCTCTAACCCTTTCACTATCTCAAAACTCCACTCGCTAAATTTAACTCCTAATGATTTGCAGGTATTGGAAGGCTTGCAACTATCCCATCCCATGAGCCACCAACTCCTAATAACTTTTTCATTCTTTTTATTGCATCCTTTTGCTTGCATAATAAACCCTCAAATTCACCTACTACATTAATTAGCGCAATATGTTAATTCAAACCTTGACGCTCACAATGCACACATTTCAACCATGTTGGGGCCCATCAAAGCTGGTGAGACGTTGTCTTATTAGCTTCTGCTGAGCAAAACGTGCCTGCCGACTTAAACTAAACTCGGCTTACAACCGTGGAAGCTAACTAATGGCTTCAATTCAATCCTTTTCCACGCTCCTGTATGAATCCCCTCCTATAAATTCAAGGCAAGCACGCCAAAAATTAGCAATGATATTATAGATAATGACACGCTCGCACACACTTCTGAAATAACGAATAGATTTTGAAAACTTTCGTTAATTTCCAAACGGAGTCCCCACACAAGGCCTACTCGTTGACCTTTAGCAAAGCTGCGCTCATTTCCACCGGAATTCCACGATGTACGTTCACACCACGGCTCCTCATTCATGGAAGTTCATTAGTAGTATATATCCAACTTGCAGTCGTTTCTCATTGCACATGTGCTGATCGAGAAGACCCGCCATGGCTGCTGCGGCGTTGCTCCTCGTGGCCACGCTCGTCGCTCTCGGCTCCGGCCATGGTGGCGAGGCTTTCGACCCCAACCCTCTCCAGGACTTCTGTGTCGCCGACACCACGTCCAAAGGTAAGAAACACTGGCCGTGCGTCCTACTGGTTTCTGCTCCCTCCGTTCTAATTTACATGGTGCCACACATTTCGATATTCAACTTTGACTGATAGTTTGACTAATAAAACTCAAGTTATTTTTTGCAAAGAGAAATTACATCAAAAGTTCCCAATTGTGTTTTTTTTTTTGAGAAAACAATGGAATAGTTTTTATGCTACACTGCTTACTCCCTCTGTTTGAAATTAATTGAATTATTAGTATTGTCCTAAGTTAACTTCTTTAAGTTTGATAAAGTTTATAGAAAAATACACCAACATCTATAACACAAAATTAGTCTCATTAGATTGATCATAAACTATATTTTTGTGCGTTATATATTTGATGCTGCAGATTTTAACACAGTTAGACAAGTTTGGTCAAATTTAGAGAAATTTGGTTTAAGTAAAACTAGAACTTCAACTAATCTAGAGTGGGAGTATGTCTTATTGTTGTAATTCTTGATCAATGCTAAATCACGAAAAGCGAGGACGCCATGTGAATATGGACCGAGGGACTGCTTCGTAATGTGGTCATATAAGTTCTTATATGTATGTTGTACTACGCAGTGCGCGTGAATGGGTTATCGTGCAAGGACCCGGCTGCTGTGGTGTCCGACGACTTCTTCTTCGCCGGCGCAGACAAGCTGCGCGACACGGTGAGCGAGCGCTACGGGTACTCAGCGCTGACCGTGCAGATCCCGGGCCTGAACACGCAGGGCCAGTCGTACGCCCGCGTCGATCTCGCGCCCGGAGCCGTCTTCCCGCCGCACTACCACCCCAGGGCGGCTGAGACGGCCGTGGTGCTGGACGGCTCCGTCTACTTCGGCTTCGTCTCCTCCTACCCGGACAACAAGCTCTTCGCCAAGGTGCTCGTCAAGGGCGACGTGTTCGCCGTGCCTCAGGGGCTCATGCACTTCCTCTACAACAACGGCACCGCCCCTGCCGCGCTCTACGCCAGCCTCAGCAGCCAGAACCCCGGGCTGGTGCTCCTCGCCGATGCGCTCTTCGCCGCGGCACTCCCCGATGATCTCCTCGCCAAGACGCTTCTCACGGACAAGCACACCGTGGACAACATCCGGGCAAACTTTCGGCGGTCTTGAATGCTTGTTCCAATCTCCTTGTAATTTATTGCATTTTCTCAGGCATAGGTAAACATTTGAAATGGATTTTGAAATAAAAATAATGCGAGCGATATTCCATCACTACTGGAATTTCCTTATATGCCGGGTGCCAGGCTCTTCGCCGAGAGCCAAAACACGGACACTCGGCAAAGTAAACAACGCCGAGAGCCACACTCGGCAAACCTGACTTCACGGCAACTAGGTGACGTTGCTGTCACGGGCTCACGGCAAACAAGCACCGCATGGCAAACGGGGCACACGCCGAGAGCCACACACGGCAAAGAGAAGCCACGTGGCATGCCCGTTCGGAACTGACGGCGCTGTCACTTGGTTTACCTATACCAAGAGCCGCTACGTCGCCCTCGGTAAAAACACGTCACAGAAACATTTTCCTACCTGGCATGTGGTCCCACTGGTCACATTTATCAGTAAAAGTTTTACATTATTTGCTAAATCTTTAAAAAGAATAATATGACGATGTATTTGCCGAGAGCGATGCTCGGCAATGCTCGATGTACGACTGTTGACTAAACCCTTCGGAACTGACCAGTGGGACCGGGTGTCCCACATGGCAGCTGACGTTTTACAGAGCGTCACCGCCCTCGGGAAAGAGTGGCACCACTGTAGTAGTAAAGTGCTCAGTTGACTCCTTTTCTAAGAGCAACACTCGAAAAAGGAGTGGTGCAACAGTAGTTTCAGTTCTCAGACGACCCCTTTTCCGAGAGCTGCTCTCGGTAGTCTATCGCTTTCCGAGTGTTGCTCTCGGAAATGTGTCCCATTGCTTCTGTTGCTAAGCTCTTTCTTATCTGATCCCTGCAACTGAAAACAACTACAGTGCAATTTCTGTATATAAATGCAGTGCAGAAAATGTTATCATAACAAATGAATGTGGGAGCTCCTAGCTCCCTAGAAATTCATCGAGCAACACATCACACACATAGGCATAATTTAAAGTAGTCCACATATATAGGCGAATGTTTCATACTAGTACATATCACATCACACACAAGTTCGCAAATTCATACATATGGTTAACTTATGGAAGTTCACTACTTGCAAAACACGTGCACGTCACATAGAAGTTCACATGTTCATACAACATCTTGAGGAGGAGGAGGAGGGGCATCATTTCCATCGGGTTAAGATTTCGGAGGAGGAGGAGGAGGGGCATCATTTCCACTCCTTTGAGATTGCATAAGAACCTATAAGAGTAGAGTCACGTGAGCATTGTTCGTCGCTATATAATGAATGTTCTACTCTAGTTTAGAGAATGTTCTACCTGTAGTTGATTCTTGAGCAGCTTCAACCTTTCGTTCATGTCTGCTCGTTCCTTTTTTCTGCTCTCCTGCTCAGCCAGCCGCCTTTGCTCCTCTTCAGCAGCCCGCTGGTCCATTAAATCCTGTAATATGGCATTAGACTCATATAGGTTGCAAGGGTGCTATTTCGAGGCATGGACATAAATGAATGGTTATGATGCTAACCTTGAGACGCGCTATCTCACGTGACGAGGCGATTGGGCGACTCCGTATGGACGGAGTTGAGCTTGTGCTCGACGCGCGTATCTCGTGGAGCTTGCGATGCGAGGAGGTAGCGATCGCCCCGTTGCAAAGGAGGTGGCGGCCATGGCCCTTCCCCTCGCCAGCAATGATGAGCAGCTCAAGATCAAGGGGCTTGGACGTAGGTTCGGCGTCCTGCCCGTGCACCTCCTGGAAGACCTCTTTGAAGGTCCCGTAGTTCTCCTGCGCCGACAAGCTATAGAACTCAGTGCCATCCTTCCCCTTGTGGGCTTCTTTCCAGGCCTCCAGGATGTGGACCGGGCGACCAAGCGTCGCCTCCTGCAAAATTAACCATCAAGTTTAATGAACGGACATGCACCGTGTGAAAAAGTTAACATCTTAATCCACATACCATGTGTTGCTTCAGAGTGGTTAGGTTCCGGCTCCCCTGGACATGAACCGGGCCTGGCATTTTGGCGCGATCGTTCCCTTCTCCACATGCTTCGCCTGCCATACCGGGTCACACCACATGTCAACCAGGGCCTCCCAACAATCGGCCTTCATCCAGGGTTCCCTCACCTAGTCAGACAAAATCAAATCATTGAGTAACAAGAGGCGGATGAATCAAAGTACTAGCAACCAATGTAGTCACTTACCACTGACAAGTATTCTTCTCTCTCCAAGTTGGTCCGGCAAGCAGTCTTCCTCGTCAACTTAAGCCCCTTGTCATCGAGCGGCCGACACTGCATCACGGCTTTGTACCGCAGCGTGTGCTTGGTGTCGGAGAGTATCTTCCGGACAGATTTCACGATGCCTTTGGTCGCCTTATCTTTCTCACCATCCACGCAAGAAAATGCTTCCTACAAGAAAGCATATGGCAGTTAATTACAAGAATTTGGATATGGAAAAATGAAGTGGCGAAGATACTTACAAAAAAACCGTCGATGACCCGGGTGGCCATGGTGACATCATGCTCATCCTTGGTGTGCTGGTAGTGCTCCCAGGTTAAACCTGGCGACGGCGGGTCCGGGGAAGTACTTCCTCAAGAGGGAGCCGATGATGTGGTTCGGCAATCGCGCCCCCTTAGACTTGGCAGGGATAAATTCCCACTGACTGCATGATGAAAAAGACAAGCATATGTGAGTGGAAAAGCTATGGTATCCAAAATATGTTGCAAATCAAATGCTTACCAATCTCCTCTCGGTGTAATGACAGGACGGTCGCCGGCAGCCATTGGTTCCGGGACCTTCCCCGGACCACGCCCAGATTTCTTCCTCTTGGAAGTGTTGCTCGAGGTAGACCCCGAGCTGTCCGAGGCGACCATGTCGCCCGACCGGGTAGCGAGCGGATCCGGTACATCAGAGTCCACTCTGACATCGTCATCCGATGTCGACTCGGTAGCGAGCTGAAGGGAGCCGGACGACTCGGTCGTGCCAGAGTTGCTGACGTGGGTCGCCCTACCACTCGAGACTCTCCGGTACTTACTAGAGCCCCCCTCAGAATCTGAAAACAAAATAAAATGTATTAGTAACTAAAATGGAGAGTAATCTGAAAATAAAATAAAATACAATTATAAATAACTATAACTTGGTTCCATTGCTAAGCAAAATTTTGGTTCCTAAGCAAAATTTTGGTTCATAAGCAAAATTTGGTTCCTAAGCAAAATTTAGACTAGTTAGTATAGTAAAAAAAGGAAACTGCAGACTAATATCAGCGAGATCTCAAACCATAAATAACTGCCTTTTCCCACCATTTAAAACAGATCATTCCTATAAGTTCAGAAATACAATTGAAGCTTCTACAACAGCAGAGTGTCTCCGATACAAGACCAACATCAAACAGAAAATAAAAAGGGGGCCTTTCCCTGATATTTGCAAGCACAAGACAACAAAAAGGCAATGCATAGATTCAGAAAGCAAAGCAACTTCATGAACTGAATGCTTTAAAGGGAAAGCAAAGCAAAATTTGGTTCCTAAGCAAAATATTCGTTCCTAAGCAAAATATTCGTTCCTAAGCAAAATTTTGGTTCCATTGCTAATCTAAATTAATCTAATGTCTAGTTGAATAGCAGTAGCTCACACAAATGAAATTTTGAATTAATATACCTAATCAGATGTTACTTAATTGAAATCAACATAAGAAAAATTTACCTAATCTAAATTTTGAAATAGAGGAGTAATTACTTGACCAATATTCGCCTAAGCACAATACAATCATCATGAAACAGATGATTGTGTTGAGGGGCAGAGGACGCCGGAGGGGAGAGGGATGGGGTTGAGAGGTGGGGTGGGGGTCAGTGGGGTGGGAGGTGGGAGGGGGTGGGAGAGGAGGGCAGGGGAGTACCTGAGGGCATCTCGAGCTGCCGCGCCACCGGTGGCGCTCCGCTGCGGCCGCCGTCCTTGGGCCGCATAGAAGAACTGCCACGCCGGGCGCCGGCCATGAAGAACACGACGGCGGCGACGGCAGTTGGTGGCGGTGGCGGCGGCGGCGGCAGTTGTTGGCGGTGGCGGTGGCGGTGGCGGCGGCGGCGGCAGATGGTGGCGGTGGTGATTTTGGCGGCGGCGCAGGGAAGGAGAAGACAGAGAGCGAAGTGAGTGATAGAAAGAAAGGGGGTCGGCTAAGATCTAAGTTTAGGAACTTTACCGAGAGCCACACTCGGTAAAGGTACCATTCCCAAGAGCCGTAATCGACGCTCGGTAAAAACTGCTCTACTTCTTTATTTCCCTTCTGTTTGTTTTTTTTGTTTGGCACTCTCTTTTTGTATCTGATATTTCTTATATTTTTATGACTAAAGTTTGAAAATGCCATGACTTATGATGACTTATGTTTTCGGCTAGATTTGTTCAAATCTCAACTTTAAACACTGCAAAGTAAAAAACATGAGAACGGGGACCTGCCGTAACACGAAGAAACAGGTATTCACCGTGGCCTGCCCCCTCTCGATGCCGGTCAACGCCCTAGACCGCCGGGGCCACCGGATGGGTGCTCAATCTGGAAACCGCCCGAGGGAGGGGGGGGGGGGGGAACCACCCCTACATGCGTGTGGCCCATGCATATGCATGAAAGGGTGGTGTGGTGTTTGAATACCCAACGCACATCCTTGACGTGCACATGCCTCACAAACCGCACAGACGGGCGGGAACGTCGAGGACCGGCTGCGTTCGTCCCCGAGACCGAGCCGACGGTGCGCGATCCTGTGACAGAACGGGCTTAGACTTGGCCTGGCATCTCACGATGACCTGCCGTAACACGAAGAAGTAGGTATTCACCGTGGCCTACCCCCTCTCGGTGCCGGTCAACGCCCTAGACCGCCGGGGCCACCAGATGGGTGCTCGATCTGAAAACCGCAACATCATAGACGTGGCAGATGCCTCACAAACTTGGTCTGATGCCTCACAATGACCTATCGTAACACGGAGAAGCAGGTATTCACCGTGGCCTACCCACTCTCGGTGCCGTTCAACGCCCTAGACCGCCGGGGCCACCGGATGGGTGCTCGATCTGGAAATCGCCCGAGGGAGGGGCGGGAACCACCCCTACATGCGTGTGGCCCATGCATATGCATGAAAGGGTGGTGTGGTGTTTGAATACCCAACGCACATCCTTGCCGTGCACATGCCTCACAAAACGCACGGACGGGCGGGAAAGTCGAGGACCGGCTGCGTTCGTCCCCGAGACCGAGCCGACGGTGGGCGATCCTGTGACAGAACGGCCTTCGACTTGGCCTGGCATCTTATGATGACCTGCCGTAACACGAATAAGCAGGCATTCACCGTGGCCTACCCTCTCTCGGTGCCGGTCAACGCCCTAGACCGCCGGGGCCACCAGATGGGTGCTCGATCTGGAAACCGCCCGAGGGCCATCTCAAAAAGAGAAAACAAAGTGTAACTATAATGTGGTAAGGTGGTTTACCAAGCATGTAAGAAAACAACAACAAAACGTATAAGACATATTACCGAGCACGGCTATAACAGGAGTAGAAACAAGATATAGGTTTAGGTACATTGCCGAGAGGGACGCTCGGTAAAGGTAGGCATTATCGAGAGCTGTATATCGACGCTCGGTAAAAACTGTGCCACTTCTTCATTTTCCTTTTATTTGTATTTTTGTTTGGCACTCTCTTTTTGTATCTGATATTTCTTATATTTTTATGACTAAAGTTTGAAAATGCCATGCTTTATGATGATTTATGTTTTCGGCTAGATTTGTTCAAATCTCAACTTTAAACACTACAAAGTAAAAAACATGAGAACGGGGACCTGCCGTAACACGAAGAAATAGGTATTCACCGTGGCGTGCCCCCTCTCGGTGCCGGTCAACGCCCTAGACCGCCGGGGCCACCAGATGGGTGCTCGATCTGAAAACCGCAACATCATTGACGTGGCAGATGCCTCACAAACTTGGTCTGATGCCTCACAATGACCTATCGTAACACGGAGAAGCAGGTATTCACCGTGGCCTACCCCCTCTCGGTGGCGTTCAACGCCCTAGACCGCCGGGGCCACCGGATGGGTGCTCGATCTAAAAAATCGCCCGAGGGAGGGGGGGGAACCACCCCTACTTGCGTGTGGCCCATGCATATGCATGAAAGGGTGGTGTGGTGTTTGAATACCCAACGCACATCCTTGACGTGCACATGCCTCACAAAACGCACGGACGGGCGGGAAAGTCGAGGACCGGCTGCGTTCATCCCCGAGACCGAGCCGACGGTGGGCGATCCTGTGATAGAACGGCCTTAGACTTGGCCTGGCACCTCACGATGACCTGCCGTAACACGAAGAAGCAGGTATTCACCGTGGCCTATCCTCTCTCGGTGCCGGTTAACGCCCTAGACCGCCGAGGCCACCAGATGGGTGCTCGATCTGGAAACCGCCCGAGGGCCATCTCAAAAGGAGAAAACAAAGTGTAACTATAATGTGGTAAGGTGGTTTACCAAGCATGTAAGAAAACAACAACAAAAAGTATTAGACATATTACCGAGCACAGCTACAACAGGAGTAGAAACAAGATATAGGTTTAGGTACATTGCCGAGAGGGACGCTCGGTAAAGGTAGGCCTTACCGAGAGTCGTATGTTGACGCTCGGTAAAAATTGTGCCACTTCTTCATTTTCCTTCTATTTGTGTGTTTGTTTGGCACTCTCTTTTTGTATCTGATATTTCGTATATTTTTATGACTAAAGTTTGAAAATGCCATGACTTATGATGACTTATGTTTTCGGCTAGATTTGTTCAAATCTCAACTTTAAACACTGCAAAGTAAAAAACATGAGAACGGGGACCTGTCGTAACACGAAGAAACAGGTATTCACCGTGGCCTGCCCCCTCTCGGTGCCGGTCAATGCCCTAGACCGCCGGGGCTACCGGATGGGTGCTCGATCTGGAAACCGCCCGAGGGAGGGAGGGAACCACCCCTACATGCGTGTGGCCCATGCATATGCATGAAGGGGTGGTGTGGTGTTTGAATACCCAACGCACATCCTTAACGTGCACATGCCTCACAAACTGCACGGACGGGCGGGAACGTCGAGGACCGGCTGCGTTCATCCCTGAGACCGAGCCGACGATGCGCGATCCTGTGTCAGAACGAGCTTAGAGTTGGCCTGGCATCTCACGATGACCTGCCGTAACACGAAGATGCAGGTATTCACCGTGGCCAACCCCCTCTCGGTGCCGGTCAACGCCCTAGACCGCCGGGGCCACCAGATGGGTGCTCGATCTGAAAACCGCAACATCATTGACGTGGCAGATGCCTCACAAACTTGGTCTGGTGCCTCACAATGACCTATCATAACACGGAGAAGCAGGTATTCACCGTGGCCTACCCCCTCTCGGTGTCGTTCAACGCCCTAGACCGCTGGGGCCACCGGATGGGTGCTCGATCTGGAAATCGCCCGAGGGAAGGGGGGAACCACCCCTACATGCGTGTGGCCCATGCATATGCATGAAAGGGTGGTGTGGTGTTTGAATACCCAACGCACGTCCTTCACGTGGCACATGCCTGACAAACCACACAGACGGGCGGGAACGTCGAGGACCGGCTGCGTTCCTCGGCGAGACCGAGCCGACGGTGGGCGATCCTGTGACAGAACGGGCTTAGACTTGGTCTGGCATCTCACGATGACCTGCCGTAACACGAAGAAGCAGGTATTCACCGTGGCCTACCCCCTCTCGGTGCCGGTCAACGCCCTAGACCGCCGGGGCCACCAGATGGGTGCTCGATCTGGAAACCGCCCGAGGGCCATCTCAAAAGGAGAAAACAAAGTGTAACTATAATGTGGTAAGGTGGTTTACCAAGCATGTAAGAAAACAACAACAAAATGTATAATACATATTACCGAGCACGGCTACAACAGGAGTAGAAACAAGATATAGGTTTAGGTACATTGCCGAGAGGGACGCTCGGTAAAGGTAAGCATTACCGAGAGCCGTATATCGACGCTCGGTAAAAACTGTGCCACTTCTTCATTTTCCTTCTATTTGTGTTTTTGTTTGGCACTCTCTTTTTGTATCTGATATTTCATCTCTTTTTATGACTAAAGTTTGAAAATGCCATGACTTATGGTGATTTATGTTTTCGGCTAGATTTGTTCAAATCTCAACTTTAAACACTGCAAAGTAAAAAACATGAGAACGGGGACCTGCCATAACACGAAGAAACAGGTATTCACCGTGGCCTGCCCCCTCTCGGTGCCGGTCAACGCCCTAGACCGCTGGGGCCACCGGATGGGTGCTCGATCTGGAAACCGTGCGAGGGAGGGGGGAACCACCCCTACATGCGTGTGGCCCATGCATATGCATGAAAGGGTGGTGTGGTGTTTGAATACCCAACGCATATCCTTGACGTGCACATGCCTCACAAACCGCACGGATGGGCGGGAACGTCGAGGACCGGCTGCGTTCGTCCCCGAGACCGAGCCGACGGTGCGCGATGTTGTGACAGAACGGGCTTAGACTTGGCCTGGCATCTCACGATGACCTGCCGTAACACGAAGAAGCAGGTATTCACCATGGCCTACCCCCTCTTGGTGTCGGTCAATGCCCTAGACCGCCGGGGCCACCAGATGGGTGCTCGATCTGAAAACCGCAACATCATTGACGTGGCAGATGCCTCACAAACTTGGTCTGATGCCTCACAATGACCTATCGTAACACGGAGAAGCAGGTATTCACCGTGGCCTACCCCCTCTCGGTGTCGTTCAACGCCCTAGACCGCTGGGGCCACCGGATGGGTGCTCGATCTGGAAATCGCCCGAGGGAGGGGGGAACCACCCCTACATGCGTGTGGCCCATGCATATGCATGAAAGGGTGGTGTGGTGTTTGAATACCCAACGCACATCCTTGATGTGCACATGCCTCACAAAACGCACGGACGGGCGGGAAAGTCGAGGACCGGCTGCGTTCGTCCCCGAGACCGAGCCGACGGTGGGCGATCCTGTGACAGAACGGCCTTAGACTTGGCCTGGCATCTCACGATGACCTGCCGTAACATGAAGAAGCAGGTATACACCGTGGCCTACCCTCTCTCGGTGCCGGTCAACGCCCTAGACCGCCGGGGCCACCAGATGGGTGCTCGATCTGGAAACCGCCCGAGGGCCATCTCAAAAGGAGAAAACAAAGTGTAACTATAATGTGGTAAGGTGGTTTACCAAGCATGTAAGAAAACAACAACAAAAAGTATAAGACATATTACCGAGCACGGCTACAACAGGAGTAGAAACAAGATATAGGTTTAGGTACATTGCCGAGAGGGACGCTCGGTAAAGGTAGGTACATTACCGAGCACGGCGTCCATTTCCGAGAGCTGCTCTCGGTAAAGGTACTAAAACCTAGATCTAGGTTTAGGATCTTTACCGAGAGGTCCTCGTACTTGACACTCGGAAATGGTTCCCGCAGGGACTTAACCAAAATTTTCGCGCTCGCGCGCTCACTCGCTCGCTCTCTGTTTTCTCTGTCGCCTCCCCCCTCCCCCGCGTTCGCTGCCGTCCACCGAGCTCCGCCGCCGCCGGGAGCTCCTCCACCGAGCCCCCCACCTCCACCGAGCCCCCCACCTCCACCGGGCCCCCCACCTCCATCGAGCTCCGAGCTCCGCCGCAGCCGCCGGGAGCTCCCCCACCTCCACCGAGCTCCCTCGCCGCCCCCACCTCCACCGAGCTCCCCGCCCGCCCCCTGCCCCGTTGGTGAGCCCCTGCTCCATCTCCTTTTTTTAGATTTGTTTTTTACATTTAGATGTTATATATGCATTTGTAGTAATTAATGTGTGTGATTGTGTGCTATTGGGGTGTGTGTGTGTGTGTGATGTGTGTGTGTGTGTGTGATGTGTGTGTGTGTGTGTGTGATGTGCTATTGGTGGTGTTGTTGGTGTGTGTGTGATGTGTGTGTGTGTGTGTGTGTGTGAGTGAGTGCTATTGGGGTGTGTGTGTGTGTGTGAGTGGGTGTTGTGTATATGTGTGTGAGTGAGTTAGTGGGTGCAATTTTTTTTGTGAGTGAGTGAGTGATATTGGTGTGTGGGTGTTGGACATATGCTTGACACTACTTTAGATAAACATGTGACTGACACTACTTCATTCTTTCGTGCAGGACATGCATCTATTTTGACAATAGAGAGTGAATTCCGTCGCACGCTTCAAGAGTAATCTCTTCCCGTTCATGTGTAGGTTTCCATTATTTGTAGATCACTTAAATAGTCGCGTAACCTAGGCGTCTCCCATTCGGAAGGGTTGTATTTATAAATATGCAAGTCTTTGCATATTTATAACCTCAACTCTTTCGAATTGTCCACGTTTTCCATGGACAGCCCGAGGATGTGTAGGCTGGTCGTTTTCATGCCGTACTTCGATCTGAGACAGAATTTCGACAGCGTCTCCTTGTTGTTCTCTGGATACACATCCTCTCGGCTTATTGCCGAGACGTGTATTTGGAGAACAGCGGGGAGGTGCTGCCGAAATTTTGTCTCGGGTCGGAGTGCGTCATGGAAGCGGACCCAGCCTACACATCCTCGGGTGGGATTAGGACCTATCTTTACCTATTAGATAGCTCAGTGCATGTCGTAAAACTTGATGAAACCACTTGTTACATAAAAAACATTATGTGTGTTTCACATTATATCAGAGGATGGAAGATCGTGAGTGGATGTACACCGGACATCCCAGCATGGAGGCATGACTCCTGAGTGGAGGTCGAAGACCAATGATTTCCTGGAATTAGTATTTGCTGGAGAAACCCCAGTTCGTGGAATTTGGTGCCCATGCACGGAGTGCGATAACCAGGTTGAAAGAGATAAGATTACTATGAGTAAACATTTAGGCAAAAATGGGTTTACGCCAGGCTATTATCGGTGGATCTTTCACGGTGAGACAGAACAGTCCAGAGCGGAGGTGGTGCGACAGCGCACCGGCGAATATGATACTCGGATTGAAAACCTGTTAGATGACATCCACCGTGCAGATCCGCGGGAGGACCCGGACTCCGAGGAGCCAGCGGAAAGCCCAGAAGAGTATCATGCAGCTTTGTTTGCGGCACAGAAATGCCTTCACGCCCATACAGAGGTTACTCAACTAGATGGCATCACACGCCTAATGGCCCTGAAGGCAAACCATTGCATAAGCATAATTTGCTTCAATGAGTTTTTGTCCGTTATTGCTAGCCTGCTGCCTAAAGAAAACATATTGCCAAAGAACATGTACGAGTCGAACAAAATCCTCGGTTCACTTAAGATGCCGTATGAGCAAATACATGCTTGTCCAAACGGATGCATGTTATTTAGAAATGAACATAAAGATACAAACTACTGTGTCAAGTGCAAATCCTCTAGGTATATTGAGGTACAAAATGATGATGGTTGCAAGAGGCAGCTCACAATTGCCGTCAATATTCTTCGATATCTTTCATTCACAGAAAGGATCCAACGGCTTTATATGACCGAGGAAACTGCCCAATATATGAGATGGGCCGCCGAAGGGAAGATGTACAATACAAAAAAGATGCAACATCCACGGGATGGTGAAGCATGGAAGAAATTTGTTCAAATTCATAAAAAAACGGATGACTGGAAGAGTGTAGCTGTTGGGATAACAACCGATGGGTTCAATCCATATGGTTTGATGGCTGCCATATACAGCTGTTGGCCAGTATATGTTATCCCCCTGAATCTGCCCCCTGGCATTTGCATGCAACGACATCACATGTTCCTGACACTGATAATTCCAGGGCCTAACTATCCGGGGAAGCATATGAGTGTGTACATGGAGCCACTGGTGGACGACTTACTTGTTGCTTGGAACAATGGGGTAAGGACATACGATGCCGTTTCAAAGAAGCACTTCAATATGCATATCTGGTACCACACATCGCTACATGACCTACCAGCACGTGCGATATTTTGTGGCTGGTGTGTAAAGGGGAAGTGGCCTTGCCCAGTGTGCCGACAGCGTGTGACTTTCATTTGGCTAGCTAAGGGTCGCAAGTATGTATGCTTTGACCAACATCGGCAGTTCCTTCGTCTTGATCACCCATACAGACAAGACACTGTGAAATTCCGGAAAGGTGTTATTGTTGATGACCCGCCACCACCTATTATGACTGGTGCCCAGCTTAAGGATGAGTTAGATGCTCTCGAGAAAAATCTCAATGGGAAAGGTTTTGTGGGATATGGAGAGACACACCAGTGGACTCACATTCCAAGCTTATGGAGGCTCCCTTACTTTAAAGATCTTCTCCTTCCACACAACATTGATGTAATGCACACTGAAAAGAATATTGCGGAGGCCTTACTCGGCACACTCCTTGACACCGAGAAGTCAAAGGATAACATTCAGGCTAGGATCGATCAAGCCCAGCTATGCAACATGCCAAAATTAAAATTGGTGCCTCGTGCAAAAGGTAATTCTTGGAAGAAGCCACCGGCCCCTTTCACCCCTTCAATGCCCCAAAGGAAGGAAATTCTCCAATGGATTGTGAACAAGTTGTACTTCCCTGATGGATATGCAGCTAATATCATGAGGGGAGTGAATATGGCTACAAAGCGAATAGGGGGCCTCAAGAGTCATGACTACCATGTATGGCTTGAGCGGATAATGCCTGTGATGATTCGAGGGTATGTCAAAGAGGATATTTGGCGAGTGCAGGCGGAGTTGAGCTACTTCTTCCGCCAGCTTTGTGCCAAAGAATTAGATTATGAAGTAGTTGCAAAGTTGGAGGAACAAGCACCTGAGTTGCTATGCAAGTTAGAGAAGGTATTTTCGCCAGGTTTCTTTAATTCGATGCAACATATGATCTTACATCTCACGTATGAGGCTAGAATGGGAGGACCTGTGCAGTTCCGATGGCAGTATGCACCTGAACGGGAGTTCAAGCATCTTCGTGGCAAATGTAAGAATAAAGCCCGCATCGAAGCCTCCATAGCCGAGGCATACCTGAATGAGGAGGTGGCAACTACCACGACAAAGTACTATCATGACAGTATTCAGACTAGGTTAAATCCAGCTCCTCGTTACAATGAAGAACCCACCAGTAATGTTTCCGACCTTAGCCTCTTCGAAGGCCACGGTGGCAAAGCAAGTGGTTCGAAGCGCAAGAACTTTTCACCTACCGAGTGGTCGACTCTTATGATCTATGTCTTGACCAACATGGAAGAAGTGCAGTTGTACATAAAGTAAGTGTAGAACACCTTCATTGACAACTACTCACTAGTCTTGAGTCCTAACTCAAATTCTTCTCATTGCTATAGGGAATTCCAGAACGAATTCTGGAAGCTACCATGGCCCCCTAGCGACGAAGAATCAACAAACCTTCTTGAAGATACCAATGCTGATGGCGGTTTCATTTCTTGGTTCTCAAGAAAAGTAACTTTCCTAACTTTATGTACACTTCAAATTGTTCTTACTTGCCGGTAATGCTTCCACTAATGAACCAGACAATCTCCTATTAATCTTGTAGGCATACACGGAGGTTGATATGGATGCCAAATTGAGAGAAGTAGCCAAAGGTTTTGAATACGAGGCCAAGTCATTTAAGGCTTACGACATGAATGCGTATCGCTTCCACACTGATAAACACACGCGTGAGAGGCCCAATCGAAGGGCAATAAATAATGGGGTCTATTGTCTAGGGACAGATGGACGTCACTACTATGGAACTATCGAAGAAATTTATGAGCTGCAATACTGTGGTCTACAAGGTGTGAAGCCTGTCGTATTCAGATGCAGTTGGCTCAATCCAGAGAAAGTGAGAAGGACCCCTAGTATTGGCTAGGTCGAAGTTGAACGAGCATCGAAATATGCAGGAAATGATGTCTATATTATGGCTCAACAGGCTACACAAGTGTTTTATCTCCCGTACGCGTGCACATCTACGGAAGATATCGATCTCTTGAAATGGGATGTTGTGTACAAGATACCCCCGCATACCAAGGTACCTACCCCAAACAAGGATGATTACCACATAAACCCTGACACATACGAGGGAGAGTTCTATCAAGAAGTAGATAATGAAGAAGACGGAGATGATGCGGAGGAAGATGATGGCGTGCATCACGAAGATGATGCTATGGAACATGAGGCCATGGATGACATGGAAGTAGATAATGCGGAGGACGGATACGAGGATGTTTCTGACCCTCGAGATTTGGCATTACTTCTGCGATGGCAAATGGGGCTAGATGATGATGAGGGTCCCCCTGAAGACTTCGAGGATGAATGTATGAACGGGCGTGATAGCGATGATGACAGTCCTGATCCAAATGTTGCACCTAATATTGACCCCTATTTCTAACAACTGCATGTAATTGTGTGAGAACTCTATGTATGTGTGTCACAACTCCATGTATTCATGTAACAACTCTTCGTATTCGTATGTGCAACAACTCTATGTATTCGTGTGTGTAACAACTCTATGTATTCGTGTGTGTAAGAACTATATGTATTCGTGTGTGCAACAACTCTATGTATTCGTGTGTGTGTAACAACTATATGTATTATTGTGACAACTGCATGTATTCTTCATATGTGATATATTTAATGTATTTACATCAAGTTGTATCATCTGTACTAACTGGTTTGTTCTTCTTCGTATCAGGTGATTGAAACATGACAGGTGGCAACAAGAATCCAAAGGAAAGTTTGAAAGATGTGGCAGCTCTGTACAATGATCAACTTGCTAAGAAGGCCAAACGACCGGCGGGTCTAGACCTCCCTGCGAAAAACCGAGCGAAACGAGGTCGAGTAGGACGCGGGGGAGGAGGAGTAGGAGGCGGACGAGGTGGAGGCGGAGGAGGCAGAGGAGGAGGAGAAGGAGGAGGCGGACGAGAAGGGGGACGGGGAGGACGAGTAGGACGAGGAGGAGGAGGAGTGGTGGTCGACGGAGGAGACAGACGCGTAGAAGGGAAGACGGCTGGAGGAGGTGGAGGAGAAGTAGCATCCTTACGTAGAGTAGCCCAGAGTAGAGCACCTCTTTCTTCTCCTGGACCCTCTGATGCACTGCTTCGCCAGCCTCAGGAGGAGGATGCACGACGGCTGGAGGAGGAAACAGAGGATGGGGAGGAGGCGAGTGAGGAGGAGGAGGATGAGGAGGATGAGGAGGAGGTAGTGGAGGACGACGCCGCCGAGAGGACGCTGGTTGTTCGTCAGGTTTCTAACGGTGGGGATGGACCCTCACGAGTGACGGAGCACCACGAGGTGAGCGGCTCACAGCCGGGCGGTTCGACTATCAGCACTACTTCCACACGGAAAGTGTGGCTGCGTGGTCCTTCAAAGCTTCCGAAACGTCCATATGTGCATAGAAACGTGTTGATTAAACCAGTGGGAGAGAAGTAAGTGGTTATTGTTGGAAATATGCCCTAGAGGCAATAATAAATTGGTTATTATTATATTTCCTTGTTCATGATAATCGTTTATTATCCATGCTATAATTGTATTGATTGGAAACTCAAATACATGTGTTGGTACATAGACAACACTGTGTCCCTAGTAAGCCTCTAGTTAACTAGCTCGTTGATCAAAAGATGGTGAAGGTTTCCTAGCCATGGACATGAGATGTCATTTGATAACGGGATCACATCATTAGGAGAATGATGTGATGGACAAGACCCAAACTATAAACGTAGCATATGATCGTGTCAGTTTATTGCTATTGTTTTCTGCATGTCAAGTATCTGTTCCTATGACTATGAGATCATGCAACTCACTGACACCGGAGGAATACCTTGTGTGTATCAAACGTCGCAACGTAACTGGGTGACTATAAAGATGCTCTACAGGTATCTCCGAGGGTGCCTGTTGGGTTGGCATGGATCAAGACTGGGATTTGTTACTCCGTGTGACGGAGAGGTATCTCAGGGCCCACTCGGTAATACAACATCACAATGAGCCTTGCAAGCAATGTGACTAAAGTGTTAGCCACGAGATCTTGTATTACGGAACGAGTAAAGAGACTTGCCGATAACGAGATTGAACTAGGTATAGAGATACCGACGATCGAATCTCGGGCAAGTAACATACCGAAGAACAAAGGGAACAGCATATGGGATTAACTGAATCCTTGACATAGAGGTTCGACCGATAAAGATCTTCGTAGAATATGTAGGAGCTAATATGGGCATCCAGGTCCCGCTATTGGTTATTGATCGTAGAGGTGTCTCGGTCATGTCTACATAGTTCTCGAACCCGCAGGGTCTACACACTTAACGTTTGGTGACGATTAGTATAGTTGAGTTATTTTGTTGGTGACCGAAGGTTGTTCGGAGTCCCGGATAAGATCCCGGACATGACGAGGATCTCCGGAAGAGTCCGGAGGTAAAGATTGATATATGTGATAATAGTGTTTTGATCTCCGGAAGGGTTCTGGAATTCACCGGAAGGGGTTCCGGATGTTTACCGAAGTGTTCGGGTGCAGCAACACTTTATATGAGCCAAAGGGGTAAAGCCCACGAGGTATTGGAAAGTGCAAAAGGAAGTTTTGCTGCTGCCTTAAGCGGTACTACCGCTGGTAAGGCAGTACTACCGCGTAAGCGGTACTACCGCTTGTGTGAAGCGGTACTACCGCTTGTACGCGATACTGCTGGAATCCGAGTTGGACTCTTTCCGTGCGGGCCAAACCGACCTTGTGCGGGAAAAACCGACCTTGTGGAGGCTTTCTCTCCAAGTTTAGACCCCAGGGCTCAACATATAAATAGAGGGGCAGGGCTAGCACACGGGACACATCAAGATTTCCCAAGCCGTGTGCCGGCAACCCTAACCCTCTAGTTCCTCCCGTCATAATCTCCGTAGTGCTTGGCGAAGCCCTGCAGAGATTGTTCCTCACCACCATCACCACGCCGTCGTGCTGCCGGAACTCATCCACTACTTCACCATCGCTCGCTGGATCGAGGAGGTGAAGGCGTCATCAAGCCGTACGTGTGTTGAACGCGGAGGTGCCGTCCGTTCGGCGCTAGATCGTGTTTGGATCGAGGGACGACTTGCGATTTGGATCGCGAAGACGTTCGACTACATCAACCGCGTTTCTTAACGCTTCTGCTTAGCGATCTACAAGGGTATGTAGATTCACTCTCCTTCTCGTAGATGCTCATCACCATGGATAGATCTTGCGTGTGCGTAGGAAATTTTTTGTTTCCCATGCGACGTTCCCCAACAGTGGCATCTGAGCTAGGTCTATGCGTAGATGAGATCTCGAGTAGAACACAAAAGGGTTTTGTGGGCGTTGATATTCAGATTGCTTCCTCCCTTGGTCTTTTCTTGTTTCGGCGGTATTGTGGGATGAAGCGGCTCGGACCAACATTACTCGTACGCTTACGAGAGACCGGTTCCTTAAACTAACATGTAACTTCGTTGCATAAAGATGGCTAGCGGGTGTCTATTTCTCCCACTTTAGTCGGATCGGATTTGACAAAGGCGGTCCTTGAGAAGGTTGAAAAGCAATTTTTATATCACCGTTGTGGTTTTTGCGTAGGTAAGAATCGTTCTTGCTAGATACCCGTAGCAGCCACGTAAAACTTGCAACAACAATTAGAGGACGTCTAACTTGTTTTTGCAGGGTATGTTGTGATGTGATATGGCCAATTACATGATGAGATATATGTGATGTATGAGATGATCATGTATTGTATAGAATATCACGACTTGCATGTCGATGAGTACGGCAACTGGCAGGAGCCATAGAGTTGTCTTTAATTATTTTCGCCGTTTTGCTTTACTTTATCGCTATGAGTTAGCAATAGTCGTGGAAGCAACAGTCGGCGCGACAACCTCATGGCGACACGTTGATGGAGATCAAGATGATGGAGATCATGGTGTCATGCCGGTGACGATGGAGATCATGCCGGTGCTTTGGAGATGGAGATCAAAAGCACGAGTTCATGGCCATATCATGTCACTTATGATTTGCATGTGATGTTAATCCTTTTATATGCATCTTATTTTGCTTAGGACGACGGTAGCATTATAAGGTGATCCCTCACTTAAATTTCAAGATAAATTGTGTTCTCCCCGAGTGTGCACCGTTGCGAAAGTTCGTCGTTTCGAGACACCACGTGATGATCGGGTGTGATAGACTCTACGTTCACATACAACGGGTGCAAGCCAGTGTTGCACATGCGGAACACTCGGGTTAAACTTGACGAGCCTATCATGTACAGACATGGCCTCGGAACACAAGAGACCGAAAGGTCGAACATGAGTCATATAGTAGATATGATCAACATGAAGATGTTCACCATTGAAACCACCTCAACTCACGTGATGATCGGACTTGAGTTGGTTGATTTGGATCATGTGACACTCGAATCACCGGAGGGATATCAATTTGAGTGGGAGTTTTTAAGTAATATGATTAACTAAACTCATTATCTTGAACAATAGTCTAAGTTGTCTTTGCAATATTTATGTTGTAGATCATGGCTCGCGCAGTAGCACCCCTGAATTTTAATGCGTTCCTAGAGAAAGCTAAGTTGAAAGATGATGGAAGTAACTTTGTGGACTGGGCCCGTAATCTAAGGATTATCCTTACGGCTTCCCAGAAGGCTTATGTCCTTGATGCATCGCTTGGTGATCCACCCGCTCCAGTTGAGTCTCTAGACGTTGTGAACGCCTGGCAGGCTCGCTCTGATGATTACTCAATAGTTCAATGTGCAATTTTGTATGGCTTAGAACCGGGACTTCAAAGACGTTTTGAACGTCATGGAGCATATGAGATGTTCCAGGAGTTGAGGTTTATCTTTCAGAAGAATGCCCGGATCGAGAGGTATGAGACCTCCGATAAGTTCTATGCTTGCAAGATGGAGGAGAACGAGTCTGTTAGTGATCACATACTCAGAATGTCTGGGTACTCCACCCGTCTGGCTGAATTGGGGATGCCCCTTCCGCCAGAGGCTATCACTGACAGAGTTCTTCAATCATTGCCACCTAGCTACAAGAGCTTCGTGTTGAACTATAACATGCACGGGATGAACAAGTCAGTCGCCGAGCTGTTTGCGATGCTGAAAGTCGCTGAGTCTGAGATTCAGAAGGAGCATCAAGTGTTGATGGTCAATAAAACCACTAGTTTCAAGAAGAATGGCAAGGGTAAGAAGGGTAACTCCAAGAAGAGTGGCAAAGCAGTTGCTCCTCCCGTGAAGAAACCCAAGGCTGGACCCAAACCAGAAATTGTGTGCTTTCATTGCAAGGGAACTGGACACTGGAAGCGGAACTGCCCCAAGTATTTGGCTGACAAGAAGGCGGCCAACAACAAACAAGGTATATATGATATACATGTTATTGATGTGTACCTTACCAACTCTCGTTGTAGTGCTTGGGTATTTGATACCGGTGCGGTTGCTCACATTTGCAACTCTAAACAGGAACTACAGAATAAACGGAGGCTGGCAAAGGATGAAGTGACGATGCGCGTGGGAAATGGTTCCAAGGTTGATGTGATCGCCGTCGGCACGCTCGCTCTTCGATTACCATCGGGATTAGTGATGAACCTGAATAATTGTTATTTAGTGCCTGCGTTAAGCATGAACATTATATCTGGATCTTGTTTATTGCGAGACGGTTACTCATTTAAATCAGAGAATAATGGTTGTTCTATTTATATGAGTAATATCTTTTATGGTCATGCACCCAATGTGAGGGGTTTATTCTTATTGAATCTCGATAGTAATGATACACATGTTCATAACATTGATGCCAAAAGATGTAGAATTGATAATGATAATACCACTTTCTTGTGGCACTGCCGTTTAGGTCATATTGGCGTAAAACGCATGAGGAAGCTCCATGCTGATGGACTTTTGGAGTCACTTGATTTTGAATCACTTGACACATGTGAGCCATGCCTCATGGGCAAGATGACTAAGACGCCGTTCTCTGGAACAATGGAACGGGCAAGTGACTTGTTGGAAATCATACATACTGATGTGTGCGGTCCGATGAGCATTGAGGCGCGCGGTGGTTATCGTTACTTTCTCACCTTCACTGATGACTTAAGTAGATATGGGTATATTTACTTAATGAAACACAAGTCTGAAACGTTTGAAAAGTTCAAACAATTTCAGAGTGAAGTTGAGAATCATCGTAACAAGAAGATTAAATTCCTACGATCTGATCGAGGAGGAGAATATCTGAGTTATGAGTTTGGCAGTCACTTAAGACAATGTGGAATTGTTTCACAACTGACACCGCCTGGAACACCACAGCGTAATGGTGTGTCTGAACGTCGTAATCGAACCTTATTGGATATGGTGCGATCTATGATGTCTCTTGCCGATTTGCCACTATCGTTTTGGGGTTATGCATTAGAGACAGCTGCATTCACTTTAAATAGGGCACCATCGAAATCCGTTGAGACGACGCCATATGAACTTTGGTTTGGCAAGAAGCCAAAGCTGTCGTTTCTTAAAGTTTGGGGATGTGATGCTTATGTCAAAAAACTTCAGCCTGAAAAGCTGGAACCCAAAGCGGAGAAATGCGTCTTCATAGGATACCCAAAAGAGACAGTTGGGTATACCTTCTACCTCAGATCCGAAGGCAAAGTGTTTGTCGCTAAAAACGGAACATTTCTTGAGAAAGAGTTTCTCTCGAAAGAATTGAGTGGGAGGAAGATAGAACTTGATGAGGTTGTTGAACCTTTACTTCAACCTGAGAGTAGCATAGTACAGAAAGATGTTTCTGTAGAGCCTACATCAGTTGAGAAGGAAGTTAATGATGATGATCATAAAGCTTCGGATCAAGTTGCTATCGAACCTCGTAGGTCAACAAGGACGCGTACTGCTCCTGAGTGATACGGCAACCCTGTCTTAGAGGTCATGTTGTTGGACAACGATAAACCTACGAGCTATGGAGAAGCGATGATGGGCCCGGATTCCGAGAAGTGGTTAGAGGCCATGAAATCCGAGATGGGATCCATGTATGAAAACAAAGTGTGGACTTTGGAAGTATTACCTGAAGGGCGTAAGGCCATTCAGAACAAATGGATCTTTAAGAGGAAGACGGACGCGGACGGTAATGTCACCGTCTATAAAGCTCGACTTGTGGCAAAGGGTTTTTCACAAGTTCAAGGAGTTGACTACGATGAGACCTTCTCACCCGTAGCGATGCTTAAGTCCGTCAGAATCATGTTAGCAATAGCTGCCTTTTTCGATTATGAAATTTGGCAGATGGATGTCAAAACAGCGTTCCTTAACGGTTTCCTTAAGGGAGAGTTGTATATGATGCAACCAGAAGGTTTTGTCGATCCAGAGAATGCTGACAAAGTTTGCAAACTCCAGCGATCCATTTATGGACTGGTGCAAGCATCTCGGAGTTGGAATCTTCGCTTTGATGAGGTGATCAAAGCGTTCAAGTTTATACAAGTTTACGGAGAAGCTTGTATTTACAAGAAAGTGAGTGGGAGCTCTATAGCGTTTCTAATATTATATGTGGATGACATATTACTGATTGGAAACAATGTAGAAATGTTGGAAAGCGTGAAGGAATATTTGAACAAGAGTTTTTCAATGAAGGACCTAGGAGAAGCTGCTTTCATATTAGGCATCAAGATCTATAGAGATAGATCAAGACGTTTAATAGGACTTTCACAAAGCACATACCTTGATAAGATTTTGAAGAAGTTCAAAATGGATCAGTCCAAGAAGGGGTTCTTGCCTGTTTTGCAAGGTGAGAAGTTGAGTAAAACTCAATGCCCAGTGACTACAGAAGATAGAGAAAAGATGAGTGTCATCCCCTATGCCTCAGCCATAGGCTCTATCATGTATGCAATGCTGTGCACAAGACCCGATGTCAGCCTTGCCATAAGTATGGCCGGAAGGTTTCAAAGTGATCCAGGAGTGGAACACTGGACGGCGGTCAAGAATATCCTGAAGTACCTAAAAAGGACTAAGGACATGTTTCTCGTTTATGGAGGTGATCAAGAGCTCGTCGTAAAGGGTTACGTCGATGCAAGCTTTGACACTGATCCGGATGACTCTAAGTCACAAACCGGATACGTATTTATTCTTAATGGGGGTGCGGTTAGCTGGTGCAGTTCCAAGCAAAGCGTGGTAGCTGATTCTACATGCGAAGCGGAGTACATCGCTGCCTCGGAGGCGGCGAAGGAAGGTGTCTGGATGAAGGAGTTCATGACAGATCTTGGAGTAGTGCCTAGTGCGCTTAACCCAATGACTCTGTTTTGTGATAATACGGGTGCCATTGCTCTAGCCAAGGAACCAAGATTTCACAAGAGGACCAGACACATAAAGCGACGTTTCAATTCCATCCGCGATTACATCAAGGAGGACGACATAAATATTTGCAAAGTACACACGGATCTGAATGTTGCAGATCCGATGACTAAACCTCTTCCAAGGGCTAAACATGAACAACACCAGAACTGCATGGGTGTTCGATTCATTACAATGTAAATCACATAGTGATGTGAACTAGATTATTGACTCTAGTGCAAGTGGGAGACTGTTGGAAATATGCCCTAGAGGCAATAATAAATTGGTTATTATTATATTTCCTTGTTCATGATAATCGTTTATTATCCATGCTATAATTGTATTGATTGGAAACTCAAATACATGTGTGGGTACATAGACAACACTGTGTCCCTAGTAAGCCTCTAGTTAACTAGCTCGTTGATCAAAAGATGGTGAAGGTTTCCTAGCCATGGACATGAGATGTCATTTGATAACGGGATCACATCATTAGGAGAATGATGTGATGGACAAGACCCAAACTATAAACGTAGCATATGATCGTGTCAGTTTATTGCTATTGTTTTCTGCATGTCAAGTATCTGTTCCTATGACCATGAGATCATGCAACTCACTGACACCGGAGGAATACCTTGTGTGTATCAAACGTCGCAACGTAACTGGGTGACTATAAAGATGCTCTACAGGTATCTCCGAGGGTGTCTGTTGGGTTGGCATGGATCAAGACTGGGATTTGTTACTCCGTGTGACGGAGAGGTATCTCAGGGCCCACTCGGTAATACAACATCACAATGAGCCTTGCAAGCAATGTGACTAAAGTGTTAGCCACGAGATCTTGTATTACGGAACGAGTAAAGAGACTTGCCGATAACGAGATTGAACTAGGTATAGAGATACCGACGATCGAATCTCGGGCAAGTAACATACCGAAGAACAAAGGGAACAGCATACGGGATTAACTGAATCCTTGACATAGAGGTTCGACCGATAAAGATCTTCGTAGAATATGTAGGAGCCAATATGGGCATCCAGGTCCCACTATTGGTTATTGATCGTAGAGGTGTCTCGGTCATGTCTACATAGTTCTCGAACCCGCATGGTCTACACACTTAACGTTTGGTGACGATTAGTATAGTTGACTTATTTTGTTGGTGACCGTAGGTTGTTCGGAGTCCCGGATAAGATCCCGGACATGACGAGGATCTCCGGAAGAGTCCGGAGGTAAAGATTGATATATGTGATAATAGTGTTTTGATCTCCGGAAGGGTTCTGGAATTCACCGGAAGGGGTTCCGGATGTTTACCGAAGTGTTCGGGTGCAGCAACACTTTATATGAGCCAAAGGGGTAAAGCCCACGAGGTATTGGAAAGTGCAAAAGGAAGTTTTGCTGCTGCCTTAAGCGGTACTACCGCTGGTAAGGCAGTACTACCGCGTAAGCGGTACTACCGCTTGTGTGAAGCGGTACTACCGCTCAAGCGGTACTACCGCTCAAGCGGTACTACCGCTCGTGAGCGGTACTACCGCTTGTACGCGATACTGCTGGAATCCGAGTTGGACTCTTTCCGTGCGGGCCAAACCGACCTTGTGCGGGCAAAACCGACCTTGTGGAGGCTTTCTCTCCAAGTTTAGACCCCAGGGCTCAACATATAAATAGAGGGGCAGGGCTAGCACACGGGACACATCAAGATTTCCCAAGCCGTGTGCCGGCAACCCTAACCCTCTAGTTCCTCCCGTCATAATCTCCGTAGTGCTTGGCGAAGCCCTGCAGAGATTGTTCCTCACCACCATCACCACACCGTCGTGCTGCCGGAACTCATCCACTACTTCACCATCGCTCGCTGGATCGAGGAGGTGAAGGCGTCATCAAGCCGTACGTGTGTTGAACGCGGAGGTGCCGTCCGTTCGGCGCTAGATCGTGTTTGGATCGAGGGACGACTTGCGATTTGGATCGTGAAGACGTTCGACTACATCAACCGCGTTTCTTAACGCTTCCGCTTAGCGATCTACAAGGGTATGTAGATTCACTCTCCTTCTCGTAGATGCTCATCACCATGGATAGATCTTGCGTGTGCGTAGGAAATTTTTTGTTTCCCATGCGACGTTCCCCAACAGTTATATCGACTCATCCCATATAAATTATACCTTTGTCATTTCATCACATATAATATGACTTCACTCTTCCTAATGCAGGAGCTTAATAAAAGCTGGTGAGAGGCGTCCGCCACGTTCGCCGAGTGGCATCATCAGGGGTCTTTGTAGGTTAAATTATCCTGGACTGGTCACTTTGTCGAACGGTATCATTGAGCCAGCTTGGTCATGGGATCACTACAAACACGCTCCGGATTTCCTGGATATGCTTCAGAGGGTTTATGATACCAGAGCCTTGCGAAGTTGCGAGTGGTCAACGATTTCTGGGTAAATCCTTTCAAACACCGCAATGTCAATACCAAAAGGTTTAAATTTGCCATAGTCATGATTTTACCCTTCTCACATGTATGCATGTTTGTAGGATTTCTTTACATGTGTAGATGGTGAGAAGGATCGCGCCAATGTGGTGGTTGAGAATATTGCCAAGAAACTAGTCAACGACATGCACTATGAGGAGCGCGTCCGGTTAGTGGTCAAGTATCACGCGGACTATCTCAACCAGAAGATTTCCAAACAGGAGGCTCGAGGGAAGCATCTTACACGGGGTGAATACTTCAAGGCAAGTGACGATGGATGCTTGTTATTCCCTACATTACCGCAAATTAGATTCCTTACTAAGAGGCATTTGTTTACTTATTACAGGTGATTCCTCGGTGGTGCACTGACAAACGTCCGTGCTGGGAGAAGATCGTCGAACGGTGGACAGATCCAGGGTGGCAGGATGAACACAAGGTAATAGGGGAACGGCGTAAGTTGATGGGTTGTCCAGGACACCGTCAAGGCAACCTCACCATCCCAGGTGTCGTCTCCAAACATGTAGGCAACAACATCCTTTTCTTTTCATCATGTTCTCTTTCATTTGTGAGCATTCCCTTGATTGTTTGGATTGCTTTCTTTTGCAGAGAGAAGACACTGGCAAGGATATCTCTTTCTTCGAGGCGTGGACCATCAAACGTACCAAAGACGACAAGGACAAGGACCCTCTCCACCCGAAGAGGGACTGGATCAGCTCTAAAGCCCGGTCGGATGGGGAGAACTACACCAAAAAATTGAAGGAAATGTACGAGCAAGAGGCTGATCCTCACGTGGTGTCGTTTAACCCTCTTGTGGCCATTGCCGTGGTAGGCGGTAGACCGAATGGCCGGATGGCGGTTCACGTCGATTCTTGCATAACCTCCTCCCTTCCGAGAGTCAACACGCTCCGTGCTATGAGTACTGGCTCTACTCCTACCATAGAGCGTCACGTACCACATACCGTGGCCATTATTGAGGAAATTCAGGTCAGTGCTTCTTCATTGATCCTTCACGGTCCTGCATGTTTGCATTTCAACACGAATGACATTTGCATTGCTATATTGTAGACCCGGCTGAATGACACCCAGAAAGAACGAGATGAAGACCGGGCTAAGCTGAAGGCACAAGATGATCTAGTTAAGTCTTTACAACATATGGTGGCCAATCTTTATTCTATGCAAGGCAAACCAGTGCCAAAGATGGCGGCGTCGCCAGAGTGGAACATTGTGAGTTTCGTTCGAACTATTTCTATCACCATTTTCGGCATTACCATATGCATTCATCTTATTGGGTCAATCCATCAAAGCTCAATCACTCACAAGGGTCGAACAATGTTCTGGTAGTTCCACCTCAAGTTGGTGGAGTTGGGGAAGCAAACGGAATGACGCCTTCTGATGTTGATGTTCCCACTCCGATCTCCAAAACCGTGTGAACTTCATGTTATGTTGTGTTTGAAACTGTTCCTTGTATGTGCTTGAGAACTATTGCATCTTGTGTGATCTTGAGACTTGTGAACTTGTGGTAGTCGAGTGTGCATGACAACTATTGCACCTTTTATGCACTATTGCTTTTATGAGGAATATTCTTGAGAATCATTGCTTTCTTTGTTCAATGATGCACTATATGCTGCTGCTGTATATGTTTTGCTGCAGGAATGAAACAAAAGCGCAAAAAAAGGACTGCTGGGCAAAGCATTACCGAGAGCGTCTCTCGGCAAAGCCTATGAAACTGGAGCAGGATACAATCTTTAAAGAGAGGGACGCTCGGTACAAGATACCAACCTGTAGAACCTGACACCTTTACCGAGAGGCCTCTCGGAAAAGGATACCAACCTGTAGCGCCGCCTGACATCTTTACCGAGAGCTTCCGACACTCGGCAAACCTGCCGAGAGCAGCTCTCGGCATACTACAGACTCGGCTATCAGGTCGTAGCCACGTGGCTTTTTCCTATTGGCTTCCCTTACCGAGGGCGGCTCTCGGCAAAGATGGCGCTCGGCATATTCTGCGGGACCCACATGTCAGGAGTTGGACACGTGGCCCTTTCCTATTGGCGGTCTTTGCCGAGGGTGGCTCTTGGCAAAGATGGCGCTCGGCATATTCTACGGGGCCCACATGTCAGGAGCTGGACACGTGGCCCTTTCCTATTGGCGGTCTTTGCCGAGGGTGGCTCTCGGCAAAGATGGCGCTCGGCATATTCTACGGGGCCCACATGTCAGGAGCTGGACACGTGGCCCTTTCCTATTGGCCGTCTTTGCCGAGGGTGGCTCTCGGCAAAGATGGCGCTCGGTCTATTGTTCGAGACCCACATGTCAGGGCTGGACACGTGGCTCTTTCCTATTGGCCGTTGTTGCCGAGCGTGGCTCTCGGCAAAGATGGCGCTCGGTCTATTCTTCGGGACCCACATGTCAGGAGCTGGACACGTGGCTCCTTCCTATTGACCACCTTTGCCGAGGGCCCCTCTCGGCAAAGAACCGCCGTCCCCGTCTGCCGTCCGTTAGCTACTTTATTTTGCCGAGAGGGGCTGTTTGACACTCGGCAAACTCTTTGCCGAGTGTCCGCGTTTTGGCTCTCGGCAAATTCCTGTTTGCCTGAGAGGTGTACGCCGGGTGGCCTTTGCCGAGTGCAACTCTCGGCAAAGGCTTTGCCGGCGGTTATTGGCCCTTTGCCGAGTGTCCGTGGCACTCGGCGTACAACGATATTCCAGTAGTGCATCACACATGTTACATCAGCAGGAAAGTTAGTCAACCATAGAGTATGGTCGGCAATAACCTCCCTAGTACCAATACTAGCAAGCACATGACGCAGGCTTATTACACATACTTTTGGAGTAGACCACTTGGTACCCAATCATAGATGAAATTTGGCCTCCCTGAAGAGTGTCCCCAACATTGATCGACCAGAAGAATCGGAGCTCACGACATGTTTCAAAGCAAGGCAGTCTGTCGCAAAAATCACCTTCTCAATTCCAAAGTTTTGTCATACTCTATAGCTTTGATCAGGGCAATGCACTCCGCATGAAAAACCTCAACTAAATTTTCAAGTCTCCCTGCAGTGGCAAAGAAAACCTCTCCATCGACGGCACGCGCTAAACAGCCCCAACCTCCAGTGCCATCGGACGAAATGTATGCCCCCGTCGAAACTTATCTCGACGAATTCAGCTGGAGGTGTTTCCCAGTGTTCCCTTCTCTCCATATGTTGTGTCTGTTTGGGTACGAAAAATTGTTCCCATTCCTGGATATTGAGGGTGGTCAGGTGATTGAACTCCTTTGCGGACAGGCCGCGCTCGCCGTGTCTTGCTTTGCCGTGTTCATCCAGATTTCCAAGCACAGTACTGCTCGCAGCTTCGTAACTTTCGGCAAACTGAAGATCAAACTCGCAGCTTCAAAAAGAAAAAAGAAAAAAGAAGAAAGAAGAAAGAAAAAAGAAAAAAGAAAAAAGAAAAAAGAAAAAAGAAAAAGGATTTTGACCAGAGTGGGATTTGAACCCACGCCCTTTCGGACCAGAGCCTTAATCTGGCGCCTTAGACCAACTCGGCCATCTGATCTTTGTTGGATAAGATTCTTCAACTTCTCCTTACTGCACAGTTGTCTCCAAAGCCATTCTACTCTCTATTGATGTAATAAATATTCAGAGAGTGAACTTGGTAGAGGCTGGAGATATTTGCAAGCAAAATCAGATCTGATTTCCCAGTGGCCTGGACTGGAGTGAACATCTCCAGCAGCTATGACGGCTCGAGAGAGTATCTGCTTGTGTTGGTAGATGCACCTGCTGTCCCTCGTCCTGTAGTTGAGCACTTGAGCCTGCCAAGTGGCTTCATCTTCAGCCATTTGTCCCTGTGTAAGTGCATGCGCAGCAGAATATAAGCCTGTCATTCCTAGCGTTCCTTAAACACCTCGAGAAAGTCAATATGTTGCAAATAGAGGCTTAAGAGCGCCCTGAGTTTAGAATGGCTTTTACTAACCATTGTCAAACTCCCGCTCTTATTCTACAGCGCTCAAACAATTTGCCTAATCATCCATCTCACAACATATGCAGTGTCAAAGAAAAATACATGCTAGTAGTTTCTCTAATTATTTTCCCAAGGAAGGAGCACCAGTATGCAAGTTCATTTTCACTAAACTGATGATACTACACCATCCGATGAAACTTTGGTTGATGGCCCTAGGAACTGAGCAGACAAACAGCTACCTCGGTGCTACTTTCGCAAGCTGATCATTCCATGAGATGAAAACCTAGAAGAAGTAGGTCCAACTGAAACATCAGCATATTACACCAGCTTCAAATCAGATTTATCCTTACACATTACTCCCTCCGTAAAGAAATATAAGAGCGTTTAGATCACTAAAGTAGTGACCTAAACGCTCTTATATTTCTTTACAGAGGGAGTACATCAGAACAACACCAGATCATGTCTGCTTACGTGTTCCGTCAAATATATACATTCAGCAACGACTACCACAGGAACAAAAAAAGAGGCAGTTGACCATCAGCTTTCGGCGCGGAATCCTTCTATCTAGCTTATTCCCCCGGTACTATGTGTTGTACAACAATGCTTGCCTACTACCCTAACACTAAAGGGCAACTCATTCACTCTACAATGCCGGTCAAACGCTCCTGCTTAACCGACAACCACCCCCGCATCTTCATGCCGGTTGTTGCCCCTGAATCTCAGCCCGACGTCGTCGTTGTCCTGATGATCTATAGGGATCAGCGCAAGGTCCTCGTCTCCTGAACCTGGATTCTCATCAGGCTCGTTCGACCGGCGGGAGTCCTCGCCAAAGTTGTGCAGCCTCCGGCCAATCAGATAGCGGTCATCCCTGATGGAGTTGTGGAGGTTGGTGAACCAGACATGGAATCTCTTGCCGCAGAAGAAGAGCGTGCTGAATATCAGGCAGCCGAGCCAGGCGAAACGGTATACTGCTGAGTTCACAATCAGTGGGTAGCCCAGCACCGGGAACACACCCCTTGCAAGGACATATGGGACACATAGAGCAGTTAGGAGCTTTGTGATGATGGGGGTTATGATTTCGTGCAGGACCCATAGACCTTTCAAACGGGAGAAGCCATCCTCTCTTACTCTCTCAAACTTCATCCTCCAGCTTTCATCAACCAAAGGTGCCATTTGATCCAGCATCACCTGCAAAGAGCACCCAAGAAAAACAATCAACAAAACAATTCGAACATTCATATAGGTGCCTACCCATGGTTATAAAGAAGTTTATCGGATTAAATGGTTTAAAACTAACAGCAAAGTCATTGAGGGCTTAAGTGGAACAGACAGAATCAGAGATTTGCAATCTTACCAGTCTAGTCCAAATTTTCAAGAATATTAATCCAAGTGCCCAATCCTGATACAGCAGAAAAACTGGGCTCTCATCAATAGGCACCCTCATGGGTACAATCACCAGCAGCTCAAAAAGGAGTCCAATCAGCACGGGGATAACGAAGATCTGGAAAGAAACATTATTCATGGTTAGACACTAGAGTACAGGCCTTGTCAATCATAGACCACGCTTACAAATGCAGAATGAGATACTTGGAACAAGCTCAGTCCAGATGAATTACCCATATTGACAGGAGAGCAGAACTCTTCAGGACAATAGAGCACCACTTGCAGATCTGTTGTACCAGGAAGCCCAGACGTCGTGATCTAATGTAGTCAATTGCATATCTGGTTCCAGCTGCTGCACTCCAGATAATATAGCAACCGATGCTAAAAGAAAACAGATCTGAACAAGAGAAAACCACAAGTTTAGTGCAGCGTTACTACATTAACCTCATAAATATGAAAGTTATATATAGCAAACAAAGCAAGGTAAGCAGTACAAATATCAGCAAATTACCATTGCACTTGATACCATGTGTGATTGGCAGGAGGGGAACAGCTTCGAAAACTAGACGGCCAAGTGAGATAGGAATAACGATCATTCCAGCATTGAATATGAGTAGCGTTATCCATGCCAGTACAAGCAAGAGTATGATACGGAGTGCAAAACTGTACCTTCAAAAGGTAAAGAATTATTAAGAGGACTTAACTAGTGATAAATATACTAATAAAAGAGAGATTTCTAGCTCCCAGAGCACCATGGAGCCCGATTTTTAAAAAATTCAAAAATGAGATTTTTAAGTTTCAAACAATTCTGAAAAAAAAAACATGGACTTTTATTGCGAATAGTACATGTGCTAGAAAAACATGGTTTTTTTTTGTGTGTGTAGCTCACACCAAAACGTATTTCATCATGAAATTTACAGAAATGTGATGTGCATCTCTATGTACGTTAAACTTCAAAATCTGACAGGCTCCATGGAGCCCCAGGATCCAAAAGCAATTTCCGTACTTATACTGATTACTTAGCATAGATGCTAGATTTCTCTAAAGGAGGAGGGAGGGGGCTTAAAGTAAACACTTGTAAAATTTAAAGGCACGGTTTAGTCTTAAGAATTTGTTAGAAGAAATAATTCAACCACACTCCAAACTGTTCTACTGTTGATATAGGACATATAATCTTATTTTGTGCAGGTTCAAAAATGATGTAAGAACAACAAGTAGCTATTCTTTTAGCATACTCCAAACTGCTGTTCTTTTGATATATAGGAAATATAATCTTCTTTTGTGCAGGTTCAAAATGATGTGTGGAAAGTAAGTAGTTATCCTTTTACAGCTATCTAGATATTATACTCACTCTGAATCTCCTTGATCATCTCCATCAGATTCTTCAGCAACGTCATTAGCTTCATTTGCATTAGCCCTGACATCATTATCTAAGGCAGCATGCTGAATCATACGCTGCTCAAGCTGTGGGGCTACCATTTCCCTCCCACCGTGTACCCCATCTCTTCTTTCTGCCCTGCCATTCCAGTTCTCTTGCCCAGCATTTTCTTCAGGTTTTGGTAGTAAGAAATCTGTTAAGCCTAGCGCCCAGCCAATCACAGCAAACCAATGATGCAACAGAGCTTTAATAGTTGCCCGAGGCTTGAAATGCTCAATCGCAAATGGGATGCATATTTGGAACAGAAGCACATCAACTGGAATCTCGGTAAAAGGGTCAAAGATGCTGCAATAACACATGAACCATAAGATGTAAGTGTGAGATAACCAAATGAGGCAAAAAAGATAAAAGGCTCAATGGAAGAGATATCGGGATGATCCGACTCACGTAATGTCCAGAGGAAAAGTTTTAGGAGCTACTCGCATGGCCAGTTTGACAGGTAAGAAGACCAGCATCACAATCAAGCTTCCATACACAGCAACAGATAAAAGAACTCGTCGAGCATGTTTATGCACAGGATCATCGATCAAGTCCCTAAAAGGATTGTAATTTGGATCAGCAGGGTCCCGTAAGAAGTAAAGAACTCCATTCCGCAGTACCTACATAGGCAGGCAAAACAAACATGAGAAACAAGATATAAGAGTCCTTGTGTGCAGTTCATGAACTAGCAGAAATACCACAAAGATTGACAAGTTGAGCAATACCCCTCGAAGAAGGCTGACAAATATGCTTATTTGGAGCATATATACAATCCCAACAAGCCAATGGATCGAGGAGCTCGCCAAGGGTGACATCGTAAAGAATTCAACTCTTTGAGCAATTGTGGTACCCAACATCTTAAGAGTGCAGACATCAAGCCACCAACCACACATAAGAGGAAATACTCCGAGTTCTATCACCAAAAGGAAAGCAACTTTGACCATGGTCATGAGATGCTTCATTCCAGAAAAGAACTGCCTGCATAGAGATGGAATGGCCTCTAGTATTGCAGCGATACCATAGAGTCTTCCAATAGTAAAACGTTCACCACGGGCGTATCGAAGTAAGGCCAGTGATCCGATGTACAAAAACACAAGGCAAAAGATAAACATGTATCCAACAGCAAGAGTTGTCAGATCTGAAAGATAAGATGAGCCAATAGCTGTTCCTTTCACCACACTGCTCTTCCCAGTGCCCTGCATTACAGCAAGACCAGTCGCATTTATCTTCAAGGACTGAGTAACCACCTCAATCACATGCCCAATAACACCTTCATTGTGACTGTCGGAAGAGAAATTCTTCATGGCATTAAACGCATTATTCAATGTTTCATTAGCCAAAGAAATAGCAGATTCTGTAAATGGCATCACTCTAGCCAGCATAGGACTGGAAGCTGAAGAGAAAAACCATGATAGGTAATACAGGACAATCCTTCCCAATGAGAATGGTACGAAGATCACAACAATGAGGAATATAGCATTGCTGGCCAAAACCTGAAGAAAAATATATGCATACCAGAGTTAGAAAATAATAGAGCAACAGAAAAAGCCAGCATAACTGCAATAAAGCAAAAAAAAAAACACCAGGTAATACATGACTGCAAAATCACAAATTGCACTAGAAGAATCCTAAATGCTTCTCAATTTTAGACCAAACATATTTCTTTCAAGCCACTTATTAATATGACATTTCTTGGAGTGAATGAGACATCATAAAGGAAAAAAGGAAAGATAGATATGTCACAGATAACAGTGCTGAACATCATGTTAAAGAGGAAACCAAGATAAGGTATCTAACAGGCTAACTATCTGGAGGGGGCACAGTAAAGATAATCTGCCCAACCAAAGCTTTTTGAGGAAACGTGGTCTAGAATTTTGAATTGCATGAAAATATTAGTCAGAATATCAGCACAGATACATGTAAACATACAAGGAAACACATTTGTCTAACTAAAATAAGAAGAATAAGAGATCCTTACTGTGATTGCATTCTCAACCAAGTGAAATACTGGGCCTTGCATGCCCACAAGTTCATCAAAAGGAACATCCTCTGCACCATCCGCGTCGTCAAGACCATCTAACATCTGCTCAACTTGGGCCTCTAGTCTTTCCAATCGAGCAGCAACATTTTCTGCATTTCTCCTCAGAAGTTCCCCAGCACCAAGCCCTTGGGCCTCTGCCAAGTCATCAATATTTCCATCTGCACCAGGAACCCTATTGTTAGGACCAGCTAGCCTTCTGACAGCTCGGGCACCATGCCTTTCACGGCCTGCATCGTCCCTGTCAGCTTCATGTCCTCCAAGTTCTCGCAAGTGCCTTATATAGTCCCTTAAAGAGGTAGCTCCAAGAAATATGAGAACAATGATAGCTGAGAGAAGAAACCCATGTAGGCAATCACTGAGGATCAACTGAGCGCTGATGTGACTCAAGAACAGCCTTTGTGCTTCACCAAGACTTCTCACAAATGTTAACCGCCATATCCAGTAGGTAATGAATGGTATAATCATGAGCCAGACTGAAAGAACAAACGCAAGCCGGAGGAAAAATTGAAACACATGGCATGCTTTCATCCCAACGCCAAACACAAGTTCTTGGAAAGGAAGCCTGGTTGGAGCATTCTGAGCATAGACAGGCGAGAAAGAGAACGCGTGCTTACAGACCTGAAAATCACAGAAGCGCAGTTTGTTAAAACTGGAGTTGGGCAGAAGAAACAGGATGGTGGTATAACGCTATCAGCCTTTTCGTGCAAGTTGAAGTTGAAAGCCATTATCATGCATGCCTTAAAGTGGTGAGTGAAGCCTCACCACAGCATATTCGCGCTAAAACTAACTTGCCCAGCAGGATTATGACGCAAGCAGTAACTAAAGGGATATCGGCACCATGTCAGCAGAATAGCATGATCATATTAATTGCCAGTCTCTTGACACCAGGTACAGAACCAAAGTAGCTCTGCGACATGAGATCCTACTTCCCAAAAAACATTCCATGGACATGGTTCTCAAAAAATACCTAAGTAGCCAACGAAACGAGATCCTATTGCTTCAAGGGCAATTCACAATAAACATCCATGGACATGGTTTTGAAAGCCTAGCTTCAGCGATTATTATGGCAACGTAGAGCACTAAAATCATTCCTACGACGCACGAAATTACCACTACATCAATTCCCCTATCCAGGTATGACGACGCCTATTGACCAATTTTAGCCCCAACCAACGACTAGGAGGGGATTTCCCGAATGAATCAGCACCGACAGCGCCGGCTAGGCGCCCCATCGATTGATTCCACCCCCGCCCAATCGAATCCCCGAGGAAGCTACCTAGCTACGGCCCCAGCCTCGTCGACGGGGATGGGATGAGGGGGGTCGGGCGAGGTGATGCATACCTCGCACTGGCGGGAGTTGCTGTGGTCGAGCCACTGGAGGAGGCAGTCCTGGTGCACGAATTTGATGCTGCCGCTGCAGGCGCAGGGGTAGCGCAGCGGGTGCTCGTCGTCGCCGCGGTTGCGGCAGATCCGGCAGACGTCCCCCTCCTCCTCGTCGTCCTCGTCGTCGTCCGCAGCCGCGGCCGCCGCCGCGGCGGAGAGCGGCCGCGCCTCCTCCTGCTCCTCCGGCTCGCCCGCGGCGGCTGCGGCGGCCGGGTCGACGATCTCCGCCATGGCTGCGTGGGCGATCGCGCGGGGGGCGGGGAGGCGGATAGGGAGGGGAGGGGAAAGAAAGAGGCGAGGATTTTCCGCTCGCCTCCTCGCTAATAACGCGTCGGTCGGTGACGAGGCGGTTCTCCTCAAACGGGTCCGGGCTTGGGCCGGGCCGGGTCGGAAGGGCTGTGAGGACCGAGGAACCGTCGTCTATATTTTTCTACTAAGTTCTTTTTCCTCGAGATCGTGAGCGTGTGTGGTCGATAGCACCAGCCGCCGCAAAGATCACTTCACCCTATCCATCTGCCCAAACATCCCTAGATGAACGCTGCTATGCACACGTACGAATAGTTTCCTCATTATTTTGGGACGATGGCACATATCCAACCATCCATTCATCATCTCTATTCCTAATGGAGCAGTTAGTAGTCTCCGCTCCGGGTTTTTTCCGTCCAACCTCCCAGCTTCGTCTGGTTTTTTTCGTACTCGTCTTCCACCACCCTCTTTCACCTTGGTTTTTTACATCATCCTTTCCCACGCACGCGCACAAAAAAAAAAAAAACCCCAGTGACCCTCATCTGCCCTATCCCTAACCCGCTCTCGTCTGGCCAATACGCGCACCTCCACGACAATTTCGGGCGTGTTGTCGGTGGTCGCGATGGCGCTCGCCGCCGCGCCCGCGCGCCTCCTCCTCCTCGCGGTCGCCGGGTCCGTCCTCCGCCCGGCCGCGGCGGAGATCAAGCAGGAATCCTTCAAGGACGACTCCCGCGGGACCATCCTCTTCGAGAAGTTCGGCTTCTCGCACCGCGGGTCCGTCTCCATCGCGCTCACCGGCGCCAGGGCCGCCTCCAAGCTCGCCAAGCCGGACCCCTCGCAGCTCGGCTTCTTCCTCCTCTCCGACGAGGCCCTCTTCGAGGCCATCTACGAGCAGCCGCCGCCCACGGATCTGAACCCCAACCCCGACCCCAACACGGGTTGCGTCCTCGCCAGCCGCTACGTCATCCCGCTCTTCACCTTCGCCGACCTCGACGCCAGCGGCAACTACAACAAGACCTTCCCCGTCTCCCACCCCGACGAGTACAGCCTCTTCTTCGCCAACTGCGCGCCCGAGACCGCCGTCACCATGGAGGTACACACCGACATGTACAACACCAACCCGGACGGCACCAAGGACTACCTCTCCGTCGGCCAGGCCCCCATCCCGACGATCTACGCCTTCTTCGCGCTCGGCTACGTCGTCTTCCTAGCCGGCTGGCTGTACCTCACCCTCTACCACAACCGCCTCTCGGGTGGGACGTGATGTTCTATCTGTTCCAGCTTGTTAAGGGTGTGATCTTGTTCGCCGTGATCGCGCTGATTGGTACCGGGTGGTCGTTCCTCAAGCCCTTCCTGCAGGACAAGGAGAAGAAGGTGCTCATGGTGGTGATCCCGTTGCAGGTTGCAGCTAACATTGCTGCAGCTGTCGTTGGTGAGACTGGGCAGTACTTGCAAGAATGGGTGACATGGAACCAGATCTTCTTGTTTGTTGATGTAGCCTGCTGCTGCGCGGTGCTCTTCCCAGTTGTGTGGTCGATGCGTTCACTGCGAGAGTCATCCAAGACAGATGGCAAGGCTGCCCGAACCCTTGCAAAGCTCACGCTCTTCCGCCAGTTCTATGTCGTTGTGATTGGATACTTGTACTTCACAAGGATCATTGTCTACGCGCTCAAGACAATCACCAACTACAAGTACAGATGGGTGAGTGTTGCGGCAGAGGACACTAGTAGAAAAAGGGCCATTTGTCCCGGTTCGTAAGGGCCTTTAGTCCCGGTTCTGGAACCGGGACTAAAGGGTCGGGACTAAAGCCTAAAACCTTTAGTCCCAGTTCGCTTACGAACCGGGACCAAAGGGGCTCCACGTGGCCGCTGCGGGAAGCCCAGGCAGGAGGACCTTTAGTCCCGGTTGGTAACACCAACCGGGACCAAAAGGCATCCACGTGGCGCTGCCTGGGGCGGGGGAGGGAGGACCTTTAGTCCCGGTTGGTGTTACCAACCGGGACCAAAAGGCGGCCACGCGTCAGCAGCTCGCAGTCGCTGGGTTTTGTTTTTTTTTTTTGGAAGGGGGAGTTTTGGGGTTTTGGAGGGTTAATTTAGGGGTTTCATATTGTGTTAGCGAGCTAATAGAGAGAAGTGACCTCTCTTTTTCCGTGCTTGGTCGACGCTAGCTACTACACATATAGAGAGAACTCGATGCTAGCTAGTAAGCAAATAAAGGAAACCATTAATTACACAAGATCGTCATGAACATATATAGAGAGAAGTGACATCTCTTTCTTCGTGCTTGGTCGAACAACAAGTTTTCGTATATCTATCCGACGCTGCTACATATGTACAATATATAACATCCCTTACAACAATTTCAATTTCACATGGTATTCTCCTTGTTCAGGTATGACGTGGTCAAGAAAGAATCCCGCCAATTCCTCTTGAATTGCTCGTATGCGATCATGTGGTAGGAGTTCATCCCGCATCTGCCAGATCTAATTTAAAGAAGGGGTCAATACATATATATGAATGAAACTCAACACAATTGATGGTAATATATAAAATAAAATTGTGAATATTGTTTACGTACTTCAAATTGTTTCTCAGAGGAGGCCCGTTCAGAGGTATAGTAGCGAATGAACTCGCATACGTAGTATCCACATAAATGAGTGTTGGGTGCCTGCAACAAGCACTTTACGAGAATAGAGTTCAATCAAACTGATAAGCAAGCATGATAATGGTATTGATGAAACTAGAATCAATGAGAGATGCGCGAAACTAGCTAGTACTACTTACTTTGGGGTGTGTAAATCGCAGCTCCTTCTTCAGACCCGGAACCTTAGCGGTGAACGTTTTCCAAACCCTGGCAGGCAAAGAAAATGATTACTTGATATCAGGAAATGAACGAAAGTTGCCGATATGGTCCCGGTATTGATTGAACTTACTTCTGGAGCATTGCAGTCATGTCCGCATAATACTTGGGATCTTTACGGAGCGAGTCTAAGACAGTTACTAATGCCCCGTCAAGGTTAATGGATAGCAGAATATAGTGGAAGCTGCGCACGCATAACTCATCAATTACATTACTTAACCACGAGTAAGCGGAACCGAATATGCAGAAGACAGTAACACTCACTTGAAGTTGTAAGGAAAGAGTATTTCCCTTTTGTTTTGATGTTTAAGGAACGTTTGTAGTAAGTTGTTCTCGGTATCTTCAGCCGCCTTTCGTACCGACCATTCATTTACGGTATTTGGGCTAATGAACCCAACGTCGAAGATTCCTATTTTTTGGCATTCGACCATCTTCAATCTGCATAATATAGTGAGGATAATTATATATACATGCAATGAACGAGCTGAGCTAAAGACTTAATTATAGAAGTAATACTTACAGATAGTAGCAAGTCATGAGTTGTTTGTCGAGGGCCTTTTGATTGTATAATTGAAATAACTCCACAAATTCAACAGGCAGCAGGTCGACTCCAGGGAAGTCATGCTCTTTTTTAATTCTGACTAACAAACTGTCTTTCCCAGACTTCCTGCAGGTTTCCATGTACCAGTCATGCAATTTTTGCATCATCGTTGTTAGATGAGGATGATCAGGTTTGACGAGAGGCTTCCCGTGCTCGTATCTAAAGACGTCTACTACCTCAGCCGTTTCAAACTGTACATCATCGGGCAGGTAATCATCAAGAGTGGTACCGGGCAGTAGCACCGGATGATTAGCGATATCGCTAGACACCTTGAGCGGGGGGCACGATTGCTTCTCCTGTTCGCCGAGCTGGGGAATTGTTTTCCCACTTCTTCGTTTTTTCGCTCTTGCAGCACTGGAAGTACTTCCCGACTGCTGCGCTTTAGCATGTGTCTTAGTAATTATGCGGTCATAGTTGGAATCCGGCGGAGGCGGTGGTGGTCGCTTCAGGGCATCGATAGTGCGCTTCACTTTCACCGGATCTAGCTTCTCCTTCGGAGGTGGAGTTTTCTTTGCAAAATGGTCCCTCACTTCGGCACGACATATGTCCTCGTTTTCCTGCTCGGTCCTCTCATATGGTAACTTTTCCACAGGCTTGAGACATGGACCGTATCTGAATTGCCTCCCGCCTCTGCTTGTACTGCTAGCCGCCGGAGCGGCGGCGTCTCTCTTCCGTCGTTGCTGAGGAGGCGGAGAAGGAGGCGGAGTGCTCCGACGCGCCGGAGTAGGCGAAGGAGGAGGCGAAGTGCCCTCACGCGTCGGAGGAGCCGGAGAAGGAGGCGGAGTGCCCTGATCACTCGCCGGAGGAGGAGGAGGAGGAGGAGGAGGCGGAGTGCCCTGACTCGCCGGAGGAGGAGGAGGAGGCGGAGGCGTCCAGTTTGGAAGCTTGATGCACTCCTTCTGCCATAGACATGTACTCCTCAGAGCACGAACCAGCTGATTCTCCCCTTCACCTGTAGAGTGGTAAAGCTCGAGCTCCTCAAATCCCTCCATTACTTCATCCACCATCACAACAGCATAGCCATGTGGAATCGTAAGGCAGTGAAAAGTTCCGTTGGGTTGAGGAGGTGCAACAGAGCCGAGAGCCGCCTTGAAAGTGAGGTTATGGCATTTCGTCATAAGCTCGCAATTTTCAGCCTCCGTGATAGTATCCACGGGGTAGATAGGCTCCGTGAAGTCAGTCTGAACGGGCTCCGTGGAAGCCACATTGCTTCTCCGCTGAGATGGCGGGGTAGCTTCTGGGGTAGCTTCGTGCCGCTGAGATAGTTGGCCGGCAGCTCGCTGGCTCTCAGCTTCCTCTAGCTTTTGTAGTCTTGCACTCATCTTCTGCATGTCGCTCAGCTCCCCTTTCCTCTTTCTCTCCCGGCTTCTGTAACCGCCTGCGTCGGGAAACCCAAACTTCCACGAAACGGAGCCTGGTGTGCCTCGTGTTCGTCCAGGGTGCTCAGCATTCCCTAGGGCCTCAGTCAACTCGTCCTTCTCTCTGTCGGGAATGAACGTCCCTTCCTGCGCTGCGGTGATATACTTCTGAAGCTTCGCGACGGGTATTGCAAGTTGCTCGTCCGTCCAACGGCACTTCCCTGTTTCAGGGTCCAAAGTTCCCCCAACCCCGAAGAACCAAGTCCTTGAACGGTCTGGCCAGTTCAATGTCTCTGGTTCGACCCCTTTAGCAATCAGGTCATTCTCAGCTTTGTCCCACAACGGCCGGGCTTTGAGGTAGCCACCTGACCCCGTGTGATGGTGATACTGCTTCTTTGCAGCGTTGTTCTTGTTTGTCTCTGACATTTTCTTACTCTTGTCTGATGTCTTGTAGGCCACAAATGCGGGCCAGTGTTCTCTTATCTTCTCAAATCGGCCGATGAATTCTGGAGTCTCACCTTTGTCGACAAACTTTGATTTCAACTCCTTCTTCCACCTCCTGAATAGATCTGCCATCTTCTTAAGAGCACACGCCTTGACCAGTGGCTCTATAACGGGCTTATTCGGATCCTCCTCTGGCGGTAGGGTGAAATTTGCCTTCAGCAAGGTCCAAAGATCATCTTTCTGTCTATCGGTGACATAATCACCTTCAGGGGCGTCGTCCTTAGGCTTATTCCATTGCTTGATGCTGATCGGGATGTTGTCCCTAACAATAGCTCCGCACTGAGCAGAAAATGCGTCCTTGGTCCGCTTGGGTTCAATCGGTAGGCCATCGTCCGCGAGTGCTGTGATCGTGAACCTTTCATCCTTGCGCAACCTCTTCTTCGAGCCTCGTCTCGTTACCGAAGTTTGGCTCGATCCGGAGGGCTATAAAAGAAGAAAGAAGAGTTAATATATATATGTACATACCAAAACAATTAATGCATCAATTAGCTAGTCAGCACCTCCGGAGCCATCATGATCATGTCACCGGAGCCATCATGATCATGTCCTTCCTCCTCCATTGTTCCATCGGTGTCGTTGAGAAACGACAAGACAGCATCACCTCCGGCGAGGATTATCTCCCCCAACAACTGTTCTTGTTCCAAGACTCTTTGATCCATAGTTTCTGCAAATATTACAACATGGCAATTAATATACAAACATGAATGTCCGACGTCCGGACTGCCTCTCTCATGAATTTGGGTGGCCTCGACAACTTGGTAAATTTGGGTGGCCTCGACAACTCTTCTAGGGTTTGGGGTGGCCTCAACAACGCTCTTTTAACTCATTTAACTTGGTAAATTTGGTTGGCCTCGACAACGCTTCTAGGGTTTGGGGTGGCCTCGACAACACTTCTAGGGTTTGGGGTGGCCTCGACAACGCTTTTTCAGTCCCGGTTTGGCGAGAGGGGGTTGATCGATCGACGTCCCCCCTCATGTTGGAGAGTTACCGGAGTTTTCTATGAACAAAAAAAATACTACCTATCACATCTCAGTCCCGGTTTGGGTGGACTCGAGTGTTTGGTCGGGCGAGAGGGGGTTGATCGACGTCCCCCCTCATGTCGAAGTTACCGGAGTTTTCTTCTAGGGGTTTGGCTGACCTCGAGAGTTTGTCAGGTAGGGGAGGGGGGGGGTAGGAGATCGACAACGCTTTTTTTCTAGGGTTTGCGTGGCCTCGAGAGTTGGTCGCCCGATATGTCCGACGTCCCCCCTCATGTCGATCTCCTCTCGAGAGTTTGTCGGGTAGGGGCGGGAGGGGGTAGGAGATCGAGGGCGACGGCGACATACATACATATAGCCACATACATACATGGAAAAAAATGCTATGAACAAAAAAATGCTATGAACAAAAAAATACATATAGCCACATATATGAAAAAAATACATATATGAACAAAAAAATGCTATGAACAAAAAAACATCATATATACATCCATCCATACATACATATAGCCACATACATATATACATTATATATGAACCAAAACATTCATCATATAAAAAAATTAACATATATATATAAAAAAATTTGCACGGGCGGCGGCGGCTCACAGCGGGGGCGGCGGCGGCTCACGGCGGGGGCGGCGAGGGCGCCGGCGACGGCGACGGCGGGGGCGGGCCGAGGCAGGGGCGCGGCCGGGCGCGCTCGGGGGCGGCGCAGGGGCGTGGGCTCGGGGGCGGGGCAGGGCCGCGGGCTCGGGGACGACGACGGCGACGGCGACGGCGACGACGGGGCAGGGGCGTGGGCTCCGGGGCGGGGCAGGGCCACGGGCTCGGGGATGACGACGGCGACGGCGACGGCGACGACGGGGCAGGGGCCTGGCGATGGCGACGGCGTGGGCGGTGGACGGCGTCGGGGCAGCCTGGCGGCGTCGAGGAGGTCGGCGTCGTCGGGCGAAGTGGCGATGAAAACTGTGAAATTTCACAAGTGCTGGTTATATACACTCAGCATTGGTCCCGGTTGGTGGCACCAACCGGGACCAATGCCACCCTTTAGTCCCGGTTGGTGCCACCAACCGGGACCAAAGGTCTCTTTTCGTCAGCCCAAAGGGCGGGAAGCAGAGACCTTTGGTCCCGGTTGGTGGCACCAACCGGGACTAAAGGGTGGCATTGGTCCCGGTTGGTGCCACCAACCGGGACCAAAGGTGGGCATTGGTCCCGGTTGGTGCCACCAACCGGGACTAAAGGGTGGTGCTGCCCGGGGCCAAAAGTTTAGTCCCACCTCGCTAGCTGAGAGGGCTCGAGAGTGGTTTATAAGCGCTGCTGCGCACACCCTCTCGAGCTCCTCTCAGCAGCATGCTTACGGGCCTAATCGCATGACCTCTGCCTGTGGGCCTTCTGGGCCTTCTACGGGCCTGAATCCTGGCCCAACTAGATGGTTGGGTTTCTAGTCGTATTCAGGCCGTGGTGGCCCAGTAGGCGGCATTTTTTTTAATTTTTTTCTACTTTTTTTGTTTTCTTTTTTGCTTTATTTATTTTCTTTTGTTTCTACTTACAGTATTTCAGTGATTCTTTTTGCTTTTAGGTCACAAAAATTATAAACTTTCTGTTAGTGCCATTAGTTTCCAAATTTGAATAGTTTAAATTTGAATTCTTTTAAATTGGTGTGAATCACTAGTTTGTGAATAACTTTACTATAAAAATAGATTTTTGAGTGATTCTTTTTCCTGCTATTTAATATTACTGTGTTTTATCATTATATTCAATTTGGTAATTTTTTAGGTAATTTTAAATGTCTGTTTTAACCAAAAACAGATTTTGTTATTTTAGTTTGCTATTAAAGTTTCTAAAAAAATCTTTATGAAAATTCTTTTTGCTATTAATGTTTTGAACAAAAAATACTTTGATAACTTTAGTTGCATAAATTTTATATAATTTTAGTTTCATAAATACTAGAGGTTTATAAAATATTTTTAGTTGATTCCTTTTGCTATTAGAGTTTTATAAAAGCTTTTTAGTTGATTCTTTTTGCTATTGAAGAATATTATAGTTTTATTTTAGTTGATCATAACAGAATTTTTTAATTAATTATTTTTAGTTCATTATTTTTGCTATTAGAGTTTCATAAAGGTTTTCTAGTTCATTCTTTTTGCTATTAGTTCATTCTTTGAGCTAAATGACCCTGAAATTGAAAAGCACTTCAAATGAACTCTGAAAAGGTTGAAAGTTGGCATGGTATCATCATTACACCCACATAGCATGTTCTAAAAAGTTGAGAGGGTTACGGCAAAAACTGGATGCACTTCATGTACAAAATGGCAATCTCTTTCGAAGTATCAGGGTTTCGGACGAAAACTCATCTGTTACAAAGGGATTTCATTTTTTTGAACTTATTTGAACTCCAGACTTTTTGTGTGTTCAAAATGCACCATTCAAAGCCACATCATCAATTTTCAACCCTTTCTGACTTCATTTCCTATTTTTCATGCATTTACTGATTTTTTTAAGCTAAATGACCCTGAAATTGAAAAGCACTACAAATGAACTCTGAACAGGTTGAAAGTTGGCATGGTATCATCATTTCACCCACATAGCATGTGCTAAAAAGTTGAGAGGGTTACGGCAAAAACTGGATGCACTTCGTGTACAAAACGGACAATCTCTTTCGAAGTATCAGGGTTTCGGACGAAAACTCATCTGTTACAAAAGGCATTTAATTTCTTCACATGTAACTGCAATGATATAGTTGTGGAGAGAAAGTCTTCACTTTTTCTTCGTTTGTGTCCTTTGCTTATTGCGCCGTAACCATGGATAATCTTCATCGTTTAACAGGGTGCTTGGGTCAGCCTTGACTTTGAAGGGAGGAATTTCATGAAACTTTTCATAATCTTCAGACATGTCTGTCTTGCCCTCCAATCCCACGATGTCTCTTTTTCCTGAAAGAACTATGTGGCGCTTTGGCTCATCGTATGATGTATTCGCTTCCTTATCTTTTCTTTTTCTCGGTTTGGTAGACATGTCCTTCACATAGAAAACCTGCGCCACATCATTGGCTAGGACGAATGGTTCGTCTGTGTACCCAAGATTGTTGAGATCCACTGTTGTCATTCCGTACTGTGGGTCTACCTGTACCCCGCCTCCTGACAGATTGACCCATTTGCACTGAAACAAAGGGACCTTGAAATCATGTCCATAGTCAAGTTCCCATATGTCTACTATGTAACCATAATATGTGTCCTTTCCCCTCTTGGTTGCTGCATCAAAGCGGACACCGCTGTTTTGGTTGGTGCTCTTTTGATCTTGGGCGATCGTGTAAAATGTATTCCCATTTATCTCGTACCCTTTGTAAGTCAATACAGTCGAAGATGGTCCCCTGGCCAACGAGTACAGCTCATCAGAAACAGTGTTGTCACCCATGAGACGTGTTTGCAACCAACTGCCGAAAGTCCTGATGTGTTCATATGTAATCCAGTCGTCACACTGCTCCGGGTGTTTGGAGCGCAGAATATTCTTGTGTTCATCGACATACGGGGTCACCAAGGTAGAATTCTGTAGAACTGTGTAGTGTGCTTGAGACCAAGAATGCCCGTCCCTACATATTATTGAGTCCGCTCCTAGCGTGCCTTTTCCAGTCAGTCTCCCCTCATACCGCGATTGAGGGAGACCAATCTTCTTAAGGTCAGGAATGAAGTCAACACAAAACCCAATGACATCCTCTGTTTGATGGCCCATGGAGATGCTTGCTTCTGGCCTAGCGCGGTTACGAACATATTTCTTTAAGACTCCCATGAACCTCTCAAAGGGGAACATATTGTGTAGAAATACAGGGCCCAGAACGACAATCTCGTCGACTAGATGAACTAGGACGTGCGTCATGATATTGAAGAAAGATGGTGGGAACACCAGCTCGAAACTAACAAGACATTGCACCAAATCACTCCTTAACCTTCACAGGATTTCTGGATCGATCACCTTCTGAGAGATTGCATTGAGGAATGCACATAGCTTCACAATGGCTAATCGAACGTTTTCCGGTAGAAGCCCCCTCAATGCAACCGGAAGCAGTTGCGTCATAATCACGTGGCAGTCATGAGACTTTAGGTTCTGGAACTTTTTCTCTGCCATATTTATTATTCCCTTTATATTCGACGAGAAGCCAGACGGGACCTTCATACTGAGCAGGCATTCAAAGAAGATTTCCTTCTCTTCTTTGGTAAGAGCGTAGCTGGCAGGACCTTCATACTGCTTTGGATGCATGCCGTCTTTTTCATGCACACGTTGCTGTTCCTCCCGTGCCTCCGGTGTATCTTTTGTCTTCCCATACACTCCCAAGAAGCCTAGCAGGTTCACGCAAAGATTCTTCGTCACGTGCATCACGTCGATTGCAGAGCGGACCTCTAGGTCTTTCCAATAGGGTAGGTCCCAAAATATAGATTTCTTCTTCCACATGGGTGCGCGTCCCGCATCGTCAGTCGGAACAGATAGTCCGCCAGGACCCTTTCCAAAGATTACTTGTAAATCATTGACCATATCAAGTATGTGATCATCAGTACGGAGGGCGGGCTTCTTCCGGTGATCTGCCTCACCTTTGAAATGCTTTCCTTTCTTTCGACATTGATGGTTGGTCGGAAGAAATCGACGATGCCCCAGGTACACATTCTTCCTGCATTTGTCCAAATATATACTGTCGGTGTCATCTAAACAGTGTGTGCATGCGTGGTATCCCTTGTTTGTCTGTCCTGAAAGGTTACTGAGAGCAGGCCAATCGTTGATGGTTCATCCATTGCCCTTAATATACTCGGAGGTGCGTCGGTCACCGTACATCCATTGCCGGTTCATCTGCGTGCGTTATATAGTTCTTATTATTGAACAACATATAACTCTCTAGAGCATCTAATTAAAACACACAAATAAGAACTTTTTTCTTTTAGAAAGAAGATAAGAAGAAAAGGCTAACCACGGTGTTGCCGGCGCCGAGATGGGCGCGGGCGATCGACGGCGGTGAGGACGGGGACGGGACAGGACGGACCGCCAAACATAGACAAATCTTGAGGAAAATGGAGCTTGGACAAGGAGCTTCGAGAGGAGAAAGCTTAAGTGTGGCTCGGGCATTTCATCGAACACCTCATGTGCATAGGAGGTGAGCTAGAGCACCACAAAAGCTCTCCCACGGCCGGGCAAAAAAACAGAGCAATGCATTGCTCTGCTCGCGGGCTATATATAGGCCAACCATTGGTCCCGGTTCCAGCCACAAACCGGGACCAATGGTTGTGGGCCAGGAGCGAGGCGCATTGGTCCCGGTTCGTGGCTGGAACCGGGACCAAAGGGGTCACCTTTAGTCCCGGTTCCAGCCACAAACCGAGACCAATGGTTGTGGGCCAGGAGCGAGGCGCATTGGTCCCGGTTCGTGTCTAGAACCGGGACAGAAGGGGTCAGACGAACCGGGACCAATGCCCCACGAGGCCCGGCCGGCACCCTGGCCTCACGAACCGGGACCGATGCCCCCATGGGTCCCGGTTCGTGAGTGAACCGGGACTAATGGGCTTCTCAGGGGTGGACCGATGCCCTGTTTTGTACTAGTGGGAGGTGGCCACCATGGCATTCTACATGTTCATGTTCTACATGTTCAAGCCGGCTGAGAGGAACCAGTACTTTGCTCTGGATGACGATGAGGAGGAGGCTGCGGAGATGGCTCTCCGTGAGGAGGAGTTCGAGCTCGAGAGTGTTGCGAGGGGATACATGATGATAGGAAATGCAGCCCTACCTGTTCAATTTCTCCTCCTTGTGATGTTGATCATACTATACAGATGCAGGATTTAACTTATATTTGTCTATGTACTGTGGTAAATCTTCACTTCTGCTTATTTCTTTTAGCTTCAAATGTTGCCGGTCAGACCAGGGGTAATTTGGATTGCTTGTGTTGCAAACTAGGCGAATTCAATCACTGCTGTCATTTTACCAAGTTTCAGTTTTGCTTCGTGCCCAGTTGTTATATTTCCTTTATGAGCAAACAATTTCATTTGTACAGTGAGAAGAGAACATTGATTAACATCTTGATGCCTCATAATATGACAGCAAGATCTGTTAGTGTATTTCGATGAAGAAACTTGATGAGGATCTAGGAATTTGCATAGAACCGGTGTGTGATTGTTCGTGCATTGCCATGTAGCTGCAAAGATTTGTATGCTTACCTGAGTAGCAAATATGCACCTAGAGACCTACATGGTTTGTGATCTTGGAATCAACAGTAAGACCCAGTGTTCCAGATTAGCATCGTGATATTGATCGTGTGTTACTGAGCTATCTGCCTCTATTAGTGTGTTTGTTCTCTGAACTATGTTTTTTCTCCCGAAGTAAGTCATTATTGCCTGATTACCAGATACATTTCTAGCACAAGTACAGGCTTTCAGGTAAATTGACTTATTGATATGTCAATATTATTGATATACTTAGTATAGTTTGGAATTGTGTTGATATTTTTATGGAATTTTATGATCAAATACTAATTTATAGTTTTTACTTAGTTTCTGCTTTTGCCATTTTAAAAAAGCAAACATTCATGGCGTTCTTCAATTTCTTCATCACTAATTTATTGTCTCATTTTCCAGGACTGACGAGGCGATAGATGCGGGGCCTTCTTCAGTTTCAAGTCACACATGCCATCGCCTGGATGAATCACTTCAAGACAGTATTCCTTGACCATAATGTAGTGCCGCCCTGGACTAGCAGCTTGTCGCCTGCACCTCACTGCAATACCCAGATGGTAATACAACATACACTGATGCATGACAAAGTTGTAGCGTTGATCTCAAAATTATGCTTCTATGGTAATACAACATACACTATAAACCTAAGAGTGGGTAGCTTCAGCTTGCTTCTGTAGTATGCTTTCTCAATAATAATCTAGCCCATGCTTGATTATATTACACATTAATCCTGTTGAAAGCTATATTAAATCCTAACTTTCGACTCTTCTGATAATGAAATTAAGGTGAGGAACAACATCTTGCATTGACTAAAAAATACATTTAAATATTTTGATTTTTGTAATGTTATGTATTTTTACTCAGGATAATGGCGCATGTGGCAGCGAGTTTAGTAGGGGCATAACAGACGAGAAGGGCGGGCGCGGCGACGCACGTTCATGTGTCAGACAAACAGGCTGGACTTGGCATAGACATCAGCGAGCGTGGTGCTGAGGTGAGAGTTGGAAGCGTGGTTGTACATGACAATGAGCAGGTAGATGCGAGCAGGCATGATGGGCAATTTCGCCGACGGTCAGGCGGATGACAAGACCAAAGAGGAAGGCCGCACCAGGCATGCATAGATGATGCATGCCTCTGCACATTTGTGGTGGAATGGTGCTAGCTTGAGGCAATTAGGCATAGTCTTTTTGGACAGGTTGTCGACAGAGAAAAGTTCTACAGTTTGGCGTGACGAATAACATGCCAGGCATGCTGGTACTATAAGGCTATATCTCTCTTCGTGGACAAGAGCATACAATGCTTCAAGTTTCATGGTAGTTTGCAAACTATATTATTAGGCTCAATCTGAAATAAAATGGTGTCCTGCTTTACCCAAATCCTGGTGTGGTCTTTTTTTCCAGAGAAATCCTCGCGTGGTCTTCAATGTAGATTACAAGTTGACTTCGTGTTTCAATTTGTTTCGTTGTCCCTCACCCTAACTTTTTCATTCTCGGTTGTAAGCTGCTGCATATATCTAATGATCCGATGGGAAAGGAACCCACAAATTATGTGCTTACTGCTTGTAGGGTAATGTGGATTTAGGACAACAGTGTATAATTTCTTCCTGGTTACACTGAACATATGGTCACCATTCCTAATAAGTCGTGTTACATAGAAACGAAATTTGTTTGTTTGCTTGAGTGAATATATATGTCTAATGTATACACAAATATTCGGTTATGTGTTTCAAATTTGAAGTATGTGGTTGTCGGTTTAGTCGGGATGGATACGCAGGGTTGTGAGCTAGATATGCCATTGATGGATGAGAAAGGCCAAGATAGTGGATAGAGGAACATGAAGAAAACAGTTTTAACGGTAAAAAAATAATGATATCGTCTCATGTGCACAAGAATTAAGTTCCATAAAAATGATGTTGAACAACTAAATTTATATGCATTGTAGCCCGTAGCAACGCACGGGCATTCTACTAGTAAAACAAAATGCACCACTCCACCAGATTGACAATCGTGCGAGGATCGGGATAGGAAAGTGTTGGATATAAAGTAGTTTCGTCCCTGGATACCGCCTGCTGCACATAACTGTTATGCAGTGGACTGCATCATCAGCCGTGGCATAGTAAAAGACATTGTGATTGCACACTGCATAACAGCCCGTGGATTTCATGGGAGGAAATGACAATGCGTAAATACGCGCGCGCGGGGGGCGGGGCGGGGGGGGGGGGGGGCTCAGTTTCTGTGATACCGAGCTTTTCAATCTAGCCATGCTGGTGAAGCAAGGTTGGCGAATTCTGCAAGAACCATAGCCTCTCAATTCTAAAGGTTGTTCACTTCCCTACGGTTCATGTGCTAGACTCATAAGTAGGCAGTCATCCGTCTCAAGTTTGGCGAGCTGTGCATGCCGGCTTGTCTGTCCTTAAGCAAGGACTAATCCACCACATTGGTAAAGTGCATCTACCAACATTTGGAATAAGAACTTTTCGTCGAGGAATAATCTTCTCCGAACTCTACATCTGATATCAGCGAACCCCCGGAGCTTGTTTCTGAGCTGATGGATGGACCGTTCAAGATATGGAATCATGATATAGTTAATGAAAACTTATGTCCAATGGGCGCACAAACTGTTGTTAATATCCCCTTGAGCACCGTGGTGACAGAGTATTGTTGGGCTTGGCATTATGATAGGTCTAGCAACTTTTCGATGAGATCTGCTTATCGATTGTTGGTCGACACAAAGCATAGGAGGGAGGATTGGGTGAGCAACTCTGAAAAGAGAGAATCCCAAAGCCAATGAACGAGATTGTGAAAGGCTAAGGTCCAGCGAAAGTCGGAACTTTTACCTGGCATCTAGCAAAGAACAGCACCCCTACCGGCCAAACTTTGGTGAGGAGGCACATATTCGAGTCTGATATATGTGTCATTTGTAATGGAGCTTTGAGCTCATGGTGATGCATAACTTGGCTATCATTACTTCTATAAAGGATGTTGGAGTACCCACCTCTTGGGGGTGAGAGTGCCATCTGCGCCATCCATTTCTCGGTGGCGTGCCACGGGGGCCTCTCATAGGCTCTCCATGGCGTTCGATCTACTCGGACGGCGCGCACCCCGGCGACCCGCCTCAGGGGTCCATGACTGGTGGACCACGAGCGCGCCCGGGGCCACCATCATGGGGTAGCTTCAGTCGCGCCCGTGATGGACCTGTCGCGCGTTGCCCAGCGCGCGATGGCTCGGCCGGACCCGCCTGTCGTCGTGTACACCCTGCGTCGGGGTCGTCCGGTTGCAACAGGCGGGGCGTGCGTCCCGCCCGTGAAACCGGCTCGCGCACGGGGCCCCTTTGTCGGGTGGTTCGCTTGTGCGGGCCGGGTGCTTGTGTGTAGTCCCCACTGGGCTGGTTTGGTTGCGCCAGCCATGGTGTGCGTCGCGCCAGCAGCGTCGGCTTGCGCGTGGGGCTGCTCTGCCGGGGTGGTTCGCTCGGGCTAGCCGGGTGGCTGCAATGTGTTGTTTTGCTAGACAGATGTGTGCCTCGATGTTGTGTGGCCGATTCTAATGGTTGAGGTCATTTGTCATCAGGGTATGCTTGCGCTTTCTATCATTGAGGTTGTCTGGTTGCCCTGGCTGGTACTTTTTGTGGCTGTCTGTTTGTTCAGCCTTGCCCTGCTGGACAATCCCCTCGCCGACCACCGACAACACGCCCGAAATTGTGTTGATGTCGTTTGTTTTTTGTCACAATTACGAGATGAGGAAAGGCCAGGGTATAAAACAAAAATTCAAAGTCAGCAATGGGCAATGATCATCGTGAGGGCAAATATAAATGCGGTACGAACGTGATCTTTTGCAGACAGTTCAGGAAAAAAATACCTCAAATAGTTCACTTACCTTCTGGGCTGCAAATGGTCTTTGCGCCAATGGAGCAGTGGGTCATCTAGTTAACTAAGAACTGGTATCATCGCAATAGACCAGCTCATATTGCATCCCAATTAGAAACATTACATATTGCAAAGGAAGCTTGTCGCATGTAAGCTGACATTGCACTATGGTGCTAACTGGAGTAGAAGACATTAATGGCTCAAATTATATTAACTTAATAAAAATACTACTTGAGAGTTCTATGGTCAAAGTACCCAGATTTTTCACTCTAAAACATATGCATAACCACGGTAGTAAGACAAGAATGATGTGGTTTAGAAGCAGTAGTAATATATAGAACATACACAGAGTTCCGAAAACAACTATTTACTATCATGGAAGAGATTGACATACTCGTCTACTTCCGCTGCTACTCGGAGTCGGTAACGATCGTTATCCTAACCGTTAATGCATCTTCATATTGTTCCTGGGTGATCGTAGTGTGATTTTTTTTTTCTACTACGTTTCCCAATAGAAAGCAGGTGAACAAATGGACCTGCTAACAGTGAACATGAAGACACTGTCCACATGTCTGTATTCCACCTCCAACAACATCTTTGTCGCATAAGCTAAGTATACAGTTTTGGGAGCACGATCATACAATTGAAAAGGCAAATAACCAACAATGTAAAGAAAAGTTGCACCATAAACCAAAATAGCACATCTAGTCCTAAAGAAAGTTAAATGTCCTAATCAATGTTCATGATATCGGAATGTTGACAGTCAACTAACATTTACTACATATGACATGCACCGAAAACGGAAAAATAGCACATCTATTCCTAAAGCAAGTTCTGGGCCATTACAAAATCTAATATCAAGTTCTTTGTTTCTGTCTATGACCGTTGGGCCAGCGTGTGTGGGGTTCATTTCCAGTGACAGGGGGGCGCTCAGTCCGCGTCGCTCATTGGGTTGGGGCGTGGCGCTCTTTCGCGGCCCGATTGGCGCGCTAGAGCGTCGCGCGCGTGCGTGCTGACCCAGCCGCGGGTGTGACCAGGTGAAGCGACGCGGCATGGGCTGGGGCACGTTGGGGGATGGGATTTCCTTTTTGTACTCGCACTTTCGATGTCCAGCCGTGTTGGTGGGGCGTGCTGCGGAGCGGGCCTGGCTGGCAGTGGCTTGGGTGTATGCAGAAAGGTGTGTTTTGCTGTGTTGTACGCTGGGTAAAGCGGTGCGTGTGGAGGAGACGTTGGGTAAAAGGGATAACCCGTCGCTGGTGAGAGAGGTTTGTTCTCTTTTTCCTGCGCCTACATGTGCTGCGTCGCTGCGCATGGGCCCAGCGTCCGGTGGTCCCCACCTGTCGGCCGGGGAGGTGGTTGTGTGTGTGGTTTACAGCGGCTGGGTCGGTTCCGCTGCTGACGCCGTACGTCCCCCCTGTCCGCTCCGTTTTTTGTTTTATCTTCCTGTCCGTTAGATGCAAGCCGGGCTGGCCTCCATCCGCCTGCTTTCCTACTCGCCTTGCATGTTTCTGCCACTGCCTATGGGTCTGGGTGCGTGCGTGTCCTTGTTCATATGGTGGGCTGGTTGCTTCCTCTGTGGTTAAAATAATGCGCATGCCTTACTGTTCCTCCCTCGCTGCCCCTTTTCTTGCCAAGGCGGCCTGGTTAGCACTCGTCCTCCTTCCACTCTCGCTCCCACTCCCCGCCTCGCTCGCTCGGCCTGCAGCTCTTCGAGCCGTCTCCGTCCACCGCGAACGGTTGTGTTTGGAGTTCTTCGTCATGGCTGTGCTTCCTTCGCCTCTCGCGTACGGTTGAGGTTCGAGTTCTTCTTCTCCGTCCCAATGTCACCGTCGTTGTGCTTTGTACATGCCGTGCGCCGGTTTCCCTTTCTTTTCCTCCTGCGCTTCTGCTTCCTTGTTCTTACTTCTCTTCGTCTTCTTGCTGCAGGGTCATACAGCCTGCTGTTTAACGCTCGGTCTGCTGCTCGAGGAGGTAGGGTCTTTCTTGCTCGTCACCTGTTCGATAAAATGCCTGTTTGCTCACGCGTTCTTCCTTGTTTCTTTCTCTTGTTACCCAGGTTTCCTGACGTCCGCATGATTCTCTGGCAAGGTTAGATGTGCTTTTGTTGCTGTGCTTCTTGCTGCATGCTGTATTAGCATGTGAGAAAGTACGCCTTTGCTTTGTTTCATGGCTTGGCTGCTGTTCTTGCCTTGTGAGACCATGGCGTACCCTTTCTTTTTGCAACTATATGCATAAACTCATGTGTACGGAGGTTAAGCACGACATGCAAATTAATCTGAGTTTCAAAGTAATTATAACAGCAGCAGTAAGTAATTATAACAGCAGCGGTTTGGTTTTCTTAGGTATACCATTGTTGAATAGCAAAGTAGTGGTTTAGTGCAATTGTAAGTTGTGAGCCCTGCAAGTATTCAGTTTTGTTTGCCAAAAAAATATGCTGCTTCTTTAGTCTGAAGATTTACTGTGGGCTGTGTTGTTGGCCAAAAAGTTTTTAGCATCAGGTCAAGCCATTTGGTGGCTTCCCACACTGTCAAAATATGTTCTTTTCCCTCTTCTTTCTCTTCTTAGATCGTCTCACCCTTCGGCTGTACTGTCTCTATTGGGCGGTTGGGCTCTGATCAACGTTGGTGGTTTCTTTCATGTGGAGGTTGCCGTAAAACCGCTTACGTTAATGGATGCCAATTCCGTTGCTCAGACCATGCTTGTAATTCTATTGCGGCAGAACCAGTGTAAGTTTTCCGCCCGCATTTGTTATTCTGTTATACCATAGGAATAATGAATTAGTGTGCTGGTCACAGAGTTCACTTTGTTAGGTTTTCTACCCAATTGTTCTACTGGTATTGTCTTGTGTTGGTTTGCTTCCCATTTGAGTTGTAGTGCTATTTGGTGAAAAAATTAAGCTTTTCCTATGCCCAAATAGTCCATCCAGATTTCCTTGTGTATATACTGCTCCCTCTGATCATGATAGGTGTCCTCTTATTATGGATCAAAGGGACTAATGTTTTTTATGGATGTGATGTAGGTTTACTTCTATTTTCCTCGAGCTATTTTTTATAATAGCTATTCCATGATGTAGGGGAACGCGACAGAAAACAAAAAATTTCGGTACAGCGAGCAAGCCCAGGATCACTATGGAGACTGCATACAAGGTTTGATCTGATCCGTACCGACTCGAAGCGCAGCGGAAGAAGAGTCGGTGTAGATCGTCGGTGCAGATCCCTGCAGCTAGGATTTACAACCTCCTAACCGCAAGGATGTACTCCCACTCCGGACAGCCCTTCGGAAGGCGGTCGGACAGTCCCCCGGACGATGTCGCGGACAGCCCTTCGGGAGGACCATCGGAACCCGAACAGTAACCCGGACAGCCCTTCGGGAGGACGCCGGAAACTCGAACGATAACTCGAACAGCCCTTCGGGAGGACACTCGAAAATAGCTCCTCGGGCAAAAGATCGAAACTACAATCTCTCTACGGGATTGCACACAAACGGTGTCAGCTATCCGGCAGGGCTTCGCCGTCCAGAGCTAGTTCCTGCCGGAACCCAGACAGCCTTTCGGCTCTACGAAACTATTTCGTGGGAGGGAGAGAGAAGCCAGACAAGTCAAATGGCATGTGTATGAGAGCAAGGATGAAGCATATGGGGCTGCCCCCTCACCTCTATTTATAGGATAGCCAAGGGGTAAAGATGGTATTCACAAATACCAAAAGTGCCCCCACTTTATGCCTTTTTTAAAAAGAATAAAGCAAAGAAGGGTGGCAAGTGGAGCTCCATGGAGCCCCACCTCCCTTGGCCGGCCACATCTTGGCCCCCCCCCCCATGCGGGGCTTCCTTGGCCACCAAGTCCATCTAGAAGCCTTTTTGGAAATATCCAAAAAGGTGCTTTCCCAAAAATATCCAAAAAGCACTTTCACTATTCACGAAGACATTTTTCTGCGTTCGATAAATCACAAATTATTTCTGTGTGCCTAGAATAATTCCAGTACACACACAGACAATTTTGAACGCGTTCCGAAACAATTTCGAAACAATGTTTTCTTCAGCGAAAAGCTATCATAGCGGTTCCGGCTGCTCCGGAACATTTTTGGTTTTCTCTCCGGAAAAATTCCAGAATTTACCAGAACGATTCTGGCACCCTCCAAGAATTTTCAGACATGTGCCAGAACCAATTTGACTTAATGGAATACCCTGAAACAACTTTTCAGTTTCACCGGAACTATTCCGGTGTTCTCTCCGGAACGTTTCCGTTTCGTCCGAAACTTTTTCGGTGATTTTCTCTCAGACTCCACGTCTAGTATTCAGCAGATAGATGACCCTTAAGCGTGTGACCCTATAGGTTCGGTGAAGTATAGACATGACCCGGAACACTTTCCGATCAATGATCAACATCGGAGCCGTGGACACCCATATTGACCCCTATATACCCACACGAATGAATATTCGAGTGAGCCTCCAGTTGCCGTGTGCTATTCCTGTTGCTTCACGATATATTACAAAACCCGAGGTGAGATTTATGCATCCCGTGGATTAACAACTTGTCCACTATGCAAGTTACCTCGTTACCGGTTTTGTTCTCTTTACTCGTTTCCGTGTTCCGGCATCCCAGTGATCAAATCACAATGTGTCTGGCCAGACAATGATGGATACCGTAACACCGAGAGGGCCCGAGAATATCTCTCCATCGTCGAAGGAGCAAATCCCAATCTTGAGCTATCTGGTTTCTTGTCATACTTTTCCGTGAACCCGTAAGCTGCCGTAATAGCCACCCATTTACGGATGACGTTTAACAAACCCCAAAGTTCACGAAGCAAGTACAAAGGAACTCGATACTTTCATGGTCTAAGGAATTATGCAAACATTAACTATCTCTGTGTTATTACCATTAACTTGTGACGAATGTATCTCATAGCATAACATCAATTTGGGTCGATTCAACACAAGTGTTCTACTAACATTGTGCCCTCAAAATTGCCGGCATAGCCATGCCCATGATCAGGAAAACAGGATCATCATGCAATACTTGAGCCAGTCATAGAGGCATGACTAGGAATATATTTTCCGTTTATTATACCACACGTGCACATGAGTTTCCCTCCGAGCCTCGTGGTTATTGTAGACTCGAGAATCATTGCAGTTATAGCATGGAACATAAACATTCATTACAAACTCGGAGATACAAAGTAACTGATATTACTGCCTCTAGGGCATATCTCCTACAGACTCCCACTTGCACTAGAGTCATAATCTAGTTACATGGCTTCCCTAACACCAATGGTTGTCCGGTGCTGCTCATGCTTTGCTCGTGGTAGAGGCTTTGTCATTGGGTCTGACACGTTCAGATCCGTGTGAACTTTGCGTACTTTCACTAAACCCGCTTCGACATGATGTCGAATGAGTTTATATTTGCGTTCAATATGTCTTGTCTTATGGTGCGAACTTGGCTCCCTTGCTTGAGCCACGGCGCCACTATTATCACAATAGATCTCCACCGGGTCCAAAGCACTTGGAACCACACCAAGGTCTTCAAGAAATTGCTTGATCCATACCGCCTCTTTGGAGGCTTCTGAAGCAGCAACATATTCCGCCTCCGTCGTAGAATCCGCTACAGTCTTTTGTTTGGAACTTTTCTAATCAACTGCGCCGCCGTTCAATATAAAAACATAGCCTGATTGAGATTTGAAGTCATCTGGGTCAGTCATGAAGCCTGCATCAGTGTAACCATTTACAATGAGCTCTTCATCACCTCCGTACACAAGGAGTAAATCCTTGGTCCTTCTGAGGTACTTAAGGATACCCTTGACTGCGGCCCAGTGTTTCAATCCTGGATCACTTTGGTACCGGCTGCTAACACTTAGCGCATAGGAAACGTCCGGTCTTGTATATAGCATGGCATACATAATAGAACCAACTGCCGAGGCATATGGAACATCATTCATTTGTACTCGCTCATCGAGAGTCCGAGGACACTGATTCTTGCAAAGTACTGTGCCAGGTGACATGGGGAGAAGGCCTTTCTTGGAGTTCTCCATGTTGAACATTTTCAACACCTTGTCAATGTACGTGCTTTGGCTAAGCGCTATTAGGCGTCTTGATCTATCTCTATAGATTCTAATGCCCAATACATATGCCGCTTTGCCTAAGTCTTTCATTGAAAAACTCTTTTTCAATGAGTCTTTTATTTCGTTAAGAAAATTCACGTCATTTCCAATCAATAATATGTCATCCACATACAAGATTAGAAATGCTTTTGCGCTCCAACTAAACTTCTTGTAAACACAAGATTCTTTGTCATTCCTGATGAAGCCAAACTGTTTGACTATCTCATCAAAACGAATGTTCCAGCTCCTTGACGCTTGCTTCAGACCATAAATGGCTTTCTGAAGTTTGCATACCTTTCCAGCATCCTTATGGACGACAAAACCTTCTGGCTGTATCATGTATACATCCTCTTTGAGGTTTCCATTTAGGAAAGCCGTTTTGACGTCCATCTGCCATATTTCATAATTGAAATAAGCAGCAATTGCTAGTAATATCCGAACAGACCTAAGCATAGCTACGGGCGAGAAAGTATCGTCGTAGTCCACTCCTGGAACTTGCGTGAACCCTTTCGCGACAAGTCTAGCTTTGTGGATAGTAATGTTACCATCCGCGTCCGTCTTTCTTTTGAAAATCCATTTACAACCAATGGGCTTAACGCCCTCTGGAAGTTCTTCCAAGTTCCAAACTTGGTTTTCGTACATGGATTCCATCTCGGATTTCATGGCCTTATGCCATTCTTTTGAGCTGGGCCCCGCCATCGCTTCCTTGTAGTGCGCAGGTTCATCGTCTTCAAGAATGAAGATTTCGTTATGAAACCATTCAGGTGGCTGGATAGCCCTACCTGATCTGCGCGGTTCAGTTACAACATTGTCTGAAGTTTCCGCATCACATGCGACAACTTCCGGCTCGGTTGTAGGGATAATTAGCGGAATTTCTTCCGGTTCTTTAGCCATATCAACGGTCGCCGAAGATTCACTAATCTCATTAAGTTGTACTGTCCTCCCACTTGGTCCTTTAGCGAGAAATTCTTTCTCGAGAAAGTGTCCAACCTTTGCGACAAACACTTTGCCCTCGGACAGGTTGTAGAAGGAATACCCAATGGTGTTATTGGGATTACCTACAAAGTAACATTTGTCTGATCTGGGATCGAGTTTGCTTGGCTGTAAACGCTTTACGTATGCCTCACAACCCCAAATTTTAAGATGCGACACACTAGGAATCTTCCCATGCCACATCTCATGTGGTGTCGTCTTAACAGACTTAGACGGTGCTCTGTTTAATGTATAAGCGGCAGTGAGTAGTGCGTGACCCCAAAAAGATATCGGCAAATCTGTAAGAGACATCATCGACCTTACCATGTCTAACAGGGTTCGGTTACGTCTTTCTGACACTCCGTTTCGCTGTGGAGTTCCGGGAGGCGTAAGCTGTGAAACGATTCCACGATCACTCAGATGTTGGCCAAACTCATGACTAAGGTATTCGCCTCCGCGATCAGATCGCAGAAACTTAATCTTTTTGTCACGATGATTTTCTACCCCATTCTGAAATTCTTTGAACTTTTCAAAGGTTTCCGACTTATGCTTCATTAAGTAGATATAGCCATACCGACTTAAATCATCAGTAAAAGTCACGAAGTAAAAATACCCACCCCGTGCGGCTGTGTTCATTGGACCACATACATCACTATGTATTATTTCCAATAATTCACCCGCCCGTTCAGGATGACCCGTGAATGGCGTCTTGGTCATTTTCCCCATCAAGCAAGCTTCACATGTGTCAAATGATTCAAAATCAAGGGACGGTAAAACTCCATCTTTATGGAGTCTTTGCATGCGTTTCTTTCCGATGTGGCCAAGCCGACAGTGCCACATGAAAGTGGTGGTGGTGTCAGCCTTCTTAAGGCGTTTAGCATTTACGTTAAAGACATTATTTCCACATTCAAGATTTAGAATGAAAAGGCCCCCAACAATGGGTGCAAATCCATAAAACATATCCTTACAATAAAGTGAACAACCATTGTTCTCAGACTTGTACGAATACCCATCGTGTACTAAACATGATCCGGAGATAATGTTTCTACACAACAGTGGAACAAAATAACAGTTATTTAGTTCTAAGATAAATCCCGAAGGGAGACGTAGAGGCATAATGCCGACGGCTTGAGCGGCGATCCCATTGCCGTTCCCGACGCGCATCACGACTTCATTCTTTGCTAGTTTGCGCACCTTCTGAAGTCCCGGTATCGAGTTGCAAATGTGAGCAACCGATCCGGTATCAAATACCCAAGACTTAGAATTTTCGCTAGCAAGCAAAACGTCAATGACATTAACTTGTATAACAATTATACCTTTTCCGATTTTCCCGGACTTCTTATCTTCCAGATACTTCTTGCAGTTTCTCTTCCAGTGTCCTGTGCCCTTGCATTAGAAGCACTCAGTTTCATTCTTGGCTCCGCCCTTAGAATTGCTTTGGGAGCCGGTCTTACCGGTGCCCTTGCCTTTCTTTGGCTTGTCTTTCTTTGGCTTGCCTTTCTTTTTGAAACTGGCGGTTTTATTCACAAGCAACACTTGCTTGCGATTTTTCCGCAGTCCTCCTTCCGTAGTTTTTAGCATGGCGAGCACCTATTCCGGTGTCTTCTCCATCCCACTCATGTTGTAGTTCATGATAAAACCGTCGTAAGACGGGGGGAGTGAAGAAAGCAGCATATCCATCATATGGTCAGGTGGAAGTGGAAACTCCAGGGTTTTAAGCATTTCAGCATAGCCAATCATTTTGACTACGTGTTCGCCAACTGAACTACCCTCAGCCATCTTGCAATCCATCAAGGCCTTCATGACATCAAATCGTTCAGACCTTGCGGTTTCCTTGTACAGGGCATCCAAATCCCGGATCATATCGCGGGGTTTATGGAATTCAAAACGCTTTTGAAGCCCTGCACTCATGCAAGCTAGCATGAGGCACTGCACTAAGTTATGATCATCATCCTTAGTGGCCCAGACATTCTGCTCATCTTCCGGGGCATCTGCCGCCGGTTTAGCTGGAAGAGCAGTTTCAAGCACATACATTTTCCTAGCGCTCCTGAGGACAATCCTCAGGTTACGGACCCAGTCCGCATAGTTGTTTCCAGTCGCAGCTAACTTCTCTTTCTCTAACATCGGGCCTAAGTTGAACGCGGTGTTGCGAGCCATTTGATCTACAACGGAAAACACAAGTTTCACTTAGACTTTGTTCATAATGATTTTTGGCACTAGTGAATAAACAATTTTATTCTAAAGTGCGCTCCCACTCAAATCAATATCTCTCAAAATTGATTATGAGTGATTCAAGATCCAAATTGCAATTCAACGCCAAGGATGTATCCATCTCATGTGACGAGAATTTCAATTGGTAGGCCAACTTGCCAATCACATCTCTATGTGACTCTTGTTCATCTTTCGATGCGTGTGTTCCGAGCTCATGACTTTCATGCCTGAACGTCAAGACAACCAAGTGATCTCGCTGCGAGGTCTCAACTCACCCGCCTCACACTTCACTAATCGTTCGTACCCATGTATCCATGTGGTACCCCGAAAAGATAGGTGCCGTGACGGTGCTACACTTGGGAGAACACTAACTACTTGATATTTTTAAGTGAGAGATCACCCTAATAAAAAGCGACTACCGCGCAATCAAGAAGGGTGCATCATAAGGGATAAACATCTCAGGCAATTCATAATAGCATGATAAGCTATAGCCCTTTCTGACGGAGAAGTCAAGTATTTTTTCGTCTTCGGCATTTGCGTCGGTGTTCACCTTCGCGAAGATTGCCACCACCTTGTCGATGCACCAGATAATATTTGCTATCTCTATAGCTAATAAAATAAGTGCATTACTTAAGGTTGACACGCATGTCATTAAAGTGACAATCATATGGCCCCAGCCATCATGCCGAATCATGACACGCAGGTCATGTTAACAAATTTACATCATATAGTCATCTCATACATAATCGAATTAATATGAGCTTTGCTATACCACATCACATGCACATCCTACAAAACCAAGTTAGACGACTCTAATCGGTTTATGCAAAATTTTATTTTACGTGGCTTCTAAGGTTTTGACTTAAACCGCAGCTACCAACGTTTTGTCATCAAGTATGATAATTCAAATTGCTAGATTAACATCTCGGGGTGTATGAAACACGAGATAATTAAATCTCGAGCCCCATACTAAACTTCGTCATACGCATGACCCCCGTGCAGATCATATCTGCAATGCCCTTTCATCTGCGAATTTCATCTTTCTTTTGACAATGGCGGAACCCAAAGAACTGATAGCACTTCGTTGATCAATCAGGATCGCGGATTGCTAGAACTTTGTGAAATTCCACCATGCTGTCTCGAGATTGAGCAAACGCAAATTCCAGGGAAGCAACAAGAACATCGGGTAACAGACTTCATCTGCTACCCGCATAAATAATTTTCAGCAATAGATCTTATCTACTCCAAAATTATATTATGCAATACCCATACATCTCCATGTATTCTAGATCGTAACCTGCATCTACGCATAGCACGGCTCTGATACCACTGTAGGGGAACGTGATAGAAAACAAAAAATTTCGGTACAGCGAGCAAGCCCAAGATCACTATGGAGACCGCATACAAGGTTTGATCTGATCCGTACCGACTCGAAGCACAGCGGAAGAAGAGTCGGTATAGATCGTCGCTGCAGATCCCTGCAGCTAGGATTTACAACCTCCCAACCGCAAGGATGTACTCCCACTCCGGACAGCCCTTCGGGAGACGGTCGGACAGTCCCCCGGACGATGTCGCGGACAGCCCTTCGGGAGGACCCTCGGAACCCGAACAGTAACCCGGACAGCCCTTCGGGAGGACGCCGGAAACTCGAACGGTAACTCGAACAGCCCTTCGGGAGGACACTCGAAAACAGCCCCTCGGGCAAAAGATCGAAACTACAATCTCTCTACGGGGTTGCACACATACGGTGTCAGCTATCCGGCAGGGCTTCGCCGTCCAGAGCTAGTTCCTGCCGGAACCCAGACAGCCTTTCGCCTCTACGAAACTATTTCGTGGGAGGGAGAGAGAAGTCAGACAAGTCAAATGGCATGTGTATGAGAGCAAGGATGAAGCATATGGGGCTGCCCCCTCACCTCTATTTATAGGATAGCCAAGGGGTAAAGATGGTATTCACAAATACCAAAAGTGCCCCCACTTTATGCCTTTTCTAAAAAGAATAAAGCAAAGAAGGGTGGCAAGTGGAGCTCCATGGAGCCCCACCTCCCTTGGCCGGCCACATCTTGGGGGCCCCCCCATGGGGGGCTTCCTTGGCCACCAAGTCCATCTAGAAGCCTTTTTGGAAATATCCAAAAAGGTGCTTTCCCAAAAATATCCAAAAAGCACTTTCACTATTCACGAAGACATTTTTCTGCGTTTGATAAATCCCAAATTATTTTTGTGTGCCTAGAATAATTCCAGTACCCACACAGACAATTTTGAACGCGTTCCGAAATAATTTCGGAACAATGTTTTCGTCAGCGAAAAGCTATCATAGCGGTTCCGGCTGCTCCGGAACATTTTCGGTTTTCTCTCCGGAAAAATTCCAGAATTTACCAGAACGATTCCGGCACCCTCCAAGAATTTCCAGACATGTGCCGGAACCAATTTGACTTAATGGAATACCCTGAAACAACTTTTCAGTTTCACCGGAACTATTCCGGTGTTCTCTCCGGAACGTTTCCGTTTCGTCCGAAACTTTTTCGGTGATTTTCTCTCAGACTCCCCGTCTAGTATTCAGCAGATAGATGACCCTTAAGCGTGTGACCCTATAGGTTCGGTGAAGTATAGACATGACCCGGAACACTTTCCGATCAATGATCAACATCGGAGCCGTGGACACCCATATTGACCCCTATACCCACACGAATGAATATTCGAGTGAACCTCCAGTTGCCGTGTGCTATTCCTGTTGCTTCACGATATATTACAAAACCCGAGGTGAGATTTATGCATCCCCGTGGATCAACAACTTGTCCAGTATGCAAGTTACCTCGTTACCAGTTTTGTTCTCTTTACTCGTTTCCGTGTTCCGGCATCCCAGTGATCAAATCACAATGTGTCTGGCCAGACGATGATGGATACCGTAACACCGAGAGGGCCCGAGAATATCTCTCCATCGTCGGAGGAGCAAATCCCAATCTTGAGCTATCTGGTTTCTTGTCATACTTTTCCGTGAACCCGTAAGCTGCCGTAATAGCCACCCATTTACGGATGACGTTTAACAAACCCCAAAGTTCACGAAGCAAGTACGAAGGAACTCGATACTCTCATGGTCTAAGGAATTATGCAAACATTAACTATCTCTGTGTTATTACCATTAACTTGTGACGAAATGTATCTCATAGCATAACATCAATTTGGGTCGATTCAACACAAGTGTTCTACTAACATTGTGCCCTCAAAATTGCCGGCATAGCCATGCCCATGATCAGGAAAACAGGATCATCATGCAATACTTGAGCCAGTCATAGAGGCATGACTAGGAATACATTTTCCGTTTATTATACCACACGTGCACATGAGTTTCCCTCCGAGCCTCGTGGTTATTGTAGACTCGAGAATCATTGCAGTTATAACATGGAACATAAACATTCATTACAAACTCAGAGATACAAAGTAACTGATATTACTGCCTCTAGGTCATATCTCCTACACATGATGCTTGTTAAGTGTTCATGCTACCTGACTTAGATTGTTGGTCATACTGCAGGCTTGGCAGTTAGCTTTGTCTTTTGTTCTCCTCGTAAAGAAATTTAAGCGCATTTAAATCGCTTCTTTGGTGATCTAAACGGTCGTATGTTCCTTTACAGATAGAGTGTTAGGCCTTAGAAATTGCATACCACTTTTTGTTGGGCGTGTGATTGACATGTTTTTATTAAAAATGTGTATGGTATGCCCTATAATGCATGTTTAGACTAATTATATTCTCTTGCCCAGGTACTGTGTCTGCACCTTCGCAACCGATGGCACGGCTGAAGCTGAGTTTATGTTCTTTGAGAAAGTTGCTAGGGCGGCAGTAGCCAAACCACTCTTGACCTTGCTCAGTCAGAGATACCCTGGGTGTTCAGACATAAATGAATTCGCACAGATGGCAGGATCTGACCACAGAGTTCCCATGGAGGTTTCTCGCATGGTGACCAAGAAATATCGCCTGGTGGTTACTATCTCACGCAAGAGCATTGCACCTACAAGCCACCAGCTGTCCTTCCAGGTTAGTAGGATTGATCATGCCTTCAAACCTGAACTTGGTCCATTGGGCTTTGGTCATGGTGTTGGATCTTCCGGACCAGCATCATCTGGTGGGAGCTCAGTTGGAGGTTCCCTTGCCATGCAATCTTCATCACCACTTCCACCGTACACGCCATCATCAAAGGATGTGCATGGTTCTGGAGGCACTACTTTAGCTCAGTCAGTTATCGATGAGGTATACTCATTTTTTGTTGTACTGTATCACTGTTCCTCTTTTCATTTGGATGACCATTACATGCAAAACAGCTCAACACTCCTATTGCTGCCATGAAAGGCAAGAGTGCTTCCCATTCTCCGACAGGGTCAGTCCATTGTTCTTCTTGTTCCGGTTAGATGTTTCTTGTGTCCATTCTTAGTAACACATATTTTGTTTTTCTGCTGGGAAACAGGAAATCACCCTGCCCTAAAAGTTCTAGGCGTAAGCTCTTGTTTATCTCCCCAGTGAAGGGCAATGAAGATGCCAAAGTTCAAACCATAGTTGATTCTCCTCTAAGCACTGAAAATGTTATCATCACTGAAGTTACAGACACTGTTAGTATTTCTATCGGATCTAGCTTTCTCTTTGTTTTTCTATTGGTTTCCTCTTGCATGGTTCCTAATGATTAACTTGGCCCTGTCACAGGGATCTAAACTGACTGATGTTGATGCTGATGCTTCTGCCACTGCACCTGCTAAGACCGTGGACACTGCGGTTGCTGAGACAACTAAGCTTAAGAGGTAAGCCTTCTCTATACAATGAAGCATAATACACTATTAACTACGCGCCCAAACTGGAAATGGGCACATGGATCGTAAAGAATTTAACACTGCAAAACCACATACAATCAAACTTCTGTTCATATAACAATTGCAGTTTTGATGCTTCTATTTTTTTGTTTTGCCTGTTGGATTTCTGTTTCTGTTTATATAGAATATGAATATGTGTTTCTTATGTAATCCTTTTGCTGGAAACTTCCTGATATTAGGGCCGCTGCTGTTGCTGCCAAGAACGTTTTAGCAAAAAAGCTAAAGTAGCGGCTGATCGACGCTTTGGGATGAGCGTGCATGTCTGGTACGTCCCTTTCTGCAGCCCATAGTCCCTTAGCTGATTTGTTCATGCCTTCCTTTTGGTTATTTTGCCACTGCCATGTTTTACATTGTGTTGTCCTTTACATGATAAAAACTCAGAACCGTGGTCAAGTTCTTTTAGAAAATTGATTAGTGTTTCGATGATACCCGTGTTCCCTTCATACAGTTATCCTTGCCTTCTGGCTTACAATTGAACTGGTACATTTGTTCATATCTACGCCTTCTGTCAACACTTGATGCACTGCCCTGTCTTTTGCATCAGGTTGTTTTGTATATAGAAGGTCTCTGCCTTGGTCCTCGCCGCCTTGGCCTCGCTACTTTGGCGCTGGCTACTAAAGCCTCCACCCGCAAGGACAAGTGAACCCTGATTCACCGTCGCTGTCTTCAGGCACCTCTCTTTGCACCCTTTTGGACACGCTGCTACTACGTTGCATGCATGTTTGCAAACCCAGTCTTTGACGCTCATGGAGCCATGTCAAAGTTCTGTTGATACACTTCCCTATTTCAGATGCGACCTAAGCTACTTTCATGTCTTGTAAATATCGCCGTTGGCCTTTCCTGCTTTCCCTTGCCTTCTCAATGACTATTTCTATCCATTGTAAATATTCGTTCGGCCATGCTACCTAATATACGTTCAGCAATGTCATAGGTGAGACCTACTTGGTCATGTGACAGCTCTTAGTTTTTTTAATATAACGTCTGTCCGTCAGTTGTTTCATATTCCTCCTATATTGGTTGTCTCTTAATATAGCAAGCTTCTACTGAGTATCTTCGAAATTTTGTTAACACCACAAGTGTTATTTGGTTTAGAATCATGCTTGCACATCACTACACCATTTTCTGCTGCATGATCTGTCCCTTTAAAACCTACTGCTTATGCTCACCTTCTAAAATTCTTACTGCTTATAACTGTGTAGGCCCTTCAGTCCATCGCTTGAACGCCAAGGAAACTATGCCAAAGAGGCACACATCACATGGTATATAAACATTTAATATTACAATCGTACTGTCATTATACCTAATCTGACCCGTCTTCCTCTGCTTTGTGATTATCATCATATAGCACCTACAACAAGATTCACAAAACTGAAGAAAGCTGAACACAAGACCTACATAACCAGTACGTACAAACAATGTTTTCATTTGTTCTTGTAATACCAGTACATACATATGCTTACACCAACCATTTTATATACCGTTGCATAGGGGAACCCGGGATTGTCTACTTTCGGAGTTTTGATGACCATTGCAAGTGGGGAAACAAAGTGAAGCTATACAAGAAACAAGTCACAAATTTAAAGCGTATCATCGCTGCAAGGAAACCACACATTCATTATTACATCTGCTGCATGAGCAAGACCTTTGCCACTCAAAGAATGGCAAGAATCTATACACATCGCATACTTTTTATTTACAACTATTCTTGCTATTGTTCCCTTTCAGTTTTAATGTTCTTTTCCTCAATGCTGTTGCCTTCCATCTGCAGTACTTCTCAGTCAGTTTTACCAAGAAACTCCGCCGTTATATTGCCCCAAAGCTTTATACCTTACCAATCAGATCTGAAGATGGACAAATCTGCATCCAAGCCCGTCTAATCAACGGAGTCGACAAGAGGGCAACAATTACCAAAGGCTGGGCAGACTTTTTCCATGCAGCTCATATGAAGAAAGGAAAAATATATGCCTTCACCTTCAAGCGCAGCCACAAGCGTCTGCGTCTCACCGTGCACACCCTTTGAGCATAGTCTTCAGCCTCCTATGCAGCCTAATTAGCATGTGAAGCTCTATATGTATAGCTTCACCCTAAGCGCATGATTTCTTTTGTCATCACACAATCTGCTTATCATGTTGATCACATTATATGAAGCTCTGTGTTTATAGCTTCATCTAAGGACCTACTTGCTTTTGGAACTGCTCTCTAATCACTATGTATATATTTGGAACCTTTAATGTTCATCTTAGACCCATATAATATCTATCCATACTACTTAATGCAAATATTTTCCTATGTTTAGTTCATACTCTTTCTACTTCTGTAACTGCACTACAGAAGAAATACATTTATATTTCTCTGTATATAATCATCACTACATACCCTATAAGACATGAAAATAAAATCTATGCTTCATAAGATCCAACTTTAACACTGTTGTTGTATCTGCCATCAGATCAAACATTACATTCTTTTCACTTCAAACCAATTTAACTTCAACACTGATCTCAGCCTGTTTCATCTGATGCCTAAATAAAATCTCCTACTCACTCATGACTAACATCACTACTAACTGGCTTCTTGCGCCATCGGCGCAACCGGGTCATCTAGCATATCAATAGAATCTAGTACACAGTAGTAAGAGGATTCGAGAGCTGTCAAATAAAACTCAACACATTCATTACAAATAACTAGTAATGAAATAACCAATTACCAATTATCGTACCAAAGTAAAAAAGAAGATAAATTTACCTCTGTGTCTTCATTATTAGGGTGCTTGCTTCCGGTTGTGACATAATTAATTAGTCGACCCACTTTGGCCTTTTTTCCCCGACTGACATGTGGAAAAGAGATGATTGCTATGAGAACTATCGGAGTACTACATATGCATGAAGTTGAACTAATTGCATGGATAGGCCAAAATTTCTACTCCTATGATCTTCCTCTACTTTTCCTATGAATCAAATAGGCCCTGTATAGTTCAAACTAGCCAGCATAGGAAATGAACAAAATTTTACTTGGAAAAGCATGGGTAGGAAAATCAATCCAAAGGAAAAAACCATCTAATTTTCCTACTGACCTATTCTTGAATCAAACAGATGAGTATCCTCAACATAGGAAAATTTCCTACTCCTATGATTGTCCTATACATTCTATGAATCAAATTAACACGCCCTATATATATATATTCTAAATAGCTAGAACATAATTATCTTAGCCTTTTCACTGTCACTACCGAGGGTCTTGTTGGGATCCCAGCTATCTTGATTATAATCAAGATTTGATGGACACATTTACTTTAAATAAAAAACAAAAGTAGAAATCCAATGAGCCAATGTTGTCACAATGATAGAATCGATCAAATACAAAGAATTCTACCTCGGAAATTCTCTCATGAACTACTCTGAAGAAGAGAGAGAGTGAACGAGATAAGAATATGCGAGAGGAGAAGGAGGAGCAGAATATGGGAGAAGAGAGGGAAATGAAGCGCCGGTGTGGGAGGAGTGGGGAAGTGGAGAAGCTAAGGCGCCGGTTGCACAGAAAACCTCTACCTTGCGCCCACTACATAGACTCCCCCGCTTCCCCATGTGGTTGCTTCATGCGCACTACCCCACTCCCTTGCCCCCGACCCTCCGCTTCTAAATGGGGGTTAAACACCCCGCTCGCCGACCCATTTAAAAATGGAAAAAAATAATGGATACATTTGAGATGCCCTGACCTTGGTCCTTGAGAGCGGCTTGGTGGCGCCAGATCTAACATCCCGCGGTGCAAGGCTATGGGGTGAGGAACGGGAGCACAACTGAATAAATATGAGCTGGAATAGCAGATGCGGTACAAACAAAACTGACCGAGTACTTCCAAACTGCATATGGTTTGTAATTACATGCGGCTTTGTATCATCTTGACATAACCATTTCCGGGGCCCATTGCTAATGCCCATTTTATATACTAGTGAGGGGGTGTTTCCTATTTGACGCATTTTGTGTCAAATAGTCGCCCAATCACACAGGACGCTGTTGATTTGGGCCGACCCATTTAGCAGCTCATGTTACTCCGGTTTAGGAACATTCTAGAACATTCCATGTTTTTTTCCTTTTCTACTGTTTTTATGGGTTTTTTGTTTCTTTTTTTGCTATTTGATTTTTTAATGTTCAAACACTGTTCACGTTTTAAAAAAGTTTTATGAGTTTAAAAAGCTATTTAAGTTTCAAAAAATGTTCACAATTTAAAAAAAATCTATAATTAATTATTCATGTATTCAAAAAGTGATCAGAAATTTCAAAAAATATTAGGGTTTTTTAGAGAGAAAAAAACCATGTTTTCAAAAAATGTTCTCGTTTCCAAAAAAGCTTCACAATTCAAAAATTGTTCGCCTTTTGTAAGAAATAATTTCAACTTTTATTTAAATGTCTGCTATAATAGCCCGGTGCGCTACAGTAATCAATAGCTACAGTACATCGATTCTCGGTTGGGCCTCGGTTCAGTGCAGTCCTCGGCGCATCACTACTGTACCCTTTTTTAGGGTATCGCTACAGTCCTGGTTCTTCCGTTCCCTGTGCAGAAACCCTCATGCTTGAGCTTGACGCAAAATAGCGCTAAAAATGAGGTTCCAGAAAGAGGGCGGATCCTATTTAGCGCGGGGGTCGATGGATACCGGTGAAACATGCACTCCCAGGGTACGCATGCCACATGGCCCTGTCTTTTTTGTTTTTTCTTTGAGAAACACATGGCCCTGTCTATTACAGGGTCTTTCAGTGTGTTTTCGCAGCCAATTTTCGGAAGGTTCTAGAACCTGAACCTTCCCCGAACCAGTTTTTTTCACTTTTTTCCAGCTTTTTCTTCTATTTATTTTTTTACTTTTTAATTCGTGAAGCCTTTTTATCTGTTTTTTCTTCCATTTTTATGTTTTCTTAATTTTTTTTATTTTTCTCCTTTTCATTTTAAAATTCGGAATAAGTTTCTTAATTCCTGAATATTGTTTTGAATCGGCAAACTTTTTAAAATTTGGAGATAAGTTTAGATTTTTTTAAAGATGAATATTTTTAAATAAAAAATATAGTCATTTTTTGAAAATTTGGGAACACTTTTTGAAATTGGTGAACATTTTTTTGAATCTGTGAACATTTTTTGAATAATGAAGTTTCTTTTTGAAATTTGGGAACATATTTTGAAATTAAAAAATAGTTTTTAAATCTCGCATTTTTCCAAGCCAATTTTGGGAAGGTTCTAGAACCTGAACATTCCCCGAACCAGTTTTTTTCAATTTTTCTCAGCCTTTTCTTCTATTTTATTTTTTTAATTCGTGAAGCCTTTTCATCAGTTTTTTCTTTCGTTTTTATGTTTACTTATTTTTTTAAATCTCCTTTTCACTTTAAAATTCGGAATAAGTTTAATAATTTTTGAAAGTTTAGATTTTTTTAAATGATGAATTTTTATTAAAAAATAATATTTTTTTAAATAATGAATATTTATTAAAAAAATAATATTTTTTAAAAAAATTGTGAACATTTTCCGAAAATTCGGGAACACATTTTCAAATTGGTGAACATTTTTTTGAATCTGCGACACTTTTTGAATTACGTAGTTTCTTTTTGAAATTTGGGAACATATTTTGAAATTGTCGAATATTTTTAAATCTCGCATTTTTTCCCACTTCAGGCTCCGCATGGAGTGGAAGACACACTCACCAGACTTAACTTGCACTGAACTGTGGTTGCATGTTTGCATGCATGACAGGCTTCATGTACAAGACATGAGAAAAGACTTAACAACCCAGAGATGAACGACAACAATACGTTATAGCTGGTTTTATACAAATCCTCAAAAAACAAAAACTGGTTTTATAAAAAACATGGTACTAGCTCACAATCTGTTTAGTAAATTACAAATGAGTTTTGTGTGGTCCTGCCTTCTATAACTCAAACCAGCTAGCCATGCATGGCTCTGAGCGGGGGAGTCAGCACTGATTCGGTGCTGCACGTTGGGACGGCCGTCGGAGCCTCCTCCGGCATGACAACAGCGAGGCAGCACCAAACAACGAGGCGGTCGTCCTGCATGGGCGACGTTCCGGTGTACTCCAGATGATAGTAGAAGTCATCGCTGTCACAGTCAAATGTGTGCCTCGTCTTCTGGGACTCAAAGTTCACCAGACCCTCAAACCCGAAGCTGAACTCCGCCGTTGTCGGCGTCGTCTCATCCCCCTTGCTTGCCCAGACGAGGCACAGGAGGCCGGATCGGTGCCATCTTGGGCAGAATTTGAGGTACCATGTGCTCCCGCCCACGGCGAAGTGCGTGGAGTAGATGGACTCCCCGTTCCTAAGCGCCACCTTGAGCTTGGAGACGCTGCACACGGTGAGCGTGTGGAACCCAGCCATGGCGACCTAACGGGGTCCCTCTCGGGTACGTGGGGTTTCGAGTCTTCAAAAGTTATCGCCGGCTGTCCTGCGAATCACGCTTCCGGCGAGGCTCCTCCAGCGACGTGTCTTGTGTTCCCCGCTCAACGCCGGAGGTACACCGTGACGTGTTCGTGTGCTAACAGTAACAGAGCTCCTCCCAAAGATCATAGGGTTCATAAGCTGCATTCATGGCGCAATGGCAGCCAGTGGGAAAATATTGCCACTTCATCACTAAAATTAATTGCCAAGCTTGCAGGCGACAAGGGGAAAATCCGCATAACATTTCAGCAAGATATTACTGAGAATCCCTTCCTAATTGGCAATCTCGTCAAGATCTTGGAGCTGTAAGGCAGCTCCAACTACCTAGAACAATCAAAGTTCACAATGGATATCATTTCCAAGATCTCCATCGATAAAAAAAAGGCAGAAGATTTGGACAATCCAAGTTATCATTAAAAAGTTGGTGAAAGACCTTTTGGGGAAGATGAATCCTTAAATCCAGTATGAGTAGAGGCAAGGAAGCACTCATAAAGCTGGCAATTGGAGAGCCCCAGCAATTGCTCCGCTGTGTTGGATGAAACAAATTACGAGCTTATCGTGGATCACGGGTCAGCACATATACCCAACGGCAAGTCTATTTCAAAGTCTATGCAAAAACTATAGGTAATTAGTATTGAGCCATCAAGGTTGTCATCTGGTCGTGCTCCCGCTGGTCGTCCTCCCCGACCATCTAGTACCATGCTTCTTGCATCGGATGCTTACAATTGTGCAGCTTCATTAGATCCAAGAGGGGGACCAATGCCCCCCCCCACACACACACACTTTTTACTAGTGTATATTATTGATGTTTATAATACCTAATATTACGAGCAGGGGCTGTTCGCGCTTTCCAGCAATCGACGGAAGGCATCATTCCGGTTTCGCCGGGGCCGGAGGAGGAGGAAGAGCAGCGGCCGGAGCCGGAGCAACAACAATTGGCAGAGCAGCAACCGGAGTCCAAGAGGAGGAGGAGGAGAAGCCGGAGCCGGAGCTGGTTGCTGGCTTCACCATGGCAGAGTTCAAGGTTACCCAAGCGGCGGAGATGGCGGATCAAACCGCCATCCTAGAGTCCATCCAGGATGAGGCCTATGTCGAGGTCAACCGGTGGTTCATCCGGCAAGAACGGGCAGCGACCGACGCGCTCTTCGCCGAACTGGAGGCGGAGGCTGACGTGGAGAAGCCAGAAGAGCCAGAGGTGCGGCTGCCGTCCATGTACCCGGAGCCGGGCACAGAGATCTTGGACATCTCCAACGAGGAGCAGGGTAGTGTATGTTAGTTGATCTACGTAGTACATAGGTTTTTCTCTTCGCATGTTTTGTATGGATTTAAGATTTTAAATATGAGGTATCCGGATGCAGAGAAGCAAATTTGAGGGCCACCTGAGGACTCAGATTTGGTGTCCCCGGCTGTAAATATTCTAACAACCCAGAAATGAACGATAACAATACGTATAGCTGGTTTTATACAAATCCTGAAAGAAAACTCGTTTTATACAAATCCTAAAAAAACTCATTTTATACAAATGAGTTTTGTGTGGGCCTGCCTTCTATAACTCAAACTAGCTAGCCATGCATGGCTCTGAGCAGGGAAGTCAGAACTGATTCGGTGCTGCACGTTGGGACGGCCGTCGGAGCCTCCTCCGGCATGAGAACGGCGAGGCAACACCAAACAACGAGGCGGTCGTCCTGCCTGGGCGACGTTCCGGTGTACTCCAGATGGTAGTAGAAGTCATCATTGTCACGGTCAAACGTGTGCCGTCGTCGGTGTCATCTTGTCCCCCTTGCTTGCGCAGACGAGCCACAGGATGCCGGATTGGAGCCATCTTGGGCAGAACTTGAGGTACCATGTGCTCCCGCCCACGGCGAAGTGCGTGGAGTAGATGCACTCCCCGTTCCTGAGCGTCGCGCTGAGCTTGGAGATGCTGCACACCCAGCCATGGCGACTTGCGGCGGCTCCAAGACGGCGTTGGATTTGCACAAGCTTCCGAGGAGGCACCGCCGCTGTCGGTGTAAAAACCGGCAGACCTTGGGGTAGGGGGTCCCGAGCTGTGGATCTCGGATCGATGGTAACAGAGACAATGGAGACGATGTTTACCCAGGTTCGGGCCCTCTTGATGGAGGTAAAACCCTACGTCCTGCTCTTGTTTATATTGATGGAGATGTATCGAGTACAAGCTTGATCTACCTCGAGATCGTAAGTTGTGGTATAAACCCTAGGGGTGATGATGAATATCATAATGATCTATCGACTAGCCTAGCCTCGGCTTATACAATGTACCGGAGGCCTAGGATAACAAGAGTCCTAGTCGGCTATGTCGGTGGAGAGGAGTCCTTGTCTTGATCACCAAGTCTTGTGGAACCTTCCTCGTATATGTCATGGGCTGCCTGAAGTGGCCCAATAGTGAACCGCCATGGGGGTCCTCGGCCCGACCCACTGGTCAGGAGACGACGTGGTGAGTACCCCCTAGTCCAGGACACCGTCACTAGCCCCCTGAACCGGTCTTCAAGTTGGGGACGCTCCTCGGTTCTTCCGAGCTGTTCTTCGTCTTCGGCCGTCAGTCTTGAAAGCTGGTTCAACAAATCTTCCCATCTTCGATCTTGAGGATCACCGAGCTGAATCCGAAGAGTTCATACGTCGGGCATCCGAGGAGCCCTTTAAGTTTTCGGCCTTTATTAATGCCTTGTTATTTTTACGCCGCACCTCGGATTCAAAGTTTTTCCCCGTGTAGCGGTGTCCTCTTGCAACCGAGATCGAACGCCGGACTGCATCCGAGGTGTCTTTTTGTAGCCGAGCTCTAACGCCGATCGGCATCCGAGGTGTCATAGATTACCTCGGTCTTGAAAAAGTTGAAGGAATTCAGCCGAGCTTAATGCAAAAAATGCCCTCTATGGAGTCAGCCACTTGCATCCGAGCTTTACGCCGGACTGCTTTCGAGGTGGTGCGCCACCTCGGCCATGAGCTGATTTTTTGTGGAATTTATTTTCAATTGGCGCAATTTATTCTCTGTCGAGATGTATAGCCAGTAGCCCTCAAGGTGTGTGTCGGCCAAAAATCCGAGATGCACCTGAAGGAAATCATAAAACCGATGACCCAGTAGCCCCTGAGACTCAGGTCGATCAACTCCTAGCTCGGCAGCATACTTAGGAACAGAAACACGGTGTGCATAGTCCTCGAGACTCAGGTTGGGTGCGGCCGACCAACCCGAGGATCGTAATCTCCTCGGAAACTGTTTTGCACTTTGAATTTTCCTGCATTGAATCAGCAATGCAGTAGCCCCCGAGCCACTGGTCGGGTGGCAACACCAGATCAGGGGATTGATGTACCCCTTCAATGGCTTTTAATTGAGAAGCGTGAAGCCCAGTAGCCCCCGGGCCTTAATTTGGACACGGGTGGCCGACTTAAGGATCGATATCCAGAGTAAATTGACTTTAATCACAATTTATGTGTAATGATTCTATGTATCCAAGTACTTTACATCATTACAAATGCCTCTGTTCTACAAACTTTGTTAACCAGCCTTCGGCTTCTCCCTCCTCAACCATTGGCCGAGGAGTGTTTCCTACTCCTGGTCCGCCGAGGCGAACCGGACTCTTCGGATAACAAGGCAATCCGGCTATTTGGTTCTACAAACAAAGTGGAACAGAGCTTATGTTATATTACGTTTAAGCGTAAGAAACATCTTTCAAGAAAAATAGTTCCTTTATAAGTTCCTTTTCTCAGGCTATCATGTTGACCATGATCGTGAAAACCTCAACTCCGATCAATGTGGGAGAAAAATATTGAGGATTTAGTTTGGGGAAACTTCCCGAACTCTGTAGTCTTTAATGAACCTAAATTTTCACTTTCGTCGTTGCCGACCAATTGTATTCTTAAGATGCCTAGCTTTCGGCTTCACCCAGTCTGAGGTACTAACTCGGATGACCCGATAGTAACAATCACAGAGGTGCTCCCTTTACCCCCTAGCCGAACAATCGGGAACGTAGGGGGTAAGCACAGGAGCAAGGCAACCCAGCTTGGCCAAAATCTTAAGTCAAATTGATGCATATTTATGGCTTTATAATGATAATTATGGAAGGCAGCTTTTGTACATTGAATACAAACGCTAATGATATGTTGGGCTCTCCAGGAGTCCTGATGTAACCGCGCCGAGGTGCCTCAAGGAGCCCTCGGCACATGTTGTGATTGTCAGCCTTTAAGCTGTATTTGCAGCTTTATACTATATGTTATTTTGACTCCGTTGCGACTGTTTATAATCTGAAAGTGGCCCATCGTCGGCTTCCACCCCTTTGTAGATACTACGCAGGGTGTTTCCGCAATAACAAGACAACCCTTAGCCGACGTCTCGGTGCCCGGAGGCGGTTTGTGTTAGCGGAAACAAGGCAATCAGATATGCAGGCTTTATAACTTTCATTTAGTCATAGGAGCTTAAAGTTGGGAGGCCAGTTACTAGCCCCCGGTTAGTGTTCGGCGTCAGCCGAGATCAAGCCAGTAACACGTCGGCCAATTTTATGAAAGGCCCACTGCTTAACACGGGGTAATCTCTATCGATCTGTAGTTTAACACAGTCATCGGATCGCTGACCAGTTTACGCTTATTGTGACAGTCAGTTTTCGGCTTTCTCCACTGAGGCACTTGACCAGTTAAACCGGAAGTACAATCACAGTGGTTCTCCCTTTACCCTTAGCCGAACAATCGGGAACGTAAGGAGTAAGCACAGGAGCCGGGCAACCCAACTATTGACCGAAGACACAATTCGAAACTGATGCATATAAAGCAATATCCGAGAACGTTTTGCCGAGGACTCCTCGGAGTACCTTGGCTTTTGGTGGGTTCGGCTCTAGTCGCAACCCCCCATTAATATTGCCGGCGCGTTAAAGGCGTCCGGCGTCGTACTGCGAGAGTTATGCTGGAGAAACACAATATCCCCCGAGACTCAGGTTGGGTGCGGCCGACCAACCTGAGGATCGAATCTCCTCGGGAACTAGTCCAGATGTCATGTGCGTTTTGCCAACGCCAAGGTATAGGTCGGCAGGAAAGATGCCGAGCTGCGGGTCGAAAAAGATCTCCCGAGCTGAATTATTACGTAGGGCACCTCGGTCATGAGGATGTCCCGCCTCCTGAAAGAAAAACATACAAATAGCTTAAAAGTGTCATAAGCTCAAAAAGGCAAAAAACTTATGTAAAAACTTGACGTCCGAACTAAATCAAGTTTTTTTGGTGCCAATCCGAAAAGTGAGCTTAAAATTAGTTTGTCCTTCCGTCGTGCGTTAACATGACACATCCGATCTCAAGACTTCAAGCGGGCCAGCCTTCGGCTTCAACCTCCTATTCCCTAAGGCGGAGTGCTTCTCAGGCCAGCTTAGCGAACTCGAGTGGCTTTAGAGAGAAACCAGGCTATCCTGCTATTGACCACACACTCGTGTCGAGAAAGGAGTGATAGAAAAAGATTTTGCAACGACTTAGAAGAAAACACTTATTATAAAACGGCTCGTATAAATTGAAGAGCCCCCAGTTAACATGGGTAAAGGGAGTGTTTTTAACAAACTAAGTGTTTAACTAATAACTTGTCTTTTTAACACAAAAGTATAACGCTTGGATGAACCAAACAAAAATTAAAAATTGAAAAAAGTTAAGCATGAAAGCGACTTAGCTGGTTAATGTTCTCGGCATTGATGACGTAGTCCGGGCTTGCAACGGGTCGAGATCCCAGCCCCCAAGCCGGTCCTGGGGTGGCCGAGCGAAGAGCTCGGCTAATGAAGTGGCAGCACAAAACTGCCGATGTGCCGAGACGAAGCCCCGGATCCAGCCGAGGAGACAGAGTAGGTCGGCAAGGCGACACCGGAGTAGGTCGATGAAGCGATGGCGAAGCCTCCGGTCCGGCCGAGGTGTCCGAGCGAAGAGCTCGGCTTGATGAAGTGGTAGTACAACACTGCCGATATGTTGAGGTGAAGCCCCCGATCCAGCCGAGATGACGAAACTGGTCGGCTGGCGATGCCAAAGTCCCCGATCCAGCCGAGATGACGAAGCTGGTCGGCTGGTGACGCTGAAGTCCCCGATCCAGCCGAGATGACGAAGTTGGTCAGCTGGTGACATCGAAGTCCCCGATCCAGCCGAGATGACGAAACTGATCGGCTGGTGACGCCGAAGTCGTCCGAATATGTTCCAGGATGACCCGATAGTAACAATCACAGAGGTGCTCCCTTTACCCCCTAGCCGAACAATCGGGAACGTAGGGGGTAAGCACAGGAGCAAGGCAACCCAGCTTGGCCAAAATCTTAAGTCAAATTGATGCATATTTATGGCTTTATAATGATAATTATGGAAGGCAGCTTTTGTACATTGAATACAAACGCTAATGATATGTTGGGCTCTCCAGGAGTCCTGATGTAACCGCGCCGAGGTGCCTCAAGGAGCCCTCGGCACATGTTGTGATTGTCAGCCTTTAAGCTGTATTTGCAGCTTTATACTATATGTTATTTTGACTCCGTTGCGACTGTTTATAATCTGAAAGTGGCCCATCGTCGGCTTCCACCCCTTTGTAGATACTACGCAGGGTGTTTCCGCAATAACAAGACAACCCTTAGCCGACGTCTCGGTGCCCGGAGGCGGTTTGTGTTAGCGGAAACAAGGCAATCAGATATGCAGGCTTTATAACTTTCATTTAGTCATAGGAGCTTAAAGTTGGGAGGCCAGTTACTAGCCCCCGGTTAGTGTTCGGCGTCAGCCGAGATCAAGCCAGTAACACGTCGGCCAATTTTATGAAAGGCCCACTGCTTAACACGGGGTAATCTCTATCGATCTGTAGTTTAACACAGTCATCGGATCGCTGACCAGTTTACGCTTATTGTGACAGTCAGTTTTCGGCTTTCTCCACTGAGGCACTTGACCAGTTAAACCGGAAGTACAATCACAGTGGTTCTCCCTTTACCCTTAGCCGAACAATCGGGAACGTAAGGAGTAAGCACAGGAGCCGGGCAACCCAACTATTGACCGAAGACACAATTCGAAACTGATGCATATAAAGCAATATCCGAGAACGTTTTGCCGAGGACTCCTCGGAGTACCTTGGCTTTTGGTGGGTTCGGCTCTAGTCGCAACCCCCCATTAATATTGCCGGCGCGTTAAAGGCGTCCGGCGTCGTACTGCGAGAGTTATGCTGGAGAAACACAATATCCCCCGAGACTCAGGTTGGGTGCGGCCGACCAACCTGAGGATCGAATCTCCTCGGGAACTAGTCCAGATGTCATGTGCGTTTTGCCAACGCCAAGGTATAGGTCGGCAGGAAAGATGCCGAGCTGCGGGTCGAAAAAGATCTCCCGAGCTGAATTATTACGTAGGGCACCTCGGTCATGAGGATGTCCCGCCTCCTGAAAGAAAAACATACAAATAGCTTAAAAGTGTCATAAGCTCAAAAAGGCAAAAAACTTATGTAAAAACTTGACGTCCGAACTAAATCAAGTTTTTTTGGTGCCAATCCGAAAAGTGAGCTTAAAATTAGTTTGTCCTTCCGTCGTGCGTTAACATGACACATCCGATCTCAAGACTTCAAGCGGGCCAGCCTTCGGCTTCAACCTCCTATTCCCTAAGGCGGAGTGCTTCTCAGGCCAGCTTAGCGAACTCGAGTGGCTTTAGAGAGAAACCAGGCTATCCTGCTATTGACCACACACTCGTGTCGAGAAAGGAGTGATAGAAAAAGATTTTGCAACGACTTAGAAGAAAACACTTATTATAAAACGGCTCGTATAAATTGAAGAGCCCCCAGTTAACATGGGTAAAGGGAGTGTTTTTAACAAACTAAGTGTTTAACTAATAACTTGTCTTTTTAACACAAAAGTATAACGCTTGGATGAACCAAACAAAAATTAAAAATTGAAAAAAGTTAAGCATGAAAGCGACTTAGCTGGTTAATGTTCTCGGCATTGATGACGTAGTCCGGGCTTGCAACGGGTCGAGATCCCAGCCCCCAAGCCGGTCCTGGGGTGGCCGAGCGAAGAGCTCGGCTAATGAAGTGGCAGCACAAAACTGCCGATGTGCCGAGACGAAGCCCCGGATCCAGCCGAGGAGACAGAGTAGGTCGGCAAGGCGACACCGGAGTAGGTCGATGAAGCGATGGCGAAGCCTCCGGTCCGGCCGAGGTGTCCGAGCGAAGAGCTCGGCTTGATGAAGTGGTAGTACAACACTGCCGATATGTTGAGGTGAAGCCCCCGATCCAGCCGAGATGACGAAACTGGTCGGCTGGCGATGCCAAAGTCCCCGATCCAGCCGAGATGACGAAGCTGGTCGGCTGGTGACGCCGAAGTCCCCGATCCAGCCGAGATGACGAAGTTGGTCAGCTGGTGACATCGAAGTCCCCGATCCAGCCGAGATGACGAAACTGATCGGCTGGTGACGCCGAAGTCGTCCGAATATGTTGATGAAGAGATGGTGAAGCCCCCGGTCCAGCCGAGTTGACGGAGCAGGTCGGTAACATGACGTTGCAGCCCCCATGCCAGCCGAGGTGTCGAAGCAGGTCGGCGTGGTGGACATCGGCTTGAAGAAGCAACGGCGCGGCCATGCCGACGCAGATCGTAACTTCTGACGCGGTCAAAGCTGGCTCGATGAAGTGACCGCGCGGAGACGCCGGCGCGCCCGACCCGTGCAATCCGTGGGGCGACGATGTTGGTGATGATTTAGCCGTGATACCGAACTCTTGGTCGGCTCGCTGGGGTGATGATCCTGATGAGGTTGACCTTGGCTCGACGAAGCGACGACGCAATCGATGCTATCGCAGGTCGGCAACCATGGAGCAACATGGTCGGGCCGATTTGACATCGGTACGACGGTGAAGATCGCCTCGGAAAAGACTCAAAATTTGTGGGCACGTGTTTGAGAACAACACAAAATACCCTAGAAAAGATTCCCTCAAAAAGGATGTCCAATGTCCCGTTCATGAAGAAAGATGAATTCGGGCCGGATTCGTTTTCGCGCAGGAAACAGATCCGAAAATTGATGCACTCCTCGGACTCGTCCCGGAGTTGGAACCGTTGGATCGAGCTGAAATTTTGAGGGATGGTAGATATAGGAATTCCGCAGCCGATCAACGGTTGGATCCTCCAAAGGATGTCCGAACTGGACGCCGGACTCCTCGCCCTAAATTCGTCCAGATTCACATCCAGATTTGACAGGGCTCCGGTATATCGTAGATCACCGGAGATTCCTCCATCGGAATACGACGAAATTTTACAGGGTTGTTCTAGACTCAATTCCGCACAATTCCACTGAAGCAATCGTCAAAGCGACGCTCGAGGAGACGGGGATGGCAAACACGAATTCGCTGTGCAGAAAAAACTGCATGATCGCGCGAGGGCAATGTTGACGTTGAGCCCCGAGCACCACGGATGATTCCCCCATGATCTTGATAGAGATCGGAGTTGAAGTTGATGAGGGCACGAGTCCGATCTTGATGATCCAACATGTAGCGTTGTCCTTGGTCCAGCCGAGGTTGCTAGTCGAGCCGGCAACAAAGATGCCGTCGTCGACGATGAGGTTCGGTCCCGACGTGTAGATCATGTCGGAGCCGATCTGAATTCCCATCGAACCGCAACGATCACACAGCGGAACTCTCAATGAAAGCACCAGTGTCGGTGTAAAAACCGGCAGACCTTGGGGTAGGGGGTCCCGAGCTGTGGATCTCGGATCGATGGTAACAGAGACAATGGAGACGATGTTTACCCAGGTTCGGGCCCTCTTGATGGAGGTAAAACCCTACGTCCTGCTCTTGTTTATATTGATGGAGATGTATCGAGTACAAGCTTGATCTACCTCGAGATCGTAAGTTGTGGTATAAACCCTAGGGGTGATGATGAATATCATAATGATCTATCGACTAGCCTAGCCTCGGCTTATACAATGTACCGGAGGCCTAGGATAACAAGAGTCCTAGTCGGCTATGTCGGTGGAGAGGAGTCCTTGTCTTGATCACCAAGTCTTGTGGAACCTTCCTCGTATATGTCATGGGCTGCTCGAAGTGGCCCAATAGTGAACTGCCATGGGGGTCCTCGGCCCGAGTCACTGGTTGGGAGACGACGTGGTGAGTATCCCCTAGTCCAGGACACCGTCAGCCGCTTTGTTTCCTGCTGCATCTTCTTCAGGGTGCACCTGACGGTGAGTTTGTCATACCGGGCAGACACGCACGACGACGCCTCCAGCTCCCTCCTCCTCACGCACATGATAAAGCTACCATGGGTTTGTTTTTCTATCGTGTCCCGGCTGCTCTCCTTGTGGAAGAGGGTGTGCTCTCCGGTCTCATCGAGGATTTCAAGGGTGATGTGGGTGCCGGTAGACGATTTGAGGCCGTGCAGCATGAAGTTGACGACGACCGAGACGACCAAGGTGTCCGCTAGGCCGTCCTCGTCGAAATTCATCGACCGCACGCGTATGTCCCACAAGAGGTCGCGGAAGACGAGATTGTCCAGAGTGAGCCAGTGAGGTGAACGCAGCAGCTTGGAGTACCCGGGGACTGGCACCACCAGCGTCACCGGCGCCGATCGGCTCGCGGTCACTAGTAGAAAACAGGGCTTTGGTTCTGGCCAGATCAGAGCAATAGTCCCGGTCATGTTACGAACCGGGACTAATGTGAGCATCAGTCCCGGTTCGAGCGGCTAGGACGCCGGCCGGGCCTCGGCAGGCATCAGTCCCGGTTCGACTGGGACCTTTAGTCCCGGTTGCAGACACCAACCAGGACTAAAGGGCCTCGCTCCCTTTAGTCCCGGTTGGTGGTTAGTCTTGAGTCCCGGTTCTAAACACCAACCGGGGCTAAAAAGATGCCTATATATATCCTCGCCCCTGCCCGCCCTCTCCTCTGTTTTTTGGCCGTAGAAGGTGGCAGGTGTGTGTGCTACTCTGTTCTCACTTCTTATGCACATGAGGTGTTCGATGAAATGCCCGAGCCACACTTAAGCTTTCTCCTCTGTTCTTCCTCCAAGCTCGACCTCCAAGCTCCATTTTCCCCAAGATTTGTCTAGATTTGGCGGTGCACCAACTATCCAAGTGTTCTAAAAGGTTAGCAACTTCATCCTTTCATCTCTCACTGCTAGTTTAGCTCATTTCATATGCTCTAGAAGTAGAGTGGTTTGTGGGTTTTAGTGGAGGAGTGTATGTGGGAGTTTATTTGATTTAGATGCATAATTTGAGCTCAAATTAACTTCTTAGTTTGCACATGTGTAGGGTGCCGTCCCGTCCCCGTCCCCGTCCTCACCGTCGTCGATCGCCCGCGCTGATCTCGTCGCCGGCACCACCGTGGTGAGCCTCTTGTTCTTATCTTTTTGTTAAAATAACAAATTCTTACTTGTATGATTTAGATAGCTACTTGTATAATTTTCTTACTTGTATTATTGTTTGTTATTATATAGTGCCATGGTTTTGGTATCCGCCCCCGTCGGCTCTCATCCGGTCTATGATTCGGATGTGGTATATTATCTTTTATAACTATTTGTTTCATTTAGTGTTTATGACAATTATGCCGACCAACTTGACATAGATGTTTTTATCTAGGAGGTATGTGAACCGGAAATTCCAACCGACCCTCTTGTCGAGAGGTTAAATTTAGTTGAAAAAGAAAACAATTATTTGAAAGAAAATTGAAAAGAATTGAAGAAGAGAAGATGAAATTGGAGTTGCATGTTGCCGATGTCGTCGATCTACACAAGATCCAGATGGATGCAATGCGCTTGAAGATTAGAAAGATTAGAAAATATGCCATTGATAAAGAGGCTTGGTATCATTATGCTGTTGGATCAATTGTTACCTTAGTTGCGATTTTGATCGCATTTGTTGTTGCATTTAAATGTTTTACATAGTTGTATGTTGTTTTATGAGAACTATGTATGAACTTTATGTATTTATTTTTGCAGTAATAACATTTGATCACTACTGTACTTTGGTTTTAATGTGGTGATGAACTTGTATTAATTTGGCCATTTCTCTATTCATGATGCTCTGTAATGGTTTTTTATATACTTAATTACATAATGCAGATGAACCGGCAATGGATGTACGGTGACCGACGCACTTCCGAGTACATTACGGGCCTGCATAATTTTATCGATGTGGCTGAGACAAACAAGCAGAATGGTTTTATGTACTGTCCATGTGTTGTCTGTGAGAATACGAAGGATTACTCTTCCTCGAAAACCCTTCACTTCCACTTGCTTGAGAAGGGTTTCACGCCCCACTATAATTGTTGGACCAAGCACGGAGAAAGAGGGGTTATGATGGAAGACAATGAAGAAGAAGAGGATGATGACAACTATCCTATGTTCCCTGAATACGGTGATACTGCAACGGGGGAAGCTGAATGTTGATGCACAGAGAGAATGCGAAAGTCAAAGGGAGAAGTTGAAGTTCGATCGCATGTTAGAGGATCACAAAAAACGGTTGTACCCAAATTGCGAAGATGGCAACACAAAGCTCGGTACCAGACTGGAATTGCTGCAATGGAAGGCAGAGAATGATTTATCCGACAAGGGATTTGGGAAGCTACTGAAAATAATGAAGAAGAAGCTTCCAAAGGATAACGAATTGCCTGACAGTACGTACGAAGCAAAGAAGGTTCTCTGCCATCTAGGATTAGAGATGCAGAAGATATATGCATGCCCTAATGACTGCATCCTCTATCGCGGTGAGGAGTACGAGAATTTGAATGCATGCCCGGTATGCGGTGCATTACGGTATAAGATCAGACGAGATGACCCTGGTGATGTTGAGGGCGTGCGCCCCAGGAAGAGGGTTCCTGCCAAGGTGATGTGGTATGCTCCTATAATACCACGGTTGAAACGTCTGTTCAGAAACAAAGAGCATGCCAAGTTGTTGCGATGGCACAAAGAAGACCGTAAGAAAGACGGGATGTTGAGAGTACCCGCTGATGGGTCGCAGTGGAGAAAAATCGAGAGAAAGTGGCCGGAGTTTGCAGGTGACGCAAGGAACTTATGGTTTGGTATAAGTGCAGGTGGCATTAATCCTTTTGGGAGCAGAGCAGCAATCATAGCACCTGGCCTGTGACTCTACGTATCTATAACCTTCCTCCTTGGTTGTGCATGAAGCGAAAGTTCATTATGATGCCAGTGCTCATCCAAGGCCCTAAGCAACCTGGCAACGACATTGATGTGTACCTAAGGCCATTAGTTGAAGAACTTTTACAGCTGTGGAATATAAAAGGTGTACGTGTGTGGGATGAGCACAAACCGGAGGAATTTGACCTACGAGCGTTGCTGTTTGTAACCATCAATGATTGGCCTGCTCTTAGTAACCTTTCAGGACAGTCAAACAAGGGATACAACGCATGCACGCACTGTTTAGATGAGACTGAAAGTATATATTTGGACAAATGTAAGAAGAATGTGTACCTGGGACATCGTCGATTTCTTCCGACCAAGCATGCCTTAAGAAAGAAAGGCAAGCATTTCAAAGGTGAGGCAGATCACCGGAAGAAGCCTGTCCCCCGTACTGGTGATGATATATTTGATATGGTCAAGGATTTAAAAGCAATCTTTGGAAAGGGTCCTGGCGGACAATCTGTTCCGAATGACGCTGACGGACACGCACCCATGTGGAAGAAGAAATCTATATTTTGGGACCTACCCTATTGGAAAGTCCTAGAGGTCCGCTCTGCAATCGATGTGATGCACGTGACGAAGAATCTTTGCGTGAACCTGCTAGGCTTCTTGGGCGTGTATGGGAAGACAAAAGATACACCGGAGGCACGGGAGGACCAGCAACGTATGAACGAAAAAGACGGCATGCATCCAAAGCAGTATCAAGGTCCTGCCAGCTACGCTCTTACCAAAGCAGAGAAGGAAATCTTTTTTGAATGCCTGCTCAGTATCAAGGTCCCATCTGGCTTCTCGTCGAATATAAAGGGAATAATAAATATGGCAGAGAAAAAATTCCAGAACCTAAAGTCTCATGACTGCCACGTGATTATGACGCAATTGCTTCCTGTTGCATTGAGGGGGCTTCTACCAGAAAATGTTCGATTAGCCAATGTGAAGCTATGTGCATTCCTCAATGCAATTTCTCAGAAGGTAATCGATCCAGAAATCCTACCAAGGTTACAGAATGATTTGGTCCAATGTCTTGTCAGTTTCGAGTTGGTGTTCCCACCATCCTTCTTCAATATTATGACGCACATCCTAGTTCACCTAGTCGACGAGATTGCAATTCTGGGTCATGTATTTCTACATAATATGTTCCCCTTTGAGAGGTTCATGGGAGTCTTAAAGAAATATGTTCATAACCGTGCTAGGCCAGAAGGAAGCATCTCCAAGGGCCACGAAACAGAGGAGGTCATTGAGTTTTGTGTTGACTTTATTCCTGACCTTAAGCCGATTGGTGTTCCTAAATCGCGGCATGAGGGGAGACTGGGTGGAAAAGACACGCTAGGACCGTAAGCAATAATATGTAGGGACGGGCATTCTTGGGCGCAAGCACACTACACAGTTCTACAAAATTCTACCTTGGTGGCCCCGTATATCAATGAACACAAGAATATTTTACGCTCCAAACACCCGGAGCAGTCTGACGACTGGATTACACGTGAACACATGGGGACTTTTGGCGGTTGGTTGCAAACACATCTCATGGGTAACACCACTGTTGAAGATGAGCTGTACTTGTTGGCCAGGACATCATCTTCGACTGTATTGACTTTCCAAGGGTACGAGATAAATGGGAATACATTTTACACGATCGCCCAAGATAAAAAGAGCACCAACCAAAACAGTGGTGTCCGCTTTGATGCAGCAAACACCAATAGGGCAAATGACACATATTATGGTTACATAGAGGACATATGGGAACTTGACTATGGACGTGATTTTAAGGTTCCTTTGTTTCGGTGCAAATGGGTCAATCTGTCAGGAGGCGGGGTACAGGTAGACCCGTAGTACGGAATGACAACAGTGGATCTCAACAATCTTGGGTACACAGACGAACCATTCGTCCTAGCCAATGATGTGGCGCAGGTTTTCTATGTGAAGGACATGTCTACCAAACCGAGAAAAAGAAAAGATAAGGAAGCGAATACATCATACGATGAGCCAAAGCGCCACATAGTTCTTTCAGGGAAAAGAAACATCGTGGGAGTGGAGGACAAGACAGACATGTCAGAAGATTATGAAAAGTTTCATGAAATTTCTCCCTTCAGAGTGAAGAGTGACCCAAGCATCCTGTTAAATGATGAAGATTATCCATGGTTACGGCGCAATAAGCAAGGGACACACGCGAAGAAATAGTTTTATACCCCAAGATCCCACTCTGGGATGTGACCGGCTTCACCGCCATCACTTTCTCTCTAGTGTGAGTTTCCGGACTTATAGCTGGAAAGTGCCACTTCGGACAAACCGGAGGGAATCTTTGTAAGAGCTAGCTAGGGCATTTTGGCATTTGAAACATGATTTGAGAATAATTATTTATTAGGTTATGAAATTTCAATTATTCATATCCTTTTAGTATTTTAATTATACAGAGGAGTTAATCAATGCAAATATTTAGACCATTTTAGCAGGTGTACCAAGTTTGAGCTCAATAGCAAAAAGAATCAACTAAAAAGCTTTTATAAAACTCTAGTTATGATCAAAATAATATTAACTTAAAACCATATAAAATTTATGCAACTAAAATTTTCATAAAGTATTTTTTGTTAAAAACTTTAATAGCAAAAAGAATTAAATGAAAACTAGGCATGTATGCTACTATTTTTGAATCTGTTTAAAAGAAAACTAAAACTAAAATATCCTAAAAAGGTCTAAAACCAAAAACAGAATGCAAATACAGTTTCAGATGCATATGTAATTGTGTGCTCCATCATTACTTGACTTGCGTTATTTTTTCAGAGTCTCTTGTGGTCTATTGATGATCAAATGCGTTGAACACTGGGACGGAGATGAGTGGACATATGACTTTGACCAGAACGAGATTAATTCTTTAAGGGGACGCATTCTCGCTGAAATACTATTTTCAGAGTGCAACACGATGGAAACGGTGAAGGAAAAGATTCTTAAAATCATGCCGAAGGAATGAATGGGAGGATGTGGTGTTGGATATTATGTTCTTTCTTTATTGTAATGCCACATGATTTTTCATTTTTGGCAACTAAATAAAAGTGTCGTGGTCGGTACTTTGTACCATTTTGATATTGTAATGGCAGATGATTTTTCATTATTGGCAACTAAATAAAAGTGCCGTGCTCGGTACTTCGTATAATTTTGATTTTGTAATGGCACTCTTTCGGAATTATTATTTATATTCTTATGGCATATTTTTATGATGTTATGTGAATGAGGCTGTTTTCTGAATGAGGTTATTTTAGTTCACAGATATTCTATATTGTTTATTTTACTTCACTGATTTTTAATACTGATTATTTGAACGAGTTTTCATTAAGTACTAAAAAAAGTAAAAAAAAAAAGAAGCCCGACCGCAGCTGCTGGACCGCCGTTCAACCAGCGAATAAACCGTCCAAATCAAACCCGCAGGCGACTCGGGCGGTGAATCAGGCACACGAACGGCCCAGCGGCTGGGTCAACCACAGGGCAAGCGGCGGCATTGTGTTTCGAGGAGTTCGGAACGGCTGCACGACGCGGCTATTTAAGCCGGTCGGCGCGCCCGTCGCTCGGTGAGGTGGGACTAAACTTGCGACGCGCTGGCGGGGGGCGGTGCCGAACGAGAATTAGTCTCGGTTGGTGCCACCAACCGGGACTAAAGGCCTCCCTGTAGTCCCGGTCCGTGCCACCAACCGGGACTAAAGGCCTGGGTTTCGCGCCCTTTGGGCTGCTGAAATTTAGCTTTAGTCCCGGTTGGTGGCTCCAACCGGGACTAAAGGTAGGCCTTTAGTCCCGGTTGGAGCCACCAACCGGGACTAAATCTCGGGCTATATAAACCGCAGCGAAATTTTTCGTCCCCCAAACTTCTCCATCGCCTCTCCTCGCCTCGACGCGCTGCCCCGACGCCGTCGCCGACGCCCTGCCCCGACGCCGTCGCCGACGCCTCCTCGCTGTGAGCGCCGCCCCGATGCCCTCCTCCTCCTATTCCCCCCCTGCTGGGCGTCGACCCCGACGCCGGCTGCCAGCGCTGCTGGCCGACCCCGACGCTGACGCCGACCCCGACGCCGCTCGCGCTGCTGGTCGACGCCGACCCCGACGCCGCCCGCGCCGCTCTGCTGGCCGACGCCGGCGTTTTTTTGAATTAGAGATATTTTTGTTCATTGAGATGAGATGAGATGGATGAGATGAGATGGAGATGGATGAGATGAGATGGAGATGGCTGATTTTTTTGTTTGTTTTGTGTAGTTTTACTAGGTTTTTAGATACATATACTCAATGTGATAGATAGATGTCCAATGCCTCATATCGCGAACATAGTTATATTCGATAATTGATCTTCACATAAATGAAGCATAAAAGTTTAGCAAACAGTTTAGCAATCACTTAGAAATTTTCATGTTGTAGGAGTACATGTAAAAAATTTCAGAGTTGTTCATTGACTTAGAAATTTTCATGTTGTTCATTGACTTAGACATGAGGGGGGGGGGGTCGTTAAAACATAACCCCGATAACTTCGGTATAACTTCGACATGAGGGGGGGGGGGTCGTTAAAACATAACCCCGATAACTTCGGTATAACTTTGACATGAGGGGGGAGGAGTCCTCGACGATCGCCGGAGGAGGCCCCGACGATCGCCGGAGGAGTCGTCCCTGACGATCGACATGAATAAACTTTGTACATGTGTTTGGTGCATTTTAATGTCTATTTGCTGCTGGTATTTAATGAATAAACTTTGTTTTACATTTGCTGAAAAACTGCTAAGTCTGAAACTGACTGTTATAAAACTTGTCAACTTTGCATGATGTTTGCCACTAATCCATTGCTCATATGCATATGATTCCTTCTTGTGATTTGGTCTATGTAATGTGTACTTTGATGCCATGCCCTTGGTTGCCATGTAAAGTTGCTTTAGCATGACTCAATCTTGCTCTCAAGTTGTCATCATAATGTTACTGTTTTGCATTCCCAGATTTCATTAAGTCTGAAAAACAACTTATCTCTCATGGTTGTATATTGCCATGTTGTAATATTTGCAGAAACTATGGAACACGACAGAGACTTAGAACAAGAAGAGATGTTGGGGGATATAATCCGCGACGGAGGTGATGATATCACCTCACAGTTTCTCAACGACTCTGATGGTGAGGGAAGAGAGGATGACGGCTCCAGTGATCGAATGGAGGGAGAAGATGACGGCTCCGGCGGTGTTGGAGCCTTAACTGTTGCAAATCCGGCGAGGTATATTAATTAAGCCTGCTGACTAGATGCATTAATTGATTTGTATGTATATATATTAACGCTTCTTTCTTCTTTTAGCCCTCCGGATCGAGCCGACCTTCTGTAAAGAGACGAGGCCCGAAGAAAAGGTTGGGCGAGAATGAAAGGTTCACGATCGAAGAAATCGCTGCAGATGGCAAACCGACTGCTCCCAAGCGGACCGCAGGCCGATTTATAAGTCAATGCGGAGTTGTTTTTAGGGACAGCATCCCGATCAGCATTCAAGAATGGAATAAGCCAAAGGCGGACGATGGAGTTTCTTATGTCGACGATAGATCCAAAGATGAGCTTTGGAATACGCTCATGACAAATTTCAACCTACCGCCAGAGGTGGATCCAAATAGCAATGTTGTAGAGCGAAAAGTCAAGGCGTGGGCTCTTAAGAAGATGGCCGAACAATTCAAAAACTGGAAGAAAAGATTGCACGAAAAGTTTGTCCTGAAAGAGAAGACTCCAACATTCACCGGTCAATATGAGAAGATGAAAGATCACTGGCCCTCATTTGTGGCGTACAAGACATCGGAGAAAGGTAAGAAAAGGTCACTGATAAATAAGCAAAATGATGCAAAGAAGGAATATCACCATGTTACGGGGTCAGGTGGCTACAAGGTTGCCCGGCCTACGTGGGACAAAGCTGAGAACGACCTGCTTAATAAAGGGATCCATCCAGAGACATTGAACTGGCCCGAACGGGCAAAGACTTGGTTCTTCGGGCATGGGCAAACTTTGCACCCAGAAACAGGGAAGTGTGTTTATACGAAAGCTCAACTTGCAATACCCGTCAAAAACATCCAGGATGCAATCCAGGCCGTGCAGGAAGGGAAGTTCCATCCCGACAGAGAGAAGGACGAGCTGTCATGCGCCCTCGGGAATCCTGAACACCCTGGATGAACACGAGGCACATCAGGCTCCGTTCCGTGGAAGGTTGGGTTTCCCGACAGCAGAGACACTTATAGAAGCCGAGGGAGAAAGAAGAAAGAGGATGCAGACCGGCTGCAAAAGGTAGAAGAAAGATTAGCGTTGCAGGAGAAGCAAATAGAGACACTTAACAGCCAGCGAGCTACCGGCCCATCATCTCAGCGGCACGAAGATCCTTCATTCGATACTTCCCACGGAGCTACCCCACCATCTCAGCAGAAAAGTAGCGTGGCTTCCTCTTTGCTCGTTCGGCCGCCCATAGATGATATCACGGCTCCTGATCGCTACCCCGTGGATGATATCACGGAGAGGGAACATTGTGATCTACATGCGAAATGCATGAACATAACCTTGAAGGTGGCGGTCGGCTATGCCTTACCTTGTGTACCTGATGGAACTTACCATTGCTCTCCGATTCCAGATGGCTATGCTGTTGTCGGGGTGGATGAAGTTACCAACGGATTTGAGCAGCTGGAGCTTGAGTACCCTACAGGTGAAGGGGAGACTCATCTGGGAGATGCCATAAGGACTACCATTCTATGGAGAACGGAACACATCGTGCTTTCATACTGGACGCCGCGTCAGCAGACTCAGCCGGAGGAGGCCCCTTAGCAGACTCCTCACAGTCCAGCTCTATCTCCGCTGCCTCAGCCGTCTCCGCTGCCTCAGCCATCTCCGCCGCGTCAGCACACTCCGTTGCCTCAGCTGTCTCCGCCGCGTCAGTGGACTCCGCCGGAGGAGGCCCCTCAGCAGAATCCGCCGCGCCTGCTGACTCCGCCTCCTCCGCCGCTTCAACACCGGCGAAAGAGATCCGCCGCCACTCCGGCGGCTAGTAGTACAACAGCGAAGAAATCCAGAGCAGGTAGCGTCAAGAAGGCTCCTGCCAAGTTACCATACGACATGACTGAGGAGGAAACCAAGGAGATCGTGGCTGCCGACGTGAAACGCCAGCTTGCACCGACCCGTCCAGATCCAACGGAGAAAATAGATCCGGTAAAAGCGAGGCGCTTGCTGGAAAACCTTACAAAACCACCGCCGCCTCCGCTGCTATCAAACTATGACCGCTCTATTGTAAAGTCATATAGAGATCCACAGCAGCGGTCGGGAAGTAGCAGTAGTGCAAGGGGGAAAACAATTCCCCAGCTCGGAGAACAGAAAAACCAATCGTGCCCCCCGCTCAAGGTGTTTACCGATATCGCTAATGATCCGGAGGTAGCGGCCGCTGATCCTGATTTCACTCTTGGTGATTACTTAGGCGATGAGGTACAGTTCGAAATGGTTGAGTTAGCCTTTAAATTCGAGCACGGAAAGCCTCTCGTCATACCTGAGGAGCTCCCGCATCTACCAACGATAATGCGAAGATTGCATGACTGGTACTTGGAAGCCTCAAAGCAAGGGAGCAACTATATCATTGTGGGAATTAAAGATGAGCATGACTTCAATGGAGACGAGAAGATTTTCATTGAATTTGAAGAATTATTTCAGTTATACAATCAAGACGCCATCGACAAATCTATCGTCAGTTGCTATTGTTTGTAAGTATCATTTCTGTAATTAAGTCTCTAGCTCAGCTCGTTCATTGCATGTATAATTATCCTCACTATATATATTATGCAGAAAGAAGATCCTCGAATGCAAAAGAGGACAAATCTATGACATTGGGTTCATTAACCCAAATACTATTCATGAAGCTACGGTAAAATGGAACGCCAAGGATACAGAGAAGATCTTGCTACGGGCGTTAATTAAACAACAAACCAAAAGAGAAATACTATTTCCTTACAACTTCCAGTGAGTGTTATACTGTCTTGTACACATCATTCTGTTTCGCTTACTCGATGTTAAGTGTAATTGATGAGCTATGCGTGCGCAGGTTCCACTTTATTCTGCTAGTCATTCAGTTTGACGCAGGAAAAATACTTGAAATGGACTCGTTACGTAAAGACCCTGAGATGTGGGCGGACCTGAAAAAAATTCGCCAGAGGTAATTTCAATCATTATCGCACTATATCGGCAACTATCGTTCATTTTGTGATATCAAGTAATTAATAACTCATTTATTCATTTTCTTTGTCGGGCAGGGTTTGAAAAGAGTTCACCAAGCAGGTTAGGGGTGAATGGAGAGAGGAACTGCGATTTGAACAACTCAGTGTAAGTAGTACTAGCTAGGTCCGCGCATCTCTTTGATTCTAGTTTCAATACCACTATCATGCTTGATTATTATTTTGATTGAACTCTATTCTCGTAAAGTGCTCGAGGCAGGGATCCAGAAATAACTTATGTGGATACTACGTTTGCGAGTTCATTCGCCAGACGACCTCTGAAACGGGCAGATTTTTGGAAAAACTTGAAGTACGTAAACAATATTCACAAAATTATTTTATTACCATCAATTGTGTTGAGTTTCACTCATATATATATATATATATATATATATATATATATATATATATATATATATATATATATATATATATATATATATATATATATATTGACCCCTTCTTTAAATTAGATCGAACGGAAGCGGGACCAACTCCTACCAAAGGCTCGCATACGAGCAATTCAAGAGGAATTGGCGGGATTCTTCCTTCAAGAAATCATAGCTAAAACCGGACAATACTATCGAGAATTGGAAGTGAATGTTGGTAATTAGATATTAGGGATCGTAAGAGATGTTACATTGTATATATGCATGAACATGTACTATACGTAGTAGCGTCGAATAGATATACGAAAACTTGTTGTTCGACCAAGCACGGAGAAAAAGAGGCCACTTCTCTCTATATTCATGACGATTTGTGTAATGGTTCCTTCATTGCTATATGTAGTAGCTAGCGTCGAATTGAATGGAAAACGTAAAATAAAAACGAAAACCCTAAATGTAAAAGAATTGAATGGTAAACACAAAAAGAAAAGGGGGAAACACAATATGAAACCCCTAAACCCTCCAAAACCCTAAACCCCTCATTTCAAAAAAAAAAAAACCCAGCGCTTGACAGGTGCTGACGCGTGGCTGCCTTTTAGTTCCGGTCGATGTTACTAACCGGGACTAAAGGTCCTCCTGCCTGGACGCCCCACAACGGCCACGTGGAGCTCATTTAGTCCCGGTTCGTAACACAACCGGAACTAAAAGTGGACGCCTTTAGTCCTGATTGCTTAGTCCCGGTTGCAGAACCGGGACTAAAGGCCCTTAGGAACCGAGACTAATGCCCTGTTTTCTACTAGTGGGTAGAACTCATTGACCACGTACCAAGATATCAGGCAATCAAGTAGTATACCCGCGCACGCGTATATATATATGTAGGACGGCCGGGGAGGGAGTCTTGGTCGTCTCCGCAGTGGAGTCATCTCTGTCTTCCATGATACAAAACCGGCAAGTTGTTGGAAGACGTAACCGGAGTCGGATTCGGATTACGTCCTTGTGTGCACCCTGCGTCATGTTAGCCACGCTGCGCTGTATCTATAGATTAGTGCTCCCTCCGTTTCTAAATATAATAAGTCTTTCTGGAGATTCTAATATGAACTACGTACGGAGCAAAACAACCGGATGATTTCTACGGGAAATCATCCGCGTCGCCTGAAAGCCACGCGTCACGGTGGACCACGCACGACGCACCCGCTCTTTCCTCCCGAGCCACTCGTTCCTTATCTTTTTCTCTTTGACTGCCGTCGTCTCCTACCTCTCTCCTTCTCTCACCTCACCTCTCCGCTCAGCTCCCCCGACCACCGCGACGCAAGGCTGCGCCCAGTTCCTCCTACCTCTCTCCTTCTCTCACCTCTTCGCGCCAGCTGCTCCGACCACCGGCGTCACGCCTGCTGCATCAAGCCCCTCGTTGGCAGCGCACCATGCTGCAGACACTCGCGTTTGCAGCCGTATGGAGGAACTCTTCAATCCCTTCGCAGCAGTAGCAGTTGACAACTCGACGTCGCGCAGCTCGCCACCGGCCTTGCAGCATCGGCGTTTTCGCTCGTCGCCGCGCGCTGCGTGCAGGCGCTGCAATGGAGCTCCGCCGCGGCTGCAATGGAGCACGCCCGGGGCTGCAATGGAGCTTCGCCGGGCTGCAATGGAGAACGCCCGGGGCTGCAATGTAGCGTCGCTGGAGTCGTTGGAGCTTCGTCAGGCTGCAATGGAGCTTCGCCGGGCTGCAATGGAGCATGTTGGAATTAATCTTGACATGTGTGCACATGCATGTGTGCGTGTCATGTTAGTGGTCTAGAGGTTGGCCGGCTCTTAGTGAGTTAGCTGTGCATGCTAGATGAGTGGTGTACGTGCGCATGGCACGCTGGCCAGGTTGTGTGGCCGTTTAGGTGAGCTGCACAAGCGGCGGACGTGGTGCATGACTGCATGTAGTTAGGAGTTAGTTGGGTTAATGGCCGATGTGGTGGCTTGGTAAGTGCGTGAGTGCATGGCATAAGTGCCTGGGTCATTTGTATATATATGTTGCATTGAAGTAATGAAAAGAGGAGCCGAGAGGGCTGAAGAAAACATGTAGCCATGGTGGTAACCAAGGAAGTGCCTTTGGCAAAGCCTTGGTGCGTGCGTGCGTGTGTGTTTTTCTGAGTTCCTCCATGGTGTGTGTTCTTGAGAGAAGAGAGAGTTGTGAGAGAGAGTTCCAAGGTAGAAGAAGAAGCGGCGCTGCGAGGAGGCGGCGCCAACAGAGCACACCCGGGGCTGCAATGGAGCGGCGCCGGAGTCGTTGGAGCTTCGTCGGGCTGCAATGGAGCTTTGCCGGGCTGCGATGGAGCACGCCCGGGGCTGCAATGGAGCGGCGCCGGAGTCGTTGGAGCTTTGTCGGGCTGCAATGGAGCACGCCCGGGGCTGCAATGGAGCGGCGCCGGAGTCGTTGGAGCTTCGTTGGGCTGCAATGAAGCTTTGCCGGGCTGCGATGGAGCAGCCCGGGGCTGCAATGGAGCGGCGCCGGAGTCGTTGGAGCTTCGCCGGGCTGCAATGGAGCACGCCCGGGGCTGCAATGGAGCGGCGCCGGAGTCGTTGGAGCTTCGTCGGACTGCATTGGAGCTTCACGGGGGTCGCCAACGATGCTGCATCGGAGTTTTTTTTTCGCGCCGCGGTGGAGCACCGCCGTCCGAGGCTTGCCGTCGGTCTGCAACTGAACACCTGCTTCAAGGAAGCATGGCCGTTCGCGGCACCTGCTGCAACGCAGCATCGCCGGAGGGGCATGGCAGCGGCATCTGCTTGTGGATCGGGGGTAGGCGCATGAGCTGAACAGGGGGTGCCATGGCGCTGCGAGCCCGGGCTGCTGCTTTCTCCCCGATGCGAAGTGGGCGCGTTGTCTGGAATTGGGGAGAGATGTGCGAACCGCTCGATCAAGGGTGATCTGACGGCTGGCGAGCCGACTGATTTTGGGGCAAAATCAGTCGGTTGGTGGGTAGCAGCCGTCATTATTCATTCAGGCATTTGGAGGACACGTAAGTTGGTTGGCCATGCAAAGATGATCTTCGTCTAGCTAGGTCGTCAGTAGCAAGCGTGCCAGCTCCGTTTTAATCATCACAGCGCCCTGTATCCTCACCACCTCCGCATACACTTTTCTCTCGTGCCATTGGTACCCAAAATATCAAGAGCAAAGCTGAAAGAACTTCGCCTGAGAGCGGATCCGGTCGGTTGGACGAACTGGGTGCGCCTCGATAGATCCCACCATATATGGCTATACGAGATTGGTGCGGTGGTCTGTGGCTAGAACCCTAACCCAAGGGGGCGAGGGGAAGGAACTACCCAGAGTTGACCGAAGTAGTCCTCATTGGGCTCAGCCAAAATAACTGTTTTGACACTTGTTGACAGGATTAGCACGATTTGACCTGTCCCAGAATTTTTAGCACGTGTTAAACACCCAGCATCACGGCGTTTCTGCCCCACCTAGACACGTCAAAGTGAGTGGCATTTCTGCTCTGGCCTACGACGTGGGTGAGTCGTCATTGACCACCTACGTGGCACGGCCGAAACGCTGAAGTTAGACGCGTAACTAGAAACGCCACGGGCCCTCTGGCGTTTCTGCCTGAATTGGTAAGTGGATGCGGAGCTACGGGTGGGGCACGAGGTCTTCTTCCTCCCAGCCGCCACGACGAACAGAGGGTCGCCCATCTCTCCTCCTCCATCAAATCCCTCCCAAATCAAAGCGCTTGTCTGCCAAAACTAGTGGATGTGAGCCTCCTTAAGTTGCTTGAGGTATTCCTACCCTATTTCTCCAATTTTCTCCAACTGAAACATGCTATTTTTGGTGCATTTTTGTGTAGTTGATTCAACCCTAAAATTTGTTTCTCTTAATACTTATACTTCGGTACAACCCTCATAAACACATCAACGGAGTGAATCTCTCCATACCCCATCATAATAAATGACATGATGGTCTTTTTTCTCTTTCTTTTTAATCTTCAAAAAATGTGCGTCGCGGGAGATTCGAACTCGAACCCTCAAAAAATGTGCTTTCTTTTTCGCTTTTTATGTGGCAAATGTAACTTTGTGAACTTTCAGGCCGGGTTTTTTCGTGTTTTATTAAACCGGGTTTTTGTCCTGTTTTATTCTGGGTTTTTTTCGTTTTATCCAGAACAGTATATTGTGTGAACAATAACCCATTGGAAAAATATGTTCCTGACCGATTAATGTCCATTTTTACAAACCCCAAAAAAAATCTGAGACTCCTCCTCCCTCGACCCAGAACAGTAAAATCAGTGAAACGGACCAACACCCGAATAAACTGAACAGTAACTTCCGGTGAACAATGTTCCCGGAGAAAAAATATATACACAATGTTAAAAATATTGGGATCTTTTTACATATCATTTTTCTCCACGGGCATACCGATGCACAGCTGTCTCAATCGTTTCCCGATACTTTCCAGTGATATTGATACCGACGCACTAAACAATAATTCAGAACAGTATACCTGCGAACAGTAACCCATTGGAAAAATAAGTTCCCAACCTATTGATGTCCATTTTTATATCACGCCATCGGTAAACGGTGCACCAACAATTGCCCGAAACAGTATCCGAATGAACCCAGAACTGCTAAACGAAACAATTGCCCAAATAAATCGAAACAACAAACCGAAAACATTAACCCACCCGAACCATAAACCGAAAATATTACCGAATTGTAACCCAGAGCAATACGCCCAGATAAACTGGAACAACAAAAACAGTAAGTCAACACTATGCATTCACGTGAACAGTAATCCAAATAAACTAAAAAAAACTGAGACTCCTCCCTCTACCCGGAACAATAAAACCAGTGAAACGGACAACACCCAAATAAACCAAAAACATTAGTCCACCCAAACTTTAAACTCAAATAGTACCTAAATTGTAACCCAGAACAATACACCCGAATAAACCGGAACAACAAAAATAATAAACCAGCACATGTTGTTTTCCTACTTATTTCAGCAAAATACAGACGGAATCGGTCACGGGCGCGGCGTGCGCCACGCTTCTTCGGCACTAGTAAACCTACATGGATTAACACACTAGCAACAAACGGACGTCATTCAAACATAATCAAGCATAATTCACATAGTAGCATTCATCGGACAACCAAAAGACCAAAGTTTTCATCGCCGGATAGTACTTAAACATAAAATAAAAAAGTAGATAAAATGCAGATGGAAAAGGGAGGAGGAAATCACCATTTCCTCGCCAGCCCCTTCCCCTTCCGGTCACCAGTGCGGTTGTACCCCTCCATGTAGGCGTCGGCGTCCGGGGGGGGGGGGGGGGGGGCATTGGCGGCCGGAGGGGCGTTGTCGCCACAACTGGAGCCGTCGATGACGTCCGAGTCTTCGTCGAAGGAGGTTTGGCTGGTCAGCCTCCGAACCAGGTAGTCCTGCTCCTTGGCATGCCGGTCCGACTTCGCCTTGGCCGCCGCCTCCGCCGTTACCTCGTGCTCCGACTGTTGGATGGCGAGCCGGGGCGCTTTGGCCTTTTCGCGGCGGAGACGCCGCGATCCTCTCGTCGTGAGGGAGCATAGGAGGACCGACACGAGGAGCGCGTCCTCGGGATCCACCGGTGCGCGCGCGCTTGCCCGGCGAGCGCCCCCTCCCTGACGCCACCCTTTCCCTTATCCACTGCTGCTCATGGTGGTGCTGCCCTTGCCTCAGACTCGGGCGTCCTCGTTCGCGCCGGCGCGGGCAGAAGGCCCCAGCGGTGCCCAAGTACGCCATCCAGAGCAGATTGGGCATCGCTGGGTCCTTGTGCCCGCGCCGGCACTCCTACAGCGCCCGACTATGGGCTAACACAGTTATCGCATTACATTAAGTTTTTCTTTGAATTATTGCTTCAATTTTCATTTTGACTTTTTAATTGCTTTTTACATTTTTATTTTAATCTTTCCTCTTTTACATAAATATATATTATTTTAGAGATCAAAACTCATGAATTTGAAAAATGGGCATTCATTGAAATGCAAATTTTAAAACAGATTAATGAATTTAACATATTTAAAAATATTATTCAGTAATTTTAAAAATGTTCAGTAATTTCTAAAATATTCGATAATTTCAGAAAAAATTCACGAATTTGAAAATAAGTTCCACAATATATTAGTTTTTTGAAAAGTTGAATTAAATGGAATTTTAAAAATATTCATGTATTTTAAATGAATTTGGGTAAAACCTTTAAAAATGTTCACATATTTTATTTTTTTATGAATTTGGAAAAATATTCATGGACTTAAAATGATTGTGAATTTTAAAAATATTCATGAATTCATAAAAATATTTGTGAATTTGAAAACTATTTATGAATTTGAAAATTCTATATGATCAATATAAAAAGCCCCAAAGGGAGTAAGGAACGGATCCAACTAATCTCAGCCATCAAACCAGATCAATTCAATGGCCTAGATTGATCGAATTTTGAGCGCCCAACGTGTTGAGCACCCGACATGTTTAGCACTCAATTAATATCATATACCTAATATAAATGTCAATTCTAACCACATAATTAACACACAATTAATGCGTACCTAATGTCAATGGGCATTTAATATCCTATCTAATACCAAGGTGCACTTAATATCCTACCTAAGAGCATCTCCAACAGCTCCATATTCGTAAAATAACCCTCATTTTGGGGAACTAACCTCTCCAAAAGTTCTCATAAAAGCGGAAATTTATTATGGGACCCACTAAATTCTGCAAAACTTCTCCATCTACGAGAAGATGGCCTTCAAGTAAACTTGGGCGGGAGCCAATAATGCTAAACTTTCAGGACACTCGCCTCGTCCTATTGCCCCGCTGCCGCGCACCCCGCGGCCTCTCGCCAAAACACCATCGCCCCGCCCTCCTCCTCTCCCCCCCCCCCCCGGCCAGAGGAACCTTCAGCACCGCCGGCCGCGTCCCCGTGCCACCCCGCTTCCCTGTACCACCCCGCCTCCCCTCTCCACGTTGCTCCGCACCGGCCATCGTAGGTCCGCCGTGTCACCACGCAGCTGTGCCGCCCCACTGCCCGCCGTCTAGCTAACGTCACCTCTCCTGTCGAGTGCAAGAAGGAAGACGACGATGACCCGTTTGAGCCTGGCATGTGGGCCCAGCCCGTCAGCCTCTCTCTCTCTTCTCTCTCTCTTTCCGGTGGCTCCTTATATATTTTACGTGAAGATTTTTACGAGCACAGAGAAAAGACATCACTTGTCAACTTCCCCAAAATTTTACAGACCCCGTAAAAGTTATTTTACAGGAAGTTTTTTACAGGAACTATTGGAGATGCTCTAAGGCCAACATGTATTGCGCGTACTCGATCATTATTTTACAAAATGATCATGGGTTTCTTTTTAAAGGGAAAATGGAATAGAAGGAAAATAAAAAATGAACTGAAAAAAATGAAAGGAAAAAGGGAAAATAAAAATACATGAAAATAAAAAACCGAAGCAAGATCAGTAAAACCGGCAAAGAAAACAGAGAAAAGAGAAAGAAAAGCCCAAAACCTTCCCAAAACGGGTTCAAGGTTCCCAAAACAGGGACAAAAATGGTGTCGCCCCGTTTCTTAATCGGCTGGCCCACCTAGAAACTACTATAGGCGCCCACTACCGTATTGCTCAGAATGACAAACATGTAGCATCATTCTCAAAAAAAAAAAAAAGACAAACATGTAGCATTTACGATGATAACCAGTGTGCATGCGCCGACCTTTCCAATCACGTGGCCCTCAACCCACGCATGCATGCAACCTCGTGGGATGACTATTGTGGTTCTCCCAAGAGGGAGAATGGCCGCCGCTACCATGGCTGCGCAACTACAAGATGTCGCGTGTGCGGGAGACGCCAAGCAAGCGATGTGCGGTTGAACCTGCACCAGTGGGTCGTTGTTGCCACAGGTGCACGTCGTGCATGTCATGCCGCTCCTGAGGCTCCAAATGCCTGGCTCACATCACACTTCCGTGATGACTGCATCGTGCATCCATGAGTGTTCCTTGTTGACGTCGCATGGCGCACAAACGATGAATTCGAATTAGACTTCCCTTTGTTGTAATTTTGTCTATGTTAGAGGATCTCGTTCAAATTAGCAAGTGTGTCAGCTCCATTTAATCTTTACTTCGGCTCCACTCTCCATGTTTGTCGCGCTTCCCCACCACATGTCTTCTATAGACCGATGAGTTGTGCCCTCTTGACTTCAATAATGGTGCAACCTAACATCAAGGTGGTTTGCTCGAATGTGTGGGTGACCTCCTAGGAAGACAATAGACCAAAAAATACCCATAGTACCAGGCACCGCTGCGATGCCCTTTGTGACATCATTCAAGAAACCCATGCTACCATTGATTGCGTCCGGGAAACAAAGCTTCAATGTATAGGTGATGCTCTTTTCGGCGGCATGATCGAGCCTGCTTTTGCCACAAACTATGTTGTCCTCGACGGCCTGCAAGGCACCCATGGCTATGTAACACCTTTAGATAAGTATCCCAAAATAATATCGATCCAAATGAAGAGCGGAGAGAGTGTATGTGCGCGTTTCTGTCGCGGCACACAAGTTGTCACAGACTTATGTGAATTAACTATTTCAGCATCTGCAAGGATTGGTGCGGTTACGGGAAACAAGTAACTAGGGGTTGGAACAAAGTAACGAGCATAAAAAGTAAAGAGCATAAAAGTAAAGCATCGAAAGTAAGCCATCCATTTGTCTGCAGCAGAGAGATAGCGCCAGGAAGCTCGGATCATGGTGTACATCAGATGTGCCAGCACATCGGTAATACTAGTTACCTTCTATGTAATTCTACCTCTTCGACTATATGTTAAGTAGGCGGTTCACCTTGAATATTCAAACTCCTCCATGCATGCATGGATTGTTCTCCTCTATTATCCCGCTTCAACGTTGTCGTAGGCATGGTCGTTTCAGCAATTAAGGTCGTATAAGATCGGACCAATGCTTTATGTGTCATGTATTACTGTTATCCTCATATTGTATTTGCTCCTCTTAGATACCTACATCTGTCACCTAGAGGTTATGGGTTCGCTGAACAATATGTGTTACTTATGTAGGTATTCAGATCAAGTTGCTTGAGCCCTAAACTTGCACAACACACATTACACTCACCATAGATAAACAAATTAATAATGAATCAAAAAGCTTGTTTCACAAATAACGACAAATAGAATAGGCACATAAATCTCACTAATCCTCTACATATCCTACGTCTATGGAGGATTACTCACGCATGAGAAGATAAAACGAACAAACATAGAGGGTAAATACAAAAAATCATATCGGTAATATTGCAAGTGAGTTTGCTGGCATGTAGAGCTATACTAATTTTCCATGAATCTGCCTTCTGTAACGCCAATTAGCTAGGCATGCATGGCGCCGAGTAAAAGTCAGCACTGATTCGCTGCACGTTGGGACAGTGGTCGGAATCTCCTCCGGTATGATAACGGCGAGGTAGCACCGAACAACGAGGCGGTCGTCGTGCATGGGCGACGTGCCAATTTGCTCCAGCTTGAAGTAGAACTTATGGTTGTCATGGTCGAACGTGTGCCTCATCTTCTTGGACTCGAAGTTCACCACCCCCTCTAGCTGAAAGCTGAACTCCGCTGTCATTGCCGGCGTCTCGTCCGCCTTGCTCGCACGGACGAGGTACAGGCAGGTGCATTTATACGATTTGGGGCAGAATTTGATGTACCATGTACTCCCGCCCACGGTGAAGTGCGTGGAGTAGGCGTACTCCCCGTCCTGGAGCACCGCCCTGAGCTTGGAGAGGCTGCCGATGGTCAGCGTGTGGGACCCGGCCATGGCGACTTGCGGTGGCTCCAAGACGGCGTTGGATTTGAACAAGTTTCCGAGGAGGCGCGGCCGCTTTTTTTCCTGCTGCTTCTTCTCCAGTGAATTCGTCGTAGCGGGCACACACGCACGACGACGCCTCCAGCTCCCTCCTGCTCACGCATAGGCACAGCATGAAGCACTTGTTGGGTTCTTGTAGCGTTGCCCGGTTGCTCTCATTGTGGAAGACGGTGTGCTTGCCGATGGCGTCGAGAATTTCGATGGAGATGTAGGTGCCGACAGCCGAATCGAGTCTGTGCCGCTTGTAGTTGATGGCGACCGAGACGACCAAGGCCTCCGCTAGGCCTTCCTCGTCGAAACTCATCGGCTTCACTTTGACATCCCAGAAGAGGTCGTGGAAGAAGAGGTCGCCTACAGTCAGCTCGTCAGGCGACCGCACCAGCTTGGAGTACCCGGGGGCCGGCACCACGCTCGTCATCGGTGCCGATCGGCTCGCGGAGGCACCCATTGTTGACGTACTCCCTCCGTTTTTTTTAGTCTGATATAAAATTTGGTCAAAGTCAAATTTTATCAACTTTGATTAAGTTTATAGGAAAAAATATCAAGATTCACAATATGAAATTAATATTATTAGATGCATCATGAAATTAATTTTCATACCATATAGCTTTAGTATTGTAGATGTTAATATTTTTTCCTACAAAGTTAGCCAAATTTTATATGCAGACTAAAACGAAACGGAGGGACTATATACCAATTATAAGCTCTGAGGCGATTGAGTATGTCCGCGCTCGCGCCTGTGTATATATAATGTAGGCCCGCCAGGCAGGGAATCCGAGATCGAGTTCGTATTGGAGATTTTGGAGTCATCTCTGTCTCCCAATTCTGGCTCCTATCGTATCCTAGAGAAAGTTTGCATGATCACGTCCTTGCGATCACGTCCTTGGGGAGCTGCTAATCTGCGGTACGCTTGGGTCGCTAGATACGTCACTAGGCTAGGCGGGCGTCCCAAGGCCGTCGGCCGCACTACCGCATCGCCCCAACGTTTCGCTCTTTCGATTTTCTCTTTGTTGTTTTAATTTGGATTTTGTTATTTATTTTCACCTTTTGTTTTTAACCTTTTCCTCGTTTACATAATATATATTATTTCATAAAACTGTATTCATGAACTTGAAATAATAATTTAAAAAAATTATGAATTTCAAATGTTCAAAAATTTGAAAAGGTGTTCATGAATTTTAAAAAATGAAGGTTAATTTGAAAAAATCTCCAAGAATTTTTAAAACATCCATAAATTTTAAAAAATGCTCAAGAATTTAAAAAAAGTCCGACCTTTATTTTTATTGTAAATTCGATTTTTTTTCATGAAATTAATGAATGATCAAGAATTTTATAAATGTTTATGAATTTTAAAAAATAATAACATAAAGTGTAACAAAATTTAAACTTTATTCATGAATTTGAAAATATGTTAACAGACTATTTATTTTCAGAAAACAAAAAATGTTTATGAATTTAAAAAAAATATTAATGAATTTGAAAATTCTATATCAATATATAAAGACCCAAAAGGAAAGATCCAACTAACATCAGCCATCAAAACATGTCAATCCAACGACTCATGGCGAACCAACCTGTGGTTGGATGGTTAGAGGGACAGTGGTATCCCCAGCCCACTAGGGTTCAAGTCCTGGTGCTCGCATTATTTCTGAATTTATTTCAGGATTTCCGGCGATGCGCTTTCAGTGGGAGGAGACGTTCCCGTCGACGACGAGGCGCCTACGGTGACTTCGTAAATCTTAAGATGATATGCCGGCTCAGTCTCTCGAAGGTGCTCATAGGGGTAAGGTATGCTTGTGTGCGTTCATAGGGGTGAGTGTATGCGCGTATGTATGAGAGCTTGCGTCTGTTCTGTGTTAAAAAAAAAAATCCAACGACTCATGGGTTTCTTTTTAAAGGGAAAAGGGAATAAAAGGAAAGACTCATGGGTTTCTTTTTAAAGGGAAATGGGAATAAACGGAAAACAAAAAATGAGCTGAAAAAAATGAAAAGAAAAGAGAAAAAATACATGAAAATAAAAAACCGAAGCAAGACCAGTAAAACCGTTAAAGATAACAGAGAAAAGAGAAAGAAAAGCCTGAAACCTTCCCAAAACGAGTTCAAGGTTCCCAAAACAGGGAGAGAAATGGTGTGTCACCCCGTTTCTTAATGGGCTGGCCCACCTAGAAACTACTATAGGAGCCCACTACCGTATTGCTCACAATGACAGACATGTAGCATTTACGATGATCAGCATGAAATTATCTACACCTTGCATGTTGTAACCTAATGCCGGTTCTGCTTGGAAAATAGACTAATTCATGCGAACTAGAAATCTGATCCAATTAAAGTCAATCATACATTAACACTGTTTTTGGCAGTGACTTGCAGACCATCGAAACTACTTCACAGCCGACTCTCCATGCACGATGCATGCACGATTGACATCTGATGGATGTGCTGCACTTTGTTCAATGATTTGATGACTCGATGTGAAGCATCGTTCATAGAGTGTCGTGTGCAAAGCAGTGTTGAATCCGAACGAAACCATCCGTTGGAAAGTTCTCTAGAAAACCTCAACCTCAAATTACTTATTTATTAATCAAAGGAATTAGACACTCGGAAAAAAAATCACAGGAATTGCCATCCGTTGAGTGACGCAAGCAACCTACAAATCTCTAGTACAAATATTTTCACGTACGCAGTGCGCTTGCTACCTGGCATCTCCAATGGCAACCCGCAAAAATCCTCCCGCATACGTCTGCGGGTAGGGGGATCAGTCCGCGGACACGGATGCGGGAGGACGACATCCAACGCTAGCCGCATACATTTCAAACTCCTTTTCAACAAACCGGATGAAATTCGTGCAAACAAGAAATAATTTCATACAAACATGACGGATTTCATGCAAACACGTTCGGATTTCATATAAACATGACGGATTTCGTTACATTTACATCAACTAAGCGGTGCTAGTCCGGCTCTGGACCGATAATTAATACCTAATCTAAATGGCCGCCCGCGGATCCCTATGTCTTCCTCATGTCCGGCAGCCCGATCACCGAACTGCCGGGAGCCCCAGAGGAATATGCTTCAGAGCAAAGGATGGCTCGCTTCCCCACCGCTCATCGGAGCGGAACCCCCGGCTGATGCTTCAGCAGGAGGGGAAGGGGGCGCCTGCGCTTCCTCGGAGCCCATGTGGGAGCGACGAAGGTCCTCGAAAGAGAAGAACCGAGCAAGACACTGGCTGTGTACGCCGGCGTCGCCTCGGCGGTGACCTTCATGGGACCCAAGCGGCGGCGGCCTCCGTGTTCTACTTCTCCTCGACGATGGTGGCGGACGCGGAGGCGCTGGCCACAGACTCATCGCTCTCCGCGCACCCGGCTTCTGTCTCTGCCTGCATGACGCGGTCGCAGGCACGGGAGGCGCGGTACTCCCGGCCGTGCCGGCCATTTGCTGAACCACGTGTCGGCTTGGGCCGGCAACTGGCTCTGTCGGGCTAGGCGAGGGAGGTGGCGCCGCGAGCTACCTCACTTGTATCAGGCCGGTTCGGCGGGCCACCCAGCCGGCTTGCATGCAGGAGAACTGCTCTTCGGAAGCCATCGGAAGAGTGGAGAAAATGGTGGAGGAGGAGATGGGGGATGGGTGGAGGGGTGCGATTCTTGCCTGGCGCCTGGCCTCGTTTAAATAGAGGGCGGAGGGGAAGAGTTCGGCCGGCGTTGCGTTTAATGCCGGCCCGCTGATGAACGGACGTGTGGCCGGAGTAGGTTTCTCGGCTTCCGCACGGGTTTAATGGAGTCGTTTGAGTGCGGCGAGGAGGCGTGTTCAGCCGGGCGTGCAGCGGGCGGCGCCCTCGGCCGGCGCGCCGCTTCAATGGCGGAGGCAGTGAGAGGTCGCGTCCGCCCAGAGCCGCCTTCAATGCGGAGCGGCATGCTCTACAGCGGCATGAATGCGGGCAGATGGCGTCGGGGGGGGGGGGGGGGGGGGCGGACGCGCGCGAGCGAGGAAGGAGGGGTTTCGGTGGGCCAGGGCGGTCAGAAGAGGGCTTGGGATCGGTCCGGACTCTCGCAAACCTCTCGCACTTTTGTCTCCGGTTTACGGGAGAAATCGCGTCCGGACCGCTCCGCGGACCGATACGCATTGGATGGCTCACGCGGTCCGGACAGTGCGGTCCGGACGGATGCGGACGGTTTGCGGGTCAGCCTTGGAGATGCCCTAAGCTCTACATCTAATTAACCGCCAATATGAGATGAGAGATGAGTACAGTAGTCAGTAGTTAACCTTTGATGTGTTAGAGCATCTACAGCCGGGCGCCTCAAACCCGCCTCAAACGCCCGGGCGGGCCACCCGGTCACTGACCAGTCACGAAATTTCGACCCAGCCGGGCGCCTCAAACGTGCCTCAAACGTCCGGGCTGACCGGCACCCCCCATATCCAGCCCAAATAGGGGGCCGGGTGCCCCCGCCACGCGGACTGACGGAGGGGTCCCACGCGGACCGGCGGTTCGAAGCTCGTCTCCTCCGTCGGACCGATGTCGCCACGTGGCGACGCTCCGACGGGCCGCATAGTGCCTAGCCCGGCTATTTAAGTTGACCGGCGTCCCCCAACCCTAGCCCATCCACCTCCTCCATCTCTGCGCCGCCACCCGAGCCCTTCCGCGTCCTCTTCCCCGCTCTCCCACGCTCTCCGGCATCGCCGTGGTCCGGCGCAAGATCACGACGTACGCTATGCTGTCGCCGGACTGCCGGAGACAGATCGCCGAGGAGATCCTGGCGAGGCGCGCCGCCCACATCACTGTCGGGCTGCCTCTGGACTCGCCGGAGCCAGACCAGGAGGAGGAGGAGCAGCAGCCGGAGGAGGAGGGGGGAGAGCAGCTACCGGAGCCGATGGAGTTGGTGTAGGAGATATGCCCTAGAGGCAGTAATAACAGTTATTTTGTATCTCCGAGTTTGTAATGAATGTTTATGTTCCATGCTATAACTGCAATGATTCTCGAGTCTACAATATCCACGAGGCTCGGAGGGAAACTCATATGCACGTGTGGTATAATAAACGGTAAAATGTATTCCTAGTCTTGCCTTTAAGACTGGCTCAAGTATTGCATGATGATCCTGTTTTCCTGATCATGGGCATGGCTATGCCGGCAATTTTGAGGGCACAATGTTAGTAGAACACTTGTGTTGAATCGACCCGAATTGATGTTATGCTATGAGATTCATTCGTCACAAGTTAATGGTTAATAACATAGAGATAGTTAATGTTTGCATAATTCCTTAGACCATGAGAGTATCGAGTTCCTTCGTACTTGCTTCGTGAACTTTGGGGTTTGTTAAACGTCATCCGTAACTGGGTGGCTATTACGGCGGCTTACGGGTTCACGGAAAAGTATGACAAGAAACAAGATAGCTCAAGATTGGGATTTGCTCCTCCGACGATGGAGAGATATTCTCGGGCCCTCTCGGTGTTACAGTATCCATCATCGTCTGGCCAGACACATTGTGATTTGATCACTGGGATGCCGGAACACGGAAACGAGAAAAGAGAACAAAACCGGTAACGAGGTAACTTGCATGGTGGACAAGTTGTTGATCCACGGGGATGCAATAAATCTCACCTCGGGTGTTTGTAATATATCGTGAAGCAACAGGAATAGCACACGGCAACTGGAGGTTGATGACCCACAAGTATAGGGGATCAATCGTAGTCCTTTCGATAAGTAAGACTGTCGAACCCAACGAGGAGCAGAAGGAAATGACAAGCGGTTTTCAGCAAGGTGTTTTCTGCAAGCACTGAAATTATAGGTAACAGATAGTTTGATAGCAAGATAATTTGTAACAAGTAACAAGTAACAATAGTAACAAGAGTGCAACAATATAGCCCAATCCTTTTTGTAGCTAAGGACAGGCCGGAACGATCTCTTATAATAAGTAAAGCATTCTCAAGGACACATGGGAATTTCATCTAATCACTTTCATCATGTTTGTTTGATTCGCGTTCGCTACTTTGATAATTTGATATGTGGGTGGACCGGTGTTTGGGTGCTGCCCTTACTTGGACAAACCTCCCACTTATGATTACCCACTCTCGCAAGCATCCGCAACTACGAAAGAAGAATTAAGATTACACTAACCATAGCATTAAACGTGTGGATCCAAATCAGCCCCTTACGGAATAGCGCATAAACTAGGGTTTAAGCTTCTGTCACTCTAGCAACCCATCATCTAATTACTACTCCACAATGCATTCCCTTAGGCCCAAAGATGGTGAAGTGTCATGTAGTCGACGTTCACATGACACCACTAAAGGAATCACAACATACACATCATCAAAATATCGAACGAATACCAAATTCACATGATTACTTATGACAAGACTTCTCCCATGTCCTCAAGAACAAAAGTAACTACTCACACATCATCAACATGTTCATGACCAGTAGGGTATTGAATTGCATAATAGATCTGAACATATAATCTTCCACCAAGTAAACCAACAAGCATCAACTACAAGATGTAATCAACACTACTAGCAACCCACAGGTACCAATCTGAGGTTTTGAGACAAAGATTGAATACAAGAGATGAACTACGGTTTGACATGAGATGGTGCTGGTGAAGATGTTGATGAAGATTAGCCCTCCCACGATGAGAGGGTCGCTGGTGGTGTCGATGGCGACGATTTCCCCCTCCCGGAGGGAAGTATCCCCGGCAAAATCTCTCCGCCGGAGAGCAAAAGTGCTCCTGCCCAAGTTCCGCCTCGAGACGGCGGCGCACCATCCCAAAAGTCTTCTCTATAATTATTTTAGGTCAAAATCACTTATATACCAGAAAATGGGGGCCAGAAGTGGGCCTGGGCCCCCACGAGGTACCAGGGCGTGCCTGGGGGGGGGGGGGGGGGGGGGTGGCGCGCCCTGGTGCCTCGTGGGCACTGGGTGGCCCCCCCTCTGATGATTCTTGCGCCAATATTTTTTATATATTCCAAAATAATTCTCCAGAAAATTTCATCTCAATTGAAGTTGTGCAGAATAGGTATCTTGACAGAGCTTTTTCAGGTCCAGAATTCCAGCTGCCGGTATTCTCCCTCCTTGTGTGAATCTTGCATATTTAGAGAGAAAAGGCATTAGAATAGCTCCACAAGGTATTATATTGATTAAAAACACTATAAATAACAGCAGTAAAACATGATGCAAAATGGACGTATCAGAGGTTCACTCGAATATTCATTCGTGTGGGTATAGGGGTCAATATGGGTGTCCACGGCTCCGATGTTGATCATTGATCGGAAAGTGTTCCGGGTCATGTCTATACTTCACCGAACCTATAGGGTCACATGCTTAAGGGTCATCTATCTGCTGAATACTAGACGGGGAGTCTGAGAGAAAATCACCGGAAAAGTTTTGGACGAAACGGAAACGTTCCGGAGAGGACACCGTAATAGTTCCGGTAAAACTGAAAAGTTGTTTCAGGGGATACCATTAAGTCAAATTGGTTTCGGCACACGCCAGGAAATTCTTGGAGGATGCCAGAAGTGTTCTGGTGTCGATGGCGACGATTTCCCCCTCCCGGAGGGAAGTATCCTCGGCAGAATCTCTCCGCCGGAGAGCAAAAGTGCTCCTGCCCAAGTTCCGCCCCGAGACGGCGGCGCACCATCCCAAAAGTCTTCTCTATAATTATTTTAGGTCAAAATCACTTATATACCAGAAAATGGGGGCCAGAAGTGGGCCAGGGCCCCCACGAGGTACCAGGGCGCGCCTGGGGGGGGAGGGGGTGGCGCGCCCTGGTGCCTCGTGGGCACTGGGTGGCCCCCCCTCTGATGATTCTTGCGCCAATATTTTTTATATATTCCAAAATAATTCTCCAGAAAATTTCATCTCAATTGAAGTTGTGCAGAATAGGTATCTTGACAGAGCTTTTTCAGGTCCAGAATTCCAGCTGCCGGTATTCTCCCTCCTTGTGTGAATCTTGCATATTTAGAGAGAAAAGGCATTAGAATAGCTCCACAAGGTATTATATTGATTAAAAACACTATAAATAACAGCAGTAAAACGTGATGCAAAATGGACATATCAGAGGTTCACTCGAATATTCATTCGTGTGGGTATAGGGGTCAATATGGGTGTCCACGGCTCCGATGTTGATCATTGATCGGAAAGTGTTCCGGGTCATGTCTATACTTCACCGAACCTATAGGGTCACACGCTTAAGGGTCATCTATCTGCTGAATACTAGACGGGGAGTCTGAGAGAAAATCACCGAAAAAGTTTCGGACGAAACGGAAACGTTCCGGAGAGGACACCGTAATAGTTCCGGTAAAACTGAAAAGTTGTTTCAGGGGATACCATTAAGTCAAATTGGTTTTGGCACACGCCAGGAAATTCTTGGAGGATGCCAGAAGTGTTCTGGAAACTTCTGGGAATTTTCCGGGATAAAAACCGGAAATGTTCCGGAGCTGCCGGAACCGATTTGGTAGCTTTTCGCTGAAGAAAAACATTGTTTCAGAATTGTTTTGGAATGCGTTCAAAATTGTTTTAGTGGGTACTAGAATTATTCTAGGCACACAGAAATAATTTGGGATTTAACGGACGCAGAAAAATGTCTTCGTGAATAATGAAAGTGCTTTTTGGGTTTTTCTTCTAGAAGAAAATCACTTTTGGTGAGAGATAAAGGTGTGTGAAAGGTGGTGCCCCCCCCCCAAGGGGGCAGCTTCAAATTTCGTCCATGGTGGTGTGGGGGGGGGGGCCCCTTGGGGTTTCCTTCCACCTCATGGTGGATATGTTCTACACACACCCTTATGTGGCATTTGGGTGAAAAGATCTTGAGCCCCTTTTGGTCTTTTTACCCCTTGCCTCTACCCCTTGCTCCTCCTATAAATAGAGGTGGAGGGGGCTGCCTAAAGACTCATCCTTGCTTTCATACACATGCCATTTGACTTGTCTGGCTTCTCTCTCCCTCCCAGCGAAATAGTTTCGTAGAGCCGAAAGGTTGTCTCGGTTCCGGCAGGAACTAGTTCTGGACGGCGAAGCCCTGCCGGATAGCTCACACCGTATGTGTGCAACCCCATAGAGAGGTCGTAGTTTTGATCTTTTGCCCAAGGGGCTGTTCGAGTGTCCTCCCGAAGGGCTGTCCGAGTTTCCGTTCGAGTTTCGAGGGTCCTCCCGAAGGGCTGTCCGAGTTTCCGTTCGAGTTTCGAGGGTCCTCCCGAAGGGCTGTCCGTGACATCGTCCGAGGGACTGTCCGACCGCCTCCCGAAGGGCTGTCCGACGAGAGAGTACATCCTCGCGGTTGGGAGGTTGTAAATCCTAGTTGCGGGAATCTACACTGACGATCTACGCCGACTCTTCTTCCGCTGCGCTACGAGTCGGTACGGATCAGATCAAACCTTGTATGCAGTCTCCATAGTGATCCTGGGCGTGCTCGATGTACCGAATTTTTTTGTTTTCTGTCGCGTTCCCCTACAGTGGCATCATGAGCCGTGCTATGCGTAGATGCAGGTAACGATCTAGAATGCATGGAGATGTATGGGTATTGCATAATATAATTTTGGAATAGATAAGATCTATTGCTGAAAATTATTTATGCGGGTGGCAGATGAAATCTGTTACCCGATGTTCTTGTTGCTTCCCTAGAATTTGCGTATTTCTGATCTCGAGACAGCATGGTGGAATTTAACAAAGTTCTGGCAATCCGCGATCCTGATTGATCAACGAAGTGCTATCAGTTCTTTGGGTTCCGCCATAGTCAAAAGAAAGATGAAATTCGCTGACGAAAGGGCAATGCAGATATGATCTGCACGGGGGTCATGCGTATGACGAAGTTTAGTATGGGGCTTGAGATTTTATTATCTCGTGTTTCATACACCCCGCGATGTTAATCTAGTGACTTGAATAATCATACTTGATGATAAAACATTGGTAGCTCCGGTTTAAGTCAAAACCTTAGAAGCCACGTAAAATAAAATTTTGCATAAACCGATTAGAGGCATCTAACTTGGTTTTGCAGGATGTGCATGTGATGTGGTATAGCAGTGCTCATATTAATTCAATTATGTATGAGATGACTATATGATGTAAATTTATTAACATGACCTGCGTGTCATGATTCGGCATGATGGCTGGAGCCATATGATTGTCACTTTAATGACCTGCGTGTCAACCTTAAGTAATGCACTTATTTTATTAGCTATAGAGATAGCAATATTATTTGGTGCATCGACAAGGTGGTGGCAATCTTCGCGAAGGTGAACACCGACGCAAATGCCGAAGACGAAGAAATACTTGACTTCTCCATCAGAAAGGGCTATACCATATCATGCTATTATGAATTGCCTGAGATGTTTATCCCTTATGATGCACCCTTTTGATTGCGCGGTAGTCGCTTTTTATTAGGGTGATCTCTCACTTAAAATATCAAGTAGTTAGTGTTCTCCCAAGTGTAGCACCGTCACGCCACCTATCTCTTCGGGCATCACATGATCTCCATGGGTGCGAACGATTAGAGAAGTGTGAGGCGGGTGAGTTGAGACCTCGCAGCAAGATCACTTGGTTGACTTGACGTTCAGGTAGGACAGTCCTGAGCTCGGAACACACGCATCGAAAGATGAACAAGAATCACATGGAGATGTGATCGGCAAGTTTGCCTACCAATTGAAGTTCACGCCGTTTGTGTTCATCTCGAACCGTGGCGCTGAATGGAAATATGGATCTTGAATCACTCATAATCAATTTTGAGAGATATTGATTTGAGTGGGAGCGTACTTTAGAATAAAATTGTTTATTCACTAGTGCAAAAATCATTATGAACAAAGTCTAAGTGAAACTTGTGTTTTCCGTTGTAGATGAAATGGCTCGCAACGCCGCATTCAACTTAGGCCCGATGTTAGAGAAAGAGAAGTTAGCTGCGAATGGAAGCAACAATGTGGACTGGGTCCGTAACCTGAGGATTGTCCTCAGGAGCGCTAGGAAAATGTATGTGCTTGAAACTGCTCTTCCAGCTAAACCGGCGGCAGATGCCCCGGAAGATGAACAAAATGTCTGGGCCACTAAGGATGATGATCACAACTTAGTGCAGTGCCTTATACTAGCTTGCATGAGTCCAGGGCTTCAAAAACGTTTTGAATTCCATAAGCCCCGTGATATGATCCAGGAATTGGATGCTCTGTACAAGGAAACCGCAAGGTCTGAACGATTTGATATCATGAGGGCCTTGATGGAATGCAAGATGACTGAGGGTAGTTCAGTTGGCGAACACGTAGTCACAATGATTGGCTATGCTGAAAGGCTTAAAACCCTGGAATTTCCACTTCCACCTGACCATATGATGGACATGCTGCTTTCTTCACTCCCCCTGTCTTACGACGGTTTTATCATGAACTACAACATGAGTGGGATGGAGAAGACACCAGAAGAGGTGCTCGCCATGCTGAAAACTACGGAAGGAGGACTGAGGAAAAATCGCAAGCAAGTGTTGCTTGTGAATAAAACCGCCAGTTAAAAAAAAAAGGCAAGCCAAAGAAGGGCAAGGGCGCCGGTAAGACCGGCTCCCAAAGCAATTCTAAGGGCGGAGCCAGGAATGAAACTGAGTGCTTCTACTGCAAGGGCACAGGACACTGGAAGAGAAACTGCAAGAAGTATCTGGAAGATAAGAAGTCCGGGAAAACCGGAAAAGGTATAATTGCTATACAAGTTAATGTCATTGACGTTTTGTTTGCTAGCGAAAATTCTAAGTCTTGGGTATTTGATACCGGATCGGTTGCTCACATTTGCAACTCGATACAGGGGCTTCAGAAGGTGCGCAAACTAGCAAAGAATGAAGTCGTGATGCGCGTCGGGAACGGCGCTGAGATCGCCACTCAAGCCGTCGGCATTATGCCTCTATGTCTCCCTTCAGGATTTATCTTAGAACTAAATAACTGTTATTTTGTTCCACTATTGTGTACAAACATTATCTCCGGATCATGTTTAGTACACGATGGGTATTCGTACAATTCTGAGAACAATGGTTGTTCAGTTTATTGTAAGGATATGTTTTATGGATTTGCACCCATTGTTGGGGGCCTTTTCATACTAAATCTTGAATGTGGAAATGATGTCTTTAACGTGAATGCTAAACGCCTTAAGAAGGCTGATACCACCACCACTTACTTGTGGCACTGTCGCCTTGGCCACATCGGAAAGAAACGCATGCAAAGACTCCATAAAGATGGAGTTTTACCGTCCCTTGATTTTGAATTAGTTGACACATGTGAAGCTTGTCTAATGGGAAAAATGACCAAGACGCCATTCATGGGTCATCCTGAACGGGCGGGTGAATTATTGGAAATAATACATAGTGATCTATGTGGTCCGATGAACACAGCCGCACGGGGTGGGTATTTTTACTTCGTGACTTTTACTGATGATTTAAGTAGGTATGGATATATCTACTTGATGAAGCACAAGTCGAAAACCTTTGAAAAGTTCAAAGAATTTCAGAATGAGGTAGAAAATCATCGTAACAAAAGGATTAAGTTTCTGCGGTCTGATCGCGGAGGCGAATACCTTAGTCATGAGTTTGGCCAACATCTGAGTGACCGTGGAATCGTTTCACAGCTTACGCCTCCCGGAACTCCACAGCGAAACGGAGTGTCGGAATGACGTAACCGAACCCTGTTAGACATGGTAAGGTCGATGATGTCTCTTACAGATCTGCCAATATCTTTTTGGGGTCACGCACTAGAAACTGCCGCTCACACATTAAACAGAGCACCGTCTAAGTCTGTTGAGACGACACCATACGAGTTATGGAACGGGAAGAAACCCGGTTTGTCGCATCTCAGAATTTGGGGTTGTGGGGTATATGTAAAATGTTTACAACCTACCAAACTCGATCCCAGATCAGAAATGTTACTTTATAGGTTATCCCAAGTTAACAATTGGGTATTCCTTCTACTACCCGTTCGATAACAAAGTGTTTGTTGCCAGAAATGGACAATTTCTTGAGAAAGAGTTTCTCGCTAAAGAATTAAGTGGGAGGACAGTACAACTTAATGAGATTAGTGAATCTTCGGCAACCGTTGATATGGCTAAGGAACCGGAAGTAATTCCGCAAATTATCCCTACAACCGAGCCGGAAGTTGTCGCATGTGATGCGGAGACTTCAGACAATGTTGTAACTGAACCGCGCAGATCAGGTAGGGCTATCCAGCCACCTGAGTGGTTTCATAACGAAATCTTCATTCTTGAAGACGATGAACCTGCGCACTATAAGGAAGCGGTGGTGGGGCCCAGCTCAAGGGAATGGCACAAGGCCAGGAAATCCGAGATGGAATCCATGTACGAAAACCAAGTTTGGAACTTGGGAGAACTTCCAGATGGCATAAAACCCATCGGTTGTAAATGGATGTTCAAAAGAAAGATGGACGCGGATGGTAACATTACTATCCACAAAGCTAGACTTGTCGCGAAAGGGTTCACGCAAGTTCCAGGAGTGGACTACGACGAGACTTTCTCGCCCGTAGCTATGCTTAGGTCTGTTCGGATATTACTAGCAATTGCTGCTTATTTCGATTATGAAATATGGCAGATGGATGTCAAAACGGCTTTCCTAAATGGAAACCTCAAAGAGGTTGTATACATGATACAGCCAGAAGGTTTTGTCGATCCTAAGAATGCTGGAAAGGTATGCAAGCTTCAGAAAACCATTTATGGTCTGAAGCAAGCATCAAGGAGCTGGAACATTCGTTTTGATGAAGTGGTCAAAGAGTTTGGCTTCATCAGGAATGACGAAGAATCTTGTGTTTACAAGAAGTTTAGTGGGAGCGCAAAAGCATTTCTAATCTTGTATGTGGATGACATATTGTTGATTGGAAATGACGTGAATTTCCTTAGCGAAATAAAAGACTCATTGAAGAAAAGTTTTTCAATGAAAGACTTAGGCGAAGCGGCATATGTATTGGGCATCAGAATCTATAGAGATAGATCACAACGCCAGATAGCGCTTAGCCAAAGCACGTACATTGACAAGGTGTTGAAAAGGTTCAACATGGAGAACTCCAAGAAAGGCCTACTCCCCATGTTACCTGGCACAATGCTTTGCAAGAATCAGTGTCCTCGGACTCTCGATGAGCGAGTACAGATGAATGATGTTCCATATGCCTCGGCAGTTGGTTCTATTATGTATGCCATGCTATGTACAAGACCGGACGTTTCCTATGCGCTAAGTGTTAGCAGCCGGTACCAAAGTGATCCAGGATTGGAACACTGGGCCGCAGTCAAGGGTATTCTTAAGTACCTCAGAAGGACCCAGGATTTACTCCTTGTGTATGGAGGTGATGAAGAGCTCATTGTAAGTGGTTACACTGATGCAGGCTTCATGACTAACCCAGATGACTTCAAATCTCAATCAGGCTATGTTTTCATATTGAACGGCAGCGTAGTTGATTGGAAAAGTTCCAAACAAAAGACTATGGCGGATTCTACGATGGAGGCGGAATATGTTGCTGCTTTAGAAGCCTCCAAGGAGGCGGTATGGATCAAGCAATTTCTTGAAGACCTTGGTGTGGTTCCAAGTGCTCTGGACCCGGTGGAGATCTATTGTGATAATAGTGGCGCCGTGGCTCAGGCAAGGGAGCCAAGTTCGCACCATAAGACAAGACATATTGAATGCAAATATAAACTCATTCGACATCATGTCGAAGCGGGTTTAGTGAAAGTACGCAAAGTTCACATGGATCTGAATGTGTCAGACCCGATGACAAAGCCTCTACCACGAGCAAAGCATGAGCAGCACCGGATTGCCATTGGTGTTAGGGAAGCCATGTAACTGGATTATGACTCTAGTGCAAGTGGGAGTCTGTAGGAGATATGCCCTAGAGGCAGTAATAACAGTTATTTTGTATCTCCGGGTTTGTAATGAATGTTTATGTTCCATGCTATAACTGCAATGATTCTCGAGTCTACAATATCCATGAGGCTCGGAGGGAAACTCATATGCACGTGTGGTATAATAAACGGTAAAATGTATTCCTAGTCTTGCCTCTAAGACCGGCTCAAGTATTGCATGATGATCCTGTTTTCCTGATCATGGGCATGGCTATGCCGGCAATTTTGAGGGCACAATGTTAGTAGAACACTTGTGTTTAATCGACCCGAATTGATGTTATGCTATGAGATTCATTCGTCACAAGTTAATGGTTAATAACACAGAGATAGTTAATGTTTGCATAATTCCTTAGACCATGAGAGTATAGAGTTCCTTCGTACTTGCTTCGTGAACTTTGGGGTTTGTTAGACGTCATCCGTAACTGGGTGGCTATTACGGCGGCTTACGGGTTCACGGAAAAGTATGACAAGAAACAAGATAGCTCAAGATTGGGATTTGCTCCTCCGACAATGGAGAGATATTCTCGGGCCCTCTCGGTGTTACGGTATCCATCATCGTCTGGCCAGACACATTGTGATTTGATCACTGGGATGCCGGAACACAGAAACGAGAAAAGAGAACAAAACCGGTAACGAGGTAACTTGCATGGTGGACAAGTTGTTGATCCACGGGGATGCAATAAATCTCACCTCGGGTGTTTGTAATATATCGTGAAGCAACAGGAATAGCACACGGCAACTGGAGGTTCACTCGAATATTCAGTCGTGTGGGTATAGGGGTCAATATGGGTGTCCACGGCTCCGATGTTGATCATTGACCGGAAAGTGTTCCGGGTCATCTCTATACTTCACCGAACCAATAGGGTCACACGCTTAAGGGTCATCTATCTGCTGAATACTAGACGGGGAGTCTGAGAGAAAATCACCGGAAAAGTTTCGGACGAAACGGAAACGTTCCGGAGAGGACACCGGAATAGTTCCGGTAAAACTGAAAAGTTGTTTCAGGGGATACCATTAAGTCAAATTGGTTTCGGCACACGTCTGGAAATTCTTGGAGGATTCCAGAAGTGTTCTGGAAACTTCTGAGAATTTTCCGGGATAAAAACCAGAAATGTTCCGGAGCTACCGGAACCGATTTGATAGCTTTTCGCTGAAGAAAAACATTGTTCCAGAATTATTTCGGAATGCGTTCAAAATTGTTTTAGTGGGTACTAGAATTATTCTAGGCACACAGAAATAATTTGGGATTTAACGGACGCAGAAAAATGTCTTCGTGAATAGTGAAAGTGCTTTTTGGGTTTTTCTTCTAGAAGAAAATCACTTTTGGTGAGAGATAAAGGTGTGTGAAAGGTGGTGGGCCCCCTCAAAGGGGGCAGCACCAAATTTCGTCCATGGTGGTGTGTGTGGGGGGGGGGGGGGGCCCTCTTGGGGTTTCCTTCCACCTCATGGTGGATATGTTCTACACACACCCTTATGTGGCATTTGGGTGAAAAGATCTTGAGCCCCTTTTGGTCTTTTTACCCCTTGCCTCTACCCCTTGCTCCTCCTATAAATAGAGGTGGAGGGGGCTGCCTAAAGACTCATCCTTGATCTCATACACATGCCATTTGACTTGTCTGGCATCTCTCTCCCTCCCAGCGAAATAGTTTCGTAGAGCCGAAAGGCTGTCTGGGTTCCGGCAGGAACTAGTTCTGGACGGCGAAGCCCTGCCGGATAGCTGACACCGTATGTGTGCAACCCCGTAGAGAGGTCGTAGTTTCGATCTTTTGCCCGAGGGGCTGTTCGAGTGTCCTCCCGAAGGGCTGTTCGAGTTTCCGTTCGAGTTTCGAGGGTCCTCCCGAAGGGCTGTCCGTGACATCGTCCGAGGGACTGTCCGACCGCCTCTCGAAGGGCTGTCCGACGAGAGAGTACATCCTCGCGGTTGAGAGGTTGTAAATCCTAGCTGCAGGGATCTGCACCGACGATCTACACCGACTCTTCTTCCGCTGCGCTACGAGTCGGTACAGATCAGATCAAACCTTGTATGCAGTCTCCATAGTGATCCTGGGCGTGCTCGCTGTACCGATTTTTTTTTGTTTTCTGTCGCGTTCCCCTACAGTTGGCGGATCCGGAGGAGGAGGAGGCGGCGCCGCCTGCTCCGGGGTTCAACTTGCCGGAGGCGGAGGCGGAGTTCGCCGTCGCCCAAGCCGAGAAGATGGCGGAGCAGCAGGCCATCCTGGAGTCCATCCAGGATGAGGCCTACGTGGAGGCCAACCGGGAGTTCCTCCTACAGGAGCAGGCGGCGTCCGACGCGCTCTTCGCCGAATTCGACGCGGAGATAGAGGCGGAGGAGGCCGCAGCGGAGCAGCCGGAGGCACCGGAGGCGCGAGAGCTGCAGCTGCCGCCCATGCTGCCGGGGCCGGGCACGGAGACCGTCGAGATCTCCGACGAGGAGTAGCTAGATCATCTACGTAGTACGTAGGTTTTATCTTTTGCATGCTTTTGTATGAATTTGAGAATCTAGTATGAGATGTCCGGATGCAGTTGTGCTAATTTGAGGAGTGCCTGGTGAGTGTCCGCGGACGCGCCCGAGGGGTCATGTTTGTCATATGCGGGTGTAGATGCTCTTACGCAGAAAATCCATGGATGTATTGTTCCCCTTCTTTCCTAGTTTTTTTTTTCTTGCCTCTACTCTCTCCTGTCTCGTTCTGTCTTGCTTCTCCTGCCGAGGATGCATGCACGCTACAGGTCAGCCTTGCTAGACAATCAGATTGGGTGGCCGCTACATGCACATGAATGCATCAAGCTGCTACAGCAGCGCGGCATACAACCCCAGCAGCACGCGCGTGCTTTACGTGGTGTCTAATGCGTGAGGTTGGGGCAAGGAGGCCAAGCCAATGTGAATTTATTTGCATTATTCATACAAATCTAAAACCTATTTTTTTTCTTGAACCCCAAAAATACCTAATGACCCCAGAATTAAATAGATTCATCAAAATTCATCCGGTTTTCATTTCAGAAAAACTTGTACTCCTTTTCGATCAACTCAATGAGACAAACTCCTACCCGGTCTCGGTTTTTTTCTTACGACTTATGTTTCAACAATTCAAATTTTGGTCAACCATCCCACTCATGAAAAAAAATATGAAGTCACAAAAGTCTTGGGTAGTACATGACTGGCGGCGGCGACCAGTGTCTGAGGAGGCCTGCACGGTCTGGTCGATCACCCCGGGAGGCGGGGCTTTTGGCGCTGCGTCGGGAGTGAGCGGTAGCGGCGTCATTCGACTCCATGGAGGTGGCGCGGATGGGATCAGGAGGACACACGTGTGGGCAGGAGATGAAGCGTCTCGTGAAACTTCACAATGGAAGTGGCGCCAATTTTTATGAAAAGGGTTATCTTCCCGTAAACGCGAGGAGAGTTTGAAAAAGTATATAGGAGATCCCATAAAGAGAATTCAGGTTTACGAAGCTGTTGAAGGCTATTTTTGGCTCAACCTTTAAACGGTAGTTTTTTTTTTTTTTTTTTACGGTCAAGGGGCTATTGGAGATGCTCGTCTCTGAAAGTGATTTGACGATTCTCCATGACACATCACGCTCATCATGGCAACGCAGCAATGTTGGCTCGTTATCGAGTCTTGCTATTGCTCAACGGTGTGGTCGTCAGCTCCACGGCCGGCTAGGGGGCCGTTATGCCTCACATGTCCCTGCACGGCTGCACCGCGTCCTAGGAGCCAGAGTTGATCGACCTCGTCAACGACAGTTCAGGCGTGGTAAGGAGCGACTTGGCGGTAGCCAACGTGCATTGGGGGCGTGTGCAGCCAGGAAGGCCGGATGGAGGGCACGGCCATAAAGAGTACGAGAAGATGCGATCCATGTGAACATTAGTTCAACGCTTTGGTTGGTACTCCCACCGTCTCATATAATATAAAAACGTTTTTGACATAGTATAGTATCAAAAACGTTTTTATATTATGAGACGTCGGGAGTAGTATATACAAATGGACTAAAGTCTTGAGTACTTTGCAAAACAAAGATGCCCAGCGAGCCAAAGCAATCTCAATCAAACAGAAATGTAGCCAGTGGGAAAAGAATAACCCAATGAGGAAAATGTCGAGAATACCTAGGTAATCTTATAGCAGTAGTAATTGGTAGTACGTACTACCGTAATAAAACCAGAACTTAATTAATCAACTAGCCTGTAAAAGCGTTGGTGGCGGAACTGGATCCTCTAACATTAAGAAGGGAAGTTAGAGAAGCTACAGTACCCTAACTTGCCTTCTTTCAATCCATATGATTAAGACTAAAATAACTTAAATTAATTTGTAAATTACCGATCTATTGTGTACATTTCTAGTAATTACATACAAACAAATTGATGGTAAAATAAAATTAATTTTAGATTATTTATATCTACAATAATGACCGACAATAAACAACCTGCTAACAGTCCCTAACTTTCCTTCTTCATTTTACACTACACTAGCACTGTAGCACTGTGACTTCCCTTCTCAATGTTAGAGGATCCGGTTCCGTTGGTGGCTGCCATGGAAGTGACCGTGCCTGGAAAGAAGGCTCTGCCACATTGCGTCCGCCCTGCTCTGCCATGCCTCTGCTGCTCGGCCGTCACGGCGCCTGCGATCACAGCTAGTCTACCTCAGCTGTACAATGCCTTGTCTGTCCATCCATGTACCGCACTCTGCTGGGTGTCGCGTCTGCGCCGCGCTGCGTTGCTCTGTGGTTGGTGTGTTGTGTCGACGGATTAGCCGTTGAGTTTTACAAAGGATGTGGTATACAGTACTACTTCTTTTTACTACTCCCTGTCTGTTCCACAATGTAGTGCGTATAGATTTTTTGAAAAGTCAAACGTTACAAACTTTGACCAAGCTTGTAGAGAAAAACATATACATCAAGAATACCAAATACGCGAACCAACATGTGGTTGGATGGTTAGAGGGACTGTGGTATCCTCAGCCCACCAGGGTTCAAATCCTGGTGCTCGCATTTATTCCTGGATTTATTGCAGGATTTCCGGCGATGTGCATTCAGTGGGAGGAGACGTTCCCGTCGACGACGAGGTGCCTACGGTGACTTCGTAAATTTCAAGATGATATGCCGGCTCAGTCTCTCGGAGGTGCTCATAGGGGTAGGGTGTGCGTGTGTGCGTTCATAGGGGTGAGTGTATGCGCGTGTATATGAGCGCTTGCGTCTATACTGTGTTCAAAAAAAAAGAAAAAAAAGAATACCAAATACATATCATTAGATACATCACAAGAAGTACTTTCATATTGTATATATTTGGTCTTGTAGATATAAATAGTTTTCTCTATAAACTTGGTCAAAGTTTGTAATGTTTGACCATCTATAAAATCTATATACACTACGTTATGGAACGGAGGGAGTAGTGCTTGTTTGCATAGGGCCTATAAACTCTGCCGGCGACACGAGCAAGTCGGAGTCTGTTCGCCAGCCAACCTCCACGGCATGCACACGTGGTCAACTGGTCATCGCTGTTGTCGACCAGTACGCACGGGAAAATATCACACGATACAACACTTCAAATCATACCATGACACCACTCCACAAAATTCAAAGTTACATGTTTTTTTTTAAAAAAAAAAGTGGTGAGTGCTCACAAGATATGTGCCTACAATTGCTAGAATTATGAAAACCAAATTCGAAGTACATGTAGAGAAACAAAAGGCATGAATAGTGTCATAAAAAACACAAAATGGTACTATTCACAACTAGATTTGTCTTTTTTATTTCGAATTTGGTTCTAATTTTTTTTGGGGGGATTGCAAACACATATCTTGTGAGTATTTAAAAAATGATTTTTTAAAACTTTGAATTTTGAGATTTTTTTTGACTTGCAAGGCGGAGATATTTCATTAAGAGAGAAAAAAGCAAAATACAAAGTGACCCGGTTTATGAGGAAAACTAGGCCGAAAAAAAACACAAAACCAAAAGAAAAGAAAAACAACACCGATTACAACACGAACAAACCACCTCCACCTATCATGACCTCCTTCCGAAGTGATTGTGAGCCAAATCTTCGACAACGCCTTCAAGAAGGAAAGCAGCATCAGCTAACACCATCGGCAGAGGCATCAGCTGACACCGTCGGCAGCGGCATCGACCCCCGTCGACCACAAGCTTTCGTCGAGACCAGCACACGACCGCTCCACCGAACCATGGGAATGGTACGTCCAAGCCAACAACCCCCAACGCTGCTTCCTACTCCAACTCGGCCCAAGCACAGCGGTGAGGGACAGCTGTTCGACAATGCCTCCAAGGTGTAAAAGGACGCCCGCAAGCGCCAACATTGCCGGCAGCTTACGCCCAGAGCCTTATATCTCACCACCTCTACAGACTCCGGGGTGGGAGCCAAGCCAAACCGAACCTGCGAGACCAAGCCTTGACTCCGCTCGTATTCAACAATGGCGAAACCAGACTAATTGGATAGGAAGGGCGCCACGGCATACGCATCACCATGGTGGATTGCGTGACGAGTTCGAGGACGAGAGTGACGAGTTCGAGGACATCGACTGGGACAACCTGTAGGGTGTCCATAGGAGTAGATCGTAGTAATGTTAGGGTGATCTAGTTGTTTGGATGTTCGTTTAATCTATGCAATGTTTGGATGTTTAAAACTTTAAATGTTTGAAGTGAACTATGCAATGTTTGGATGTTAAAAAAATATTTAAATGTCTGAAGTGCACTATTTTAGGGCAGCTGTTGAAGATGAAGATTTTCCGAGTCCTCTAAAAAAAACCAGTTTTTGATGCTTCAAATTTACGCCAACAATGTTGTGTGCCTAAAATAGAGTTGTTGTTGGAAATGCTCTAATGATCGGCGTTTGAGTTGCCCTAAAGGTGACAATGCGCCGTGGTGGAGTTCAAAACCAAACTGCTAGAGATAGAGGACACACCACAAGGGAATGTTTCTCTTTTTAGGTAAGATGATTGTGCTACCGCTTAATGTAGAGATAATTACACAAAAACCACTATATTTAATGTTAGAGTGATAAAAAACCACATGGTTAGAAAAGGACCACTTTTATTGCAATCCTTTTTTTCTTCTGTGGAAGAAGGAGGACCCTTTGGCTAGGGTTTCTCGTGCCTCCCGCTGGTGTCGCCATCGGTCTACCTCATCTCTTGTGGTCGTAGGGCTATGGAGGTGTGGTGGATCCTGGCCCTTGCCGGCGGGAGGGCTTCGTTTTTTCATACTTTTTTGAGTTTTGTTAATGTTTGTGTCCGGCTCAAAGAGGCGAGGCGGCGACGACTCTCTGAAAATGGAATAAGATTCTCCCCACCTAATCCCCGTCCCGGTGGTGTTTCTAGCATTGTCGGAGGGCGTGATAAGGTTTGTCCCTGGCGAATTTCACGGGATTCGGTCGTCGTTGTCTTCGGTGGATCCACGTGAATCCTGTCTTCGTTCGTCCGTCTTCGTGTTTCTACAGGTTGGATCCTTCCGATCGACGTACGCTTCTCTTGCTGTTCTGGTGCGCTGGTCCTATGGGGCCTTAGCACGATGACTTTCCGACTGACCACTACAACAAAGTTTGTCTGGCTCCGATGAGGGAGGGGCGAAGACGGCGGCGCGCCTTTGGCTCACTCCAGTGTTTGTAGTCATCGCTAGGTGGTCTACGGACGTGAATGCATTTTTTACTTCTGGTGTTATTTGTACTACCTTGACAGTTGATGAATAGATCGAAAGTTTTCTCGAAAAAAAATGACCACTTTTCATGCTCACCACGTGTGAAGTCCGCGCCATCTCCACCACGTATATACCCGTGGCCGACCGGCTTGCTCGCGCTCTGCCGAACCCACGGCTCGGTCGCGGACAGCCTCAACGACGGCGGGGCCGCCGCTATGGCCATCTCCGTCCTCGACATCCTATGGCCACACTTCCGATGTATTCATCAACGACGGTGGTGCTTGTCGCTCGTCGAGGCCAAGCGATGTGCCAAGCGTGGCCGACGTGCTGTGTCCACGTTGCGATCGAGGCGCCCAACATACCCATCCGCCGGTTCACTCCCACAGCTGCGCGCCGTGCAGACCGGCGCGTGCACGCCCAGCAGCAGCAGCGCCTCGACAACAATGCCGCCACCTTTTTTTTGATGAGTCAATACACCCGCGTGACTTTTGTTTGCACTGTACCATCGGTCAATTTTGGGCCTCAAGCGGCTGGTTTTTTCGTGAGCACTGTCACCCTAGCCTAATCTATGGTTGTTTTATGTAGCCTTTTACTCTGAAGGGAGTATCACGGAGCCACCGTTCTTGGATGCTGGACGCCTCCGCTTCCCATAAACGAGAGGTGGTGGACTGCCTTCATCGCCAGCTCATGAACTGCGTGGTTCAGCAAGCGTGTAGCAAGCATGCAGCGGACAGCCATCCTCGTGCCCACGACCGAGCGTCCCGTGCAGTGCAGGCAGCCACGCCTCACGAGGAGACAAGAATCGTGGACCGCAATGCTGAGAAGTTGCATGCTGTACTTAAAATTGCAGTGTGTCTGGCTCGGGCAGGCGCTGCCATCTCTTGGCAGAAGGAATCTCATAGGACGGGATGAGAGCACCATAGCCTTCTTTCCGTCTGAGAAAACGGGACCAGGTTCCAGTCCTAGTACTACAACTATATCTGTGGTGGAATCTTCTACACCTTGGCTTAAACTTTTTCAGTGAGCTGCATCATTTCAACCGGTCTGTATAAATCATTTCAAACGAATAGCACTTGCCTTCCCAAAATACCCACGGTGTGGCGCATGGAGTGACTGTACAGCTGTACAGATTTATACCATCCGTGAGGTTACTATGAGTGTTGACATCTTAAATTTACCTTTTATTCCCCTGCAAAAAGAAAAAAAGAGTACCCACATCTTGAGTGCCTATAAACTATTTTTTTCGAAGGATCCAAAGCTATGTATTAATCAGACACCAATGTTACGAAGAAAACCCATAAAATAAGAGGTGCTTTTACATTGAATATGTTGTGTGAAAAGTAAATACCCTCTAGGTCAGTCCTTCTGTAAATCAAAACGATTGCTAAATCTTTGATTGTTTTATGCAACCTTGCTAAATTAGTTGGCTGTCTTAAAAAAATCATCTTGGAAGACAGTACGGACAGCTCCTACGCGAATCCCTATTTTGGGTTAAATGTGTGTGGACGTCCAAAATCTCCCCACTCGGACCCATCCCAAAAGCCCTAGGACCCTATGTTTTCACACTCAACCTCACTTTTTTTGCACGCCAGGATCCCGACGTCAAATCCACCTCGGTTGTTGCCGCAACAGCTGTTCGCCCCGAAGGACCCGACCATTAACATCTTCGGCGTTCCTCTAGACGAGGAGCCCGCGCACGCCACCTGAAACGCCAACAATGATGCCTGAGGGAGAGCCGGAGAGGGCGTGAAACGCCGGTGCGACGGCCCGAGTGAGAGTTCCTCCTACACGCCAGACCCCCATGCCAGCGGCGCCCGGGCACTCGCTGACTCGCCGCCCTGGCCTTCCCAGTACTCGATGCAGTAATACTATGTGGCCTTCCAGTCCGAGTACAATACTCGTCGGTCGGGGAGGGGCCCTCGTCGACGGGCACCTGGTCATCGTTCGCCTTGGACATGCCCGATGGATTAAGTTTAGTAACGGTTCTAAAAATGATGCATTGTAACGTGGAGGAATTACACCAACAATGTGATATTTCTTTCATTTTAATATTTTTGCAGCACACCATCAAGCTATCCTTTTTTTTTAACCTAGTTATCCTTTTTAATACAGAACCAAACCAATAGGCATTTGCGCGCACTGCAGAACCAAACCAAGAAGTAAGTCCAACGAGTGAACCGTGCACGTTACCTGTCGGTACCAAGTACCGCATGACAGAACGGCGGCGGAGGACGCTTCACGCGCGCCTGCGAAGCAACCCCGAAATCTTCGGCCCTTCGTTTGCCGCGCCTGCCTCCCTCCTTTCCTCTGACTTCTTTTTTGACCCTGCTTGACTGCGATTTACCCTCCGGAGAAAGTGAGGAGAGAGACCAGCCACTACTCCCTCTCCCCTCCCCATAATTTACGCAGCATTCATTTTCCTTCTCTGAGTTTATGCACATCGAACCAATCCCCACAGAAATCCAAACGCCGTAGGTAAGATCTGCTCGCCGCCGCCGGCTCTGTTCTTCCTTGGTCGCATCATGCGGTGGAGCAGCGGGCTAGCTGCGCGTCTTGAATCTCGATTCTTGTTTTTTTTGCCCTGAAGATTTTGGTTCGACCCTGTTCCTATCGCCTGTTTATTGCGATGCGTCAACTTTTTCAAGTTAGTGGTGATTTCTGTTCAATCTCTTCCATTCTAGTTAGTTCCTTTTTTTTCCCAAAAAAATATTTAGTTCCTTTTTGCTGCTCTTTCTGCTTCTGATCTTGCATTTGGTGGTGATCCATCGTTGATCCCCGTTTCGCTCTCTTCTGCATCTTTTGTCGTGGGTTCTAATCTTCTTTTCTTCCTGTGGCGGCGGCTCATTGTTGGAGTCTCGCGAGCACCCCAACACAACGGGGATCTCTGTTCCTGTCCTCTTCTCCATCCGAACTGGATCCCCTTATCGCTTCTGTTGCCGTCGTTCGTGGCAAGGGCAACTCGACTATTATGGTGTGCAAAAAAAACGCGGTTTTTCCCCTTTGCAGTGTGTGGATTTGCACCCTCTTTTCTTGATTCCACTGGTTCTTGTTCCCAATCTGCCCGCTCCGTTCGTCCTTCCGCTCTCATACTGCTAATTGAAGTTCTCAACCCATCTCCCTGTTTTTTTTATCTTGATCTTGAATATGCCTGATCCTTCTCATCCAAAAGAAGGTTCCTTTGTTTTATACTGTATTTGGTTTCTTCTTCCAAACTCCTGGGACTTCGTTCTACCCTCACTCTTGGAGTGTGCCGAACTGAGTTATTTGGCGATGTTGACAGTAAATCGTGTACTGGGTTGATTCAGCTGGAGGATATTCGGTGAAAGCCCTGAATTGTGTACTGTTTATGCATTTTACTGATTATATAAGCATACCTTATCCACCCGGGGGCTCTTAATCCAAGTTGTCTTAGTACATTTAGTTTACAAGTTGTTAGTTTTCGCTGATAAGGATTTCCATGTTATATTTTGTACTGAATCTTTCAGCAAAGTGACCAGGCAATGGGGAAGGCAATAACAGATAAGCATACTAGAAGACAAGATAATGACGTAATCAAGTATGGGGCATCATCTATGCAAGGTTGCCGTGATGAAATGGAAGCTGCTGTAAGTTATAATGCAGTACTTCAGAGAATCATTGAGATGATAGTTCTACGTATTATCGATTTTGTTTGCCATTACGGTACTGAATTTGATTCGTACCTGTCTTGTTTGCAGTGGACATCTGACGTACATCTACTTGATTATGCGCCCACATTATTTTTTGGTGTTTATGATGGCCATGGAGGTTTGATATCTATTCTGATACTGTTAGAGCATATTAAAAGAAGTCATTATAATAATCTAATAGAATTCATAGTTATCCAAAGATACGTATCATGTGCATCTGTGTATTACACTATTCATGCATATGCTTTGTATGTGCACTATTTGTTGTAATTATGAGCTGTCAATTAAATATAAACTGTGAGGGGCCAAACATTTATTTGGTAATTTTTTTTTGGAAAGGAGTTGGAGGGTGGTATGTTAGCACTACTATGCTCAGTACTTCATTGAGCTTTCTGTACAGCGATACACATGTTTTATAGTACTGTATGATACATGAGCTTGTGATGTTTTTTACACTGTTTTCATGTATGAGTTTGTACATCCATATGATTGATTCAACCCTTGTTTCCTGTTATATAAGATGGTTGAGTTGAATCTTTTTCATTCAGGAGCGGAAGTAGCATCGTTTTGTTCGACGCAGTTTCATAAAGAGCTTAAAAAGGATCCATCCTATGTCCACAATCTGCGTGCCGCATTGGAGCATGTGTATTCCAGGTTACTTTCTAGATGATTAAATCATGTACTCTTCATTTTAGGCATACAAGTACGTAGAGCAATATATGGAACATGTCTGGGGGAGCTTACGATATCGACAGAGGCATGGCGCTTAAAAAATTATCGATTTTATCTATAAAATGCAAATCTGTTAAGTTTGATTGAACAATATGACCAACTGTGGCCCACACAAGATACAAGGGTTAAGTGTCTCTACATATGTTTGCATAATTGGCACCCATATATATGCACTTCCTTTACAATACTGAAAGGTGGAAGGGACAATGCTATGGTGTTGTTCGAGAAAGTACCAATGTTATAACCGTTCTCTCCATAGTTGCTTTGCTAAATAAGTTACTTCTCGTTGCATGTGTTGATGTTGAAAATGCAATTATTTTATGCTTGTTACAGCATTGATGAGAAGTTGCAAGAATCAGATGAATGGAGGAGGGACTTAGCTTATTCTCCTGGTAATAGAAATTTGGTAAGGTGGCTACGGACTGTTGTTTGTGGTGCTAACTGGCTCCCCATGGTGATACTGAATGTTTTTAAAACAGAGGTACCACATTACAAATAACCCTTTTCCTGTGTTTGGTTTTGACGTTACATTGGTTGCTTCTTTTATCGAAGGGCACATCGACCAATTCCCTCCCTCGTGGAGGCAGTTGCTGCTTCTCATTTGATTTTGATTCTTTTTCGAAATATACCTCAGTTTGGAGTTTGTTCTGCAGGCACCTTATCTCCCCCCCCCCCTACAGGAAGGAAGCACATCATGCGTGGCTCTCATCAGGGGCAACCGGATCTATGTTGCAAATGTGGGCGATTCCCGTTGTGTGTTATCAAGGAATGGTCAGGTATAGTGAACGGCCATGTGGGGCATCCTATTATGTCATAATGAAGGCATTCAAGTGGTGCTTGACAATTTTCCTATATCAATTTTTTATGGCAAGGCAATTGATCTCTCAATCGATCACAAACCAAACTACCGACATGAAAGAAAGAGAATTGAAAAGGCAGGTGGACAAGTGCGCATGGACGAGATCCCGAAGAAAGTTATGGGTGACATGAAGTTGGGCATCCATCGCGTTGAGGGAAAATTACACATATCCAGAGCGATTGGTATATTCTTTATCTGATTTCGCTGACATTTGTGTATACAATCTATTCATTGCTGATGGGCATTTTGACTTCATACATTTTAGGTGATTTTGAATTCAAGCAGGACCCAACTTTGTCGCGTCAAGATCAAATGGTGACATGTTGTCCAGACATATGCGATGTACGTTTGCAACTCTATTGGTTAAACTTTGTACATTTGTTTCTGATAGGTGTGGTCTTATGGAAATGATCTTTTGTTTTTCTAGGTGCCGATAACAAATGATACGGAATTTTTTGTTATAGCAAGTGCAGGTATCTGGTAAGTCTGAGCTAAAAATAACATAAGAGGCTGTTTCATTATGACTTAATTCCAAGTACAATACTTGATCTATAGTGAACTTAATCTCAATTACTATTATTTTTCGTGCTTGTTTCAATGTAGGCTAGTACGTAGTATTTATCACTAGATGTTTATAACATTTAATTTGGTTTAGTTAAGTTTGATCTGCCTGGTACTTACTACAATGCTCTGAGTTTCTTCATTGTGATGTGTAATTCAGTTTTACATTTCTCGAACTGTAGGATATTGACAGAGCTTTTTCAGGTCCAGAATTCCAGCTGCCGGTATTCTCCCTCCTTGTGTGAATCTTGCATATTTAGAGAGAAAAGGCATTAGAATAGCTCCACAAGGTATTATATTGATTAAAAACACTATAAATAACAACAGTAAAACGTGATGCAAAATGGACATATCAGAGGTTCACTCGAATATTCATTCGTGTGGGTATAGGGGTCAATATGGGTGTCCACGGCTCCGATGTTGATCATTGATCGGAAAGTGTTCCGGGTCATGTCTATACTTCACCGAACCTATAGGGTCACACGCTTAAGGGTCATCTATCTGCTGAATACTAGACGGGGAGTCTGAGAGAAAATCACCGAAAAAGTTTCGGACGAAACGGAAACGTTCCGGAGAGGACACCGTAATAGTTCCGGTAAAACTGAAAAGTTGTTTCAGGGGATACCATTAAGTCAAATTGGTTTTGGCACACGCCAGGAAATTCTTGGAGGATGCCAGAAGTGTTCTGGAAACTTCTGGGAATTTTCCGGGATAAAAACCGGAAATGTTCCGGAGCTGCCGGAACCGATTTGGTAGCTTTTCGCTGAAGAAAAACATTGTTTCAGAATTGTTTTGGAATGCGTTCAAAATTGTTTTAGTGGGTACTAGAATTATTCTAGGCACACAGAAATAATTTGGGATTTAACGGACGCAGAAAAATGTCTTCGTGAATAATGAAAGTGCTTTTTGGGTTTTTCTTCTAGAAGAAAATCACTTTTGGTGAGAGATAAAGGTGTGTGAAAGGTGGTGCCCCCCCCAAGGGGGCAGCTTCAAATTTCGTCCATGGTGGTGTGTGGGGGGGGGGGGGGCCTTGGGGTTTCCTTCCACCTCATGGTGGATATGTTCTACACACACCCTTATGTGGCATTTGGGTGAAAAGATCTTGAGCCCCTTTTGGTCTTTTTACCCCTTGCCTCTACCCCTTGCTCCTACTATAAATAGAGGTGGAGGGGGCTGCCTAAAGACTCATCCTTGCTTTCATACACATGCCATTTGACTTGTCTGGCTTCTCTCTCCCTCCCAGCGAAATAGTTTCGTAGAGCCGAAAGGCTGTCTCGGTTCCGGCAGGAACTAGTTCTGGACGACGAAGCCCTGCCGGATAGCTCACACCGTATGTGTGCAACCCCGTAGAGAGGTCGTAGTTTTGATCTTTTGCCCAAGGGGCTGTTCGAGTGTCCTCCCGAAGGGCTGTCCGAGTTTCCGTTCGAGTTTCGAGGGTCCTCCCGAAGGGCTGTCCGTGACATCGTCCGAGGGACTGTCCGACCGCCTCCCGAAGGGCTGTCAGACGAGAGAGTACATCCTCGCGGTTGGGAGGTTGTAAATCCTAGCTGCGGGAATCTGCACTGACGATCTACGCCGACTCTTCTTCTGCTGCGCTACGAGGTATGGAACGGGAAGAAACCCGGTTTATCGCATCTCAGAATTTGGGGTTGTGGGGCATATGTAAAATGTTTACAACCTACCAAACTCGATCCCAGATCAGACAAATGTTACTTTGTAGGTTATCCCAAGGAAACAATTGGGTATTCCTTCTACCACCCGTTCGATAACAAAGTGTTTGTTGCCAGAAATGGACAATTTCTTGAGAAAGAGTTTCTCGCTAAAGAATTAAGTGGGAGGACACTACAACTTAATGAGATTAGTGAATCTTAGGCAACCGTTGATATGGCTAAGGAACCGGAAGTAATTCCGCAAATTATCCCTACAACCGAGCCGGAAGTTGTCGCATGTGATGCGGAGACTTCAGACAATGTTGTAACTGAACCACGCAGACCAGGTAGGGCTATCCAGCCACCTGAGTGGTTTCATAACGAAATCTTCATTCTTGAAGACGATGAACCTGCGCACTACAAGGAAGCGGTGGTGGGGCCCAGCTCAAGGGAATGGCAGAAGGCCAGGAAATCTGAGATGGAATCCATGTACGAAAACCAAGTTTGGAACTTGGAAGAACTTCCAGATGGCGTAAAACCCATCGGTTGTAAATGGATTTTGAAAAGAAAGACGGACGCGGATGGTAACATTACTATCCACAAAGCTAGACTTGTCGCGAAAGGGTTACGCAAGTTCCAGGAGTGGACTACGACGAGACTTTCTCGCCCGTAGCTATGCTTAGGTCTGTTCGGATATTACTAGCAATTGCTGCTTATTTCGATTATGAAATATGGCAGATGGATGTCAAAACGGCTTTCCTAAATGGAAACCTCAAAGAGGTTGTATACATGATACAACCAGAAGGTTTTGTCGATCCTAAGAATGCTGGAAAGGTATGCAAGCTTCAGAAAACCATTTATGGTCTGAAGCAAGCATCAAGGAGCTGGAACATTCGTTTTGATGAAGTGGTCAAAGAGTTTGGCTTCATCAGGAATGACGAAGAATCTTGTGTTTACAAGAAGTTTAGTGGGAGCGCAAAAGCATTTCTAATATTGTATGTGGATGACATATTGTTGATTGGAAATGACGTGAATTTCCTTAGCGAAATAAAAGACTCATTGAAGAATTTTTTTTCAATGAAAGACTTAGGCGAAGCGGCATATGTATTGGGCATCAGAATCTATAGAGATAGATCACAACTCCAGATAGCGCTTAGCCAAAGCACGTGCATTGACAAGGTTTTGAAAAGGTTCAACATGGAGAACTCCAAGAAAGGCCTACTCCCCATGTTACCTGGCACAGTGCTTTGCAAGAATCAGTGTCCTCGGACTCTCGATGAGCGAGTACAGATGAATGATGTTCCATATGCCTCGGCAGTTGGTTCTATTATGTATGCCATGCTATGTACAAGACCGGACGTTTCCTATGCGCTAAGTGTTAGCAGCCGGTACCAAAGTGATCCAGGATTGGAACACTGGGCCGCAGTCAAGGGTATTCTTAAGTACCTCAGAAGGACCAAGGATTTACTCCTTGTGTATGGAGGTGATGAAGAGCTCATTGTAAGTGGTTACACTGATGCAGGCTTCATGACTAACCCAGATGACTTCAAATCTCAATCAGGCTATGTTTTCATATTGAACGGCAGCGTAGTTGATTGGAAAAGTTCCAAACAAAAGACTGTGGCGGATTCTACGACGGAGGCGGAATATGTTGCTGCTTTAGAAGCCTACAAGGAGGCGGTATGGATCAAGCAATTTCTTGAAGACCTTGGTGTGGTTCCAAGTGCTCTGGACCCGGTGGAGATCTATTGTGATAATAGTGGCGCCGTGGCTCAGGCAAGGGAGCCAAGTTCGCACCATAAGACAAGACATATTGAATGCAAATATAAACTCATTCGACATCATGTCGAAGCGGGTTTAGTGAAAGTACGCAAAGTTCACATGGATCTGAATGTGTCAGACCCGATGACAAAGCCTCTACCACGAGCAAAGCATGAGCAGCACCGGATTGCCATTGGTGTTAGGGAAGCCATGTAACTGGATTATGACTCTAGTGCAAGTGGGAGTCTGTAGGAGATATGCCCTAGAGGCAGTAATAACAGTTATTTTGTATCTCCGGGTTTGTAATGAATGTTTATGTTCCATGCTATAACTGCAATGATTCTCGAGTCTACAATATCCATGAGGCTCGGAGGGAAACTCATATGCACGTGTGGTATAATAAACGGTAAAATGTATTCCTAGTCTTGCCTCTAAGACTGGCTCAAGTATTGCATGATGATCCTGTTTTCCTGATCATGGGCATGGCTATGCCGGCAATTTTGAGGGCACAATGTTAGTAGAACACTTGTGTTTAAATGACCCGAATTGATGTTATGCTATGAGATTCATTCGTCACAAGTTAATGGTTAATAACACAGAGATAGTTAATGTTTGCATAATTCCTTAGACCATGAAAGTATCGAGTTCCTTCGTACTTGCTTCGTGAACTTTGGGGTTTGTTAGACGTCATCCGTAACTGGGTGGCTATTACGGCGGCTTACGGGTTCACGGAAAACTATGACAAGAAACAAGATAGCTCAAGATTGGGATTTTCTCCTCCGACGATGGAGAGATATTCTCGGGCCCTCTCGGTGTTACGGTATCCATCATCGTCTGGCCAGACACATTGTGATTTGATCACTGGGATGCCGGAACACGGAAACGAGAAAAGAGAACAAAATCGGTAACGAGGTAACTTGCATGGTGGACAAGTTGTTGATCCACGGGGGTGCAATAAATCTGACCTCGGGTGTTTGTAATATATCGTGAAGCAACAGGAATAGCACACGGCAACTGGAGGTTCACTCGAATATTCATTCGTGTGGGTATAGGGGTCAATATGGGTGTCCACGGCTCCGATGTTGATCATTGATCGGAAAGTGTTCCGGGTCCTCTCTATACTTCACCGAACCAATAGGGTCACACGCTTAAGGGTCATCTATCTGCTGAATACTAGACGGGGAGTCTGAGAGAAAATCACCGGAAAAGTTTCGGACGAAACGGAAACGTTCCGGAGAGGATACCGGAATAGTTCCGGTAAACCTGAAAAGTTGTTTCAGGGGATACCATTAAGTCAAATTGGTTTCGGCACACGTCTGGAAATTCTTGGAGGATTCCAGAAGTGTTCTGGTAACTTCTGAGAATTTTTCGGGATAAAAACCGGAAATGTTCCGGAGCTACCGGAACCGATTTGATAGCTTGTCGCTGAAGAAAAACATTGTTCCAGAATTATTTCGGAATGCGTTCAAAATTGTTTTAGTGGGTACTAGAATTATTCTAGGCACACAAAAATAATTTGGGATTTAACGGACGCAGAAAAATGTCTTCGTGAATAGTGAAAGTGCTTTTTGGGTTTTCTTCTAGAAGAAAATCACTTTTGGTGAGAGATAAAGGTGTGTGAAAGGTGGTGGGCCCCCCCAAAAGGGGCAACACCAAATTTCGTCCATGGTTGTGTGTGTGGGGGGGCCCTCTTGGGGTTTCCTTCCACCTCATGGTGGATATGTTCTACACACACCCTTATGTGGCATTTGGGTGAAAAGATCTTGAGCCCCTTTTGGTCTTTTTACCCCTTGCCTCTACCCCTTGCTCCTCCTATAAATAGAGGTGGAGGGGGCTGCCTAAAGACTCATCCTTGCTTTCGTACACATGCCATTTGACTTGTCTGGCTTCTCTCTCCCTCCCAGCGAAATAGTTTCGTAGAGCCGAAAGGCTGTCTCGGTTCCGGTAGGAACTAGTTCTGGACGGCGAAGCCCTGCCGGATAGCTCACACCGTATGTGTGCAACCCCGTAGAGAGGTCGTAGTTTTGATCTTTTGCCCGAGGGGCTGTTCGAGTGTCCTCCCGAAGGGCTGTCCGAGTTTCCGTTCGAGTTTCGAGGGTCCTCCCGAAGGGCTGTCCGAGTTTCCGTTCGAGTTTCGAGGGTCCTCCCGAAGGGCTGTCCGTGACATCGTCCGAGGGACTGTCCGACCGCCTCCCGAAGGGCTGTCCGACGAGAGAGTACATCCTCGCGGTTGGGAGGTTGTAAATCCTAGTTGCGGGAATCTGCACTGACGATCTACGCCGACTCTTCTTCCGCTGCGCTACGAGTCGGTACGGATCAGATCAAACCTTGTATGCAGTCTCCATAGTGATCCTGGGCGTGCTCGATGTACCGAATTTTTTTGTTTTCTGTCGCGTTCCCCTACAGTGGCATCATGAGCCGTGCTATGCGTAGATGCAGGTTACGATCTAGAATGCATGGAGATGTATGGGTATTGCATAATATAATTTTGGAATAGATAAGATCTATTGCTGAAAATTATTTATGCGGGTGGCAGATGAAATCTGTTACCCGATGTTCTTGTTGCTTCCCTAGAATTTGCGTATTTCTGATCTCGAGACAACATGGTGGAATTTAACAAAGTTCTGGCAATCCGCGATCCTGATTGATCAACGAAGTGCTATCAGTTCTTTGGGTTCCGCCATAGTCAAAAGAAAGATGAAATTCGCCGACGAAAGGGCAATGCAGATATGATCTGCACGGGGGTCATGCGTATGACGAAGTTTAGTATGGGGCTTGAGATTTTATTATCTCGTGTTTCATACACCCCGCGATGTTAATCTAGTGACTTGAATAATCATACTTGATGATAAAACATTGGTAGCTCCGGTTTAAGTCAAAACCTTAGAAGCCACGTAAAATAAAATTTTGCATAAACCGATTAGAGGCATCTAACTTGGTTGCAGGATGTGCATGTGATGTGGTATAGCAGTGCTCATATTAATTCAATTATGTATGAGATGACTATATGATGTAAATTTATTAACATGACCTGCGTGTCATGATTCGGCATGATGGCTGGAGCCATATGATTGTCACTTTAATGACCTGCGTGTCAACCTTAAGTAATGCACTTATTTTATTAGCTATAGATATAGCAATATATTTGGTGCATCGACAAGGTGGTGGCAATCTTCGCGAAGGTGAACACCGACGCAAATGCCGAAGACGAAGAAATACTTGACTTCTCCATCAGAAAGGGCTATACCATATCATGCTATTATGAATTGCCTGAGATGTTTATCCCTTATGATGCACCCTTTTGATTGCGCGGTAGTCGCTTTTTATTAGGGTGATCTCTCACTTAAAATATCAAGTAGTTAGTGTTCTCCCAAGTGTAGCACCGTCACGCCACCTATCTCTTCGGGCATCACATGATCTCCATGGGTGCGAACGATTAGAGAAGTGTGAGGCGGGTGAGTTGAGACCTCGCAGCAAGATCACTTGGTTGACTTGACGTTCAGGTAGGACAGTCCTGAGCTCGGAACACACGCATCGAAAGATGAACAAGAATCACATGGAGATGTGATCGGCAAGTTTGCCTACCAATTGAAATTCTCGTCACATGAGATGGATACATCCTTGGCGTTGAATTGCAATTTGGATCTTGAATCACTCATAATCAATTTTGAGAGATATTGATTTGAGTGGGAGCGCACTTTAGAATAAAATTGTTTATTCACTAGTGCCAAAAATCATTATGAACAAAGTCTAAGTGAAACTTGTGTTTTCCGTTGTAGATCAAATGGCTCGCAACACCGCGTTCAACTTAGGCCCGATGTTAGAGAAAGAGAAGTTAGCTGCGACTGGAAACAACTATGCGGACTGGGTCCGTAACCTGAGGATTGTCCTCAGGAGCGCTAGGAAAATGTATGTGCTTGAAACTGCTCTTCCAGCTAAACCGGCGGCAGATGCCCCGGAAGATGAGCAGAATGTCTGGGCCACTAAGGATGATGATCATAACTTAGTAGGAATCTTCAAAGTAACATTTGTCTGATCTGGGATCGAGTTTGCTTGGCTGTAAACGCTTTGTGACTCTTGTTCATCTTTCGATGCGTGTGTTCCGAGCTCATGACTTTCATGCCTGAACGTCAAGACAACCAAGTGATCTCGCTGCGAGGTCTCAACTCACCCGCCTCACACTTCACTAATCGTTCGTACCCATGTATCCATGTGGTACCCCGAAAAGATAGGTGCCGTGACGGTGCTACACTTGGGAGAACACTAACTACTTGATATTTTTAAGTGAGAGATCACCCTAATAAAAAGCGACTACCGCGCAATCAAGAAGGGTGCATCATAAGGGATAAACATCTCAGGCAATTCATAGTAGCATGATAAGCTATAGCCCTTTCTGACGGAGAAGTCAAGTATTTTTTCGTCTTCGGCATTTGCGTCGGTGTTCACCTTCGCGAAGATTGCCACCACCTTGTCGATGCACCAGATAATATTTGCTATCTCTATAGCTAATAAAATAAGTGCATTACTTAAGGTTGACACGCATGTCATTAAAGTGACAATCATATGGCCCCAGCCATCATGCCGAATCATGACACGCAGGTCATGTTAACAAATTTACATCATATAGTCATCTCATACATAATCGAATTAATATGAGCTTTGCTATACCACATCACATGCACATCCTACAAAACCAAGTTAGACGACTCTAATCGGTTTATGCAAAATTTTATTTTACGTGGCTTCTAAGGTTTTGACTTAAACCGCAGCTACCAACGTTTTGTCATCAAGTATGATAATTCAAATTGCTAGATTAACATCTCGGGGTGTATGAAACACGAGATAATTAAATCTCGAGCCCCATACTAAACTTCGTCATACGCATGACCCCCGTGCAGATCATATCTGCAATGCCCTTTCATCTGCGAATTTCATCTTTCTTTTGACAATGGCGGAACCCAAAGAACTGATAGCACTTCGTTGATCAATCAGGATCGCGGATTGCTAGAACTTTGTGAAATTCCACCATGCTGTCTCGAGATTGAGCAAACGCAAATTCCAGGGAAGCAACAAGAACATCGGGTAACAGACTTCATCTGCTACCCGCATAAATAATTTTCAGCAATAGATCTTATCTACTCCAAAATTATATTATGCAATACCCATACATCTCCATGTATTCTAGATCGTAACCTGCATCTACGCATAGCACGGCTCTGATACCACTGTAGGGGAACGTGATAGAAAACAAAAAATTTCGGTACAGCGAGCAAGCCCAGGATCACTATGGAGACCGCATACAAGGTTTGATCTGATCCGTACCGACTCGAAGCACAGCGGAAGAAGAGTCGGTATAGATCGTCGCTGCAGATCCCTGCAGCTAGGATTTACAACCTCCCAACCGCAAGGATGTACTCCCACTCCGGACAGCCCTTCGGGAGACGGTCGGACAGTCCCCCGGACGATGTCGCGGACAGCCCTTCGGGAGGACCCTCGGAACCCGAACAGTAACCCGGACAGCCCTTCGGGAGGACGCCGGAAACTCGAACGGTAACTCGAACAGCCCTTCGGGAGGACACTCGAAAACAGCCCCTCGGGCAAAAGATCGAAACTACAATCTCTCTACGGGGTTGCACACATACGGTGTCAGCTATCCGGCAGGGCTTCGCCGTCCAGAGCTAGTTCCTGCCGGAACCCAGACAGCCTTTCGCCTCTACGAAACTATTTCGTGGGAGGGAGAGAGAAGTCAGACAAGTCAAATGGCATGTGTATGAGAGCAAGGATGAAGCATATGGGGCTGCCCCCTCACCTCTATTTATAGGATAGCCAAGGGGTAAAGATGGTATTCACAAATACCAAAAGTGCCCCCACTTTATGCCTTTTCTAAAAAGAATAAAGCAAAGAAGGGTGGCAAGTGGAGCTCCATGGAGCCCCACCTCCCTTGGCCGGCCACATCTTGGGGGCCCCCCCATGGGGGGCTTCCTTGGCCACCAAGTCCATCTAGAAGCCTTTTTGGAAATATCCAAAAAGGTGCTTTCCCAAAAATATCCAAAAAGCACTTTCACTATTCACGAAGACATTTTTTTGCGTTTGATAAATCCCAAATTATTTTTGTGTGCCTAGAATAATTCCAGTACCCACACAGACAATTTTGAACGCGTTCCGAAATAATTTCGGAACAATGTTTTCTTCAGCGAAAAGCTATCATAGCGGTTCCGGCTGCTCCGGAACATTTTCGGTTTTCTCTCCGGAAAAATTCCAGAATTTACCAGAACGATTCCGGCACCCTCCAAGAATTTCCAGACATGTGCCGGAACCAATTTGACTTAATGGAATACCCTGAAACAACTTTTCAGTTTCACCGGAACTATTCCGGTGTTCTCTCCGGAACGTTTCCGTTTCGTCCGAAACTTTTTCGGTGATTTTCTCTCAGACTCCCCGTCTAGTATTCAGCAGATAGATGACCCTTAAGCGTGTGACCCTATAGGTTCGGTGAAGTATAGACATGACCCGGAACACTTTCCGATCAATGATCAACATCGGAGCCGTGGACACCCATATTGACCCCTATACCCACACGAATGAATATTCGAGTGAACCTCCAGTTGCCGTGTGCTATTCCTGTTGCTTCACGATATATTACAAAACCCGAGGTGAGATTTATGCATCCCCGTGGATCAACAACTTGTCCAGTATGCAAGTTACCTCGTTACCAGTTTTGTTCTCTTTACTCGTTTCCGTGTTCCGGCATCCCAGTGATCAAATCACAATGTGTCTGGCCAGACGATGATGGATACCGTAACACCGAGAGGGCCCGAGAATATCTCTCCATCGTCGGAGGAGCAAATCCCAATCTTGAGCTATCTGGTTTCTTGTCATACTTTTCCGTGAACCCGTAAGCTGCCGTAATAGCCACCCATTTACGGATGACGTTTAACAAACCCCAAAGTTCACGAAGCAAGTACGAAGGAACTCGATACTCTCATGGTCTAAGGAATTATGCAAACATTAACTATCTCTGTGTTATTACCATTAACTTGTGACGAAATGTATCTCATAGCATAACATCAATTTGGGTCGATTCAACACAAGTGTTCTACTAACATTGTGCCCTCAAAATTGCCGGCATAGCCATGCCCATGATCAGGAAAACAGGATCATCATGCAATACTTGAGCCAGTCATAGAGGCATGACTAGGAATACATTTTCCGTTTATTATACCACACGTGCACATGAGTTTCCCTCCGAGCCTCGTGGTTATTGTAGACTCGAGAATCATTGCAGTTATAACATGGAACATAAACATTCATTACAAACTCAGAGATACAAAGTAACTGATATTACTGCCTCTAGGTCATATCTCCTACACATGATGCTTGTTAAGTGTTCATGCTACCTGACTTAGATTGTTGGTCATACTGCAGGCTTGGCAGTTAGCTTTGTCTTTTGTTCTCCTCGTAAAGAAATTTAAGCGCATTTAAATCGCTTCTTTGGTGATCTAAACGGTCGTATGTTCCTTTACAGATAGAGTGTTAGGCCTTAGAAATTGCATACCACTTTTTGTTGGGCGTGTGATTGACATGTTTTTATTAAAAATGTGTATGGTATGCCCTATAATGCATGTTTAGACTAATTATATTCTCTTGCCCAGGTACTGTGTCTGCACCTTCGCAACCGATGGCACGGCTGAAGCTGAGTTTATGTTCTTTGAGAAAGTTGCTAGGGCGGCAGTAGCCAAACCACTCTTGACCTTGCTCAGTCAGAGATACCCTGGGTGTTCAGACATAAATGAATTCGCACAGATGGCAGGATCTGACCACGGAGTTCCCATGGAGGTTTCTCGCATGGTGACCAAGAAATATCGCCTGGTGGTTACTATCTCACACAAGAGCATTGCACCTACAAGCCACCAGCTGTCCTTCCAGGTTAGTAGGATTGATCATGCCTTCAAACCTGAACTTGGTCCATTGGGCTTTGGTCATGGTGTTGGATCTTCCGGACCAGCATCATCTGGTGGGAGCTCAGTTGGAGGTTCCCTTGCCATGCAATCTTCATCACCACTTCCACCGTACACGCCATCATCAAAGGATGTGCATGGTTCTGGAGGCACTGCTTTAGCTCAGTCAGTTATCGATGAGGTATACTCATTTTTTGTTGTACTGTATCACTGTTCCTCTTTTCATTTGGATGACCATTACATGCAAAACAGCTCAACACTCCTATTGCTGCCATGAAAGGCAAGAGTGCTTCCCATTCTCCGACAGGGTCAGTCCATTGTTCTTCTTGTTCCGGTTAGATGTTTCTTGTGTCCATTCTTAGTAACACATATTTTGTTTTTCTGCTGCGAAACAGGAAATCACCCTGCCCTAAAAGTTCTAGGCGTAAGCTCTTGTTTATCTCCCCAGTGAAGGGCAATGAAGATGCCAAAGTTCAAACCATAGTTGATTCTCCTCTAAGCACTGAAAATGTTATCATCACTGAAGTTACAGACACTGTTAGTATTTCTATCGGATCTAGCTTTCTCTTTGTTTTTCTATTGGTTTCCTCTTGCATGGTTCCTAATGATTAACTTGGCCCTGTCACAGGGATCTAAACTGACTGATGTTGATGCTGATGCTTCTGCCACTGCACCTGCTAAGACCGTGGACACTGCGGTTGCTGAGACAACTAAGCTTAAGAGGTAAGCCTTCTCTATACAATGAAGCATAATACACTATTAACTACGCGCCCAAACTGGAAATGGGCACATGGATCGTAAAGAATTTAACACTGCAAAACCACATACAATCAAACTTCTGTTCATATAACAATTGCAGTTTTGATGCTTCTATTTTTTTGTTTTGCCTGTTGGATTTCTGTTTCTGTTTATATAGAATATGAATATGTGTTTCTTATGTAATCCTTTTGCTGGAAACTTCCTGATATTAGGGCCGCTGCTGTTGCTGCCAAGAACGTTTTAGCAAAAAAGCTAAAGTAGCGGCTGATCGACGCTTTGGGATGAGCGTGCATGTCTGGTACGTCCCTTTCTGCAGCCCATAGTCCCTTAGCTGATTTGTTCATGCCTTCCTTTTGGTTATTTTGCCACTGCCATGTTTTACATTGTGTTGTCCTTTACATGATAAAAACTCAGAACCGTGGTCAAGTTCTTTTAGAAAATTGATTAGTGTTTCGATGATACCCGTGTTCCCTTCATACAGTTATCCTTGCCTTCTGGCTTACAATTGAACTGGTACATTTGTTCATATCTACGCCTTCTGTCAACACTTGATGCACTGCATATATTATGAGCTTTATTATGATGGCAGCTTATGCTATGTGACTCTCTTGTCTTATGAACTGCCCTGTCTTTTGCATCAGGTTGTTTTGTATATAGAAGGTCTCTGCCTTGGTCCTCGCCGCCTTGGCCTCGCTACTTTGGCGCTGGCTACTAAAGCCTCCACCCGCAAGGACAAGTGAACCCTGATTCACCGTCGCTGTCTTCAGGCACCTCTCTTTGCACCCTTTTGGACACGCTGCTACTACGTTGCATGCATGTTTGCAAACCCAGTCTTTGACGCTCATGGAGCCATGTCAAAGTTCTGTTGATACACTTCCCTATTTCAGATGCGACCTAAGCTACTTTCATGTCTTGTAAATATCGCCGTTGGCCTTTCCTGCTTTCCCTTGCCTTCTCAATGACTATTTCTATCCATTGTAAATATTCGTTCGGCCATGCTACCTAATATACGTTCAGCAATGTCATAGGTGAGACCTACTTGGTCATGTGACAGCTCTTAGTTTTTTTAATATAACGTCTGTCCGTCAGTTGTTTCATATTCCTCCTATATTGGTTGTCTCTTAATATAGCAAGCTTCTACTGAGTATCTTCGAAATTTTGTTAACACCACAAGTGTTATTTGGTTTAGAATCATGCTTGCACATCACTACACCATTTTCTGCTGCATGATCTGTCCCTTTAAAACCTACTGCTTATGCTCACCTTCTAAAATTCTTACTGCTTATAACTGTGTAGGCCCTTCAGTCCATCGCTTGAACGCCAAGGAAACTATGCCAAAGAGGCACACATCACATGGTATATAAACATTTAATATTACAATCGTACTGTCATTATACCTAATCTGACCCGTCTTCCTCTGCTTTGTGATTATCATCATATAGCACCTACAACAAGATTCACAAAACTGAAGAAAGCTGAACACAAGACCTACATAACCAGTACGTACAAACAATGTTTTCATTTGTTCTTGTAATACCAGTACATACATATGCTTACACCAACCATTTTATATACCGTTGCATAGGGGAACCCGGGATTGTCTACTTTCGGAGTTTTGATGACCATTGCAAGTGGGGAAACAAAGTGAAGCTATACAAGAAACAAGTCACAAATTTAAAGCGTATCATCGCTGCAAGGAAACCACACATTCATTAGTACATCTGCTGCATGAGCAAGACCTTTGCCACTCAAAGAATGGCAAGAATCTATACACATCGCATACTTTTTATTTACAACTATTCTTGCTATTGTTCCCTTTCAGTTTTAATGTTCTTTTCCTCAATGCTGTTGCCTTCCATCTGCAATACTTCTCAGTCAGTTTTACCAAGAAACTCCGCCGTTATATTGCCCCAAAGCTTTATACCTTACCAATCAGATCTGAAGATGGACAAATCTGCATCCAAGCCCGTCTAATCAACGGAGTCGACAAGAGGGCAACAATTACCAAAGGCTGGGCAGACTTTTTCCATGCAGCTCATATGAAGAAAGGAAAAATATATGCCTTCACCTTCAAGCGCAGCCACAAGCGTCTGCGTCTCACCGTGCACACCCTTTGAGCATAGTCTTCAGCCTCCTATGCAGCCTAATTAGCATGTGAAGCTCTATATGTATAGCTTCACCCTAAGCGCATGATTTCTTTTGTCATCACACAATCTGCTTATCATGTTGATCACATTATATGAAGCTCTGTGTTTATAGCTTCATCTAAGGACCTACTTGCTTTTGGAACTGCTCTCTAATCACTATGTATATATTTGGAACCTTTAATGTTCATCTTAGACCCATATAATATCTATCCATACTACTTAATGCAAATATTTTCCTATGTTTAGTTCATACTCTTTCTACTTCTGTAACTGCACTACAGAAGAAATACATTTATATTTCTCTGTATATAATCATCACTACATACCCTATAAGACATGAAAATAAAATCTATGCTTCATAAGATCCAACTTTAACACTGTTGTTGTATCTGCCATCAGATCAAACATTACATTCTTTTCACTTCAAACCAATTTAACTTCAACACTGATCTCAGCCTGTTTCATCTGATGCCTAAATAAAATCTCCTACTCACTCATGACTAACATCACTACTAACTGGCTTCTTGCGCCATCGGCGCAACCGGGTCATCTAGCATATCAATAGAATCTAGTACACAGTAGTAAGAGGATTCGAGAGCTGTCAAATAAAACTCAACACATTCATTACAAATAACTAGTAATGAAATAACCAATTACCAATTATCGTACCAAAGTAAAAAAGAAGATAAATTTACCTCTGTGTCTTCATTATTAGGGTGCTTGCTTCCGGTTGTGACATAATTAATTAGTCGACCCACTTTGGCCTTTTTTCCCCGACTGACATGTGGAAAAGAGATGATTGCTATGAGAACTATCGGAGTACTACATATGCATGAAGTTGAACTAATTGCATGGATAGGCCAAAATTTCTACTCCTATGATCTTCCTCTACTTTTCCTATGAATCAAATAGGCCCTGTATAGTTCAAACTAGCCAGCATAGGAAATGAACAAAATTTTACTTGGAAAAGCATGGGTAGGAAAATCAATCCAAAGGAAAAAACCATCTAATTTTCCTACTGACCTATTCTTGAATCAAACAGATGAGTATCCTCAACATAGGAAAATTTCCTACTCCTATGATTGTCCTATACATTCTATGAATCAAATTAACACGCCCTATATATATATTCTAAATAGCTAGAACATAATTATCTTAGCCTTTTCACTGTCACTACCGAGGGTCTTGTTGGGATCCCAGCTATCTTGATTATAATCAAGATTTGATGGACACATTTACTTTAAATAAAAAACAAAAGTAGAAATCCAATGAGCCAATGTTGTCACAATGATAGAATCGATCAAATACAAAGAATTCTACCTCGGAAATTCTCTCATGAACTACTCTGAAGAAGAGAGAGAGTGAACGAGATAAGAATATGCGAGAGGAGAAGGAGGAGCAGAATATGGGAGAAGAGAGGGAAATGAAGCGCCGGTGTGGGAGGAGTGGGGAAGTGGAGAAGCTAAGGCGCCGGTTGCACAGAAAACCTCTACCTTGCGCCCACTACATAGACTCCCCCGCTTCCCCATGTGGTTGCTTCATGCGCACTACCCCACTCCCTTGCCCCCGACCCTCCGCTTCTAAATGGGGGTTAAACACCCCGCTCGCCGACCCATTTAAAAATGGAAAAAAATAATGGATACATTTGAGATGCCCTGACCTTGGTCCTTGAGAGCGGCTTGGTGGCGCCAGATCTAACATCCCGCGGTGCAAGGCTATGGGGTGAGGAACGGGAGCACAACTGAATAAATATGAGCTGGAATAGCAGATGCGGTACAAACAAAACTGACCGAGTACTTCCAAACTGCATATGGTTTGTTATTACATGCGGCTTTGTATCATCTTGACATAACCATTTCCGGGGCCCATTGCTAATGCCCATTTTATATACTAGTGAGGGGGTGTTTCCTATTTGACGCATTTTGTGTCAAATAGTCGCCCAATCACACAGGACGCTGTTGATTTGGGCCGACCCATTTAGCAGCTCATGTTACTCCGGTTTAGGAACATTCTAGAACATTCCATGTTTTTTTCCTTTTCTACTGTTTTTATGGGTTTTTTGTTTCTTTTTTTGCTATTTGATTTTTTAATGTTCAAACACTGTTCACGTTTTAAAAAAGTTTTATGAGTTTAAAAAGCTATTTAAGTTTCAAAAAATGTTCACAATTTAAAAAAAATCTATAATTAATTATTCATGTATTCAAAAAGTGATCAGAAATTTCAAAAAATATTAGGGTTTTTTAGAGAGAAAAAAACCATGTTTTCAAAAAATGTTCTCGTTTCCAAAAAAGCTTCACAATTCAAAAATTGTTCGCCTTTTGTAAGAAATAATTTCAACTTTTATTTAAATGTCTGCTATAATAGCCCGGTGCGCTACAGTAATCAATAGCTACAGTACATCGATTCTCGGTTGGGCCTCGGTTCAGTGCAGTCCTCGGCGCATCACTACTGTACCCTTTTTTAGGGTATCGCTACAGTCCTGGTTCTTCCGTTCCCTGTGCAGAAACCCTCATGCTTGAGCTTGACGCAAAATAGCGCTAAAAATGAGGTTCCAGAAAGAGGGCGGATCCTATTTAGCGCGGGGGTCGATGGATACCGGTGAAACATGCACTCCCAGGGTACGCATGCCACATGGCCCTGTCTTTTTTGTTTTTTCTTTGAGAAACACATGGCCCTGTCTATTACAGGGTCTTTCAGTGTGTTTTCGCAGCCAATTTTCGGAAGGTTCTAGAACCTGAACCTTCCCCGAACCAGTTTTTTTCACTTTTTTCCAGCTTTTTCTTCTATTTATTTTTTTACTTTTTAATTCGTGAAGCCTTTTTATCTGTTTTTTCTTCCATTTTTATGTTTTCTTAATTTTTTTTATTTTTCTCCTTTTCATTTTAAAATTCGGAATAAGTTTCTTAATTCCTGAATATTGTTTTGAATCGGCAAACTTTTTAAAATTTGGAGATAAGTTTAGATTTTTTTAAAGATGAATATTTTTAAATAAAAAATATAGTCATTTTTTGAAAATTTGGGAACACTTTTTGAAATTGGTGAACATTTTTTTGAATCTGTGAACATTTTTTGAATAATGAAGTTTCTTTTTGAAATTTGGGAACATATTTTGAAATTAAAAAATAGTTTTTAAATCTCGCATTTTTCCAAGCCAATTTTGGGAAGGTTCTAGAACCTGAACATTCCCCGAACCAGTTTTTTTCAATTTTTCTCAGCCTTTTCTTCTATTTTATTTTTTTAATTCGTGAAGCCTTTTCATTTGTTTTTTCTTTCGTTTTTATGTTTACTTATTTTTTTAAATCTCCTTTTCACTTTAAAATTCGGAATAAGTTTAATAATTTTTGAAAGTTTAGATTTTTTTAAATGATGAATTTTTATTAAAAAATAATATTTTTTTAAATAATGAATATTTATTAAAAAAATAATATTTTTTAAAAAAATTGTGAACATTTTCCGAAAATTCGGGAACACATTTTCAAATTGGTGAACATTTTTTTGAATCTGCGACACTTTTTGAATTACGTAGTTTCTTTTTGAAATTTGGGAACATATTTTGAAATTGTCGAATATTTTTAAATCTCGCATTTTTTCCCACTTCAGGCTCCGCATGGAGTGGAAGACACACTCACCAGACTTAACTTGCACTGAACTGTGGTTGCATGTTTGCATGCATGACAGGCTTCATGTACAAGACATGAGAAAAGACTTAACAACCCAGAGATGAACGACAACAATACGTTATAGCTGGTTTTATACAAATCCTCAAAAAACAAAAACTGGTTTTATAAAAAACATGGTACTAGCTCACAATCTGTTTAGTAAATTACAAATGAGTTTTGTGTGGTCCTGCCTTCTATAACTCAAACCAGCTAGCCATGCATGGCTCTGAGCGGGGGAGTCAGCACTGATTCGGTGCTGCACGTTGGGACGGCCGTCGGAGCCTCCTCCGGCATGACAACAGCGAGGCAGCACCAAACAACGAGGCGGTCGTCCTGCATGGGCGACGTTCCGGTGTACTCCAGATGATAGTAGAAGTCATCGCTGTCACAGTCAAATGTGTGCCTCGTCTTCTGGGACTCAAAGTTCACCAGACCCTCAAACCCGAAGCTGAACTCCGCCGTTGTCGGCGTCGTCTCATCCCCCTTGCTTGCCCAGACGAGGCACAGGAGGCCGGATCGGTGCCATCTTGGGCAGAATTTGAGGTACCATGTGCTCCCGCCCACGGCGAAGTGCGTGGAGTAGATGGACTCCCCGTTCCTAAGCGCCACCTTGAGCTTGGAGACGCTGCACACGGTGAGCGTGTGGAACCCAGCCATGGCGACCTAACGGGGTCCCTCTCGGGTACGTGGGGTTTCGAGTCTTCAAAAGTTATCGCCGGCTGTCCTGCGAATCACGCTTCCGGCGAGGCTCCTCCAGCGACGTGTCTTGTGTTCCCCGCTCAACGCCGGAGGTACACCGTGACGTGTTCGTGTGCTAACAGTAACAGAGCTCCTCCCAAAGATCATAGGGTTCATAAGCTGCATTCATGGCGCAATGGCAGCCAGTGGGAAAATATTGCCACTTCATCACTAAAATTAATTGCCAAGCTTGCAGGCGACAAGGGGAAAATCCGCATAACATTTCAGCAAGATATTACTGAGAATCCCTTCCTAATTGGCAATCTCGTCAAGATCTTGGAGCTGTAAGGCAGCTCCAACTACCTAGAACAATCAAAGTTCACAATGGATATCATTTCCAAGATCTCCATCGATAAAAAAAAGGCAGAAGATTTGGACAATCCAAGTTATCATTAAAAAGTTGGTGAAAGACCTTTTGGGGAAGATGAATCCTTAAATCCAGTATGAGTAGAGGCAAGGAAGCACTCATAAAGCTGGCAATTGGAGAGCCCCAGCAATTGCTCCGCTGTGTTGGATGAAACAAATTACGAGCTTATCGTGGATCACGGGTCAGCACATATACCCAACGGCAAGTCTATTTCAAAGTCTATGCAAAAACTATAGGTAATTAGTATTGAGCCATCAAGGTTGTCATCTGGTCGTGCTCCCGCTGGTCGTCCTCCCCGACCATCTAGTACCATGCTTCTTGCATCGGATGCTTACAATTGTGCAGCTTCATTAGATCCAAGAGGGGGACCAATGCCCCCCCCCCCACACACACACTTTTTACTAGTGTATATTATTGATGTTTATAATACTTAATATTACGAGCAGGGGCTGTTCGCGCTTTCCAGCAATCGACGGAAGGCATCATTCCGGTTTCGCCGGGGCCGGAGGAGGAGGAAGAGCAGCAGCCGGAGCCGGAGCAACAACAATTGGCAGAGCAGCAACCGGAGTCCAAGAGGAGGAGGAGGAGAAGCCGGAGCCGGAGCTGGTTGCTGGCTTCACCATGGCAGAGTTCAAGGTTACCCAAGCGGCGGAGATGGCGGAGCAAACCGCCATCCTAGAGTCCATCCAGGATGAGGCCTATGTCGAGGTCAACCGGTGGTTCATCCGGCAAGAACGGGCAGCGACCGACGCGCTCTTCGCCGAACTGGAGGCGGAGGCTGACGTGGAGAAGCCAGAAGAGCCAGAGGTGCGGCTGCCGTCCATGTACCCGGAGCCGGGCACAGAGATCTTGGACATCTCCAACGAGGAGCAGGGTAGTGTATGTTAGTTGATCTACGTAGTACATAGGTTTTTCTCTTCGCATGTTTTGTATGGATTTAAGATTTTAAATATGAGGTATCCGGATGCAGAGAAGCAAATTTGAGGGCCACCTGAGGACTCAGATTTGGTGTCCCCGGCTGTAAATATTCTAACAACCCAGAAATGAACGATAACAATACGTATAGCTGGTTTTATACAAATCCTGAAAGAAAACTCGTTTTATACAAATCCTAAAAAAACTCATTTTATACAAATGAGTTTTGTGTGGGCCTGCCTTCTATAACTCAAACTAGCTAGCCATGCATGGCTCTGAGCAGGGAAGTCAGAACTGATTCGGTGCTGCACGTTGGGACGGCCGTCGGAGCCTCCTCCGGCATGAGAACGGCGAGGCAACACCAAACAACGAGGCGGTCGTCCTGCCTGGGCGACGTTCCGGTGTACTCCAGATGGTAGTAGAAGTCATCATTGTCACGGTCAAACGTGTGCCGTCGTCGGTATCATCTTGTCCCCCTTGCTTGCGCAGACGAGCCACAAGATGCCGGATTGGAGCCATCTTGGGCAGAACTTGAGGTACCATGTGCTCCCGCCCACGGCGAAGTGCGTGGAGTAGATGCACTCCCCGTTCCTGAGCGTCGCGCTGAGCTTGGAGATGTTGCACACCCAGCCATGGCGACTTGCGGCGGCTCCAAGATGGCGTTGGATTTGCACAAGCTTCCGAGGAGGCACCGCCGCTGTCGGTGTAAAAACCGGCAGACCTTGGGGTAGGGGGTCCCGAGCTGTGGATCTCGGATCGATGGTAACAGAGACAATGGAGACGATGTTTACCCAGGTTCGGGCCCTCTTGATGGAGGTAAAACCCTACGTCCTGCTCTTGTTTATATTGATGGAGATGTATCGAGTACAAGCTTGATCTACCTCGAGATCGTAAGTTGTGGTATAAACCCTAGGGGTGATGATGAATATCATAATGATCTATCGACTAGCCTAGCCTCGGCTTATACAATGTACCGGAGGCCTAGGATAACAAGAGTCCTAGTCGGCTATGTCGGTGGAGAGGAGTCCTTGTCTTGATCACCAAGTCTTGTGGAACCTTCCTCGTATATGTCATGGGCTGCCTGAAGTGGCCCAATAGTGAACCGCCATGGGGGTCCTCGGCCCGACCCACTGGTCAGGAGACGACGTGGTGAGTACCCCCTAGTCCAGGACACCGTCACTAGCCCCCTGAACCGGTCTTCAAGTTGGGGACGCTCCTCGGTTCTTCCGAGCTGTTCTTCGTCTTCGGCCGTCAGTCTTGAAAGCTGGTTCAACAAATCTTCCCATCTTCGATCTTGAGGATCACCGAGCTGAATCCGAAGAGTTCATACGTCGGGCATCCGAGGAGCCCTTTAAGTTTTCGGCCTTTATTAATGCCTTGTTATTTTTACGCCGCACCTCGGATTCAAAGTTTTTCCCCGTGTAGCGGTGTCCTCTTGCAACCGAGATCGAACGCCGGACTGCATCCGAGGTGTCTTTTTGTAGCCGAGCTCTAACGCCGATCGGCATCCGAGGTGTCATAGATTACCTCGGTCTTGAAAAAGTTGAAGGAATTCAGCCGAGCTTAATGCAAAAAATGCCCTCTATGGAGTCAGCCACTTGCATCCGAGCTTTACGCCGGACTGCTTTCGAGGTGGTGCGCCACCTCGGCCATGAGCTGATTTTTTGTGGAATTTATTTTCAATTGGCGCAATTTATTCTCTGTCGAGATGTATAGCCAGTAGCCCTCAAGGTGTGTGTCGGCCAAAAATCCGAGATGCACCAGAAGGAAATCATAAAACCGATGACCCAGTAGCCCCTGAGACTCAGGTCGATTCACGAAATCGGCCCGAGGATCAACTCCTAGCTCGGCAGCATACTTAGGAACAGAAACACGGTGTGCATAGTCCTCGAGACTCAGGTTGGGTGCGGCCGACCAACCCGAGGATCGTAATCTCCTCGGAAACTGTTTTGCACTTTGAATTTTCCTGCATTGAATCAGCAATGCAGTAGCCCCCGAGCCACTGGTCGGGTGGCAACACCAGATCAGGGGATTGATGTACCCCTTCAATGGCTTTTAATTGAGAAGCGTGAAGCCCAGTAGCCCCCGGGCCTTAATTTGGACACGGGTGGCCGACTTAAGGATCGATATCCAGAGTAAATTGACTTTAATCACAATTTATGTGTAATGATTCTATGTATCCAAGTACTTTACATCATTACAAATGCCTCTGTTCTACAAACTTTGTTAACCAGCCTTCGGCTTCTCCCTCCTCAACCATTGGTCGAGGAGTGTTTCCTACTCCTGGTCCGCCGAGGCGAACCGGACTCTTCGGATAACAAGGCAATCCGGCTATTTGGTTCTACAAACAAAGTGGAACAGAGCTTATGTTATATTACGTTTAAGCGTAAGAAACATCTTTCAAGAAAAATAGTTCCTTTATAAGTTCCTTTTCTCAGGCTATCATGTTGACCATGATCGTGAAAACCTCAACTCCGATCAATGTGGGAGAAAAATATTGAGGATTTAGTTTGGGGAAACTTCCCGAACTCTGTAGTCTTTAATGAACCTAAATTTTCACTTTCGTCGTTGCCGACCAATTGTATTCTTAAGATGCCTAGCTTTCGGCTTCACCCAGTCTGAGGTACTAACTCGGATGACCCGATAGTAACAATCACAGAGGTGCTCCCTTTACCCCCTAGCCGAACAATCGGGAACGTAGGGGGTAAGCACAGGAGCAAGGCAACCCAGCTTGGCCAAAATCTTAAGTCAAATTGATGCATATTTATGGCTTTATAATGATAATTATGGAAGGCAGCTTTTGTACATTGAATACAAACGCTAATGATATGTTGGGCTCTCCAGGAGTCCTGATGTAACCGCGCCGAGGTGCCTCAAGGAGCCCTCGGCACATGTTGTGATTGTCAGCCTTTAAGCTGTATTTGCAGCTTTATACTATATGTTATTTTGACTCCGTTGCGACTGTTTATAATCTGAAAGTGGCCCATCGTCGGCTTCCACCCCTTTGTAGATACTACGCAGGGTGTTTCCGCAATAACAAGACAACCCTTAGCCGACGTCTCGGTGCCCGGAGGCGGTTTGTGTTAGCGGAAACAAGGCAATCAGATATGCAGGCTTTATAACTTTCATTTAGTCATAGGAGCTTAAAGTTGGGAGGCCAGTTACTAGCCCCCGGTTAGTGTTCGGCGTCAGCCGAGATCAAGCCAGTAACACGTCGGCCAATTTTATGAAAGGCCCACTGCTTAACACGGGGTAATCTCTATCGATCTGTAGTTTAACACAGTCATCGGATCGCTGACCAGTTTACGCTTATTGTGATAGTCAGTTTTCGGCTTTCTCCACTGAGGCACTTGACCAGTTAAACCGGAAGTACAATCACAGTGGTTCTCCCTTTACCCTTAGCCGAACAATCGGGAACGTAAGGAGTAAGCACAGGAGCCGGGCAACCCAACTATTGACCGAAGACACAATTCGAAACTGATGCATATAAAGCAATATCCGAGAACGTTTTGCCGAGGACTCCTCGGAGTACCTTGGCTTTTGGTGGGTTCGGCTCTAGTCGCAACCCCCCATTAATATTGCCGGCGCGTTAAAGGCGTCCGGCGTCGTACTGCGAGAGTTATGCTGGAGAAACACAATATCCCCCGAGACTCAGGTTGGGTGCGGCCGACCAACCTGAGGATCGAATCTCCTCGGGAACTAGTCCAGATGTCATGTGCGTTTTGCCAACGCCAAGGTATAGGTCGGCAGGAAAGATGCCGAGCTGCGGGTCGAAAAAGATCTCCCAAGCTGAATTATTACGTAGGGCACCTCGGTCATGAGGATGTCCCGCCTCCTAAAAGAAAAACATACAAATAGCTTAAAAGTGTCATAAGCTCAAAAAGGCAAAAAACTTATGTAAAAACTTGACGTCCGAACTAAATCAAGTTTTTTTGGTGCCAATCCGAAAAGTGAGCTTAAAATTAGTTTGTCCTTCCGTCGTGCGTTAACATGACACATCCGATCTCAAGACTTCAAGCGGGCCAGCCTTCGGCTTCAACCTCCTATTCCCTAAGGCGGAGTGCTTCTCAGGCCAGCTTAGCGAACTCGAGTGGCTTTAGAGAGAAACCAGGCTATCCTGCTATTGACCACACACTCGTGTCGAGAAAGGAGTGATAGAAAAAGATTTTGCAACGACTTAGAAGAAAACACTTATTATAAAACGGCTCGTATAAATTGAAGAGCCCCCAGTTAACATGGGTAAAGGGAGTGTTTTTAACAAACTAAGTGTTTAACTAATAACTTGTCTTTTTAACACAAAAGTATAACGCTTGGATGAACCAAACAAAAATTAAAAATTGAAAAAAGTTAAGCATGAAAGCGACTTAGCTGGTTAATGTTCTCGGCATTGATGACGTAGTCCGGGCTTGCAACGGGTCGAGATCCCAGCCCCCAAGCCGGTCCTGGGGTGGCCGAGCGAAGAGCTCGGCTAATGAAGTGGCAGCACAAAACTGCCGATGTGCCGAGACGAAGCCCCGGGTCCAGCCGAGGAGACAGAGTAGGTCGGCAAGGCGACACCGGAGTAGGTCGATGAAGCGATGGCGAAGCCCCCGGTCCGGCCGAGGTGTCCGAGCGAAGAGCTCGGCTTGATGAAGTGGTAGTACAACACTGCCGATATGTTGAGGTGAAGCCCCCGATCCAGCCGAGATGACGAAACTGGTCGGCTGGCGATGCCAAAGTCCCCGATCCAGCCGAGATGACGAAGCTGGTCGGCTGGTGACGCTGAAGTCCCCGATCCAGCCGAGATGACGAAGTTGGTCAGCTGGTGACATCGAAGTCCCCGATCCAGCCGAGATGACGAAACTGATCGGCTGGTGACGCCGAAGTCGTCCGAATATGTTGATGAAGAGATGGTGAAGCCCCCGGTCCAGCCGAGTTGACGGAGCAGGTCGGTAACATGACGTTGCAGCCCCCATGCCAGCCGAGGTGTCGAAGCAGGTCGGCGTGGTGGACATCGGCTTGAAGAAGCAACGGCGCGGCCATGCCGACGCAGATCGTAACTTCTGACGCGGTCAAAGCTGGCTCGATGAAGTGACCGCGCGGAGACGCCGGCGCGCCCGACCCGTGCAATCCGTGGGGCGACGATGTTGGTGATGATTTAGCCGTGATACCGAACTCTTGGTCGGCTCGCTGGGGTGATGATCCTGATGAGGTTGACCTTGGCTCGACGAAGCGACGACGCAATCGATGCTATCGCAGGTCGGCAACCATGGAGCAACATGGTCGGGCCGATTTGACATCGGTACGACGGTGAAGATCGCCTCGGAAAAGACTCAAAATTTGTGGGCACGTGTTTGAGAACAACACAAAATACCCTAGAAAAGATTCCCTCAAAAAGGATGTCCAATGTCCCGTTCATGAAGAAAGATGAATTCGGGCCGGATTCGTTTTCGCGCAGGAAACAGATCCGAAAATTGATGCACTCCTCGGACTCGTCCCGGAGTTGGAACCGTTGGATCGAGCTGAAATTTTGAGGGATGGTAGATATAGGAATTCCGCAGCCGATCAACGGTTGGATCCTCCAAAGGATGTCCGAACTGGACGCCGGACTCCTCGCCCTAAATTCGTCCAGATTCACATCCAGATTTGACAGGGCTCCGGTATATCGTAGATCACCGGAGATTCCTCCATCGGAATACGACGAAATTTTACAGGGTTGTTCTAGACTCAATTCCGCACAATTCCACTGAAGCAATCGTCAAAGCGACGCTCGAGGAGACGGGGATGGCAAACACGAATTCGCTGTGCAGAAAAAACTGCATGATCGCGCGAGGGCAATGTTGACGTTGAGCCCCGAGCACCACGGATGATTCCCCCATGATCTTGATAGAGATCGGAGTTGAAGTTGATGAGGGCACCAGTCCGATCTTGATGATCCAACATGTAGCGTTGTCCTTGGTCCAGCCGAGGTTGCTAGTCGAGCCGGCAACAAAGATGCCGTCGTCGACGATGAGGTTCGGTCCCGACGTGTAGATCATGTCGGAGCCGATCTGAATTCCCATCGAACCACAACGATCACACAGCGGAACTCTCAATGAAAGCACCAGTGTTGGTGTAAAAACCGGCAGACCTCGGGGTAGGGGGTCCCGAGCTGTGGATCTCGGATCGATGGTAACAGAGACAATGGAGACGATGTTTACCCAGGTTCGGGCCCTCTTGATGGAGGTAAAACCCTACGTCCTGCTCTTGTTTATATTGATGGAGATGTATCGAGTACAAGCTTGATCTACCTCGAGATCGTAAGTTGTGGTATAAACCCTAGGGGTGATGATGAATATCATAATGATCTATCGACTAGCCTAGCCTCGGCTTATACAATGTACCGGAGGCCTAGGATAACAAGAGTCCTAGTCGGCTATGTCGGTGGAGAGGAGTCCTTGTCTTGATCACCAAGTCTTGTGGAACCTTCCTCGTATATGTCATGGGCTGCTCGAAGTGGCCCAATAGTGAACTGCCATGGGGGTCCTCGGCCCGAGTCACTGGTTGGGAGACGACGTGGTGAGTATCCCCTAGTCCAGGACACCGTCAGCCGCTTTGTTTCCTGCTGCATCTTCTTCAGGGTGCACCTGACGGTGAGTTTGTCGTACCGGGCAGACACGCACGACGACGCCTCCAGCTCCCTCCTCCTCACGCACATGATAAAGCTACCATGGGTTTGTTTTTCTATCGTGTCCCGGCTGCTCTCCTTGTGGAAGAGGGTGTGCTCTCCGGTCTCATCGAGGATTTCAAGGGTGATGTGGGTGCCGGTAGACGATTTGAGGCCGTGCAGCATGAAGTTGACGACGACCGAGACGACCAAGGTGTCCGCTAGGCCGTCCTCGTCGAAATTCATCGACCGCACGCGTATGTCCCACAAGAGGTCGCGGAAGACGAGATTGTCCAGAGTGAGCCAGTGAGGTGAACGCAGCAGCTTGGAGTACCCGGGGACTGGCACCACCAGCGTCACCGGCGCCGATCGGCTCGCGGTCACTAGTAGAAAACAGGGCTTTGGTTCTGGCCAGATCAGAGCAATAGTCCCGGTCATGTTACGAACCGGGACTAATGTGAGCATCAGTCCCGGTTCGAGCGGCTAGGACGCCGGCCGGGCCTCGGCAGGCATCAGTCCCGGTTCGACTGGGACCTTTAGTCCCGGTTGCAGACACCAACCAGGACTAAAGGGCCTCGCTCCCTTTAGTCCCGGTTGGTGGTTAGTCTTGAGTCCCGGTTCTAAACACCAACCGGGGCTAAAAAGATGCCTATATATATCCTCGCCCCTCCCCGCCCTCTCCTCTGTTTTTTGGCCGTAGAAGGTGGCAGGTGTGTGTGCTACTCTGTTCTCACTTCTTATGCACATGAGGTGTTCGATGAAATGCCCGAGCCACACTTAAGCTTTCTCCTCTGTTCTTCCTCCAAGCTCGACCTCCAAGCTCCATTTTCCCCAAGATTTGTCTAGATTTGGCGGTGCACCAACTATCCAAGTGTTCTAAAAGGTTAGCAACTTCATCCTTTCATCTCTCACTGCTAGTTTAGCTCATTTCATATGCTCTAGAAGTAGAGTGGTTTGTGGGTTTTAGTGGAGGAGTGTATGTGGGAGTTTATTTGATTTAGATGCATAATTTGAGCTCAAATTAACTTCTTAGTTTGCACATGTGTAGGGTGCCGTCCCGTCCCCGTCCCCGTCCTCACCGTCGTCGATCGCCCGCGCTGATCTCGTCGCCGGCACCACCGTGGTGAGCCTCTTGTTCTTATCTTTTTGTTAAAATAACAAATTCTTACTTGTATGATTTAGATAGCTACTTGTATAATTTTCTTACTTGTATTATTGTTTGTTATTATATAGTGCCATGGTTTTGGTATCCGCCCCCGTCGGCTCTCATCCGGTCTATGATTCGGATGTGGTATATTATCTTTTATAACTATTTGTTTCATTTAGTGTTTATGACAATTATGCCGACCAACTTGACATAGATGTTTTTATCTAGGAGGTATGTGAACCGGAAATTCCAACCGACCCTCTTGTCGAGAGGTTAAATTTAGTTGAAAAAGAAAACAATTATTTGAAAGAAAATTGAAAAGAATTGAAGAAGAGAAGATGAAATTGGAGTTGCATGTTGCCGATGTCGTCGATCTACACAAGATCCAGATGGATGCAATGCGCTTGAAGATTAGAAAGATTAGAAAATATGCCATTGATAAAGAGGCTTGGTATCATTATGCTGTTGGATCAATTGTTACCTTAGTTGCGATTTTGATCGCATTTGTTGTTGCATTTAAATGTTTTACATAGTTGTATGTTGTTTTATGAGAACTATGTATGAACTTTATGTATTTATTTTTGCAGTAATAACATTTGATCACTACTGTACTTTGGTTTTAATGTGGTGATGAACTTGTATTAATTTGGCCATTTCTCTATTCATGATGCTCTGTAATGGTTTTTTATATACTTAATTACATAATGCAGATGAACCGGCAATGGATGTACGGTGACCGACGCACTTCCGAGTACATTACGGGCCTGCATAATTTTATCGATGTGGCTGAGACAAACAAGCAGAATGGTTTTATGTACTGTCCATGTGTTGTCTGTGAGAATACGAAGGATTACTCTTCCTCGAAAACCCTTCACTTCCACTTGCTTGAGAAGGGTTTCACGCCCCACTATAATTGTTGGACCAAGCACGGAGAAAGAGGGGTTATGATGGAAGACAATGAAGAAGAAGAGGATGATGACAACTATCCTATGTTCCCTGAATACGGTGATACTGCAACGGGGGAAGCTGAATGTTGATGCACAGAGAGAATGCGAAAGTCAAAGGGAGAAGTTGAAGTTCGATCGCATGTTAGAGGATCACAAAAAACGGTTGTACCCAAATTGCGAAGATGGCAACACAAAGCTCGGTACCAGACTGGAATTGCTGCAATGGAAGGCAGAGAATGATTTATCCGACAAGGGATTTGGGAAGCTACTGAAAATAATGAAGAAGAAGCTTCCAAAGGATAACGAATTGCCTGACAGTACGTACGAAGCAAAGAAGGTTCTCTGCCATCTAGGATTAGAGATGCAGAAGATATATGCATGCCCTAATGACTGCATCCTCTATCGCGGTGAGGAGTACGAGAATTTGAATGCATGCCCGGTATGCGGTGCATTACGGTATAAGATCAGATGAGATGACCCTGGTGATGTTGAGGGCGTGCGCCCCAGGAAGAGGGTTCCTGCCAAGGTGATGTGGTATGCTCCTATAATACCACGGTTGAAACGTCTGTTCAGAAACAAAGAGCATGCCAAGTTGTTGCGATGGCACAAAGAAGACCGTAAGAAAGACGGGATGTTGAGAGTACCCGCTGATGGGTCGCAGTGGAGAAAAATCGAGAGAAAGTGGCCGGAGTTTGCAGGTGACGCAAGGAACTTATGGTTTGGTATAAGTGCAGATGGCATTAATCCTTTTGGGAGCAGAGCAGCAATCATAGCACCTGGCCTGTGACTCTACGTATCTATAACCTTCCTCCTTGGTTGTGCATGAAGCGAAAGTTCATTATGATGCCAGTGCTCATCCAAGGCCCTAAGCAACCTGGCAACGACATTGATGTGTACCTAAGGCCATTAGTTGAAGAACTTTTACAGCTGTGGAATATAAAAGGTGTACGTGTGTGGGATGAGCACAAACCGGAGGAATTTGACCTACGAGCGTTGCTGTTTGTAACCATCAATGATTGGCCTGCTCTTAGTAACCTTTCAGGACAGTCAAACAAGGGATACAACGCATGCACGCACTGTTTAGATGAGACTGAAAGTATATATTTGGACAAATGTAAGAAGAATGTGTACCTGGGACATCGTCGATTTCTTCCGACCAAGCATGCCTTAAGAAAGAAAGGCAAGCATTTCAAAGGTGAGGCAGATCACCGGAAGAAGCCTGTCCCCCGTACTGGTGATGATATATTTGATATGGTCAAGGATTTAAAAGCAATCTTTGGAAAGGGTCCTGGCGGACAATCTGTTCCGAATGACGCTGACGGACACGCACCCATGTGGAAGAAGAAATCTATATTTTGGGACCTACCCTATTGGAAAGTCCTAGAGGTCCGCTCTGCAATCGATGTGATGCACGTGACGAAGAATCTTTGCGTGAACCTGCTAGGCTTCTTGGGCGTGTATGGGAAGACAAAAGATACACCGGAGGCACGGGAGGACCAGCAACGTATGAACGAAAAAGACGGCATGCATCCAAAGCAGTATCAAGGTCCTGCCAGCTACGCTCTTACCAAAGCAGAGAAGGAAATCTTTTTTGAATGCCTGCTCAGTATCAAGGTCCCATCTGGCTTCTCGTCGAATATAAAGGGAATAATAAATATGGCAGAGAAAAAATTCCAGAACCTAAAGTCTCATGACTGCCACGTGATTATGACGCAATTGCTTCCTGTTGCATTGAGGGGGCTTCTACCAGAAAATGTTCGATTAGCCAATGTGAAGCTATGTGCATTCCTCAATGCAATTTCTCAGAAGGTAATCGATCCAGAAATCCTACCAAGGTTACAGAATGATTTGGTCCAATGTCTTGTCAGTTTCGAGTTGGTGTTCCCACCATCCTTCTTCAATATTATGACGCACATCCTAGTTCACCTAGTCGACGAGATTGCAATTCTGGGTCATGTATTTCTACATAATATGTTCCCCTTTGAGAGGTTCATGGGAGTCTTAAAGAAATATGTTCATAACCGTGCTAGGCCAGAAGGAAGCATCTCCAAGGGCCACGAAACAGAGGAGGTCATTGAGTTTTGTGTTGACTTTATTCCTGACCTTAAGCCGATTGGTGTTCCTAAATCGCGGCATGAGGGGAGACTGGGTGGAAAAGACACGCTAGGACCGTAAGCAATAATATGTAGGGACGGGCATTCTTGGGCGCAAGCACACTACACAGTTCTACAAAATTCTACCTTGGTGGCCCCGTATATCAATGAACACAAGAATATTTTACGCTCCAAACACCCGGAGCAGTCTGACGACTGGATTACACGTGAACACATGGGGACTTTTGGCGGTTGGTTGCAAACACATCTCATGGGTAACACCACTGTTGAAGATGAGCTGTACTTGTTGGCCAGGACATCATCTTCGACTGTATTGACTTTCCAAGGGTACGAGATAAATGGGAATACATTTTACACGATCGCCCAAGATAAAAAGAGCACCAACCAAAACAGTGGTGTCCGCTTTGATGCAGCAAACACCAATAGGGCAAAGGACACATATTATGGTTACATAGAGGACATATGGGAACTTGACTATGGACGTGATTTTAAGGTTCCTTTGTTTCGGTGCAAATGGGTCAATCTGTCAGGAGGCGGGGTACAGGTAGACCCGTAGTACGGAATGACAACAGTGGATCTCAACAATCTTGGGTACACAGACGAACCATTCGTCCTAGCCAATGATGTGGCGCAGGTTTTCTATGTGAAGGACATGTCTACCAAACCGAGAAAAAGAAAAGATAAGGAAGCGAATACATCATACGATGAGCCAAAGCGCCACATAGTTCTTTCAGGGAAAAGAAACATCGTGGGAGTGGAGGACAAGACAGACATGTCAGAAGATTATGAAAAGTTTCATGAAATTTCTCCCTTCAGAGTGAAGAGTGACCCAAGCATCCTGTTAAATGATGAAGATTATCCATGGTTACGGCGCAATAAGCAAGGGACACACGCGAAGAAATAGTTTTATACCCCAAGATCCCACTCTGGGATGTGACCGGCTTCACCGCCATCACTTTCTCTCTAGTGTGAGTTTCCGGACTTATAGCTGGAAAGTGCCACTTCGGACAAACCGGAGGGAATCTTTGTAAGAGCTAGCTAGGGCATTTTGGCATTTGAAACATGATTTGAGAATAATTATTTATTAGGTTATGAAATTTCAATTATTCATATCCTTTTAGTATTTTAATTATACAGAGGAGTTAATCAATGCAAATATTTAGACCATTTTAGCAGGTGTACCAAGTTTGAGCTCAATAGCAAAAAGAATCAACTAAAAAGCTTTTATAAAACTCTAGTTATGATCAAAATAATATTAACTTAAAACCATATAAAATTTATGCAACTAAAATTTTCATAAAGTATTTTTTGTTAAAAACTTTAATAGCAAAAAGAATTAAATGAAAACTAGGCATGTATGCTACTATTTTTGAATCTGTTTAAAAGAAAACTAAAACTAAAATATCCTAAAAAGGTCTAAAACCAAAAACAGAATGCAAATACAGTTTCAGATGCATATGTAATTGTGTGCTCCATCATTACTTGACTTGCGTTATTTTTTCAGAGTCTCTTGTGGTCTATTGATGATCAAATGCGTTGAACACTGGGACGGAGATGAGTGGACATATGACTTTGACCAGAACGAGATTAATTCTTTAAGGGGACGCATTCTCGCTGAAATACTATTTTCAGAGTGCAACACGATGGAAACGGTGAAGGAAAAGATTCTTAAAATCATGCCGAAGGAATGAATGGGAGGATGTGGTGTTGGATATTATGTTCTTTCTTTATTGTAATGCCACATGATTTTTCATTTTTGGCAACTAAATAAAAGTGTCGTGGTCGGTACTTTGTACCATTTTGATATTGTAATGGCAGATGATTTTTCATTATTGGCAACTAAATAAAAGTGCCGTGCTCGGTACTTCGTATAATTTTGATTTTGTAATGGCACTCTTTCGGAATTATTATTTATATTCTTATGGCATATTTTTATGATGTTATGTGAATGAGGCTGTTTTCTGAATGAGGTTATTTTAGTTCACAGATATTCTATATTGTTTATTTTACTTCACTGATTTTTAATACTGATTATTTGAACGAGTTTTCATTAAGTACTAAAAAAAGTAAAAAAAAAAAGAAGCCCGACCGCAGCTGCTGGACCGCCGTTCAACCAGCGAATAAACCGTCCAAATCAAACCCGCAGGCGACTCGGGCGGTGAATCAGGCACACGAACGGCCCAGCGGCTGGGTCAACCACAGGGCAAGCGGCGGCATTGTGTTTCGAGGAGTTCGGAACGGCTGCACGACGCGGCTATTTAAGCCGGTCGGCGCGCCCGTCGCTCGGTGAGGTGGGACTAAACTTGCGACGCGCTGGCGGGGGGTGGTGCCGAACGAGAATTAGTCTCGGTTGGTGCCACCAACCGGGACTAAAGGCCTCCCTGTAGTCCCGGTCCGTGCCACCAACCGGGACTAAAGGCCTGGGTTTCGCGCCCTTTGGGCTGCTGAAATTTAGCTTTAGTCCCGGTTGGTGGCTCCAACCGGGACTAAAGGTAGGCCTTTAGTCCCGGTTGGAGCCACCAACCGGGACTAAATCTCGGGCTATATAAACCGCAGCGAAATTTTTCGTCCCCCAAACTTCTCCATCGCCTCTCCTCGCCTCGACGCGCTGCCCCGACGCCGTCGCCGACGCCCTGCCCCGACGCCGTCGCCGACGCCTCCTCGCTGTGAGCGCCGCCCCGATGCCCTCCTCCTCCTATTCCCCCCCTGCTGGGCGTCGACCCCGACGCTGACGCCGACCCCGACGCCGCCCGCGCCGCTCTGCTGGCCGACGCCGGCGTTTTTTTTAATTAGAGATATTTTTTTTCATTGAGATGAGATGAGATGGATGAGATGAGATGGAGATGGATGAGATGAGATGGAGATGGCTGATTTTTTTGTTTGTTTTGTGTAGTTTTACTAGGTTTTTAGATACATATACTCAATGTGATAGATAGATGTCCAATGCCTCATATCGCGAACATAGTTATATTCGATAATTGATCTTCACATAAATGAAGCATAAAAGTTTAGCAAACAGTTTAGCAATCACTTAGAAATTTTCATGTTGTAGGAGTACATGTAAAAAATTTCAGAGTTGTTCATTGACTTAGAAATTTTCATGTTGTTCATTGACTTAGACATGAGGGGGGGGGGGGGTCGTTAAAACATAACCCCGATAACTTCGGTATAACTTCGACATGAGGGGGGGGTCGTTAAAACATAACCCCGATAACTTCGGTATAACTTTGACATGAGGGGGGAGGAGTCCTCGACGATCGCCGGAGGAGGCCCCGACGATCGCCGGAGGAGTCGTCCCCGACGATCGACATGAATAAACTTTGTACATGTGTTTGGTGCATTTTAATGTCTATTTGCTGCTGGTATTTAATGAATAAACTTTGTTTTACATTTGCTGAAAAACTGCTAAGTCTGAAACTGACTGTTATAAAACTTGTCAACTTTGCATGATGTTTGCCACTAATCCATTGCTCATATGCATATGATTCCTTCTTGTGATTTGGTCTATGTAATGTGTACTTTGATGCCATGCCCTTGGTTGCCATGTAAAGTTGCTTTAGCATGACTCAATCTTGCTCTCAAGTTGTCATCATAATGTTACTGTTTTGCATTCCCAGATTTCATTAAGTCTGAAAAACAACTTATCTCTCATGGTTGTATATTGCCATGTTGTAATATTTGCAGAAACTATGGAACACGACAGAGACTTAGAACAAGAAGAGATGTTGGGGGATATAATCCGCGACGGAGGTGATGATATCACCTCACAGTTTCTCAACGACTCTGATGGTGAGGGAAGAGAGGATGACGGCTCCAGTGATCGAATGGAGGGAGAAGATGACGGCTCCGGCGGTGTTGGAGCCTTAACTGTTGCAAATCCGGCGAGGTATATTAATTAAGCCTGCTGACTAGATGCATTAATTGATTTGTATGTATATATATTAACGCTTCTTTCTTCTTTTAGCCCTCCGGATCGAGCCGACCTTCTGTAAAGAGACGAGGCCCGAAGAAAAGGTTGGGCGAGAATGAAAGGTTCACGATCGAAGAAATCGCTGCAGATGGCAAACCGACTGCTCCCAAGCGGACCGCAGGCCGATTTATAAGTCAATGCGGAGTTGTTTTTAGGGACAGCATCCCGATCAGCATTCAAGAATGGAATAAGCCAAAGGCGGACGATGGAGTTTCTTATGTCGACGATAGATCCAAAGATGAGCTTTGGAATACGCTCATGACAAATTTCAACCTACCGCCAGAGGTGGATCCAAATAGCAATGTTGTAGAGCGAAAAGTCAAGGCGTGGGCTCTTAAGAAGATGGCCGAACAATTCAAAAACTGGAAGAAAAGATTGCACGAAAAGTTTGTCCTGAAAGAGAAGACTCCAACATTCACCGGTCAATATGAGAAGATGAAAGATCACTGGCCCTCATTTGTGGCGTACAAGACATCGGAGAAAGGTAAGAAAAGGTCACTGATAAATAAGCAAAATGATGCAAAGAAGGAATATCACCATGTTACGGGGTCAGGTGGCTACAAGGTTGCCCGGCCTACGTGGGACAAAGCTGAGAACGACCTGCTTAATAAAGGGATCCATCCAAAGACATTGAACTGGCCCGAACGGGCAAAGACTTGGTTCTTCGGGCATGGGCAAACTTTGCACCCAGAAACAGGGAAGTGTGTTTATACGAAAGCTCAACTTGCAATACCCGTCAAAAACATCCAGGATGCAATCCAGGCCGTGCAGGAAGGGAAGTTCCATCCCGACAGAGAGAAGGACGAGCTGTCATGCGCCCTCGGGAATCCTGAACACCCTGGACGAACACGAGGCACATCAGGCTCCGTTCCGTGGAAGGTTGGGTTTCCCGACAGCAGAGACACTTATAGAAGCCGAGGGAGAAAGAAGAAAGAGGATGCAGACCGGCTGCAAAAGGTAGAAGAAAGATTAGCGTTGCAGGAGAAGCAAATAGAGACACTTAACAGCCAGCGAGCTACCGGCCCATCATCTCAGCGGCACGAAGATCCTTCATTCGATACTTCCCACGGAGCTACCCCACCATCTCAGCAGAAAAGCAGCGTGGCTTCCTCTTTGCTCGTTCGGCCGCCCATAGATGATATCACGGCTCCTGATCGCTACCCCGTGGATGATATCACGGAGAGGGAACATTGTGATCTACATGCGAAATGCATGAACATAACCTTGAAGGTGGCGGTCGGCTATGCCTTACCTTGTGTACCTGATGGAACTTACCATTGCTCTCCGATTCCAGATGGCTATGCTGTTGTCGGGGTGGATGAAGTTACCAACGGATTTGAGCAGCTGGAGCTTGAGTACCCTACAGGTGAAGGGGAGACTCATCTGGGAGATGCCATAAGGACTACCATTCTATGGAGAACGGAACACATCGTGCTTTCATACTGGACGCCGCGTCAGCAGACTCAGCCGGAGGAGGCCCCTTAGCAGACTCCTCACAGTCCAGCTCTATCTCCGCTGCCTCAGCCGTCTCCGCTGCCTCAGCCATCTCCGCCGCGTCAGCACACTCCGTTGCCTCAGCTGTCTCCGCCGCGTCAGTGGACTCCGCCGGAGGAGGCCCCTCAGCAGAATCCGCCGCGCCTGCTGACTCCGCCTCCTCCGCCGCTTCAACACCGGCGAAAGAGATCCGCCGCCACTCCGGCGGCTAGTAGTACAACAGCGAAGAAATCCAGAGCAGGTAGCGTCAAGAAGGCTCCTGCCAAGTTACCATACGACATGACTGAGGAGGAAACCAAGGAGATCGTGGCTGCCGACGTGAAACGCCAGCTTGCACCGACCCGTCCAGATCCAACGGAGAAAATAGATCCGGTAAAAGCGAGGCGCTTGCTGGAAAACCTTACAAAACCACCGCCGCCTCCGCTGCTATCAAACTATGACCGCTCTATTGTAAAGTCATATAGAGATCCACAGCAGCGGTCGGGAAGTAGCAGTAGTGCAAGGGGGAAAACAATTCCCCAGCTCGGCGAACAGAAAAACCAATCGTGCCCCCCGCTCAAGGTGTTTACCGATATCGCTAATGATCCGGAGGTAGCGGCCGCTGATCCTGATTTCACTCTTGGTGATTACTTAGGCGATGAGGTACAGTTCGAAATGGTTGAGTTAGCCTTTAAATTCGAGCACGGAAAGCCTCTCGTCATACCTGAGGAGCTCCCGCATCTACCAACGATAATGCGAAGATTGCATGACTGGTACTTGGAAGCCTCAAAGCAAGGGAGCAACTATATCATTGTGGGAATTAAAGATGAGCATGACTTCAATGGAGACGAGAAGATTTTCATTGAATTTGAAGAATTATTTCAGTTATACAATCAAGACGCCATAGACAAATCTATCGTCAGTTGCTATTGTTTGTAAGTATCATTTCTGTAATTAAGTCTCTAGCTCAGCTCGTTCATTGCATGTATAATTATCCTCACTATATATATTATGCAGAAAGAAGATCCTCGAATGCAAAAGAGGACAAATCTATGACATTGGGTTCATTAACCCAAATACTATTCATGAAGCTACGGTAAAATGGAACGCCAAGGATACAGAGAAGATCTTGCTACGGGCGTTAATTAAACAACAAACCAAAAGAGAAATACTATTTCCTTACAACTTCCAGTGAGTGTTATACTGTCTTGTACACATCATTCTGTTTCGCTTACTCGATGTTAAGTGTAATTGATGAGCTATGCGTGCGCAGGTCCCACTTTATTCTGCTAGTCATTCAGTTTGACGCAGGAAAAATACTTGAAATGGACTCGTTACGTAAAGACCCTGAGATGTGGGCGGACCTGAAAAAAATTCGCCAGAGGTAATTTCAATCATTATCGCACTATATCGGCAACTATCGTTCATTTTCTGATATCAAGTAATTAATAACTCATTTATTCATTTTCTTTGTCGGGCAGGGTTTGAAAAGAGTTCACCAAGCAGGTTAGGGGTGAATGGAGAGAGGAACTGCGATTTGAACAACTCAGTGTAAGTAGTACTAGCTAGGTCCGCGCATCTCTTTGATTCTAGTTTCAATACCACTATCATGCTTGATTATTATTTTGATTGAACTCTATTCTCGTAAAGTGCTCGAGGCAGGGATCCAGAAATAACTTATGTGGATACTACGTTTGCGAGTTCATTCGCCAGACGACCTCTGAGACGGGCAGATTTTTGGAAAAACTTGAAGTACGTAAACAATATTCACAAAATTATTTTATTACCATCAATTGTGTTGAGTTTCACTCATATATATATATATATATATATATATATATATATATATATATATATATATATATATATATATATATATATATATTGACCCCTTCTTTAAATTAGATCGAACGGAAGCGGGACCAACTCCTACCAAAGGCTCGCATACGAGCAATTCAAGAGGAATTGGCGGGATTCTTCCTTCAAGAAATCATAGCTAAAACCGGACAATACTATCGAGAATTGGAAGTGAATGTTGGTAATTAGATATTAGGGATCGTAAGAGATGTTACATTGTATATATGCATGAACATGTACTATACGTAGTAGCGTCGAATAGATATACGAAAACTTGTTGTTCGACCAAGCACGGAGAAAAAGAGGCCACTTCTCTCTATATTCATGACGATTTGTGTAATGGTTCCTTCATTGCTATATGTAGTAGCTAGCGTCGAATTGAATGGAAAACGTAAAATAAAAACGAAAACCCTAAATGTAAAAGAATTGAATGGTAAACACAAAAAGAAAAGGGGGAAACACAATATGAAACCCCTAAACCCTCCAAAACCCTAAACCCCTCATTTCAAAAAAAAAAAAACCCAGCGCTTGACAGGTGCTGACGCGTGGCTGCCTTTTAGTTCCGGTCGGTGTTACTAACCGGGACTAAAGGTCCTCCTGCCTGGACGCCCCACAACGGCCACGTGGAGCTCATTTAGTCCCGGTTCGTAACACAACCGGAACTAAAAGTGGACGCCTTTAGTCCTGATTGCTTAGTCCCGGTTGCAGAACCGGGACTAAAGGCCCTTAGAAACCGAGACTAATGCCCTGTTTTCTACTAGTGGGTAGAACTCATTGACCACGTACCAAGATATCAGGCAATCAAGTAGTATACCCGCGCACGCGTATATATATGTAGGACGGCCGGGGAGGGAGTCTTGGTCGTCTCCGCAGTGGAGTCATCTCTGTCTTCCACGATACAAAACCGGCAAGTTGTTGGAAGACGTAACCGGAGTCGGATTCGGATTACGTCCTTGTGTGCACCCTGCGTCATGTTAGCCACGCTGCGCTGTATCTATAGATTAGTGCTCCCTCCGTTTCTAAATATAAGTCTTTCTGGAGATTCTAATATGAACGGAGCAAAACAACCGGATGATTTCTACGGGAAATCATCCGCGTCGCCTGAAAGCCACGCGTCACGGTGGACCACGCACGACGCACCCGCTCTTTCCTCCCGAGCCACTCGTTCCTTATCTTTTTCTCTTTGACTGCCGTCGTCTCCTACCTCTCTCCTTCTCTCACCTCACCTCTCCGCTCAGCTCCCCCGACCACCGCGACGCAAGGCTGCGCCCAGTTCCTCCTACCTCTCTCCTTCTCTCACCTCTTCGCGCCAGCTGCTCCGACCACCGGCGTCACGCCTGCTGCATCAAGCCCCTCGTTGGCAGCGCACCATGCTGCAGACACTCGCGTTTGCAGCCGTATGGAGGAACTCTTCAATCCCTTCGCAGCAGTAGCAGTTGACAACTCGACGTCGCGCAGCTCGCCACCGGCCTTGCAGCATCGGCGTTTTCGCTCGTCGCCGCGCGCTGCGTGCAGGCGCTGCAATGGAGCTCCGCCGCGGCTGCAATGGAGCACGCCCGGGGCTGCAATGGAGCTTCGCCGGGCTGCAATGGAGAACGCCCGGGGCTGCAATGTAGCGTCGCTGGAGTCGTTGGAGCTTCGTCAGGCTGCAATGGAGCTTCGCCGGGCTGCAATGGAGCATGTTGGAATTAATCTTGACATGTGTGCACATGCATGTGTGCGTGTCATGTTAGTGGTCTAGAGGTTGGCCGGCTCTTAGTGAGTTAGCTGTGCATGCTAGATGAGTGGTGTACGTGCGCATGGCACGCTGGCCAGGTTGTGTGGCCGTTTAGGTGAGCTGCACAAGCGGCGGACGTGGTGCATGACTGCATGTAGTTAGGAGTTAGTTGGGTTAATGGCCGATGTGGTGGCTTGGTAAGTGCGTGAGTGCATGGCATAAGTGCCTGGGTCATTTGTATATATATGTTGCATTGAAGTAATGAAAAGAGGAGCCGAGAGGGCTGAAGAAAACATGTAGCCATGGTGGTAACCAAGGAAGTGCCTTTGGCAAAGCCTTGGTGCGTGCGTGCGTGTGTGTTTTTCTGAGTTCCTCCATGGTGTGTGTTCTTGAGAGAAGAGAGAGTTGTGAGAGAGAGTTCCAAGGTAGAAGAAGAAGCGGCGCTGCGAGGAGGCGGCGCCAACAGAGCACACCCGGGGCTGCAATGGAGCGGCGCCGGAGTCGTTGGAGCTTCGTCGGGCTGCAATGGAGCTTTGCCGGGCTGCGATGGAGCACGCCCGGGGCTGCAATGGAGCGGCGCCGGAGTCGTTGGAGCTTTGTCGGGCTGCAATGGAGCACGCCCGGGGCTGCAATGGAGCGGCGCCGGAGTCGTTGGAGCTTCGTTGGGCTGCAATGAAGCTTTGCCGGGCTGCGATGGAGCAGCCCGGGGCTGCAATGGAGCGGCGCCGGAGTCGTTGGAGCTTCGCCGGGCTGCAATGGAGCACGCCCGGGGCTGCAATGGAGCGGCGCCGGAGTCGTTGGAGCTTCGTCGGACTGCATTGGAGCTTCACGGGGGTCGCCAACGATGCTGCATCGGAGTTTTTTTTTCGCGCCGCGGTGGAGCACCGCCGTCCGAGGCTTGCCGTCGGTCTGCAACTGAACACCTGCTTCAAGGAAGCATGGCCGTTCGCGGCACCTGCTGCAACGCAGCATCGCCGGAGGGGCATGGCAGCGGCATCTGCTTGTGGATCGGGGGTAGGCGCATGAGCTGAACAGGGGGTGCCATGGCGCTGCGAGCCCGGGCTGCTGCTTTCTCCCCGATGCGAAGTGGGCGCGTTGTCTGGAATTGGGGAGAGATGTGCGAACCGCTCGATCAAGGGTGATCTGACGGCTGGCGAGCCGACTGATTTTGGGGCAAAATCAGTCGGTTGGTGGGTAGCAGCCGTCATTATTCATTCAGGCATTTGGAGGACACGTAAGTTGGTTGGCCATGCAAAGATGATCTTCGTCTAGCTAGGTCGTCAGTAGCAAGCGTGCCAGCTCCGTTTTAATCATCACAGCGCCCTGTATCCTCACCACCTCCGCATACACTTTTCTCTCGTGCCATTGGTACCCAAAATATCAAGAGCAAAGCTGAAAGAACTTCGCCTGAGAGCGGATCCGGTCGGTTGGACGAACTGGGTGCGCCTCGATAGATCCCACCATATATGGCTATACGAGATTGGTGCGGTGGTCTGTGGCTAGAACCCTAACCCAAGGGGGCGAGGGGAAGGAACTACCCAGAGTTGACCGAAGTAGTCCTCATTGGGCTCAGCCAAAATAACTGTTTTGACACTTGTTGACAGGATTAGCACGATTTGACCTGTCCCAGAATTTTTAGCACGTGTTAAACACCCAGCATCACGGCGTTTCTGCCCCACCTAGACACGTCAAAGTGAGTGGCATTTCTGCTCTGGCCTACGACGTGGGTGAGTCGTCATTGACCACCTACGTGGCACGGCCGAAACGCTGAAGTTAGACGCGTAACTAGAAACGCCACGGGCCCTCTGGCGTTTCTGCCTGAATTGGTAAGTGGATGCGGAGCTACGGGTGGGGCACGAGGTCTTCTTCCTCCCAGCCGCCACGACGAACAGAGGGTCGCCCATCTCTCCTCCTCCATCAAATCCCTCCCAAATCAAAGCGCTTGTCTGCCAAAACTAGTGGATGTGAGCCTCCTTAAGTTGCTTGAGGTATTCCTACCCTATTTCTCCAATTTTCTCCAACTGAAACATGCTATTTTTGGTGCATTTTTGTGTAGTTGATTCAACCCTAAAATTTGTTTCTCTTAATACTTATACTTCGGTACAACCCTCATAAACACATCAACGGAGTGAATCTCTCCATACCCCATCATAATAAATGACATGATGGTCTTTTTTCTCTTTCTTTTTAATCTTCAAAAAATGTGCGTCGCGGGAGATTCGAACTCGAACCCTCAAAAAATGTGCTTTCTTTTTCGCTTTTTATGTGGCAAATGTAACTTTGTGAACTTTCAGGCCGGGTTTTTTCGTGTTTTATTAAACCGGGTTTTTGTCCTGTTTTATTCTGGGTTTTTTTCGTTTTATCCAGAACAGTATATTGTGTGAACAATAACCCATTGGAAAAATATGTTCCTGACCGATTAATGTCCATTTTTACAAACCCCAAAAAAAATCTGAGACTCCTCCTCCCTCGACCCAGAACAGTAAAATCAGTGAAACGGACCAACACCCGAATAAACTGAACAGTAACTTCCGGTGAACAATGTTCCCGGAGAAAAAATATATACACAATGTTAAAAATATTGGGATCTTTTTACATATCATTTTTCTCCACGGGCATACCGATGCACAGCTGTCTCAATCGTTTCCCGATACTTTCCAGTGATATTGACACCGACGCACTAAACAATAATTCAGAACAGTATACCTGCGAACAGTAACCCATTGGAAAAATAAGTTCCCAACCTATTGATGTCCATTTTTATATCACGCCATCGGTAAACGGTGCACCAACAATTGCCCGAAACAGTATCCGAATGAACCCAGAACTGCTAAACGAAACAATTGCCCAAATAAATCGAAACAACAAACCGAAAACATTAACCCACCCGAACCATAAACCGAAAATATTACCGAATTGTAACCCAGAGCAATACGCCCGGATAAACTGGAACAACAAAAACAGTAAGTCAACACTATGCATTCACGTGAACAGTAATCCAAATAAACTAAAAAAAACTGAGACTCCTCCCTCTACCCGGAACAATAAAACCAGTGAAACGGACAACACCCAAATAAACCAAAAACATTAGTCCACCCAAACTTTAAACTCAAATAGTACCTAAATTGTAACCCAGAACAATACACCCGAATAAACCGGAACAACAAAAATAATAAACCAGCACATGTTGTTTTCCTACTTATTTCAGCAAAATACAGACGGAATCGGTCACGGGCGCGGCGTGCGCCACGCTTCTTCGGCACTAGTAAACCTACATGGATTAACACACTAGCAACAAACGGACGTCATTCAAACATAATCAAGCATAATTCACATAGTAGCATTCATCGGACAACCAAAAGACCAAAGTTTTCATCGCCGGATAGTACTTAAACATAAAATAAAAAAGTAGATAAAATGCAGATGGAAAAGGGAGGAGGAAATCACCATTTCCTCGCCAGCCCCTTCCCCTTCCGGTCACCAGTGCGGTTGTACCCCTCCATGTAGGCGTCGGCGTCCGGGGGGGGGGGGGGGGGCATTGGCGGCCGGAGGGGCGTTGTCGCCACAACTGGAGCCGTCGATGACGTCCGAGTCTTCGTCGAAGGAGGTTTGGCTGGTCAGCCTCCGAACCAGGTAGTCCTGCTCCTTGGCATGCCGGTCCGACTTCGCCTTGGCCGCCGCCTCCGCCGTTACCTCGTGCTCCGACTGTTGGATGGCGAGCCGGGGCGCTTTGGCCTTTTCGCGGCGGAGACGCCGCGATCCTCTCGTCGTGAGGGAGCATAGGAGGACCGACACGAGGAGCGCGTCCTCGGGATCCACCGGTGCGCGCGCGCTTGCCCGGCGAGCGCCCCCTCCCTGACGCCACCCTTTCCCTTATCCACTGCTGCTCATGGTGGTGCTGCCCTTGCCTCAGACTCGGGCGTCCTCGTTCGCGCCGGCGCGGGCAGAAGGCCCCAGCGGTGCCCAAGTACGCCATCCAGAGCAGATTGGGCATCGCTGGGTCCTTGTGCCCGCGCCGGCACTCCTACAGCGCCCGACTATGGGCTAACACAGTTATCGCATTACATTAAGTTTTTCTTTGAATTATTGCTTCAATTTTCATTTTGACTTTTTAATTGCTTTTTACATTTTTATTTTAATCTTTCCTCTTTTACATAAATATATATTATTTTAGAGATCAAAACTCATGAATTTGAAAAATGGGCATTCATTGAAATGCAAATTTTAAAACAGATTAATGAATTTAACATATTTAAAAATATTATTCAGTAATTTTAAAAATGTTCAGTAATTTCTAAAATATTCGCTAATTTCAGAAAAAATTCACGAATTTGAAAATAAGTTCCACAATATATTAGTTTTTTGAAAAGTTGAATTAAATGGAATTTTAAAAATATTCATGTATTTTAAATGAATTTGGGTAAAACCTTTAAAAATGTTCACATATTTTATTTTTTTATGAATTTGGAAAAATATTCATGGACTTAAAATGATTGTGAATTTTAAAAATATTCATGAATTCATAAAAATATTTGTGAATTTGAAAACTATTTATGAATTTGAAAATTCTATATGATCAATATAAAAAGCCCCAAAGGGAGTAAGGAACGGATCCAACTAATCTCAGCCATCAAACCAGATCAATTCAATGGCCTAGATTGATCGAATTTTGAGCGCCCAACGTGTTGAGCACCCGACATGTTTAGCACTCAATTAATATCATATACCTAATATAAATGTCAATTCTAACCACATAATTAACACACAATTAATGCGTACCTAATGTCAATGGGCATTTAATATCCTATCTAATACCAAGGTGCACTTAATATCCTACCTAAGAGCATCTCCAACAGCTCCATATTCGTAAAATAACCCTCATTTTGGGGAACTAACCTCTCCAAAAGTTCTCATAAAAGCGGAAATTTATTATGGGACCCACTAAATTCTGCAAAACTTCTCCATCTACGAGAAGATGGCCTTCAAGTAAACTTGGGCGGGAGCCAATAATGCTAAACTTTCAGGACACTCGCCTCGTCCTATTGCCCCGCTGCCGCGCACCCCGCGGCCTCTCGCCAAAACACCATCGCCCCGCCCTCCTCCTCTCCCCCCCCCCCCGGCCAGAGGAACCTTCAGCACCGCCGGCCGCGTCCCCGTGCCACCCCGCTTCCCTGTACCACCCCGCCTCCCCTCTCCACGTTGCTCCGCACCGGCCATCGTAGGTCCGCCGTGTCACCACGCAGCTGTGCCGCCCCACTGCCCGCCGTCTAGCTAACGTCACCTCTCCTGTCGAGTGCAAGAAGGAAGACGACGATGACCCGTTTGAGCCTGGCATGTGGGCCCAGCCCGTCAGCCTCTCTCTCTCTTCTCTCTCTCTTTCCGGTGGCTCCTTATATATTTTACGTGAAGATTTTTACGAGCACAGAGAAAAGACATCACTTGTCAACTTCCCCAAAATTTTACAGACCCCGTAAAAGTTATTTTACAGGAAGTTTTTTACAGGAACTATTGGAGATGCTCTAAGGCCAACATGTATTGCGCGTACTCGATCATTATTTTACAAAATGATCATGGGTTTCTTTTTAAAGGGAAAATGGAATAGAAGGAAAATAAAAAATGAACTGAAAAAAATGAAAGGAAAAAGGGAAAATAAAAATACATGAAAATAAAAAACCGAAGCAAGATCAGTAAAACCGGCAAAGAAAACAGAGAAAAGAGAAAGAAAAGCCCAAAACCTTCCCAAAACGGGTTCAAGGTTCCCAAAACAGGGACAAAAATGGTGTCGCCCCGTTTCTTAATCGGCTGGCCCACCTAGAAACTACTATAGGCGCCCACTACCGTATTGCTCAGAATGACAAACATGTAGCATCATTCTCAAAAAAAAAAAAAAGACAAACATGTAGCATTTACGATGATAACCAGTGTGCATGCGCCGACCTTTCCAATCACGTGGCCCTCAACCCACGCATGCATGCAACCTCGTGGGATGACTATTGTGGTTCTCCCAAGAGGGAGAATGGCCGCCGCTACCATGGCTGCGCAACTACAAGATGTCGCGTGTGCGGGAGACGCCAAGCAAGCGATGTGCGGTTGAACCTGCACCAGTGGGTCGTTGTTGCCACAGGTGCACGTCGTGCATGTCATGCCGCTCCTGAGGCTCCAAATGCCTGGCTCACATCACACTTCCGTGATGACTGCATCGTGCATCCATGAGTGTTCCTTGTTGACGTCGCATGGCGCACAAACGATGAATTCGAATTAGACTTCCCTTTGTTGTAATTTTGTCTATGTTAGAGGATCTCGTTCAAATTAGCAAGTGTGTCAGCTCCATTTAATCTTTACTTCGGCTCCACTCTCCATGTTTGTCGCGCTTCCCCACCACATGTCTTCTATAGACCGATGAGTTGTGCCCTCTTGACTTCAATAATGGTGCAACCTAACATCAAGGTGGTTTGCTCGAATGTGTGGGTGACCTCCTAGGAAGACAATAGACCAAAAAATACCCATAGTACCAGGCACCGCTGCGATGCCCTTTGTGACATCATTCAAGAAACCCATGCTACCATTGATTGCGTCCGGGAAACAAAGCTTCAATGTATAGGTGATGCTCTTTTCGGCGGCATGATCGAGCCTGCTTTTGCCACAAACTATGTTGTCCTCGACGGCCTGCAAGGCACCCATGGCTATGTAACACCTTTAGATAAGTATCCCAAAATAATATCGATCCAAATGAAGAGCGGAGAGAGTGTATGTGCGCGTTTCTGTCGCGGCACACAAGTTGTCACAGACTTATGTGAATTAACTATTTCAGCATCTGCAAGGATTGGTGCGGTTACGGGAAACAAGTAACTAGGGGTTGGAACAAAGTAACGAGCATAAAAAGTAAAGAGCATAAAAGTAAAGCATCGAAAGTAAGCCATCCATTTGTCTGCAGCAGAGAGATAGCGCCAGGAAGCTCGGATCATGGTGTACATCAGATGTGCCAGCACATCGGTAATACTAGTTACCTTCTATGTAATTCTACCTCTTCGACTATATGTTAAGTAGGCGGTTCACCTTGAATATTCAAACTCCTCCATGCATGCATGGATTGTTCTCCTCTATTATCCCGCTTCAACGTTGTCGTAGGCATGGTCGTTTCAGCAATTAAGGTCGTATAAGATCGGACCAATGCTTTATGTGTCATGTATTACTGTTATCCTCATATTGTATTTGCTCCTCTTAGATACCTACATCTGTCACCTAGAGGTTATGGGTTCACTGAACAATATGTGTTACTTATGTAGGTATTCAGATCAAGTTGCTTGAGCCCTAAACTTGCACAACACACATTACACTCACCATAGATAAACAAATTAATAATGAATCAAAAAGCTTGTTTCACAAATAACGACAAATAGAATAGGCACATAAATCTCACTAATCCTCTACATATCCTACGTCTATGGAGGATTACTCACGCATGAGAAGATAAAACGAACAAACATAGAGGGTAAATACAAAAAATCATATCGGTAATATTGCAAGTGAGTTTGCTGGCATGTAGAGCTATACTAATTTTCCATGAATCTGCCTTCTGTAACGCCAATTAGCTAGGCATGCATGGCGCCGAGTAAAAGTCAGCACTGATTCGCTGCACGTTGGGACAGTGGTCGGAATCTCCTCCGGTATGATAACGGCGAGGTAGCACCGAACAACGAGGCGGTCGTCGTGCATGGGCGACGTGCCAATTTGCTCCAGCTTGAAGTAGAACTTATGGTTGTCATGGTCGAACGTGTGCCTCATCTTCTTGGACTCGAAGTTCACCACCCCCTCTAGCTGAAAGCTGAACTCCGCTGTCATTGCCGGCGTCTCGTCCGCCTTGCTCGCACGGACGAGGTACAGGCAGGTGCATTTATACGATTTGGGGCAGAATTTGATGTACCATGTACTCCCGCCCACGGTGAAGTGCGTGGAGTAGGCGTACTCCCCGTCCTGGAGCACCGCCCTGAGCTTGGAGAGGCTGCCGATGGTCAGCGTGTGGGACCCGGCCATGGCGACTTGCGGTGGCTCCAAGACGGCGTTGGATTTGAACAAGTTTCCGAGGAGGCGCGGCCGCTTTTTTTCCTGCTGCTTCTTCTCCAGTGAATTCGTCGTAGCGGGCACACACGCACGACGACGCCTCCAGCTCCCTCCTGCTCACGCATAGGCACAGCATGAAGCACTTGTTGGGTTCTTGTAGCGTTGCCCGGTTGCTCTCATTGTGGAAGACGGTGTGCTTGCCGATGGCGTCGAGAATTTCGATGGAGATGTAGGTGCCGACAGCCGAATCGAGTCTGTGCCGCTTGTAGTTGATGGCGACCGAGACGACCAAGGCCTCCGCTAGGCCTTCCTCGTCGAAACTCATCGGCTTCACTTTGACATCCCAGAAGAGGTCGTGGAAGAAGAGGTCGCCTACAGTCAGCTCGTCAGGCGACCGCACCAGCTTGGAGTACCCGGGGGCCGGCACCACGCTCGTCATCGGTGCCGATCGGCTCGCGGAGGCACCCATTGTTGACGTACTCCCTCCGTTTTTTTTAGTCTGATATAAAATTTGGTCAAAGTCAAATTTTATCAACTTTGATTAAGTTTATAGGAAAAAATATCAAGATTCACAATATGAAATTAATATTATTAGATGCATCATGAAATTAATTTTCATACCATATAGCTTTAGTATTGTAGATGTTAATATTTTTTCCTACAAAGTTAGCCAAATTTTATATGCAGACTAAAACGAAACGGAGGGACTATATACCAATTATAAGCTCTGAGGCGATTGAGTATGTCCGCGCTCGCGCCTGTGTATATATAATGTAGGCCCGCCAGGCAGGGAATCCGAGATCGAGTTCGTATTGGAGATTTTGGAGTCATCTCTGTCTCCCAATTCTGGCTCCTATCGTATCCTAGAGAAAGTTTGCATGATCACGTCCTTGCGATCACGTCCTTGGGGAGCTGCTAATCTGCGGTACGCTTGGGTCGCTAGATACGTCACTAGGCTAGGCGGGCGTCCCAAGGCCGTCGGCCGCACTACCGCATCGCCCCAACGTTTCGCTCTTTCGATTTTCTCTTTGTTGTTTTAATTTGGATTTTGTTATTTATTTTCACCTTTTGTTTTTAACCTTTTCCTCGTTTACATAATATATATTATTTCATAAAACTGTATTCATGAACTTGAAATAATAATTTAAAAAAATTATGAATTTCAAATGTTCAAAAATTTGAAAAGGTGTTCATGAATTTTAAAAAATGAAGGTTAATTTGAAAAAATCTCCAAGAATTTTTAAAACATCCATAAATTTTAAAAAATGCTCAAGAATTTAAAAAAAGTCCGACCTTTATTTTTATTGTAAATTCGAATTTTTTTCATGAAATTAATGAATGATCAAGAATTTTATAAATGTTTATGAATTTTAAAAAATAATAACATAAAGTGTAACAAAATTTAAACTTTATTCATGAATTTGAAAATATGTTAACAGACTATTTATTTTCAGAAAACAAAAAATGTTTATGAATTTAAAAAAAATATTAATGAATTTGAAAATTCTATATCAATATATAAAGACCCAAAAGGAAAGATCCAACTAACATCAGCCATCAAAACATGTCAATCCAACGACTCATGGCGAACCAACCTGTGGTTGGATGGTTAGAGGGACAGTGGTATCCCCAGCCCACTAGGGTTCAAGTCCTGGTGCTCGCATTATTTCTGAATTTATTTCAGGATTTCCGGCGATGCGCTTTCAGTGGGAGGAGACGTTCCCGTCGACGACGAGGCGCCTACGGTGACTTCGTAAATCTTAAGATGATATGCCGGCTCAGTCTCTCGAAGGTGCTCATAGGGGTAAGGTATGCTTGTGTGCGTTCATAGGGGTGAGTGTATGCGCGTATGTATGAGAGCTTGCGTCTGTTCTGTGTTAAAAAAAAAAATCCAACGACTCATGGGTTTCTTTTTAAAGGGAAAAGGGAATAAAAGGAAAGACGCATGGGTTTCTTTTTAAAGGGAAATGGGAATAAACGGAAAACAAAAAATGAGCTGAAAAAAATGAAAAGAAAAGAGAAAAAATACATGAAAATAAAAAACCGAAGCAAGACCAGTAAAACCGTTAAAGATAACAGAGAAAAGAGAAAGAAAAGCCTGAAACCTTCCCAAAACGAGTTCAAGGTTCCCAAAACAGGGAGAGAAATGGTGTGTCACCCCGTTTCTTAATGGGCTGGCCCACCTAGAAACTACTATAGGAGCCCACTACCGTATTGCTCACAATGACAGACATGTAGCATTTACGATGATCAGCATGAAATTATCTACACCTTGCATGTTGTAACCTAATGCCGGTTCTGCTTGGAAAATAGACTAATTCATGCGAACTAGAAATCTGATCCAATTAAAGTCAATCATACATTAACACTGTTTTTGGCAGTGACTTGCAGACCATCGAAACTACTTCACAGCCGACTCTCCATGCACGATGCATGCACGATTGACATCTGATGGATGTGCTGCACTTTGTTCAATGATTTGATGACTCGATGTGAAGCATCGTTCATAGAGTGTCGTGTGCAAAGCAGTGTTGAATCCGAACGAAACCATCCGTTGGAAAGTTCTCTAGAAAACCTCAACCTCAAATTACTTATTTATTAATCAAAGGAATTAGACACTCGGAAAAAAAATCACAGGAATTGCCATCCGTTGAGTGACGCAAGCAACCTACAAATCTCTAGTACAAATATTTTCACGTACGCAGTGCGCTTGCTACCTGGCATCTCCAATGGCAACCCGCAAAAATCCTCCCGCATACGTCTGCGGGTAGGGGGATCAGTCCGCGGACACGGATGCGGGAGGACGACATCCAACGCTAGCCGCATACATTTCAAACTCCTTTTCAACAAACCGGATGAAATTCGTGCAAACAAGAAATAATTTCATACAAACATGACGGATTTCATGCAAACACGTTCGGATTTCATATAAACATGACGGATTTCGTTACATTTACATCAACTAAGCGGTGCTAGTCCGGCTCTGGACCGATAATTAATACCTAATCTAAATGGCCGCCCGCGGATCCCTATGTCTTCCTCATGTCCGGCAGCCCGATCACCGAACTGCCGGGAGCCCCAGAGGAATATGCTTCAGAGCAAAGGATGGCTCGCTTCCCCACCGCTCATCGGAGCGGAACCCCCGGCTGATGCTTCAGCAGGAGGGGAAGGGGGCGCCTGCGCTTCCTCGGAGCCCATGTGGGAGCGACGAAGGTCCTCGAAAGAGAAGAACCGAGCAAGACACTGGCTGTGTACGCCGGCGTCGCCTCGGCGGTGACCTTCATGGGACCCAAGCGGCGGCGGCCTCCGTGTTCTACTTCTCCTCGACGATGGTGGCGGACGCGGAGGCGCTGGCCACAGACTCATCGCTCTCCGCGCACCCGGCTTCTGTCTCTGCCTGCATGACGCGGTCGCAGGCACGGGAGGCGCGGTACTCCCGGCCGTGCCGGCCATTTGCTGAACCACGTGTCGGCTTGGGCCGGCAACTGGCTCTGTCGGGCTAGGCGAGGGAGGTGGCGCCGCGAGCTACCTCACTTGTATCAGGCCGGTTCGGCGGGCCACCCAGCCGGCTTGCATGCAGGAGAACTGCTCTTCGGAAGCCATCGGAAGAGTGGAGAAAATGGTGGAGGAGGAGATGGGGGATGGGTGGAGGGGTGCGATTCTTGCCTGGCGCCTGGCCTCGTTTAAATAGAGGGCGGAGGGGAAGAGTTCGGCCGGCGTTGCGTTTAATGCCGGCCCGCTGATGAACGGACGTGTGGCCGGAGTAGGTTTCTCGGCTTCCGCACGGGTTTAATGGAGTCGTTTGAGTGCGGCGAGGAGGCGTGTTCAGCCGGGCGTGCAGCGGGCGGCGCCCTCGGCCGGCGCGCCGCTTCAATGGCGGAGGCAGTGAGAGGTCGCGTCCGCCCAGAGCCGCCTTCAATGCGGAGCGGCATGCTCTACAGCGGCATGAATGCGGGCAGATGGCGTCGGGGGGGGGGGGGGGGGGGGCGGACGCGCGCGAGCGAGGGAGGAGGGGTTTCGGTGGGCCAGGGCGGTCAGAAGAGGGCTTGGGATCGGTCCGGACTCTCGCAAACCTCTCGCACTTTTGTCTCCGGTTTACGGGAGAAATCGCGTCCGGACCGCTCCGCGGACCGATACGCATTGGATGGCTCACGCGGTCCGGACAGTGCGGTCCGGACGGATGCGGACGGTTTGCGGGTCAGCCTTGGAGATGCCCTAAGCTCTACATCTAATTAACCGCCAATATGAGATGAGAGATGAGTACAGTAGTCAGTAGTTAACCTTTGATGTGTTAGAGCATCTACAGCCGGGCGCCTCAAACCCGCCTCAAACGCCCGGGCGGGCCACCCGGTCACTGACCAGTCACGAAATTTCGACCCAGCCGGGCGCCTCAAACGTGCCTCAAACGTCCGGGCTGACCGGCACCCCCCATATCCAGCCCAAATAGGGGGCCGGGTGCCCCCGCCACGCGGACTGACGGAGGGGTCCCACGCGGACCGGCGGTTCGAAGCTCGTCTCCTCCGTCGGACCGATGTCGCCACGTGGCGACGCTCCGACGGGCCGCATAGTGCCTAGCCCGGCTATTTAAGTTGACCGGCGTCCCCCAACCCTAGCCCATCCACCTCCTCCATCTCTGCGCCGCCACCCGAGCCCTTCCGCGTCCTCTTCCCCGCTCTCCCACGCTCTCCGGCATCGCCGTGGTCCGGCGCAAGATCACGACGTACGCTATGCTGTCGCCGGACTGCCGGAGACAGATCGCCGAGGAGATCCTGGCGAGGCGCGCCGCCCACATCACTGTCGGGCTGCCTCTGGACTCGCCGGAGCCAGACCAGGAGGAGGAGGAGCAGCAGCCGGAGGAGGAGGGGGGAGAGCAGCTACCGGAGCCGATGGAGTTGGTGTAGGAGATATGCCCTAGAGGCAGTAATAACAGTTATTTTGTATCTCCGAGTTTGTAATGAATGTTTATGTTCCATGCTATAACTGCAATGATTCTCGAGTCTACAATATCCACGAGGCTCGGAGGGAAACTCATATGCACGTGTGGTATAATAAACGGTAAAATGTATTCCTAGTCTTGCCTTTAAGACTGGCTCAAGTATTGCATGATGATCCTGTTTTCCTGATCATGGGCATGGCTATGCCGGCAATTTTGAGGGCACAATGTTAGTAGAACACTTGTGTTGAATCGACCCGAATTGATGTTATGCTATGAGATTCATTCGTCACAAGTTAATGGTTAATAACATAGAGATAGTTAATGTTTGCATAATTCCTTAGACCATGAGAGTATCGAGTTCCTTCGTACTTGCTTCGTGAACTTTGGGGTTTGTTAAACGTCATCCGTAACTGGGTGGCTATTACGGCGGCTTACGGGTTCACGGAAAAGTATGACAAGAAACAAGATAGCTCAAGATTGGGATTTGCTCCTCCGACGATGGAGAGATATTCTCGGGCCCTCTCGGTGTTACAGTATCCATCATCGTCTGGCCAGACACATTGTGATTTGATCACTGGGATGCCGGAACACGGAAACGAGAAAAGAGAACAAAACCGGTAACGAGGTAACTTGCATGGTGGACAAGTTGTTGATCCACGGGGATGCAATAAATCTCACCTCGGGTGTTTGTAATATATCGTGAAGCAACAGGAATAGCACACGGCAACTGGAGGTTGATGACCCACAAGTATAGGGGATCAATCGTAGTCCTTTCGATAAGTAAGACTGTCGAACCCAACGAGGAGCAGAAGGAAATGACAAGCGGTTTTCAGCAAGGTGTTTTCTGCAAGCACTGAAATTATAGGTAACAGATAGTTTGATAGCAAGATAATTTGTAACAAGTAACAAGTAACAATAGTAACAAGAGTGCAACAATATAGCCCAATCCTTTTTGTAGCTAAGGACAGGCCGGAACGATCTCTTATAATAAGTAAAGCATTCTCAAGGACACATGGGAATTTCATCTAATCACTTTCATCATGTTTGTTTGATTCGCGTTCGCTACTTTGATAATTTGATATGTGGGTGGACCGGTGTTTGGGTGCTGCCCTTACTTGGACAAACCTCCCACTTATGATTACCCACTCTCGCAAGCATCCGCAACTACGAAAGAAGAATTAAGATTACACTAACCATAGCATTAAACGTGTGGATCCAAATCAGCCCCTTACGGAATAGCGCATAAACTAGGGTTTAAGCTTCTGTCACTCTAGCAACCCATCATCTAATTACTACTCCACAATGCATTCCCTTAGGCCCAAAGATGGTGAAGTGTCATGTAGTCGACGTTCACATGACACCACTAAAGGAATCACAACATACACATCATCAAAATATCGAACGAATACCAAATTCACATGATTACTTATGACAAGACTTCTCCCATGTCCTCAAGAACAAAAGTAACTACTCACACATCATCAACATGTTCATGACCAGTAGGGTATTGAATTGCATAATAGATCTGAACATATAATCTTCCACCAAGTAAACCAACAAGCATCAACTACAAGATGTAATCAACACTACTAGCAACCCACAGGTACCAATCTGAGGTTTTGAGACAAAGATTGAATACAAGAGATGAACTACGGTTTGACATGAGATGGTGCTGGTGAAGATGTTGATGAAGATTAGCCCTCCCACGATGAGAGGGTCGCTGGTGGTGTCGATGGCGACGATTTCCCCCTCCCGGAGGGAAGTATCCCCGGCAAAATCTCTCCGCCGGAGAGCAAAAGTGCTCCTGCCCAAGTTCCGCCTCGAGACGGCGGCGCACCATCCCAAAAGTCTTCTCTATAATTATTTTAGGTCAAAATCACTTATATACCAGAAAATGGGGGCCAGAAGTGGGCCTGGGCCCCCACGAGGTACCAGGGCGTGCCTGGGGGGGGGGGGGGCGCGCCCTGGTGCCTCGTGGGCACTGGGTGGCCCCCCCTCTGATGATTCTTGCGCCAATATTTTTTATATATTCCAAAATAATTCTCCAGAAAATTTCATCTCAATTGAAGTTGTGCAGAATAGGTATCTTGACAGAGCTTTTTCAGGTCCAGAATTCCAGCTGCCGGTATTCTCCCTCCTTGTGTGAATCTTGCATATTTAGAGAGAAAAGGCATTAGAATAGCTCCACAAGGTATTATATTGATTAAAAACACTATAAATAACAGCAGTAAAACATGATGCAAAATGGACGTATCAGAGGTTCACTCGAATATTCATTCGTGTGGGTATAGGGGTCAATATGGGTGTCCACGGCTCCGATGTTGATCATTGATCGGAAAGTGTTCCGGGTCATGTCTATACTTCACCGAACCTATAGGGTCACATGCTTAAGGGTCATCTATCTGCTGAATACTAGACGGGGAGTCTGAGAGAAAATCACCGGAAAAGTTTTGGACGAAACGGAAACGTTCCGGAGAGGACACCGTAATAGTTCCGGTAAAACTGAAAAGTTGTTTCAGGGGATACCATTAAGTCAAATTGGTTTCGGCACACGCCAGGAAATTCTTGGAGGATGCCAGAAGTGTTCTGGTGTCGATGGCGACGATTTCCCCCTCCCGGAGGGAAGTATCCTCGGCAGAATCTCTCCGCCGGAGAGCAAAAGTGCTCCTGCCCAAGTTCCGCCCCGAGACGGCGGCGCACCATCCCAAAAGTCTTCTCTATAATTATTTTAGGTCAAAATCACTTATATACCAGAAAATGGGGGCCAGAAGTGGGCCAGGGCCCCCACGAGGTACCAGGGCGCGCCTGGGGGGGGAGGGGGTGGCGCGCCCTGGTGCCTCGTGGGCACTGGGTGGCCCCCCCCCTGATGATTCTTGCGCCAATATTTTTTATATATTCCAAAATAATTCTCCAGAAAATTTCATCTCAATTGAAGTTGTGCAGAATAGGTATCTTGACAGAGCTTTTTCAGGTCCAGAATTCCAGCTGCCGGTATTCTCCCTCCTTGTGTGAATCTTGCATATTTAGAGAGAAAAGGCATTAGAATAGCTCCACAAGGTATTATATTGATTAAAAACACTATAAATAACAGCAGTAAAACGTGATGCAAAATGGACATATCAGAGGTTCACTCGAATATTCATTCGTGTGGGTATAGGGGTCAATATGGGTGTCCACGGCTCCGATGTTGATCATTGATCGGAAAGTGTTCCGGGTCATGTCTATACTTCACCGAACCTATAGGGTCACACGCTTAAGGGTCATCTATCTGCTGAATACTAGACGGGGAGTCTGAGAGAAAATCACCGAAAAAGTTTCGGACGAAACGGAAACGTTCCGGAGAGGACACCGTAATAGTTCCGGTAAAACTGAAAAGTTGTTTCAGGGGATACCATTAAGTCAAATTGGTTTTGGCACACGCCAGGAAATTCTTGGAGGATGCCAGAAGTGTTCTGGAAACTTCTGGGAATTTTCCGGGATAAAAACCGGAAATGTTCCGGAGCTGCCGGAACCGATTTGGTAGCTTTTCGCTGAAGAAAAACATTGTTTCAGAATTGTTTTGGAATGCGTTCAAAATTGTTTTAGTGGGTACTAGAATTATTCTAGGCACACAGAAATAATTTGGGATTTAACGGACGCAGAAAAATGTCTTCGTGAATAATGAAAGTGCTTTTTGGGTTTTTCTTCTAGAAGAAAATCACTTTTGGTGAGAGATAAAGGTGTGTGAAAGGTGGTGCCCCCCCCCCAAGGGGGCAGCTTCAAATTTCGTCCATGGTGGTGTGGGGGGGGGGCCCTTGGGGTTTCCTTCCACCTCATGGTGGATATGTTCTACACACACCCTTATGTGGCATTTGGGTGAAAAGATCTTGAGCCCCTTTTGGTCTTTTTACCCCTTGCCTCTACCCCTTGCTCCTCCTATAAATAGAGGTGGAGGGGGCTGCCTAAAGACTCATCCTTGCTTTCATACACATGCCATTTGACTTGTCTGGCTTCTCTCTCCCTCCCAGCGAAATAGTTTCGTAGAGCCGAAAGGCTGTCTCGGTTCCGGCAGGAACTAGTTCTGGACGGCGAAGCCCTGCCGGATAGCTCACACCGTATGTGTGCAACCCCATAGAGAGGTCGTAGTTTTGATCTTTTGCCCAAGGGGCTGTTCGAGTGTCCTCCCGAAGGGCTGTCCGAGTTTCCGTTCGAGTTTCGAGGGTCCTCCCGAAGGGCTGTCCGAGTTTCCGTTCGAGTTTCGAGGGTCCTCCCGAAGGGCTGTCCGTGACATCGTCCGAGGGACTGTCCGACCGCCTCCCGAAGGGCTGTCCGACGAGAGAGTACATCCTCGCGGTTGGGAGGTTGTAAATCCTAGTTGCGGGAATCTACACTGACGATCTACGCCGACTCTTCTTCCGCTGCGCTACGAGTCGGTACGGATCAGATCAAACCTTGTATGCAGTCTCCATAGTGATCCTGGGCGTGCTCGATGTACCGAATTTTTTTGTTTTCTGTCGCGTTCCCCTACAGTGGCATCATGAGCCGTGCTATGCGTAGATGCAGGTAACGATCTAGAATGCATGGAGATGTATGGGTATTGCATAATATAATTTTGGAATAGATAAGATCTATTGCTGAAAATTATTTATGCGGGTGGCAGATGAAATCTGTTACCCGATGTTCTTGTTGCTTCCCTAGAATTTGCGTATTTCTGATCTCGAGACAGCATGGTGGAATTTAACAAAGTTCTGGCAATCCGCGATCCTGATTGATCAACGAAGTGCTATCAGTTCTTTGGGTTCCGCCATAGTCAAAAGAAAGATGAAATTCGCTGACGAAAGGGCAATGCAGATATGATCTGCACGGGGGTCATGCGTATGACGAAGTTTAGTATGGGGCTTGAGATTTTATTATCTCGTGTTTCATACACCCCGCGATGTTAATCTAGTGACTTGAATAATCATACTTGATGATAAAACATTGGTAGCTCCGGTTTAAGTCAAAACCTTAGAAGCCACGTAAAATAAAATTTTGCATAAACCGATTAGAGGCATCTAACTTGGTTTTGCAGGATGTGCATGTGATGTGGTATAGCAGTGCTCATATTAATTCAATTATGTATGAGATGACTATATGATGTAAATTTATTAACATGACCTGCGTGTCATGATTCGGCATGATGGCTGGAGCCATATGATTGTCACTTTAATGACCTGCGTGTCAACCTTAAGTAATGCACTTATTTTATTAGCAATAGAGATAGCAATATTATTTGGTGCATCGACAAGGTGGTGGCAATCTTCGCGAAGGTGAACACCGACGCAAATGCCGAAGACGAAGAAATACTTGACTTCTCCATCAGAAAGGGCTATACCATATCATGCTATTATGAATTGCCTGAGATGTTTATCCCTTATGATGCACCCTTTTGATTGCGCGGTAGTCGCTTTTTATTAGGGTGATCTCTCACTTAAAATATCAAGTAGTTAGTGTTCTCCCAAGTGTAGCACCGTCACGCCACCTATCTCTTCGGGCATCACATGATCTCCATGGGTGCGAACGATTAGAGAAGTGTGAGGCGGGTGAGTTGAGACCTCGCAGCAAGATCACTTGGTTGACTTGACGTTCAGGTAGGACAGTCCTGAGCTCGGAACACACGCATCGAAAGATGAACAAGAATCACATGGAGATGTGATCGGCAAGTTTGCCTACCAATTGAAGTTCACGCCGTTTGTGTTCATCTCGAACCGTGGCGCTGAATGGAAATATGGATCTTGAATCACTCATAATCAATTTTGAGAGATATTGATTTGAGTGGGAGCGTACTTTAGAATAAAATTGTTTATTCACTAGTGCAAAAATCATTATGAACAAAGTCTAAGTGAAACTTGTGTTTTCCGTTGTAGATGAAATGGCTCGCAACGCCGCATTCAACTTAGGCCCGATGTTAGAGAAAGAGAAGTTAGCTGCGAATGGAAGCAACAATGTGGACTGGGTCCGTAACCTGAGGATTGTCCTCAGGAGCGCTAGGAAAATGTATGTGCTTGAAACTGCTCTTCCAGCTAAACCGGCGGCAGATGCCCCGGAAGATGAACAAAATGTCTGGGCCACTAAGGATGATGATCACAACTTAGTGCAGTGCCTTATACTAGCTTGCATGAGTCCAGGGCTTCAAAAACGTTTTGAATTCCATAAGCCCCGTGATATGATCCAGGAATTGGATGCTCTGTACAAGGAAACCGCAAGGTCTGAACGATTTGATATCATGAGGGCCTTGATGGAATGCAAGATGACTGAGGGTAGTTCAGTTGGCGAACACGTAGTCACAATGATTGGCTATGCTGAAAGGCTTAAAACCCTGGAATTTCCACTTCCACCTGACCATATGATGGACATGCTGCTTTCTTCACTCCCCCTGTCTTACGACGGTTTTATCATGAACTACAACATGAGTGGGATGGAGAAGACACCAGAAGAGGTGCTCGCCATGCTGAAAACTACGGAAGGAGGACTGAGGAAAAATCGCAAGCAAGTGTTGCTTGTGAATAAAACCGCCAGTTAAAAAAAAAAGGCAAGCCAAAGAAGGGCAAGGGCGCCGGTAAGACCGGCTCCCAAAGCAATTCTAAGGGCGGAGCCAGGAATGAAACTGAGTGCTTCTACTGCAAGGGCACAGGACACTGGAAGAGAAACTGCAAGAAGTATCTGGAAGATAAGAAGTCCGGGAAAACCGGAAAAGGTATAATTGCTATACAAGTTAATGTCATTGACGTTTTGTTTGCTAGCGAAAATTCTAAGTCTTGGGTATTTGATACCGGATCGGTTGCTCACATTTGCAACTCGATACAGGGGCTTCAGAAGGTGCGCAAACTAGCAAAGAATGAAGTCGTGATGCGCGTCGGGAACGGCGCTGAGATCGCCACTCAAGCCGTCGGCATTATGCCTCTATGTCTCCCTTCAGGATTTATCTTAGAACTAAATAACTGTTATTTTGTTCCACTATTGTGTACAAACATTATCTCCGGATCATGTTTAGTACACGATGGGTATTCGTACAATTCTGAGAACAATGGTTGTTCACTTTATTGTAAGGATATGTTTTATGGATTTGCACCCATTGTTGGGGGCCTTTTCATACTAAATCTTGAATGTGGAAATGATGTCTTTAACGTGAATGCTAAACGCCTTAAGAAGGCTGATACCACCACCACTTACTTGTGGCACTGTCGCCTTGGCCACATCGGAAAGAAACGCATGCAAAGACTCCATAAAGATGGAGTTTTACCGTCCCTTGATTTTGAATTAGTTGACACATGTGAAGCTTGTCTAATGGGAAAAATGACCAAGACGCCATTCATGGGTCATCCTGAACGGGCGGGTGAATTATTGGAAATAATACATAGTGATCTATGTGGTCCGATGAACACAGCCGCACGGGGTGGGTATTTTTACTTCGTGACTTTTACTGATGATTTAAGTAGGTATGGATATATCTACTTGATGAAGCACAAGTCGAAAACCTTTGAAAAGTTCAAAGAATTTCAGAATGAGGTAGAAAATCATCGTAACAAAAGGATTAAGTTTCTGCGGTCTGATCGCGGAGGCGAATACCTTAGTCATGAGTTTGGCCAACATCTGAGTGACCGTGGAATCGTTTCACAGCTTACGCCTCCCGGAACTCCACAGCGAAACGGAGTGTCGGAATGACGTAACCGAACCCTGTTAGACATGGTAAGGTCGATGATGTCTCTTACAGATCTGCCAATATCTTTTTGGGGTCACGCACTAGAAACTGCCGCTCACACATTAAACAGAGCACCGTCTAAGTCTGTTGAGACGACACCATACGAGTTATGGAACGGGAAGAAACCCGGTTTGTCGCATCTCAGAATTTGGGGTTGTGGGGTATATGTAAAATGTTTACAACCTACCAAACTCGATCCCAGATCAGAAATGTTACTTTATAGGTTATCCCAAGTTAACAATTGGGTATTCCTTCTACTACCCGTTCGATAACAAAGTGTTTGTTGCCAGAAATGGACAATTTCTTGAGAAAGAGTTTCTCGCTAAAGAATTAAGTGGGAGGACAGTACAACTTAATGAGATTAGTGAATCTTCGGCAACCGTTGATATGGCTAAGGAACCGGAAGTAATTCCGCAAATTATCCCTACAACCGAGCCGGAAGTTGTCGCATGTGATGCGGAGACTTCAGACAATGTTGTAACTGAACCGCGCAGATCAGGTAGGGCTATCCAGCCACCTGAGTGGTTTCATAACGAAATCTTCATTCTTGAAGACGATGAACCTGCGCACTATAAGGAAGCGGTGGTGGGGCCCAGCTCAAGGGAATGGCACAAGGCCAGGAAATCCGAGATGGAATCCATGTACGAAAACCAAGTTTGGAACTTGGGAGAACTTCCAGATGGCATAAAACCCATCGGTTGTAAATGGATGTTCAAAAGAAAGATGGACGCGGATGGTAACATTACTATCCACAAAGCTAGACTTGTCGCGAAAGGGTTCACGCAAGTTCCAGGAGTGGACTACGACGAGACTTTCTCGCCCGTAGCTATGCTTAGGTCTGTTCGGATATTACTAGCAATTGCTGCTTATTTCGATTATGAAATATGGCAGATGGATGTCAAAACGGCTTTCCTAAATGGAAACCTCAAAGAGGTTGTATACATGATACAGCCAGAAGGTTTTGTCGATCCTAAGAATGCTGGAAAGGTATGCAAGCTTCAGAAAACCATTTATGGTCTGAAGCAAGCATCAAGGAGCTGGAACATTCGTTTTGATGAAGTGGTCAAAGAGTTTGGCTTCATCAGGAATGACGAAGAATCTTGTGTTTACAAGAAGTTTAGTGGGAGCGCAAAAGCATTTCTAATCTTGTATGTGGATGACATATTGTTGATTGGAAATGACGTGAATTTCCTTAGCGAAATAAAAGACTCATTGAAGAAAAGTTTTTCAATGAAAGACTTAGGCGAAGCGGCATATGTATTGGGCATCAGAATCTATAGAGATAGATCACAACGCCAGATAGCGCTTAGCCAAAGCACGTACATTGACAAGGTGTTGAAAAGGTTCAACATGGAGAACTCCAAGAAAGGCCTACTCCCCATGTTACCTGGCACAATGCTTTGCAAGAATCAGTGTCCTCGGACTCTCGATGAGCGAGTACAGATGAATGATGTTCCATATGCCTCGGCAGTTGGTTCTATTATGTATGCCATGCTATGTACAAGACCGGACGTTTCCTATGCGCTAAGTGTTAGCAGCCGGTACCAAAGTGATCCAGGATTGGAACACTGGGCCGCAGTCAAGGGTATTCTTAAGTACCTCAGAAGGACCCAGGATTTACTCCTTGTGTATGGAGGTGATGAAGAGCTCATTGTAAGTGGTTACACTGATGCAGGCTTCATGACTAACCCAGATGACTTCAAATCTCAATCAGGCTATGTTTTCATATTGAACGGCAGCGTAGTTGATTGGAAAAGTTCCAAACAAAAGACTATGGCGGATTCTACGACGGAGGCGGAATATGTTGCTGCTTTAGAAGCCTCCAAGGAGGCGGTATGGATCAAGCAATTTCTTGAAGACCTTGGTGTGGTTCCAAGTGCTCTGGACCCGGTGGAGATCTATTGTGATAATAGTGGCGCCGTGGCTCAGGCAAGGGAGCCAAGTTCGCACCATAAGACAAGACATATTGAATGCAAATATAAACTCATTCGACATCATGTCGAAGCGGGTTTAGTGAAAGTACGCAAAGTTCACATGGATCTGAATGTGTCAGACCCGATGACAAAGCCTCTACCACGAGCAAAGCATGAGCAGCACCGGATTGCCATTGGTGTTAGGGAAGCCATGTAACTGGATTATGACTCTAGTGCAAGTGGGAGTCTGTAGGAGATATGCCCTAGAGGCAGTAATAACAGTTATTTTGTATCTCCGGGTTTGTAATGAATGTTTATGTTCCATGCTATAACTGCAATGATTCTCGAGTCTACAATATCCATGAGGCTCGGAGGGAAACTCATATGCACGTGTGGTATAATAAACGGTAAAATGTATTCCTAGTCTTGCCTCTAAGACTGGCTCAAGTATTGCATGATGATCCTGTTTTCCTGATCATGGGCATGGCTATGCCGGCAATTTTGAGGGCACAATGTTAGTAGAACACTTGTGTTTAATCGACCCGAATTGATGTTATGCTATGAGATTCATTCGTCACAAGTTAATGGTTAATAACACAGAGATAGTTAATGTTTGCATAATTCCTTAGACCATGAGAGTATAGAGTTCCTTCGTACTTGCTTCGTGAACTTTGGGGTTTGTTAGACGTCATCCGTAACTGGGTGGCTATTACGGCGGCTTACGGGTTCACGGAAAAGTATGACAAGAAACAAGATAGCTCAAGATTGGGATTTGCTCCTCCGACAATGGAGAGATATTCTCGGGCCCTCTCGGTGTTACGGTATCCATCATCGTCTGGCCAGACACATTGTGATTTGATCACTGGGATGCCGGAACACAGAAACGAGAAAAGAGAACAAAACCGGTAACGAGGTAACTTGCATGGTGGACAAGTTGTTGATCCACGGGGATGCAATAAATCTCACCTCGGGTGTTTGTAATATATCGTGAAGCAACAGGAATAGCACACGGCAACTGGAGGTTCACTCGAATATTCAGTCGTGTGGGTATAGGGGTCAATATGGGTGTCCACGGCTCCGATGTTGATCATTGACCGGAAAGTGTTCCGGGTCATCTCTATACTTCACCGAACCAATAGGGTCACACGCTTAAGGGTCATCTATCTGCTGAATACTAGACGGGGAGTCTGAGAGAAAATCACCGGAAAAGTTTCGGACGAAACGGAAACGTTCCGGAGAGGACACCGGAATAGTTCCGGTAAAACTGAAAAGTTGTTTCAGGGGATACCATTAAGTCAAATTGGTTTCGGCACACGTCTGGAAATTCTTGGAGGATTCCAGAAGTGTTCTGGAAACTTCTGAGAATTTTCCGGGATAAAAACCAGAAATGTTCCGGAGCTACCGGAACCGATTTGATAGCTTTTCGCTGAAGAAAAACATTGTTCCAGAATTATTTCGGAATGCGTTCAAAATTGTTTTAGTGGGTACTAGAATTATTCTAGGCACACAGAAATAATTTGGGATTTAACGGACGCAGAAAAATGTCTTCGTGAATAGTGAAAGTGCTTTTTGGGTTTTTCTTCTAGAAGAAAATCACTTTTGGTGAGAGATAAAGGTGTGTGAAAGGTGGTGGGCCCCCTCAAAGGGGGCAGCACCAAATTTCGTCCATGGTGGTGTGTGTGTGGGGGGGGGGGGCCCTCTTGGGGTTTCCTTCCACCTCATGGTGGATATGTTCTACACACACCCTTATGTGGCATTTGGGTGAAAAGATCTTGAGCCCCTTTTGGTCTTTTTACCCCTTGCCTCTACCCCTTGCTCCTCCTATAAATAGAGGTGGAGGGGGCTGCCTAAAGACTCATCCTTGATCTCATACACATGCCATTTGACTTGTCTGGCATCTCTCTCCCTCCCAGCGAAATAGTTTCGTAGAGCCGAAAGGCTGTCTGGGTTCCGGCAGGAACTAGTTCTGGACGGCGAAGCCCTGCCGGATAGCTGACACCGTATGTGTGCAACCCCGTAGAGAGGTCGTAGTTTCGATCTTTTGCCCGAGGGGCTGTTCGAGTGTCCTCCCGAAGGGCTGTTCGAGTTTCCGTTCGAGTTTCGAGGGTCCTCCCGAAGGGCTGTCCGTGACATCGTCCGAGGGACTGTCCGACCGCCTCTCGAAGGGCTGTCCGACGAGAGAGTACATCCTCGCGGTTGAGAGGTTGTAAATCCTAGCTGCAGGGATCTGCACCGACGATCTACACCGACTCTTCTTCCGCTGCGCTACGAGTCGGTACAGATCAGATCAAACCTTGTATGCAGTCTCCATAGTGATCCTGGGCGTGCTCGCTGTACCGATTTTTTTTTGTTTTCTGTCGCGTTCCCCTACAGTTGGCGGATCCGGAGGAGGAGGAGGCGGCGCCGCCTGCTCCGGGGTTCAACTTGCCGGAGGCGGAGGCGGAGTTCGCCGTCGCCCAAGCCGAGAAGATGGCGGAGCAGCAGGCCATCCTGGAGTCCATCCAGGATGAGGCCTACGTGGAGGCCAACCGGGAGTTCCTCCTACAGGAGCAGGCGGCGTCCGACGCGCTCTTCGCCGAATTCGACGCGGAGATAGAGGCGGAGGAGGCCGCAGCGGAGCAGCCGGAGGCACCGGAGGCGCGAGAGCTGCAGCTGCCGCCCATGCTGCCGGGGCCGGGCACGGAGACCGTCGAGATCTCCGACGAGGAGTAGCTAGATCATCTACGTAGTACGTAGGTTTTATCTTTTGCATGCTTTTGTATGAATTTGAGAATCTAGTATGAGATGTCCGGATGCAGTTGTGCTAATTTGAGGAGTGCCTGGTGAGTGTCCGCGGACGCGCCCGAGGGGTCATGTTTGTCATATGCGGGTGTAGATGCTCTTACGCAGAAAATCCATGGATGTATTGTTCCCCTTCTTTCCTAGTTTTTTTTTTCTTGCCTCTACTCTCTCCTGTCTCGTTCTGTCTTGCTTCTCCTGCCGAGGATGCATGCACGCTACAGGTCAGCCTTGCTAGACAATCAGATTGGGTGGCCGCTACATGCACATGAATGCATCAAGCTGCTACAGCAGCGCGGCATACAACCCCAGCAGCACGCGCGTGCTTTACGTGGTGTCTAATGCGTGAGGTTGGGGCAAGGAGGCCAAGCCAATGTGAATTTATTTGCATTATTCATACAAATCTAAAACCTATTTTTTTTCTTGAACCCCAAAAATACCTAATGACCCCAGAATTAAATAGATTCATCAAAATTCATCCGGTTTTCATTTCAGAAAAACTTGTACTCCTTTTCGATCAACTCAATGAGACAAACTCCTACCCGGTCTCGGTTTTTTTCTTACGACTTATGTTTCAACAATTCAAATTTTGGTCAACCATCCCACTCATGAAAAAAAATATGAAGTCACAAAAGTCTTGGGTAGTACATGACTGGCGGCGGCGACCAGTGTCTGAGGAGGCCTGCACGGTCTGGTCGATCACCCCGGGAGGCGGGGCTTTTGGCGCTGCGTCGGGAGTGAGCGGTAGCGGCGTCATTCGACTCCATGGAGGTGGCGCGGATGGGATCAGGAGGACACACGTGTGGGCAGGAGATGAAGCGTCTCGTGAAACTTCACAATGGAAGTGGCGCCAATTTTTATGAAAAGGGTTATCTTCCCGTAAACGCGAGGAGAGTTTGAAAAAGTATATAGGAGATCCCATAAAGAGAATTCAGGTTTACGAAGCTGTTGAAGGCTATTTTTGGCTCAACCTTTAAACGGTAGTTTTTTTTTTTTTTTTTACGGTCAAGGGGCTATTGGAGATGCTCGTCTCTGAAAGTGATTTGACGATTCTCCATGACACATCACGCTCATCATGGCAACGCAGCAATGTTGGCTCGTTATCGAGTCTTGCTATTGCTCAACGGTGTGGTCGTCAGCTCCACGGCCGGCTAGGGGGCCGTTATGCCTCACATGTCCCTGCACGGCTGCACCGCGTCCTAGGAGCCAGAGTTGATCGACCTCGTCAACGACAGTTCAGGCGTGGTAAGGAGCGACTTGGCGGTAGCCAACGTGCATTGGGGGCGTGTGCAGCCAGGAAGGCCGGATGGAGGGCACGGCCATAAAGAGTACGAGAAGATGCGATCCATGTGAACATTAGTTCAACGCTTTGGTTGGTACTCCCACCGTCTCATATAATATAAAAACGTTTTTGACATAGTATAGTATCAAAAACGTTTTTATATTATGAGACGTCGGGAGTAGTATATACAAATGGACTAAAGTCTTGGGAACTTTGCAAAACAAAGATGCCCAGCGAGCCAAAGCAATCTCAATCAAACAGAAATGTAGCCAGTGGGAAAAGAATAACCCAATGAGGAAAATGTCGAGAATACCTAGGTAATCTTATAGCAGTAGTAATTGGTAGTACGTACTACCGTAATAAAACCAGAACTTAATTAATCAACTAGCCTGTAAAAGCGTTGGTGGCGGAACTGGATCCTCTAACATTAAGAAGGGAAGTTAGAGAAGCTACAGTACCCTAACTTGCCTTCTTTCAATCCATATGATTAAGACTAAAATAACTTAAATTAATTTGTAAATTACCGATCTATTGTGTACATTTCTAGTAATTACATACAAACAAATTGATGGTAAAATAAAATTAATTTTAGATTATTTATATCTACAATAATGACCGACAATAAACAACCTGCTAACAGTCCCTAACTTTCCTTCTTCATTTTACACTACACTAGCACTGTAGCACTGTGACTTCCCTTCTCAATGTTAGAGGATCCGGTTCCGTTGGTGGCTGCCATGGAAGTGACCGTGCCTGGAAAGAAGGCTCTGCCACATTGCGTCCGCCCTGCTCTGCCATGCCTCTGCTGCTCGGCCGTCACGGCGCCTGCGATCACAGCTAGTCTACCTCAGCTGTACAATGCCTTGTCTGTCCATCCATGTACCGCACTCTGCTGGGTGTCGCGTCTGCGCCGCGCTGCGTTGCTCTGTGGTTGGTGTGTTGTGTCGACGGATTAGCCGTTGAGTTTTACAAAGGATGTGGTATACAGTACTACTTCTTTTTACTACTCCCTGTCTGTTCCACAATGTAGTGCGTATAGATTTTTTGAAAAGTCAAACGTTACAAACTTTGACCAAGCTTGTAGAGAAAAACATATACATCAAGAATACCAAATACGCGAACCAACATGTGGTTGGATGGTTAGAGGGACTGTGGTATCCTCAGCCCACCAGGGTTCAAATCCTGGTGCTCGCATTTATTCCTGGATTTATTGCAGGATTTCCGGCGATGTGCATTCAGTGGGAGGAGACGTTCCCGTCGACGACGAGGTGCCTACGGTGACTTCGTAAATTTCAAGATGATATGCCGGCTCAGTCTCTCGGAGGTGCTCATAGGGGTAGGGTGTGCGTGTGTGCGTTCATAGGGGTGAGTGTATGCGCGTGTATATGAGCGCTTGCGTCTATACTGTGTTCAAAAAAAAAGAAAAAAAAGAATACCAAATACATATCATTAGATACATCACAAGAAGTACTTTCATATTGTATATATTTGGTCTTGTAGATATAAATAGTTTTCTCTATAAACTTGGTCAAAGTTTGTAATGTTTGACCATCTATAAAATCTATATACACTACGTTATGGAACGGAGGGAGTAGTGCTTGTTTGCATAGGGCCTATAAACTCTGCCGGCGACACGAGCAAGTCGGAGTCTGTTCGCCAGCCAACCTCCACGGCATGCACACGTGGTCAACTGGTCATCGCTGTTGTCGACCAGTACGCACGGGAAAATATCACACGATACAACACTTCAAATCATACCATGACACCACTCCACAAAATTCAAAGTTACATGTTTTTTTTTAAAAAAAAAAGTGGTGAGTGCTCACAAGATATGTGCCTACAATTGCTAGAATTATGAAAACCAAATTCGAAGTACATGTAGAGAAACAAAAGGCATGAATAGTGTCATAAAAAACACAAAATGGTACTATTCACAACTAGATTTGTCTTTTTTATTTCGAATTTGGTTCTAATTTTTTTTGGGGGGATTGCAAACACATATCTTGTGAGTATTTAAAAAATGATTTTTTAAAACTTTGAATTTTGAGATTTTTTTTGACTTGCAAGGCGGAGATATTTCATTAAGAGAGAAAAAAGCAAAATACAAAGTGACCCGGTTTATGAGGAAAACTAGGCCGAAAAAAAACACAAAACCAAAAGAAAAGAAAAACAACACCGATTACAACACGAACAAACCACCTCCACCTATCATGACCTCCTTCCGAAGTGATTGTGAGCCAAATCTTCGACAACGCCTTCAAGAAGGAAAGCAGCATCAGCTAACACCATCGGCAGAGGCATCAGCTGACACCGTCGGCAGCGGCATCGACCCCCGTCGACCACAAGCTTTCGTCGAGACCAGCACACGACCGCTCCACCGAACCATGGGAATGGTACGTCCAAGCCAACAACCCCCAACGCTGCTTCCTACTCCAACTCGGCCCAAGCACAGCGGTGAGGGACAGCTGTTCGACAATGCCTCCAAGGTGTAAAAGGACGCCCGCAAGCGCCAACATTGCCGGCAGCTTACGCCCAGAGCCTTATATCTCACCACCTCTACAGACTCCGGGGTGGGAGCCAAGCCAAACCGAACCTGCGAGACCAAGCCTTGACTCCGCTCGTATTCAACAATGGCGAAACCAGACTAATTGGATAGGAAGGGCGCCACGGCATACGCATCACCATGGTGGATTGCGTGACGAGTTCGAGGACGAGAGTGACGAGTTCGAGGACATCGACTGGGACAACCTGTAGGGTGTCCATAGGAGTAGATCGTAGTAATGTTAGGGTGATCTAGTTGTTTGGATGTTCGTTTAATCTATGCAATGTTTGGATGTTTAAAACTTTAAATGTTTGAAGTGAACTATGCAATGTTTGGATGTTAAAAAAATATTTAAATGTCTGAAGTGCACTATTTTAGGGCAGCTGTTGAAGATGAAGATTTTCCGAGTCCTCTAAAAAAAACCAGTTTTTGATGCTTCAAATTTACGCCAACAATGTTGTGTGCCTAAAATAGAGTTGTTGTTGGAAATGCTCTAATGATCGGCGTTTGAGTTGCCCTAAAGGTGACAATGCGCCGTGGTGGAGTTCAAAACCAAACTGCTAGAGATAGAGGACACACCACAAGGGAATGTTTCTCTTTTTAGGTAAGATGATTGTGCTACCGCTTAATGTAGAGATAATTACACAAAAACCACTATATTTAATGTTAGAGTGATAAAAAACCACATGGTTAGAAAAGGACCACTTTTATTGCAATCCTTTTTTTCTTCTGTGGAAGAAGGAGGACCCTTTGGCTAGGGTTTCTCGTGCCTCCCGCTGGTGTCGCCATCGGTCTACCTCATCTCTTGTGGTCGTAGGGCTATGGAGGTGTGGTGGATCCTGGCCCTTGCCGGCGGGAGGGCTTCGTTTTTTCATACTTTTTTGAGTTTTGTTAATGTTTGTGTCCGGCTCAAAGAGGCGAGGCGGCGACGACTCTCTGAAAATGGAATAAGATTCTCCCCACCTAATCCCCGTCCCGGTGGTGTTTCTAGCATTGTCGGAGGGCGTGATAAGGTTTGTCCCTGGCGAATTTCACGGGATTCGGTCGTCGTTGTCTTCGGTGGATCCACGTGAATCCTGTCTTCGTTCGTCCGTCTTCGTGTTTCTACAGGTTGGATCCTTCCGATCGACGTACGCTTCTCTTGCTGTTCTGGTGCGCTGGTCCTATGGGGCCTTAGCACGATGACTTTCCGACTGACCACTACAACAAAGTTTGTCTGGCTCCGATGAGGGAGGGGCGAAGACGGCGGCGCGCCTTTGGCTCGCTCCAGTGTTTGTAGTCATCGCTAGGTGGTCTACGGACGTGAATGCATTTTTTACTTCTGGTGTTATTTGTACTACCTTGACAGTTGATGAATAGATCGAAAGTTTTCTCGAAAAAAAATGACCACTTTTCATGCTCACCACGTGTGAAGTCCGCGCCATCTCCACCACGTATATACCCGTGGCCGACCGGCTTGCTCGCGCTCTGCCGAACCCACGGCTCGGTCGCGGACAGCCTCAACGACGGCGGGGCCGCCGCTATGGCCATCTCCGTCCTCGACATCCTATGGCCACACTTCCGATGTATTCATCAACGACGGTGGTGCTTGTCGCTCGTCGAGGCCAAGCGATGTGCCAAGCGTGGCCGACGTGCTGTGTCCACGTTGCGATCGAGGCGCCCAACATACCCATCCGCCGGTTCACTCCCACAGCTGCGCGCCGTGCAGACCGGCGCGTGCACGCCCAGCAGCAGCAGCGCCTCGACAACAATGCCGCCACCTTTTTTTTGATGAGTCAATACACCCGCGTGACTTTTGTTTGCACTGTACCATCGGTCAATTTTGGGCCTCAAGCGGCTGGTTTTTTCGTGAGCACTGTCACCCTAGCCTAATCTATGGTTGTTTTATGTAGCCGTTTACTCTGAAGGGAGTATCACGGAGCCACCGTTCTTGGATGCTGGACGCCTCCGCTTCCCATAAACGAGAGGTGGTGGACTGCCTTCATCGCCAGCTCATGAACTGCGTGGTTCAGCAAGCGTGTAGCAAGCATGCAGCGGACAGCCATCCTCGTGCCCACGACCGAGCGTCCCGTGCAGTGCAGGCAGCCACGCCTCACGAGGAGACAAGAATCGTGGACCGCAATGCTGAGAAGTTGCATGCTGTACTTAAAATTGCAGTGTGTCTGGCTCGGGCAGGCGCTGCCATCTCTTGGCAGAAGGAATCTCATAGGACGGGATGAGAGCACCATAGCCTTCTTTCCGTCTGAGAAAACGGGACCAGGTTCCAGTCCTAGTACTACAACTATATCTGTGGTGGAATCTTCTACACCTTGGCTTAAACTTTTTCAGTGAGCTGCATCATTTCAACCGGTCTGTATAAATCATTTCAAACGAATAGCACTTGCCTTCCCAAAATACCCACGGTGTGGCGCATGGAGTGACTGTACAGCTGTACAGATTTATACCATCCGTGAGGTTACTATGAGTGTTGACATCTTAAATTTACCTTTTATTCCCCTGCAAAAAGAAAAAAAGAGTACCCACATCTTGAGTGCCTATAAACTATTTTTTTCGAAGGATCCAAAGCTATGTATTAATCAGACACCAATGTTACGAAGAAAACCCATAAAATAAGAGGTGCTTTTACATTGAATATGTTGTGTGAAAAGTAAATACCCTCTAGGTCAGTCCTTCTGTAAATCAAAACGATTGCTAAATCTTTGATTGTTTTATGCAACCTTGCTAAATTAGTTGGCTGTCTTAAAAAAATCATCTTGGAAGACAGTACGGACAGCTCCTACGCGAATCCCTATTTTGGGTTAAATGTGTGTGGACGTCCAAAATCTCCCCACTCGGACCCATCCCAAAAGCCCTAGGACCCTATGTTTTCACACTCAACCTCACTTTTTTTGCACGCCAGGATCCCGACGTCAAATCCACCTCGGTTGTTGCCGCAACAGCTGTTCGCCCCGAAGGACCCGACCATTAACATCTTCGGCGTTCCTCTAGACGAGGAGCCCGCACACGCCACCTGAAACGCCAACAATGATGCCTGAGGGAGAGCCGGAGAGGGCGTGAAACGCCGGTGCGACGGCCCGAGTGAGAGTTCCTCCTACACGCCAGACCCCCATGCCAGCGGCGCCCGGGCACTCGCTGACTCGCCGCCCTGGCCTTCCCAGTACTCGATGCAGTAATACTATGTGGCCTTCCAGTCCGAGTACAATACTCGTCGGTCGGGGAGGGGCCCTCGTCGACGGGCACCTGGTCATCGTTCGCCTTGGACATGCCCGATGGATTAAGTTTAGTAACGGTTCTAAAAATGATGCATTGTAACGTGGAGGAATTACACCAACAATGTGATATTTCTTTCATTTTAATATTTTTGCAGCACACCATCAAGCTATCCTTTTTTTTTAACCTAGTTATCCTTTTTAATACAGAACCAAACCAATAGGCATTTGCGCGCACTGCAGAACCAAACCAAGAAGTAAGTCCAACGAGTGAACCGTGCACGTTACCTGTCGGTACCAAGTACCGCATGACAGAACGGCGGCGGAGGACGCTTCACGCGCGCCTGCGAAGCAACCCCGAAATCTTCGGCCCTTCGTTTGCCGCGCCTGCCTCCCTCCTTTCCTCTGACTTCTTTTTTGACCCTGCTTGACTGCGATTTACCCTCCGGAGAAAGTGAGGAGAGAGACCAGCCACTACTCCCTCTCCCCTCCCCATAATTTACGCAGCATTCATTTTCCTTCTCTGAGTTTATGCACATCGAACCAATCCCCACAGAAATCCAAACGCCGTAGGTAAGATCTGCTCGCCGCCGCCGGCTCTGTTCTTCCTTGGTCGCATCATGCGGTGGAGCAGCGGGCTAGCTGCGCGTCTTGAATCTCGATTCTTGTTTTTTTTGCCCTGAAGATTTTGGTTCGACCCTGTTCCTATCGCCTGTTTATTGCGATGCGTCAACTTTTTCAAGTTAGTGGTGATTTCTGTTCAATCTCTTCCATTCTAGTTAGTTCCTTTTTTTTCCCAAAAAAATATTTAGTTCCTTTTTGCTGCTCTTTCTGCTTCTGATCTTGCATTTGGTGGTGATCCATCGTTGATCCCCGTTTCGCTCTCTTCTGCATCTTTTGTCGTGGGTTCTAATCTTCTTTTCTTCCTGTGGCGGCGGCTCATTGTTGGAGTCTCGCGAGCACCCCAACACAACGGGGATCTCTGTTCCTGTCCTCTTCTCCATCCGAACTGGATCCCCTTATCGCTTCTGTTGCCGTCGTTCGTGGCAAGGGCAACTCGACTATTATGGTGTGCAAAAAAAACGCGGTTTTTCCCCTTTGCAGTGTGTGGATTTGCACCCTCTTTTCTTGATTCCACTGGTTCTTGTTCCCAATCTGCCCGCTCCGTTCGTCCTTCCGCTCTCATACTGCTAATTGAAGTTCTCAACCCATCTCCCTGTTTTTTTTATCTTGATCTTGAATATGCCTGATCCTTCTCATCCAAAAGAAGGTTCCTTTGTTTTATACTGTATTTGGTTTCTTCTTCCAAACTCCTGGGACTTCGTTCTACCCTCACTCTTGGAGTGTGCCGAACTGAGTTATTTGGCGATGTTGACAGTAAATCGTGTACTGGGTTGATTCAGCTGGAGGATATTCGGTGAAAGCCCTGAATTGTGTACTGTTTATGCATTTTACTGATTATATAAGCATACCTTATCCACCCGGGGGCTCTTAATCCAAGTTGTCTTAGTACATTTAGTTTACAAGTTGTTAGTTTTCGCTGATAAGGATTTCCATGTTATATTTTGTACTGAATCTTTCAGCAAAGTGACCAGGCAATGGGGAAGGCAATAACAGATAAGCATACTAGAAGACAAGATAATGACGTAATCAAGTATGGGGCATCATCTATGCAAGGTTGCCGTGATGAAATGGAAGCTGCTGTAAGTTATAATGCAGTACTTCAGAGAATCATTGAGATGATAGTTCTACGTATTATCGATTTTGTTTGCCATTACGGTACTGAATTTGATTCGTACCTGTCTTGTTTGCAGTGGACATCTGACGTACATCTACTTGATTATGCGCCCACATTAATTTTTGGTGTTTATGATGGCCATGGAGGTTTGATATCTATTCTGATACTGTTAGAGCATATTAAAAGAAGTCATTATAATAATCTAATAGAATTCATAGTTATCCAAAGATACGTATCATGTGCATCTGTGTATTACACTATTCATGCATATGCTTTGTATGTGCACTATTTGTTGTAATTATGAGCTGTCAATTAAATATAAACTGTGAGGGGCCAAACATTTATTTGGTAATTTTTTTTTGGAAAGGAGTTGGAGGGTGGTATGTTAGCACTACTATGCTCAGTACTTCATTGAGCTTTCTGTACAGCGATACACATGTTTTATAGTACTGTATGATACATGAGCTTGTGATGTTTTTTACACTGTTTTCATGTATGAGTTTGTACATCCATATGATTGATTCAACCCTTGTTTCCTGTTATATAAGATGGTTGAGTTGAATCTTTTTCATTCAGGAGCGGAAGTAGCATCGTTTTGTTCGACGCAGTTTCATAAAGAGCTTAAAAAGGATCCATCCTATGTCCACAATCTGCGTGCCGCATTGGAGCATGTGTATTCCAGGTTACTTTCTAGATGATTAAATCATGTACTCTTCATTTTAGGCATACAAGTACGTAGAGCAATATATGGAACATGTCTGGGGGAGCTTACGATATCGACAGAGGCATGACGCTTAAAAAATTATCGATTTTATCTATAAAATGCAAATCTGTTAAGTTTGATTGAACAATATGACCAACTGTGGCCCACACAAGATACAAGGGTTAAGTGTCTCTACATATGTTTGCATAATTGGCACCCATATATATGCACTTCCTTTACAATACTGAAAGGTGGAAGGGACAATGCTATGGTGTTGTTCGAGAAAGTACCAATGTTATAACCGTTCTCTCCATAGTTGCTTTGCTAAATAAGTTACTTCTCGTTGCATGTGTTGATGTTGAAAATGCAATTATTTTATGCTTGTTACAGCATTGATGAGAAGTTGCAAGAATCAGATGAATGGAGGAGGGACTTAGCTTATTCTCCTGGTAATAGAAATTTGGTAAGGTGGCTACGGACTGTTGTTTGTGGTGCTAACTGGCTCCCCATGGTGATAGTGAATGTTTTTAAAACAGAGGTACCACATTACAAATAACCCTTTTCCTGTGTTTGGTTTTGACGTTACATTGGTTGCTTCTTTTATCGAAGGGCACATCGACCAATTCCCTCCCTCGTGGAGGCAGTTGCTGCTTCTCATTTGATTTTGATTCTTTTTCGAAATATACCTCAGTTTGGAGTTTGTTCTGCAGGCACCTTATCTCCCCCCCCCCTACAGGAAGGAAGCACATCATGCGTGGCTCTCATCAGGGGCAACCGGATCTATGTTGCAAATGTGGGCGATTCCCGTTGTGTGTTATCAAGGAATGGTCAGGTATAGTGAACGGCCATGTGGGGCATCCTATTATGTCATAATGAAGGCATTCAAGTGGTGCTTGACAATTTTCCTATATCAATTTTTTATGGCAAGGCAATTGATCTCTCAATCGATCACAAACCAAACTACCGACATGAAAGAAAGAGAATTGAAAAGGCAGGTGGACAAGTGCGCATGGACGAGATCCCGAAGAAAGTTATGGGTGACATGAAGTTGGGCATCCATCGCGTTGAGGGAAAATTACACATATCCAGAGCGATTGGTATATTCTTTATCTGATTTCGCTGACATTTGTGTATACAATCTATTCATTGCTGATGGGCATTTTGACTTCATACATTTTAGGTGATTTTGAATTCAAGCAGGACCCAACTTTGTCGCGTCAAGATCAAATGGTGACATGTTGTCCAGACATATGCGATGTACGTTTGCAACTCTATTGGTTAAACTTTGTACATTTGTTTCTGATAGGTGTGGTCTTATGGAAATGATCTTTTGTTTTTCTAGGTGCCGATAACAAATGATACGGAATTTTTTGTTATAGCAAGTGCAGGTATCTGGTAAGTCTGAGCTAAAAATAACATAAGAGGCTGTTTCATTATGACTTAATTCCAAGTACAATACTTGATCTATAGTGAACTTAATCTCAATTACTATTATTTTTCGTGCTTGTTTCAATGTAGGCTAGTACGTAGTATTTATCACTAGATGTTTATAACATTTAATTTGGTTTAGTTAAGTTTGATCTGCCTGGTACTTACTACAATGCTCTGAGTTTCTTCATTGTGATGTGTAATTCAGTTTTACATTTCTCGAACTGTAGGATATTGACAGAGCTTTTTCAGGTCCAGAATTCCAGCTGCCGGTATTCTCCCTCCTTGTGTGAATCTTGCATATTTAGAGAGAAAAGGCATTAGAATAGCTCCACAAGGTATTATATTGATTAAAAACACTATAAATAACAACAGTAAAACGTGATGCAAAATGGACATATCAGAGGTTCACTCGAATATTCATTCGTGTGGGTATAGGGGTCAATATGGGTGTCCACGGCTCCGATGTTGATCATTGATCGGAAAGTGTTCCGGGTCATGTCTATACTTCACCGAACCTATAGGGTCACACGCTTAAGGGTCATCTATCTGCTGAATACTAGACGGGGAGTCTGAGAGAAAATCACCGAAAAAGTTTCGGACGAAACGGAAACGTTCCGGAGAGGACACCGTAATAGTTCCGGTAAAACTGAAAAGTTGTTTCAGGGGATACCATTAAGTCAAATTGGTTTTGGCACACGCCAGGAAATTCTTGGAGGATGCCAGAAGTGTTCTGGAAACTTCTGGGAATTTTCCGGGATAAAAACCGGAAATGTTCCGGAGCTGCCGGAACCGATTTGGTAGCTTTTCGCTGAAGAAAAACATTGTTTCAGAATTGTTTTGGAATGCGTTCAAAATTGTTTTAGTGGGTACTAGAATTATTCTAGGCACACAGAAATAATTTGGGATTTAACGGACGCAGAAAAATGTCTTCGTGAATAATGAAAGTGCTTTTTGGGTTTTTCTTCTAGAAGAAAATCACTTTTGGTGAGAGATAAAGGTGTGTGAAAGGTGGTGCCCCCCCCAAGGGGGCAGCTTCAAATTTCGTCCATGGTGGTGTGGGGGGGGGGGGGGGCCTTGGGGTTTCCTTCCACCTCATGGTGGATATGTTCTACACACACCCTTATGTGGCATTTGGGTGAAAAGATCTTGAGCCCCTTTTGGTCTTTTTACCCCTTGCCTCTACCCCTTGCTCCTACTATAAATAGAGGTGGAGGGGGCTGCCTAAAGACTCATCCTTGATTTCATACACATGCCATTTGACTTGTCTGGCTTCTCTCTCCCTCCCAGCGAAATAGTTTCGTAGAGCCGAAAGGCTGTCTCGGTTCCGGCAGGAACTAGTTCTGGACGACGAAGCCCTGCCGGATAGCTCACACCGTATGTGTGCAACCCCGTAGAGAGGTCGTAGTTTTGATCTTTTGCCCAAGGGGCTGTTCGAGTGTCCTCCCGAAGGGCTGTCCGAGTTTCCGTTCGAGTTTCGAGGGTCCTCCCGAAGGGCTGTCCGTGACATCGTCCGAGGGACTGTCCGACCGCCTCCCGAAGGGCTGTCAGACGAGAGAGTACATCCTCGCGGTTGGGAGGTTGTAAATCCTAGCTGCGGGAATCTGCACTGACGATCTACGCCGACTCTTCTTCCGCTGCGCTACGAGGTATGGAACGGGAAGAAACCCGGTTTGTCGCATCTCAGAATTTGGGGTTGTGGGGCATATGTAAAATGTTTACAACCTACCAAACTCGATCCCAGATCAGACAAATGTTACTTTGTAGGTTATCCCAAGGAAACAATTGGGTATTCCTTCTACCACCCGTTCGATAACAAAGTGTTTGTTGCCAGAAATGGACAATTTCTTGAGAAAGAGTTTCTCGCTAAAGAATTAAGTGGGAGGACACTACAACTTAATGAGATTAGTGAATCTTAGGCAACCGTTGATATGGCTAAGGAACCTGAAGTAATTCCGCAAATTATCCCTACAACCGAGCCGGAAGTTGTCGCATGTGATGCGGAGACTTCAGACAATGTTGTAACTGAACCACGCAGACCAGGTAGGGCTATCCAGCCACCTGAGTGGTTTCATAACGAAATCTTCATTCCTGAAGACGATGAACCTGCGCACTACAAGGAAGCGGTGGTGGGGCCCAGCTCAAGGGAATGGCAGAAGGCCAGGAAATCTGAGATGGAATCCATGTACGAAAACCAAGTTTGGAACTTGGAAGAACTTCCAGATGGCGTAAAACCCATCGGTTGTAAATGGATTTTGAAAAGAAAGACGGACGCGGATGGTAACATTACTATCCACAAAGCTAGACTTGTCGCGAAAGGGTTACGCAAGTTCCAGGAGTGGACTACGACGAGACTTTCTCGCCCGTAGCTATGCTTAGGTCTGTTCGGATATTACTAGCAATTGCTGCTTATTTCGATTATGAAATATGGCAGATGGATGTCAAAACGGCTTTCCTAAATGGAAACCTCAAAGAGGTTGTATACATGATACAACCAGAAGGTTTTGTCGATCCTAAGAATGCTGGAAAGGTATGCAAGCTTCAGAAAACCATTTATGGTCTGAAGCAAGCATCAAGGAGCTGGAACATTCGTTTTGATGAAGTGGTCAAAGAGTTTGGCTTCATCAGGAATGACGAAGAATCTTGTGTTTACAAGAAGTTTAGTGGGAGCGCAAAAGCATTTCTAATATTGTATGTGGATGACATATTGTTGATTGGAAATGACGTGAATTTCCTTAGCGAAATAAAAGACTCATTGAAGAATTTTTTTTCAATGAAAGACTTAGGCGAAGCGGCATATGTATTGGGCATCAGAATCTATAGAGATAGATCACAACTCCAGATAGCGCTTAGCCAAAGCACGTGCATTGACAAGGTGTTGAAAAGGTTCAACATGGAGAACTCCAAGAAAGGCCTACTCCCCATGTTACCTGGCACAGTGCTTTGCAAGAATCAGTGTCCTCGGACTCTCGATGAGCGAGTACAGATGAATGATGTTCCATATGCCTCGGCAGTTGGTTCTATTATGTATGCCATGCTATGTACAAGACCGGACGTTTCCTATGCGCTAAGTGTTAGCAGCCGGTACCAAAGTGATCCAGGATTGGAACACTGGGCCGCAGTCAAGGGTATTCTTAAGTACCTCAGAAGGACCAAGGATTTACTCCTTGTGTATGGAGGTGATGAAGAGCTCATTGTAAGTGGTTACACTGATGCAGGCTTCATGACTAACCCAGATGACTTCAAATCTCAATCAGGCTATGTTTTCATATTGAACGGCAGCGTAGTTGATTGGAAAAGTTCCAAACAAAAGACTGTGGCGGATTCTACGACGGAGGCGGAATATGTTGCTGCTTTAGAAGCCTACAAGGAGGCGGTATGGATCAAGCAATTTCTTGAAGACCTTGGTGTGGTTCCAAGTGCTCTGGACCCGGTGGAGATCTATTGTGATAATAGTGGCGCCGTGGCTCAGGCAAGGGAGCCAAGTTCGCACCATAAGACAAGACATATTGAATGCAAATATAAACTCATTCGACATCATGTCGAAGCGGGTTTAGTGAAAGTACGCAAAGTTCACATGGATCTGAATGTGTCAGACCCGATGACAAAGCCTCTACCACGAGCAAAGCATGAGCAGCACCGGATTGCCATTGGTGTTAGGGAAGCCATGTAACTGGATTATGACTCTAGTGCAAGTGGGAGTCTGTAGGAGATATGCCCTAGAGGCAGTAATAACAGTTATTTTGTATCTCCGGGTTTGTAATGAATGTTTATGTTCCATGCTATAACTGCAATGATTCTCGAGTCTACAATATCCATGAGGCTCGGAGGGAAACTCATATGCACGTGTGGTATAATAAACGGTAAAATGTATTCCTAGTCTTGCCTCTAAGACTGGCTCAAGTATTGCATGATGATCCTGTTTTCCTGATCATGGGCATGGCTATGCCGGCAATTTTGAGGGCACAATGTTAGTAGAACACTTGTGTTTAAATGACCCGAATTGATGTTATGCTATGAGATTCATTCGTCACAAGTTAATGGTTAATAACACAGAGATAGTTAATGTTTGCATAATTCCTTAGACCATGAGAGTATCGAGTTCCTTCGTACTTGCTTCGTGAACTTTGGGGTTTGTTAGACGTCATCCGTAACTGGGTGGCTATTACGGCGGCTTACGGGTTCACGGAAAACTATGACAAGAAACAAGATAGCTCAAGATTGGGATTTTCTCCTCCGACGATGGAGAGATATTCTCGGGCCCTCTCGGTGTTACGGTATCCATCATCGTCTGGCCAGACACATTGTGATTTGATCACTGGGATGCCGGAACACGGAAACGAGAAAAGAGAACAAAATCGGTAACGAGGTAACTTGCATGGTGGACAAGTTGTTGATCCACGGGGGTGCAATAAATCTGACCTCGGGTGTTTGTAATATATCGTGAAGCAACAGGAATAGCACACGGCAACTGGAGGTTCACTCGAATATTCATTCGTGTGGGTATAGGGGTCAATATGGGTGTCCACGGCTCCGATGTTGATCATTGATCGGAAAGTGTTCCGGGTCATCTCTATACTTCACCGAACCAATAGGGTCACACGCTTAAGGGTCATCTATCTGCTGAATACTAGACGGGGAGTCTGAGAGAAAATCACCGGAAAAGTTTCGGACGAAACGGAAACGTTCCGGAGAGGATACCGGAATAGTTCCGGTAAACCTGAAAAGTTGTTTCAGGGGATACCATTAAGTCAAATTGGTTTCGGCACACGTCTGGAAATTCGTGGAGGATTCCAGAAGTGTTCTGGTAACTTCTGAGAATTTTTCGGGATAAAAACCGGAAATGTTCCGGAGCTACCGGAACCGATTTGATAGCTTGTCGCTGAAGAAAAACATTGTTCCAGAATTATTTCGGAATGCGTTCAAAATTGTTTTAGTGGGTACTAGAATTATTCTAGGCACACAAAAATAATTTGGGATTTAACGGACGCAGAAAAATGTCTTCGTGAATAGTGAAAGTGCTTTTTGGGTTTTCTTCTAGAAGAAAATCACTTTTGGTGAGAGATAAAGGTGTGTGAAAGGTGGTGGGCCCCCCCAAAAGGGGCAACACCAAATTTCGTCCATGGTTGTGTGTGTGGGGGGGCCCTCTTGGGGTTTCCTTCCACCTCATGGTGGATATGTTCTACACACACCCTTATGTGGCATTTGGGTGAAAAGATCTTGAGCCCCTTTTGGTCTTTTTACCCCTTGCCTCTACCCCTTGCTCCTCCTATAAATAGAGGTGGAGGGGGCTGCCTAAAGACTCATCCTTGCTTTCGTACACATGCCATTTGACTTGTCTGGCTTCTCTCTCCCTCCCAGCGAAATAGTTTCGTAGAGCCGAAAGGCTGTCTCGGTTCCGGTAGGAACTAGTTCTGGACGGCGAAGCCCTGCCGGATAGCTCACACCGTATGTGTGCAACCCCGTAGAGAGGTCGTAGTTTTGATCTTTTGCCCGAGGGGCTGTTCGAGTGTCCTCCCGAAGGGCTGTCCGAGTTTCCGTTCGAGTTTCGAGGGTCCTCCCGAAGGGCTGTCCGAGTTTCCGTTCGAGTTTCGAGGGTCCTCCCGAAGGGCTGTCCGTGACATCGTCCGAGGGACTGTCCGACCGCCTCCCGAAGGGCTGTCCGACGAGAGAGTACATCCTCGCGGTTGGGAGGTTGTAAATCCTAGTTGCGGGAATCTGCACTGACGATCTACGCCGACTCTTCTTCCGCTGCGCTACGAGTCGGTACGGATCAGATCAAACCTTGTATGCAGTCTCCATAGTGATCCTGGGCGTGCTCGATGTACCGAATTTTTTTGTTTTCTGTCGCGTTCCCCTACAGTGGCATCATGAGCCGTGCTATGCGTAGATGCAGGTTACGATCTAGAATGCATGGAGATGTATGGGTATTGCATAATATAATTTTGGAATAGATAAGATCTATTGCTGAAAATTATTTATGCGGGTGGCAGATGAAATCTGTTACCCGATGTTCTTGTTGCTTCCCTAGAATTTGCGTATTTCTGATCTCGAGACAACATGGTGGAATTTAACAAAGTTCTGGCAATCCGCGATCCTGATTGATCAACGAAGTGCTATCAGTTCTTTGGGTTCCGCCATAGTCAAAAGAAAGATGAAATTCGCCGACGAAAGGGCAATGCAGATATGATCTGCACGGGGGTCATGCGTATGACGAAGTTTAGTATGGGGCTTGAGATTTTATTATCTCGTGTTTCATACACCCCGCGATGTTAATCTAGTGACTTGAATAATCATACTTGATGATAAAACATTGGTAGCTCCGGTTTAAGTCAAAACCTTAGAAGCCACGTAAAATAAAATTTTGCATAAACCGATTAGAGGCATCTAACTTGGTTGCAGGATGTGCATGTGATGTGGTATAGCAGTGCTCATATTAATTCAATTATGTATGAGATGACTATATGATGTAAATTTATTAACATGACCTGCGTGTCATGATTCGGCATGATGGCTGGAGCCATATGATTGTCACTTTAATGACCTGCGTGTCAACCTTAAGTAATGCACTTATTTTATTAGCTATAGATATAGCAATATATTTGGTGCATCGACAAGGTGGTGGCAATCTTCGCGAAGGTGAACACCGACGCAAATGCCGAAGACGAAGAAATACTTGACTTCTCCATCAGAAAGGGCTATACCATATCATGCTATTATGAATTGCCTGAGATGTTTATCCCTTATGATGCACCCTTTTGATTGCGCGGTAGTCGCTTTTTATTAGGGTGATCTCTCACTTAAAATATCAAGTAGTTAGTGTTCTCCCAAGTGTAGCACCGTCACGCCACCTATCTCTTCGGGCATCACATGATCTCCATGGGTGCGAACGATTAGAGAAGTGTGAGGCGGGTGAGTTGAGACCTCGCAGCAAGATCACTTGGTTGACTTGACGTTCAGGTAGGACAGTCCTGAGCTCGGAACACACGCATCGAAAGATGAACAAGAATCACATGGAGATGTGATCGGCAAGTTTGCCTACCAATTGAAATTCTCGTCACATGAGATGGATACATCCTTGGCGTTGAATTGCAATTTGGATCTTGAATCACTCATAATCAATTTTGAGAGATATTGATTTGAGTGGGAGCGCACTTTAGAATAAAATTGTTTATTCACTAGTGCCAAAAATCATTATGAACAAAGTCTAAGTGAAACTTGTGTTTTCCGTTGTAGATCAAATGGCTCGCAACACCGCGTTCAACTTAGGCCCGATGTTAGAGAAAGAGAAGTTAGCTGCGACTGGAAACAACTATGCGGACTGGGTCCGTAACCTGAGGATTGTCCTCAGGAGCGCTAGGAAAATGTATGTGCTTGAAACTGCTCTTCCAGCTAAACCGGCGGCAGATGCCCCGGAAGATGAGCAGAATGTCTGGGCCACTAAGGATGATGATCATAACTTAGTAGGAATCTTCAAAGTAACATTTGTCTGATCTGGGATCGAGTTTGCTTGGCTGTAAACGCTTTGTGACTCTTGTTCATCTTTCGATGCGTGTGTTCCGAGCTCATGACTTTCATGCCTGAACGTCAAGACAACCAAGTGATCTCGCTGCGAGGTCTCAACTCACCCGCCTCACACTTCACTAATCGTTCGTACCCATGTATCCATGTGGTACCCCGAAAAGATAGGTGCCGTGACGGTGCTACACTTGGGAGAACACTAACTACTTGATATTTTTAAGTGAGAGATCACCCTAATAAAAAGCGACTACCGCGCAATCAAGAAGGGTGCATCATAAGGGATAAACATCTCAGGCAATTCATAGTAGCATGATAAGCTATAGCCCTTTCTGACGGAGAAGTCAAGTATTTTTTCGTCTTCGGCATTTGCGTCGGTGTTCACCTTCGCGAAGATTGCCACCACCTTGTCGATGCACCAGATAATATTTGCTATCTCTATAGCTAATAAAATAAGTGCATTACTTAAGGTTGACACGCATGTCATTAAAGTGACAATCATATGGCCCCAGCCATCATGCCGAATCATGACACGCAGGTCATGTTAACAAATTTACATCATATAGTCATCTCATACATAATCGAATTAATATGAGCTTTGCTATACCACATCACATGCACATCCTACAAAACCAAGTTAGACGACTCTAATCGGTTTATGCAAAATTTTATTTTACGTGGCTTCTAAGGTTTTGACTTAAACCGCAGCTACCAACGTTTTGTCATCAAGTATGATAATTCAAATTGCTAGATTAACATCTCGGGGTGTATGAAACACGAGATAATTAAATCTCGAGCCCCATACTAAACTTCGTCATACGCATGACCCCCGTGCAGATCATATCTGCAATGCCCTTTCATCTGCGAATTTCATCTTTCTTTTGACAATGGCGGAACCCAAAGAACTGATAGCACTTCGTTGATCAATCAGGATCGCGGATTGCTAGAACTTTGTGAAATTCCACCATGCTGTCTCGAGATTGAGCAAACGCAAATTCCAGGGAAGCAACAAGAACATCGGGTAACAGACTTCATCTGCTACCCGCATAAATAATTTTCAGCAATAGATCTTATCTACTCCAAAATTATATTATGCAATACCCATACATCTCCATGTATTCTAGATCGTAACCTGCATCTACGCATAGCACGGCTCTGATACCACTGTAGGGGAACGTGATAGAAAACAAAAAATTTCGGTACAGCGAGCAAGCCCAGGATCACTATGGAGACCGCATACAAGGTTTGATCTGATCCGTACCGACTCGAAGCACAGCGGAAGAAGAGTCGGTATAGATCGTCGCTGCAGATCCCTGCAGCTAGGATTTACAACCTCCCAACCGCAAGGATGTACTCCCACTCCGGACAGCCCTTCGGGAGACGGTCGGACAGTCCCCCGGACGATGTCGCGGACAGCCCTTCGGGAGGACCCTCGGAACCCGAACAGTAACCCGGACAGCCCTTCGGGAGGACGCCGGAAACTCGAACGGTAACTCGAACAGCCCTTCGGGAGGACACTCGAAAACAGCCCCTCGGGCAAAAGATCGAAACTACAATCTCTCTACGGGGTTGCACACATACGGTGTCAGCTATCCGGCAGGGCTTCGCCGTCCAGAGCTAGTTCCTGCCGGAACCCAGACAACCTTTCGCCTCTACGAAACTATTTCGTGGGAGGGAGAGAGAAGTCAGACAAGTCAAATGGCATGTGTATGAGAGCAAGGATGAAGCATATGGGGCTGCCCCCTCACCTCTATTTATAGGATAGCCAAGGGGTAAAGATGGTATTCACAAATACCAAAAGTGCCCCCACTTTATGCCTTTTCTAAAAAGAATAAAGCAAAGAAGGGTGGCAAGTGGAGCTCCATGGAGCCCCACCTCCCTTGGCCGGCCACATCTTGGGGGCCCCCCCATGGGGGGCTTCCTTGGCCACCAAGTCCATCTAGAAGCCTTTTTGGAAATATCCAAAAAGGTGCTTTCCCAAAAATATCCAAAAAGCACTTTCACTATTCACGAAGACATTTTTTTGCGTTTGATAAATCCCAAATTATTTTTGTGTGCCTAGAATAATTCCAGTACCCACACAGACAATTTTGAACGCGTTCCGAAATAATTTCGGAACAATGTTTTCTTCAGCGAAAAGCTATCATAGCGGTTCCGGCTGCTCCGGAACATTTTCGGTTTTCTCTCCGGAAAAATTCCAGAATTTACCAGAACGATTCCGGCACCCTCCAAGAATTTCCAGACATGTGCCGGAACCAATTTGACTTAATGGAATACCCTGAAACAACTTTTCAGTTTCACCGGAACTATTCCGGTGTTCTCTCCGGAACGTTTCCGTTTCGTCCGAAACTTTTTCGGTGATTTTCTCTCAGACTCCCCGTCTAGTATTCAGCAGATAGATGACCCTTAAGCGTGTGACCCTATAGGTTCGGTGAAGTATAGACATGACCCGGAACACTTTCCGATCAATGATCAACATCGGAGCCGTGGACACCCATATTGACCCCTATACCCACACGAATGAATATTCGAGTGAACCTCCAGTTGCCGTGTGCTATTCCTGTTGCTTCACGATATATTACAAAACCCGAGGTGAGATTTATGCATCCCCGTGGATCAACAACTTGTCCAGTATGCAAGTTACCTCGTTACCAGTTTTGTTCTCTTTACTCGTTTCCGTGTTCCGGCATCCCAGTGATCAAATCACAATGTGTCTGGCCAGACGATGATGGATACCGTAACACCGAGAGGGCCCGAGAATATCTCTCCATCGTCGGAGGAGCAAATCCCAATCTTGAGCTATCTGGTTTCTTGTCATACTTTTCCGTGAACCCGTAAGCTGCCGTAATAGCCACCCATTTACGGATGACGTTTAACAAACCCCAAAGTTCACGAAGCAAGTACGAAGGAACTCGATACTCTCATGGTCTAAGGAATTATGCAAACATTAACTATCTCTGTGTTATTACCATTAACTTGTGACGAAATGTATCTCATAGCATAACATCAATTTGGGTCGATTCAACACAAGTGTTCTACTAACATTGTGCCCTCAAAATTGCCGGCATAGCCATGCCCATGATCAGGAAAACAGGATCATCATGCAATACTTGAGCCAGTCATAGAGGCATGACTAGGAATACATTTTCCGTTTATTATACCACACGTGCACATGAGTTTCCCTCCGAGCCTCGTGGTTATTGTAGACTCGAGAATCATTGCAGTTATAACATGGAACATAAACATTCATTACAAACTCAGAGATACAAAGTAACTGATATTACTGCCTCTAGGTCATATCTCCTACACATGATGCTTGTTAAGTGTTCATGCTACCTGACTTAGATTGTTGGTCATACTGCAGGCTTGGCAGTTAGCTTTGTCTTTTGTTCTCCTCGTAAAGAAATTTAAGCGCATTTAAATCGCTTCTTTGGTGATCTAAACGGTCGTATGTTCCTTTACAGATAGAGTGTTAGGCCTTAGAAATTGCATACCACTTTTTGTTGGGCGTGTGATTGACATGTTTTTATTAAAAATGTGTATGGTATGCCCTATAATGCATGTTTAGACTAATTATATTCTCTTGCCCAGGTACTGTGTCTGCACCTTCGCAACCGATGGCACGGCTGAAGCTGAGTTTATGTTCTTTGAGAAAGTTGCTAGGGCGGCAGTAGCCAAACCACTCTTGACCTTGCTCAGTCAGAGATACCCTGGGTGTTCAGACATAAATGAATTCGCACAGATGGCAGGATCTGACCACGGAGTTCCCATGGAGGTTTCTCGCATGGTGACCAAGAAATATCGCCTGGTGGTTACTATCTCACACAAGAGCATTGCACCTACAAGCCACCAGCTGTCCTTCCAGGTTAGTAGGATTGATCATGCCTTCAAACCTGAACTTGGTCCATTGGGCTTTGGTCATGGTGTTGGATCTTCCGGACCAGCATCATCTGGTGGGAGCTCAGTTGGAGGTTCCCTTGCCATGCAATCTTCATCACCACTTCCACCGTACACGCCATCATCAAAGGATGTGCATGGTTCTGGAGGCACTGCTTTAGCTCAGTCAGTTATCGATGAGGTATACTCATTTTTTGTTGTACTGTATCACTGTTCCTCTTTTCATTTGGATGACCATTACATGCAAAACAGCTCAACACTCCTATTGCTGCCATGAAAGGCAAGAGTGCTTCCCATTCTCCGACAGGGTCAGTCCATTGTTCTTCTTGTTCCGGTTAGATGTTTCTTGTGTCCATTCTTAGTAACACATATTTTGTTTTTCTGCTGCGAAACAGGAAATCACCCTGCCCTAAAAGTTCTAGGCGTAAGCTCTTGTTTATCTCCCCAGTGAAGGGCAATGAAGATGCCAAAGTTCAAACCATAGTTGATTCTCCTCTAAGCACTGAAAATGTTATCATCACTGAAGTTACAGACACTGTTAGTATTTCTATCGGATCTAGCTTTCTCTTTGTTTTTCTATTGGTTTCCTCTTGCATGGTTCCTAATGATTAACTTGGCCCTGTCACAGGGATCTAAACTGACTGATGTTGATGCTGATGCTTCTGCCACTGCACCTGCTAAGACCGTGGACACTGCGGTTGCTGAGACAACTAAGCTTAAGAGGTAAGCCTTCTCTATACAATGAAGCATAATACACTATTAACTACGCGCCCAAACTGGAAATGGGCACATGGATCGTAAAGAATTTAACACTGCAAAACCACATACAATCAAACTTCTGTTCATATAACAATTGCAGTTTTGATGCTTCTATTTTTTTGTTTTGCCTGTTGGATTTCTGTTTCTGTTTATATAGAATATGAATATGTGTTTCTTATGTAATCCTTTTGCTGGAAACTTCCTGATATTAGGGCCGCTGCTGTTGCTGCCAAGAACGTTTTAGCAAAAAAGCTAAAGTAGCGGCTGATCGACGCTTTGGGATGAGCGTGCATGTCTGGTACGTCCCTTTCTGCAGCCCATAGTCCCTTAGCTGATTTGTTCATGCCTTCCTTTTGGTTATTTTGCCACTGCCATGTTTTACATTGTGTTGTCCTTTACATGATAAAAACTCAGAACCGTGGTCAAGTTCTTTTAGAAAATTGATTAGTGTTTCGATGATACCCGTGTTCCCTTCATACAGTTATCCTTGCCTTCTGGCTTACAATTGAACTGGTACATTTGTTCATATCTACGCCTTCTGTCAACACTTGATGCACTGCATATATTATGAGCTTTATTATGATGGCAGCTTATGCTATGTGACTCTCTTGTCTTATGAACTGCCCTGTCTTTTGCATCAGGTTGTTTTGTATATAGAAGGTCTCTGCCTTGGTCCTCGCCGCCTTGGCCTCGCTACTTTGGCGCTGGCTACTAAAGCCTCCACCCGCAAGGACAAGTGAACCCTGATTCACCGTCGCTGTCTTCAGGCACCTCTCTTTGCACCCTTTTGGACACGCTGCTACTACGTTGCATGCATGTTTGCAAACCCAGTCTTTGACGCTCATGGAGCCATGTCAAAGTTCTGTTGATACACTTCCCTATTTCAGATGCGACCTAAGCTACTTTCATGTCTTGTAAATATCGCCGTTGGCCTTTCCTGCTTTCCCTTGCCTTCTCAATGACTATTTCTATCCATTGTAAATATTCGTTCGGCCATGCTACCTAATATACGTTCAGCAATGTCATAGGTGAGACCTACTTGGTCATGTGACAGCTCTTAGTTTTTTTAATATAACGTCTGTCCGTCAGTTGTTTCATATTCCTCCTATATTGGTTGTCTCTTAATATAGCAAGCTTCTACTGAGTATCTTCGAAATTTTGTTAACACCACAAGTGTTATTTGGTTTAGAATCATGCTTGCACATCACTACACCATTTTCTGCTGCATGATCTGTCCCTTTAAAACCTACTGCTTATGCTCACCTTCTAAAATTCTTACTGCTTATAACTGTGTAGGCCCTTCAGTCCATCGCTTGAACGCCAAGGAAACTATGCCAAAGAGGCACACATCACATGGTATATAAACATTTAATATTACAATCGTACTGTCATTATACCTAATCTGACCCGTCTTCCTCTGCTTTGTGATTATCATCATATAGCACCTACAACAAGATTCACAAAACTGAAGAAAGCTGAACACAAGACCTACATAACCAGTACGTACAAACAATGTTTTCATTTGTTCTTGTAATACCAGTACATACATATGCTTACACCAACCATTTTATATACCGTTGCATAGGGGAACCCGGGATTGTCTACTTTCGGAGTTTTGATGACCATTGCAAGTGGGGAAACAAAGTGAAGCTATACAAGAAACAAGTCACAAATTTAAAGCGTATCATCGCTGCAAGGAAACCACACATTCATTAGTACATCTGCTGCATGAGCAAGACCTTTGCCACTCAAAGAATGGCAAGAATCTATACACATCGCATACTTTTTATTTACAACTATTCTTGCTATTGTTCCCTTTCAGTTTTAATGTTCTTTTCCTCAATGCTGTTGCCTTCCATCTGCAATACTTCTCAGTCAGTTTTACCAAGAAACTCCGCCGTTATATTGCCCCAAAGCTTTATACCTTACCAATCAGATCTGAAGATGGACAAATCTGCATCCAAGCCCGTCTAATCAACGGAGTCGACAAGAGGGCAACAATTACCAAAGGCTGGGCAGACTTTTTCCATGCAGCTCATATGAAGAAAGGAAAAATATATGCCTTCACCTTCAAGCGCAGCCACAAGCGTCTGCGTCTCACCGTGCACACCCTTTGAGCATAGTCTTCAGCCTCCTATGCAGCCTAATTAGCATGTGAAGCTCTATATGTATAGCTTCACCCTAAGCGCATGATTTCTTTTGTCATCACACAATCTGCTTATCATGTTGATCACATTATATGAAGCTCTGTGTTTATAGCTTCATCTAAGGACCTACTTGCTTTTGGAACTGCTCTCTAATCACTATGTATATATTTGGAACCTTTAATGTTCATCTTAGACCCATATAATATCTATCCATACTACTTAATGCAAATATTTTCCTATGTTTAGTTCATACTCTTTCTACTTCTGTAACTGCACTACAGAAGAAATACATTTATATTTCTCTGTATATAATCATCACTACATACCCTATAAGACATGAAAATAAAATCTATGCTTCATAAGATCCAACTTTAACACTGTTGTTGTATCTGCCATCAGATCAAACATTACATTCTTTTCACTTCAAACCAATTTAACTTCAACACTGATCTCAGCCTGTTTCATCTGATGCCTAAATAAAATCTCCTACTCACTCATGACTAACATCACTACTAACTGGCTTCTTGCGCCATCGGCGCAACCGGGTCATCTAGCATATCAATAGAATCTAGTACACAGTAGTAAGAGGATTCGAGAGCTGTCAAATAAAACTCAACACATTCATTACAAATAACTAGTAATGAAATAACCAATTACCAATTATCGTACCAAAGTAAAAAAGAAGATAAATTTACCTCTGTGTCTTCATTATTAGGGTGCTTGCTTCCGGTTGTGACATAATTAATTAGTCGACCCACTTTGGCCTTTTTTCCCCGACTGACATGTGGAAAAGAGATGATTGCTATGAGAACTATCGGAGTACTACATATGCATGAAGTTGAACTAATTGCATGGATAGGCCAAAATTTCTACTCCTATGATCTTCCTCTACTTTTCCTATGAATCAAATAGGCCCTGTATAGTTCAAACTAGCCAGCATAGGAAATGAACAAAATTTTACTTGGAAAAGCATGGGTAGGAAAATCAATCCAAAGGAAAAAACCATCTAATTTTCCTACTGACCTATTCTTGAATCAAACAGATGAGTATCCTCAACATAGGAAAATTTCCTACTCCTATGATTGTCCTATACATTCTATGAATCAAATTAACACGCCCTATATATATATTCTAAATAGCTAGAACATAATTATCTTAGCCTTTTCACTGTCACTACCGAGGGTCTTGTTGGGATCCCAGCTATCTTGATTATAATCAAGATTTGATGGACACATTTACTTTAAATAAAAAACAAAAGTAGAAATCCAATGAGCCAATGTTGTCACAATGATAGAATCGATCAAATACAAAGAATTCTACCTCGGAAATTCTCTCATGAACTACTCTGAAGAAGAGAGAGAGTGAACGAGATAAGAATATGCGAGAGGAGAAGGAGGAGCAGAATATGGGAGAAGAGAGGGAAATGAAGCGCCGGTGTGGGAGGAGTGGGGAAGTGGAGAAGCTAAGGCGCCGGTTGCACAGAAAACCTCTACCTTGCGCCCACTACATAGACTCCCCCGCTTCCCCATGTGGTTGCTTCATGCGCACTACCCCACTCCCTTGCCCCCGACCCTCCGCTTCTAAATGGGGGTTAAACACCCCGCTCGCCGACCCATTTAAAAATGGAAAAAAATAATGGATACATTTGAGATGCCCTGACCTTGGTCCTTGAGAGCGGCTTGGTGGCGCCAGATCTAACATCCCGCGGTGCAAGGCTATGGGGTGAGGAACGGGAGCACAACTGAATAAATATGAGCTGGAATAGCAGATGCGGTACAAACAAAACTGACCGAGTACTTCCAAACTGCATATGGTTTGTTATTACATGCGGCTTTGTATCATCTTGACATAACCATTTCCGGGGCCCATTGCTAATGCCCATTTTATATACTAGTGAGGGGGTGTTTCCTATTTGACGCATTTTGTGTCAAATAGTCGCCCAATCACACAGGACGCTGTTGATTTGGGCCGACCCATTTAGCAGCTCATGTTACTCCGGTTTAGGAACATTCTAGAACATTCCATGTTTTTTTCCTTTTCTACTGTTTTTATGGGTTTTTTGTTTCTTTTTTTGCTATTTGATTTTTTAATGTTCAAACACTGTTCACGTTTTAAAAAAGTTTTATGAGTTTAAAAAGCTATTTAAGTTTCAAAAAATGTTCACAATTTAAAAAAAATCTATAATTAATTATTCATGTATTCAAAAAGTGATCAGAAATTTCAAAAAATATTAGGGTTTTTTAGAGAGAAAAAAACCATGTTTTCAAAAAATGTTCTCGTTTCCAAAAAAGCTTCACAATTCAAAAATTGTTCGCCTTTTGTAAGAAATAATTTCAACTTTTATTTAAATGTCTGCTATAATAGCCCGGTGCGCTACAGTAATCAATAGCTACAGTACATCGATTCTCGGTTGGGCCTCGGTTCAGTGCAGTCCTCGGCGCATCACTACTGTACCCTTTTTTAGGGTATCGCTACAGTCCTGGTTCTTCCGTTCCCTGTGCAGAAACCCTCATGCTTGAGCTTGACGCAAAATAGCGCTAAAAATGAGGTTCCAGAAAGAGGGCGGATCCTATTTAGCGCGGGGATCGATGGATACCGGTGAAACATGCACTCCCAGGGTACGCATGCCACATGGCCCTGTCTTTTTTGTTTTTTCTTTGAGAAACACATGGCCCTGTCTATTACAGGGTCTTTCAGTGTGTTTTCGCAGCCAATTTTCGGAAGGTTCTAGAACCTGAACCTTCCCCGAACCAGTTTTTTTCACTTTTTTCCAGCTTTTTCTTCTATTTATTTTTTTACTTTTTAATTCGTGAAGCCTTTTTATCTGTTTTTTCTTCCATTTTTATGTTTTCTTAATTTTTTTTATTTTTCTCCTTTTCATTTTAAAATTCGGAATAAGTTTCTTAATTCCTGAATATTGTTTTGAATCGGCAAACTTTTTAAAATTTGGAGATAAGTTTAGATTTTTTTAAAGATGAATATTTTTAAATAAAAAATATAGTCATTTTTTGAAAATTTGGGAACACTTTTTGAAATTGGTGAACATTTTTTTGAATCTGTGAACATTTTTTGAATAATGAAGTTTCTTTTTGAAATTTGGGAACATATTTTGAAATTAAAAAATAGTTTTTAAATCTCGCATTTTTCCAAGCCAATTTTGGGAAGGTTCTAGAACCTGAACATTCCCCGAACCAGTTTTTTTCAATTTTTCTCAGCCTTTTCTTCTATTTTATTTTTTTAATTCGTGAAGCCTTTTCATCTGTTTTTTCTTTCGTTTTTATGTTTACTTATTTTTTTAAATCTCCTTTTCACTTTAAAATTCGGAATAAGTTTAATAATTTTTGAAAGTTTAGATTTTTTTAAATGATGAATTTTCATTTAAAAAATAATATTTTTTTAAATAATGAATATTTATTAAAAAAATAATATTTTTTAAAAAAATTGTGAACATTTTCCGAAAATTCGGGAACACATTTTCAAATTGGTGAACATTTTTTTGAATCTGCGACACTTTTTGAATTACGTAGTTTCTTTTTGAAATTTGGGAACATATTTTGAAATTGTCGAATATTTTTAAATCTCGCATTTTTTCCCACTTCAGGCTCCGCATGGAGTGGAAGACACACTCACCAGACTTAACTTGCACTGAACTGTGGTTGCATGTTTGCATGCATGACAGGCTTCATGTACAAGACATGAGAAAAGACTTAACAACCCAGAGATGAACGACAACAATACGTTATAGCTGGTTTTATACAAATCCTCAAAAAACAAAAACTGGTTTTATAAAAAACATGGTACTAGCTCACAATCTGTTTAGTAAATTACAAATGAGTTTTGTGTGGTCCTGCCTTCTATAACTCAAACCAGCTAGCCATGCATGGCTCTGAGCGGGGGAGTCAGCACTGATTCGGTGCTGCACGTTGGGACGGCCGTCGGAGCCTCCTCCGGCATGACAACAGCGAGGCAGCACCAAACAACGAGGCGGTCGTCCTGCATGGGCGACGTTCCGGTGTACTCCAGATGATAGTAGAAGTCATCGCTGTCACAGTCAAATGTGTGCCTCGTCTTCTGGGACTCAAAGTTCACCAGACCCTCAAACCCGAAGCTGAACTCCGCCGTTGTCGGCGTCGTCTCATCCCCCTTGCTTGCCCAGACGAGGCACAGGAGGCCGGATCGGTGCCATCTTGGGCAGAATTTGAGGTACCATGTGCTCCCGCCCACGGCGAAGTGCGTGGAGTAGATGGACTCCCCGTTCCTAAGCGCCACCTTGAGCTTGGAGACGCTGCACACGGTGAGCGTGTGGAACCCAGCCATGGCGACCTAACGGGGTCCCTCTCGGGTACGTGGGGTTTCGAGTCTTCAAAAGTTATCGCCGGCTGTCCTGCGAATCACGCTTCCGGCGAGGCTCCTCCAGCGACGTGTCTTGTGTTCCCCGCTCAACGCCGGAGGTACACCGTGACGTGTTCGTGTGCTAACAGTAACAGAGCTCCTCCCAAAGATCATAGGGTTCATAAGCTGCATTCATGGCGCAATGGCAGCCAGTGGGAAAATATTGCCACTTCATCACTAAAATTAATTGCCAAGCTTGCAGGCGACAAGGGGAAAATCCGCATAACATTTCAGCAAGATATTACTGAGAATCCCTTCCTAATTGGCAATCTCGTCAAGATCTTGGAGCTGTAAGGCAGCTCCAACTACCTAGAACAATCAAAGTTCACAATGGATATCATTTCCAAGATCTCCATCGATAAAAAAAAGGCAGAAGATTTGGACAATCCAAGTTATCATTAAAAAGTTGGTGAAAGACCTTTTGGGGAAGATGAATCCTTAAATCCAGTATGAGTAGAGGCAAGGAAGCACTCATAAAGCTGGCAATTGGAGAGCCCCAGCAATTTCTCCGCTGTGTTGGATGAAACAAATTACGAGCTTATCGTGGATCACGGGTCAGCACATATACCCAACGGCAAGTCTATTTCAAAGTCTATGCAAAAACTATAGGTAATTAGTATTGAGCCATCAAGGTTGTCATCTGGTCGTGCTCCCGCTGGTCGTCCTCCCCGACCATCTAGTACCATGCTTCTTGCATCGGATGCTTACAATTGTGCAGCTTCATTAGATCCAAGAGGGGGACCAATGCCCCCCCCCCCACACACACACTTTTTACTAGTGTATATTATTGATGTTTATAATACTTAATATTACGAGCAGGGGCTGTTCGCGCTTTCCAGCAATCGACGGAAGGCATCATTCCGGTTTCGCCGGGGCCGGAGGAGGAGGAAGAGCAGCAGCCGGAGCCGGAGCAACAACAATTGGCAGAGCAGCAACCGGAGTCCAAGAGGAGGAGGAGGAGAAGCCGGAGCCGGAGCTGGTTGCTGGCTTCACCATGGCAGAGTTCAAGGTTACCCAAGCGGCGGAGATGGCGGAGCAAACCGCCATCCTAGAGTCCATCCAGGATGAGGCCTATGTCGAGGTCAACCGGTGGTTCATCCGGCAAGAACGGGCAGCGACCGACGCGCTCTTCGCCGAACTGGAGGCGGAGGCTGACGTGGAGAAGCCAGAAGAGCCAGAGGTGCGGCTGCCGTCCATGTACCCGGAGCCGGGCACAGAGATCTTGGACATCTCCAACGAGGAGCAGGGTAGTGTATGTTAGTTGATCTACGTAGTACATAGGTTTTTCTCTTCGCATGTTTTGTATGGATTTAAGATTTTAAATATGAGGTATCCGGATGCAGAGAAGCAAATTTGAGGGCCACCTGAGGACTCAGATTTGGTGTCCCCGGCTATAAATATTCTAACAACCCAGAAATGAACGATAACAATACGTATAGCTGGTTTTATACAAATCCTGAAAGAAAACTCGTTTTATACAAATCCTAAAAAAACTCATTTTATACAAATGAGTTTTGTGTGGGCCTGCCTTCTATAACTCAAACTAGCTAGCCATGCATGGCTCTGAGCAGGGAAGTCAGAACTGATTCGGTGCTGCACGTTGGGACGGCCGTCGGAGCCTCCTCCGGCATGAGAACGGCGAGGCAACACCAAACAACGAGGCGGTCGTCCTGCCTGGGCGACGTTCCGGTGTACTCCAGATGGTAGTAGAAGTCATCATTGTCACGGTCAAACGTGTGCCGTCGTCGGTGTCATCTTGTCCCCCTTGCTTGCGCAGACGAGCCACAAGATGCCGGATTGGAGCCATCTTGGGCAGAACTTGAGGTACCATGTGCTCCCGCCCACGGCGAAGTGCGTGGAGTAGATGCACTCCCCGTTCCTGAGCGTCGCGCTGAGCTTGGAGATATTGCACACCCAGCCATGGCGACTTGCGGCGGCTCCAAGATGGCGTTGGATTTGCACAAGCTTCCGAGGAGGCACCGCCGCTGTCGGTGTAAAAACCGGCAGACCTTGGGGTAGGGGGTCCCGAGCTGTGGATCTCGGATCGATGGTAACAGAGACAATGGAGACGATGTTTACCCAGGTTCGGGCCCTCTTGATGGAGGTAAAACCCTACGTCCTGCTCTTGTTTATATTGATGGAGATGTATCGAGTACAAGCTTGATCTACCTCGAGATCGTAAGTTGTGGTATAAACCCTAGGGGTGATGATGAATATCATAATGATCTATCGACTAGCCTAGCCTCGGCTTATACAATGTACCGGAGGCCTAGGATAACAAGAGTCCTAGTCGGCTATGTCGGTGGAGAGGAGTCCTTGTCTTGATCACCAAGTCTTGTGGAACCTTCCTCGTATATGTCATGGGCTGCCTGAAGTGGCCCAATAGTGAACCGCCATGGGGGTCCTCGGCCCGACCCACTGGTCAGGAGACGACGTGGTGAGTACCCCCTAGTCCAGGACACCGTCACTAGCCCCCTGAACCGGTCTTCAAGTTGGGGACGCTCCTCGGTTCTTCCGAGCTGTTCTTCGTCTTCGGCCGTCAGTCTTGAAAGCTGGTTCAACAAATCTTCCCATCTTCGATCTTGAGGATCACCGAGCTGAATCCGAAGAGTTCATACGTCGGGCATCCGAGGAGCCCTTTAAGTTTTCGGCCTTTATTAATGCCTTGTTATTTTTACGCCGCACCTCGGATTCAAAGTTTTTCCCCGTGTAGCGGTGTCCTCTTGCAACCGAGATCGAACGCCGGACTGCATCCGAGGTGTCTTTTTGTAGCCGAGCTCTAACGCCGATCGGCATCCGAGGTGTCATAGATTACCTCGGTCTTGAAAAAGTTGAAGGAATTCAGCCGAGCTTAATGCAAAAAATGCCCTCTATGGAGTCAGCCACTTGCATCCGAGCTTTACGCCGGACTGCTTTCGAGGTGGTGCGCCACCTCGGCCATGAGCTGATTTTTTGTGGAATTTATTTTCAATTGGCGCAATTTATTCTCTGTCGAGATGTATAGCCAGTAGCCCTCAAGGTGTGTGTCGGCCAAAAATCCGAGATGCACCTGAAGGAAATCATAAAACCGATGACCCAGTAGCCCCTGAGACTCAGGTCGATTCACGAAATCGGCCCGAGGATCAACTCCTAGCTCGGCAGCATACTTAGGAACAGAAACACGGTGTGCATAGTCCTCGAGACTCAGGTTGGGTGCGGCCGACCAACCCGAGGATCGTAATCTCCTCGGAAACTGTTTTGCACTTTGAATTTTCCTGCATTGAATCAGCAATGCAGTAGCCCCCGAGCCACTGGTCGGGTGGCAACACCAGATCAGGGGATTGATGTACCCCTTCAATGGCTTTTAATTGAGAAGCGTGAAGCCCAGTAGCCCCCGGGCCTTAATTTGGACACGGGTGGCCGACTTAAGGATCGATATCCAGAGTAAATTGACTTTAATCACAATTTATGTGTAATGATTCTATGTATCCAAGTACTTTACATCATTACAAATGCCTCTGTTCTACAAACTTTGTTAACCAGCCTTCGGCTTCTCCCTCCTCAACCATTGGTCGAGGAGTGTTTCCTACTCCTGGTCCGCCGAGGCGAACCGGACTCTTCGGATAACAAGGCAATCCGGCTATTTGGTTCTACAAACAAAGTGGAACAGAGCTTATGTTATATTACGTTTAAGCGTAAGAAACATCTTTCAAGAAAAATAGTTCCTTTATAAGTTCCTTTTCTCAGGCTATCATGTTGACCATGATCGTGAAAACCTCAACTCCGATCAATGTGGGAGAAAAATATTGAGGATTTAGTTTGGGGAAACTTCCCGAACTCTGTAGTCTTTAATGAACCTAAATTTTCACTTTCGTCGTTGCCGACCAATTGTATTCTTAAGATGCCTAGCTTTCGGCTTCACCCAGTCTGAGGTACTAACTCGGATGACCCGATAGTAACAATCACAGAGGTGCTCCCTTTACCCCCTAGCCGAACAATCGGGAACGTAGGGGGTAAGCACAGGAGCAAGGCAACCCAGCTTGGCCAAAATCTTAAGTCAAATTGATGCATATTTATGGCTTTATAATGATAATTATGGAAGGCAGCTTTTGTACATTGAATACAAACGCTAATGATATGTTGGGCTCTCCAGGAGTCCTGATGTAACCGCGCCGAGGTGCCTCAAGGAGCCCTCGGCACATGTTGTGATTGTCAGCCTTTAAGCTGTATTTGCAGCTTTATACTATATGTTATTTTGACTCCGTTGCGACTGTTTATAATCTGAAAGTGGCCCATCGTCGGCTTCCACCCCTTTGTAGATACTACGCAGGGTGTTTCCGCAATAACAAGACAACCCTTAGCCGACGTCTCGGTGCCCGGAGGCGGTTTGTGTTAGCGGAAACAAGGCAATCAGATATGCAGGCTTTATAACTTTCATTTAGTCATAGGAGCTTAAAGTTGGGAGGCCAGTTACTAGCCCCCGGTTAGTGTTCGGCGTCAGCCGAGATCAAGCCAGTAACACGTCGGCCAATTTTATGAAAGGCCCACTGCTTAACACGGGGTAATCTCTATCGATCTGTAGTTTAACACAGTCATCGGATCGCTGACCAGTTTACGCTTATTGTGATAGTCAGTTTTCGGCTTTCTCCACTGAGGCACTTGACCAGTTAAACCGGAAGTACAATCACAGTGGTTCTCCCTTTACCCTTAGCCGAACAATCGGGAACGTAAGGAGTAAGCACAGGAGCCGGGCAACCCAACTATTGACCGAAGACACAATTCGAAACTGATGCATATAAAGCAATATCCGAGAACGTTTTGCCGAGGACTCCTCGGAGTACCTTGGCTTTTGGTGGGTTCGGCTCTAGTCGCAACCCCCCATTAATATTGCCGGCGCGTTAAAGGCGTCCGGCGTCGTACTGCGAGAGTTATGCTGGAGAAACACAATATCCCCCGAGACTCAGGTTGGGTGCGGCCGACCAACCTGAGGATCGAATCTCCTCGGGAACTAGTCCAGATGTCATGTGCGTTTTGCCAACGCCAAGGTATAGGTCGGCAGGAAAGATGCCGAGCTGCGGGTCGAAAAAGATCTCCCAAGCTGAATTATTACGTAGGGCACCTCGGTCATGAGGATGTCCCGCCTCCTAAAAGAAAAACATACAAATAGCTTAAAAGTGTCATAAGCTCAAAAAGGCAAAAAACTTATGTAAAAACTTGACGTCCGAACTAAATCAAGTTTTTTTGGTGCCAATCCGAAAAGTGAGCTTAAAATTAGTTTGTCCTTCCGTCGTGCGTTAACATGACACATCCGATCTCAAGACTTCAAGCGGGCCAGCCTTCGGCTTCAACCTCCTATTCCCTAAGGCGGAGTGCTTCTCAGGCCAGCTTAGCGAACTCGAGTGGCTTTAGAGAGAAACCAGGCTATCCTGCTATTGACCACACACTCGTGTCGAGAAAGGAGTGATAGAAAAAGATTTTGCAACGACTTAGAAGAAAACACTTATTATAAAACGGCTCGTATAAATTGAAGAGCCCCCAGTTAACATGGGTAAAGGGAGTGTTTTTAACAAACTAAGTGTTTAACTAATAACTTGTCTTTTTAACACAAAAGTATAACGCTTGGATGAACCAAACAAAAATTAAAAATTGAAAAAAGTTAAGCATGAAAGCGACTTAGCTGGTTAATGTTCTCGGCATTGATGACGTAGTCCGGGCTTGCAACGGGTCGAGATCCCAGCCCCCAAGCCGGTCCTGGGGTGGCCGAGCGAAGAGCTCGGCTAATGAAGTGGCAGCACAAAACTGCCGATGTGCCGAGACGAAGCCCCGGGTCCAGCCGAGGAGACAGAGTAGGTCGGCAAGGCGACACCGGAGTAGGTCGATGAAGCGATGGCGAAGCCCCCGGTCCGGCCGAGGTGTCCGAGCGAAGAGCTCGGCTTGATGAAGTGGTAGTACAACACTGCCGATATGTTGAGGTGAAGCCCCCGATCCAGCCGAGATGACGAAACTGGTCGGCTGGCGATGCCAAAGTCCCCGATCCAGCCGAGATGACGAAGCTGGTCGGCTGGTGACGCTGAAGTCCCCGATCCAGCCGAGATGACGAAGTTGGTCAGCTGGTGACATCGAAGTCCCCGATCCAGCCGAGATGACGAAACTGATCGGCTGGTGACGCCGAAGTCGTCCGAATATGTTGATGAAGAGATGGTGAAGCCCCCGGTCCAGCCGAGTTGACGGAGCAGGTCGGTAACATGACGTTGCAGCCCCCATGCCAGCCGAGGTGTCGAAGCAGGTCGGCGTGGTGGACATCGGCTTGAAGAAGCAACGGCGCGGCCATGCCGACGCAGATCGTAACTTCTGACGCGGTCAAAGCTGGCTCGATGAAGTGACCGCGCGGAGACGCCGGCGCGCCCGACCCGTGCAATCCGTGGGGCGACGATGTTGGTGATGATTTAGCCGTGATACCGAACTCTTGGTCGGCTCGCTGGGGTGATGATCCTGATGAGGTTGACCTTGGCTCGACGAAGCGACGACGCAATCGATGCTATCGCAGGTCGGCAACCATGGAGCAACATGGTCGGGCCGATTTGACATCGGTACGACGGTGAAGATCGCCTCGGAAAAGACTCAAAATTTGTGGGCACGTGTTTGAGAACAACACAAAATACCCTAGAAAAGATTCCCTCAAAAAGGATGTCCAATGTCCCGTTCATGAAGAAAGATGAATTCGGGCCGGATTCGTTTTCGCGCAGGAAACAGATCCGAAAATTGATGCACTCCTCGGACTCGTCCCGGAGTTGGAACCGTTGGATCGAGCTGAAATTTTGAGGGATGGTAGATATAGGAATTCCGCAGCCGATCAACGGTTGGATCCTCCAAAGGATGTCCGAACTGGACGCCGGACTCCTCGCCCTAAATTCGTCCAGATTCACATCCAGATTTGACAGGGCTCCGGTATATCGTAGATCACCGGAGATTCCTCCATCGGAATACGACGAAATTTTACAGGGTTGTTCTAGACTCAATTCCGCACAATTCCACTGAAGCAATCGTCAAAGCGACGCTCGAGGAGACGGGGATGGCAAACACGAATTCGCTGTGCAGAAAAAACTGCATGATCGCGCGAGGGCAATGTTGACGTTGAGCCCCGAGCACCACGGATGATTCCCCCATGATCTTGATAGAGATCGGAGTTGAAGTTGATGAGGGCACCAGTCCGATCTTGATGATCCAACATGTAGCGTTGTCCTTGGTCCAGCCGAGGTTGCTAGTCGAGCCGGCAACAAAGATGCCGTCGTCGACGATGAGGTTCGGTCCCGACGTGTAGATCATGTCGGAGCCGATCTGAATTCCCATCGAACCACAACGATCACACAGCGGAACTCTCAATGAAAGCACCAGTGTTGGTGTAAAAACCGGCAGACCTCGGGGTAGGGGGTCCCGAGCTGTGGATCTCGGATCGATGGTAACAGAGACAATGGAGACGATGTTTACCCAGGTTCGGGCCCTCTTGATGGAGGTAAAACCCTACGTCCTGCTCTTGTTTATATTGATGGAGATGTATCGAGTACAAGCTTGATCTACCTCGAGATCGTAAGTTGTGGTATAAACCCTAGGGGTGATGATGAATATCATAATGATCTATCGACTAGCCTAGCCTCGGCTTATACAATGTACCGGAGGCCTAGGATAACAAGAGTCCTAGTCGGCTATGTCGGTGGAGAGGAGTCCTTGTCTTGATCACCAAGTCTTGTGGAACCTTCCTCGTATATGTCATGGGCTGCTCGAAGTGGCCCAATAGTGAACTGCCATGGGGGTCCTCGGCCCGAGTCACTGGTTGGGAGACGACGTGGTGAGTATCCCCTAGTCCAGGACACCGTCAGCCGCTTTGTTTCCTGCTGCATCTTCTTCAGGGTGCACCTGACGGTGAGTTTGTCGTACCGGGCAGACACGCACGACGACGCCTCCAGCTCCCTCCTCCTCACGCACATGATAAAGCTACCATGGGTTTGTTTTTCTATCGTGTCCCGGCTGCTCTCCTTGTGGAAGAGGGTGTGCTCTCCGGTCTCATCGAGGATTTCAAGGGTGATGTGGGTGCCGGTAGACGATTTGAGGCCGTGCAGCATGAAGTTGACGACGACCGAGACGACCAAGGTGTCCGCTAGGCCGTCCTCGTCGAAATTCATCGACCGCACGCGTATGTCCCACAAGAGGTCGCGGAAGACGAGATTGTCCAGAGTGAGCCAGTGAGGTGAACGCAGCAGCTTGGAGTACCCGGGGACTGGCACCACCAGCGTCACCGGCGCCGATCGGCTCGCGGTCACTAGTAGAAAACAGGGCTTTGGTTCTGGCCAGATCAGAGCAATAGTCCCGGTCATGTTACGAACCGGGACTAATGTGAGCATCAGTCCCGGTTCGAGCGGCTAGGACGCCGGCCGGGCCTCGGCAGGCATCAGTCCCGGTTCGACTGGGACCTTTAGTCCCGGTTGCAGACACCAACCAGGACTAAAGGGCCTCGCTCCCTTTAGTCCCGGTTGGTGGTTAGTCTTGAGTCCCGGTTCTAAACACCAACCGGGGCTAAAAAGATGCCTATATATATCCTCGCCCCTCCCCGCCCTCTCCTCTGTTTTTTGGCCGTAGAAGGTGGCAGGTGTGTGTGCTACTCTGTTCTCACTTCTTATGCACATGAGGTGTTCGATGAAATGCCCGAGCCACACTTAAGCTTTCTCCTCTGTTCTTCCTCCAAGCTCGACCTCCAAGCTCCATTTTCCCCAAGATTTGTCTAGATTTGGCGGTGCACCAACTATCCAAGTGTTCTAAAAGGTTAGCAACTTCATCCTTTCATCTCTCACTGCTAGTTTAGCTCATTTCATATGCTCTAGAAGTAGAGTGGTTTGTGGGTTTTAGTGGAGGAGTGTATGTGGGAGTTTATTTGATTTAGATGCATAATTTGAGCTCAAATTAACTTCTTAGTTTGCACATGTGTAGGGTGCCGTCCCGTCCCCGTCCCCGTCCTCACCGTCGTCGATCGCCCGCGCTGATCTCGTCGCCGGCACCACCGTGGTGAGCCTCTTGTTCTTATCTTTTTGTTAAAATAACAAATTCTTACTTGTATGATTTAGATAGCTACTTGTATAATTTTCTTACTTGTATTATTGTTTGTTATTATATAGTGCCATGGTTTTGGTATCCGCCCCCGTCGGCTCTCATCCGGTCTATGATTCGGATGTGGTATATTATCTTTTATAACTATTTGTTTCATTTAGTGTTTATGACAATTATGCCGACCAACTTGACATAGATGTTTTTATCTAGGAGGTATGTGAACCGGAAATTCCAACCGACCCTCTTGTCGAGAGGTTAAATTTAGTTGAAAAAGAAAACAATTATTTGAAAGAAAATTGAAAAGAATTGAAGAAGAGAAGATGAAATTGGAGTTGCATGTTGCCGATGTCGTCGATCTACACAAGATCCAGATGGATGCAATGCGCTTGAAGATTAGAAAGATTAGAAAATATGCCATTGATAAAGAGGCTTGGTATCATTATGCTGTTGGATCAATTGTTACCTTAGTTGCGATTTTGATCGCATTTGTTGTTGCATTTAAATGTTTTACATAGTTGTATGTTGTTTTATGAGAACTATGTATGAACTTTATGTATTTATTTTTGCAGTAATAACATTTGATCACTACTGTACTTTGGTTTTAATGTGGTGATGAACTTGTATTAATTTGGCCATTTCTCTATTCATGATGCTCTGTAATGGTTTTTTATATACTTAATTACATAATGCAGATGAACCGGCAATGGATGTACGGTGACCGACGCACTTCCGAGTACATTACGGGCCTGCATAATTTTATCGATGTGGCTGAGACAAACAAGCAGAATGGTTTTATGTACTGTCCATGTGTTGTCTGTGAGAATACGAAGGATTACTCTTCCTCGAAAACCCTTCACTTCCACTTGCTTGAGAAGGGTTTCACGCCCCACTATAATTGTTGGACCAAGCACGGAGAAAGAGGGGTTATGATGGAAGACAATGAAGAAGAAGAGGATGATGACAACTATCCTATGTTCCCTGAATACGGTGATACTGCAACGGGGGAAGCTGAATGTTGATGCACAGAGAGAATGCGAAAGTCAAAGGGAGAAGTTGAAGTTCGATCGCATGTTAGAGGATCACAAAAAACGGTTGTACCCAAATTGCGAAGATGGCAACACAAAGCTCGGTACCAGACTGGAATTGCTGCAATGGAAGGCAGAGAATGATTTATCCGACAAGGGATTTGGGAAGCTACTGAAAATAATGAAGAAGAAGCTTCCAAAGGATAACGAATTGCCTGACAGTACGTACGAAGCAAAGAAGGTTCTCTGCCATCTAGGATTAGAGATGCAGAAGATATATGCATGCCCTAATGACTGCATCCTCTATCGCGGTGAGGAGTACGAGAATTTGAATGCATGCCCGGTATGCGGTGCATTACGGTATAAGATCAGACGAGATGACCCTGGTGATGTTGAGGGCGTGCGCCCCAGGAAGAGGGTTCCTGCCAAGGTGATGTGGTATGCTCCTATAATACCACGGTTGAAACGTCTGTTCAGAAACAAAGAGCATGCCAAGTTGTTGCGATGGCACAAAGAAGACCGTAAGAAAGACGGGATGTTGAGAGTACCCGCTGATGGGTCGCAGTGGAGAAAAATCGAGAGAAAGTGGCCGGAGTTTGCAGGTGACGCAAGGAACTTATGGTTTGGTATAAGTGCAGATGACATTAATCCTTTTGGGAGCAGAGCAGCAATCATAGCACCTGGCCTGTGACTCTACGTATCTATAACCTTCCTCCTTGGTTGTGCATGAAGCGAAAGTTCATTATGATGCCAGTGCTCATCCAAGGCCCTAAGCAACCTGGCAACGACATTGATGTGTACCTAAGGCCATTAGTTGAAGAACTTTTACAGCTGTGGAATATAAAAGGTGTACGTGTGTGGGATGAGCACAAACCGGAGGAATTTGACCTACGAGCGTTGCTGTTTGTAACCATCAATGATTGGCCTGCTCTTAGTAACCTTTCAGGACAGTCAAACAAGGGATACAACGCATGCACGCACTGTTTAGATGAGACTGAAAGTATATATTTGGACAAATGTAAGAAGAATGTGTACCTGGGACATCGTCGATTTCTTCCGACCAAGCATGCCTTAAGAAAGAAAGGCAAGCATTTCAAAGGTGAGGCAGATCACCGGAAGAAGCCTGTCCCCCGTACTGGTGATGATATATTTGATATGGTCAAGGATTTAAAAGCAATCTTTGGAAAGGGTCCTGGCGGACAATCTGTTCCGAATGACGCTGACGGACACGCACCCATGTGGAAGAAGAAATCTATATTTTGGGACCTACCCTATTGGAAAGTCCTAGAGGTCCGCTCTGCAATCGATGTGATGCACGTGACGAAGAATCTTTGCGTGAACCTGCTAGGCTTCTTGGGCGTGTATGGGAAGACAAAAGATACACCGGAGGCACGGGAGGACCAGCAACGTATGAACGAAAAAGACGGCATGCATCCAAAGCAGTATCAAGGTCCTGCCAGCTACGCTCTTACCAAAGCAGAGAAGGAAATCTTTTTTGAATGCCTGCTCAGTATCAAGGTCCCATCTGGCTTCTCGTCGAATATAAAGGGAATAATAAATATGGCAGAGAAAAAATTCCAGAACCTAAAGTCTCATGACTGCCACGTGATTATGACGCAATTGCTTCCTGTTGCATTGAGGGGGCTTCTACCAGAAAATGTTCGATTAGCCAATGTGAAGCTATGTGCATTCCTCAATGCAATTTCTCAGAAGGTAATCGATCCAGAAATCCTACCAAGGTTACAGAATGATTTGGTCCAATGTCTTGTCAGTTTCGAGTTGGTGTTCCCACCATCCTTCTTCAATATTATGACGCACATCCTAGTTCACCTAGTCGACGAGATTGCAATTCTGGGTCATGTATATCTACATAATATGTTCCCCTTTGAGAGGTTCATGGGAGTCTTAAAGAAATATGTTCATAACCGTGCTAGGCCAGAAGGAAGCATCTCCAAGGGCCACGAAACAGAGGAGGTCATTGAGTTTTGTGTTGACTTTATTCCTGACCTTAAGCCGATTGGTGTTCCTAAATCGCGGCATGAGGGGAGACTGGGTGGAAAAGACACGCTAGGACCGTAAGCAATAATATGTAGGGACGGGCATTCTTGGGCGCAAGCACACTACACAGTTCTACAAAATTCTACCTTGGTGGCCCCGTATATCAATGAACACAAGAATATTTTACGCTCCAAACACCCGGAGCAGTCTGACGACTGGATTACACGTGAACACATGGGGACTTTTGGCGGTTGGTTGCAAACACATCTCATGGGTAACACCACTGTTGAAGATGAGCTGTACTTGTTGGCCAGGACATCATCTTCGACTGTATTGACTTTCCAAGGGTACGAGATAAATGGGAATACATTTTACACGATCGCCCAAGATAAAAAGAGCACCAACCAAAACAGTGGTGTCCGCTTTGATGCAGCAAACACCAATAGGGCAAAGGACACATATTATGGTTACATAGAGGACATATGGGAACTTGACTATGGACGTGATTTTAAGGTTCCTTTGTTTCGGTGCAAATGGGTCAATCTGTCAGGAGGCGGGGTACAGGTAGACCCGTAGTACGGAATGACAACAGTGGATCTCAACAATCTTGGGTACACAGACGAACCATTCGTCCTAGCCAATGATGTGGCGCAGGTTTTCTATGTGAAGGACATGTCTACCAAACCGAGAAAAAGAAAAGATAAGGAAGCGAATACATCATACGATGAGCCAAAGCGCCACATAGTTCTTTCAGGGAAAAGAAACATCGTGGGAGTGGAGGACAAGACAGACATGTCAGAAGATTATGAAAAGTTTCATGAAATTTCTCCCTTCAGAGTGAAGAGTGACCCAAGCATCCTGTTAAATGATGAAGATTATCCATGGTTACGGCGCAATAAGCAAGGGACACACGCGAAGAAATAGTTTTATACCCCAAGATCCCACTCTGGGATGTGACCGGCTTCACCGCCATCACTTTCTCTCTAGTGTGAGTTTCCGGACTTATAGCTGGAAAGTGCCACTTCGGACAAACCGGAGGGAATCTTTGTAAGAGCTAGCTAGGGCATTTTGGCATTTGAAACATGATTTGAGAATAATTATTTATTAGGTTATGAAATTTCAATTATTCATATCCTTTTAGTATTTTAATTATACAGAGGAGTTAATCAATGCAAATATTTAGACCATTTTAGCAGGTGTACCAAGTTTGAGCTCAATAGCAAAAAGAATCAACTAAAAAGCTTTTATAAAACTCTAGTTATGATCAAAATAATATTAACTTAAAACCATATAAAATTTATGCAACTAAAATTTTCATAAAGTATTTTTTGTTAAAAACTTTAATAGCAAAAAGAATTAAATGAAAACTAGGCATGTATGCTACTATTTTTGAATCTGTTTAAAAGAAAACTAAAACTAAAATATCCTAAAAAGGTCTAAAACCAAAAACAGAATGCAAATACAGTTTCAGATGCATATGTAATTGTGTGCTCCATCATTACTTGACTTGCGTTATTTTTTCAGAGTCTCTTGTGGTCTATTGATGATCAAATGCGTTGAACACTGGGACGGAGATGAGTGGACATATGACTTTGACCAGAACGAGATTAATTCTTTAAGGGGACGCATTCTCGCTGAAATACTATTTTCAGAGTGCAACACGATGGAAACGGTGAAGGAAAAGATTCTTAAAATCATGCCGAAGGAATGAATGGGAGGATGTGGTGTTGGATATTATGTTCTTTCTTTATTGTAATGCCACATGATTTTTCATTTTTGGCAACTAAATAAAAGTGTCGTGGTCGGTACTTTGTACCATTTTGATATTGTAATGGCAGATGATTTTTCATTATTGGCAACTAAATAAAAGTGCCGTGCTCGGTACTTCGTATAATTTTGATTTTGTAATGGCACTCTTTCGGAATTATTATTTATATTCTTATGGCATATTTTTATGATGTTATGTGAATGAGGCTGTTTTCTGAATGAGGTTATTTTAGTTCACAGATATTCTATATTGTTTATTTTACTTCACTGATTTTTAATACTGATTATTTGAACGAGTTTTCATTAAGTACTAAAAAAAGTAAAAAAAAAAAGAAGCCCGACCGCAGCTGCTGGACCGCCGTTCAACCAGCGAATAAACCGTCCAAATCAAACCCGCAGGCGACTCGGGCGGTGAATCAGGCACACGAACGGCCCAGCGGCTGGGTCAACCACAGGGCAAGCGGCGGCATTGTGTTTCGAGGAGTTCGGAACGGCTGCACGACGCGGCTATTTAAGCCGGTCGGCGCGCCCGTCGCTCGGTGAGGTGGGACTAAACTTGCGACGCGCTGGCGGGGGGCGGTGCCGAACGAGAATTAGTCTCGGTTGGTGCCACCAACCGGGACTAAAGGCCTCCCTGTAGTCCCGGTCCGTGCCACCAACCGGGACTAAAGGCCTGGGTTTCGCGCCCTTTGGGCTGCTGAAATTTAGCTTTAGTCCCGGTTGGTGGCTCCAACCGGGACTAAAGGTAGGCCTTTAGTCCCGGTTGGAGCCACCAACCGGGACTAAATCTCGGGCTATATAAACCGCAGCGAAATTTTTCGTCCCCCAAACTTCTCCATCGCCTCTCCTCGCCTCGACGCGCTGCCCCGACGCCGTCGCCGACGCCCTGCCCCGACGCCGTCGCCGACGCCTCCTCGCTGTGAGCGCCGCCCCGATGCCCTCCTCCTCCTATTCCCCCCCTGCTGGGCGTCGACCCCGACGCCGGCTGCCAGCGCTGCTGGCCGACCCCGACGCTGACGCCGACCCCGACGCCGCCCGCGCCGCTCTGCTGGCCGACGCCGGCGTTTTTTTTAATTAGAGATATTTTTGTTCATTGAGATGAGATGAGATGGATGAGATGAGATGGAGATGGATGAGATGAGATGGAGATGGCTGATTTTTTTGTTTGTTTTGTGTAGTTTTACTAGGTTTTTAGATACATATACTCAATGTGATAGATAGATGTCCAATGCCTCATATCGCGAACATAGTTATATTCGATAATTGATCTTCACATAAATGAAGCATAAAAGTTTAGCAAACAGTTTAGCAATCACTTAGAAATTTTCATGTTGTAGGAGTACATGTAAAAAATTTCAGAGTTGTTCATTGACTTAGAAATTTTCATGTTGTTCATTGACTTAGACATGAGGGGGGGGGGGTCGTTAAAACATAACCCCGATAACTTCGGTATAACTTCGACATGAGGGGGGGGGGGTCGTTAAAACATAACCCCGATAACTTCGGTATAACTTTGACATGAGGGGGGAGGAGTCCTCGACGATCGCCGGAGGAGGCCCCGACGATCGCCGGAGGAGTCGTCCCCGACGATCGACATGAATAAACTTTGTACATGTGTTTGGTGCATTTTAATGTCTATTTGCTGCTGGTATTTAATGAATAAACTTTGTTTTACATTTGCTGAAAAACTGCTAAGTCTGAAACTGACTGTTATAAAACTTGTCAACTTTGCATGATGTTTGCCACTAATCCATTGCTCATATGCATATGATTCCTTCTTGTGATTTGGTCTATGTAATGTGTACTTTGATGCCATGCCCTTGGTTGCCATGTAAAGTTGCTTTAGCATGACTCAATCTTGCTCTCAAGTTGTCATCATAATGTTACTGTTTTGCATTCCCAGATTTCATTAAGTCTGAAAAACAACTTATCTCTCATGGTTGTATATTGCCATGTTGTAATATTTGCAGAAACTATGGAACACGACAGAGACTTAGAACAAGAAGAGATGTTGGGGGATATAATCCGCGACGGAGGTGATGATATCACCTCACAGTTTCTCAACGACTCTGATGGTGAGGGAAGAGAGGATGACGGCTCCAGTGATCGAATGGAGGGAGAAGATGACGGCTCCGGCGGTGTTGGAGCCTTAACTGTTGCAAATCCGGCGAGGTATATTAATTAAGCCTGCTGACTAGATGCATTAATTGATTTGTATGTATATATATTAACGCTTCTTTCTTCTTTTAGCCCTCCGGATCGAGCCGACCTTCTGTAAAGAGACGAGGCCCGAAGAAAAGGTTGGGCGAGAATGAAAGGTTCACGATCGAAGAAATCGCTGCAGATGGCAAACCGACTGCTCCCAAGCGGACCGCAGGCCGATTTATAAGTCAATGCGGAGTTGTTTTTAGGGACAGCATCCCGATCAGCATTCAAGAATGGAATAAGCCAAAGGCGGACGATGGAGTTTCTTATGTCGACGATAGATCCAAAGATGAGCTTTGGAATACGCTCATGACAAATTTCAACCTACCGCCAGAGGTGGATCCAAATAGCAATGTTGTAGAGCGAAAAGTCAAGGCGTGGGCTCTTAAGAAGATGGCCGAACAATTCAAAAACTGGAAGAAAAGATTGCACGAAAAGTTTGTCCTGAAAGAGAAGACTCCAACATTCACCGGTCAATATGAGAAGATGAAAGATCACTGGCCCTCATTTGTGGCGTACAAGACATCGGAGAAAGGTAAGAAAAGGTCACTGATAAATAAGCAAAATGATGCAAAGAAGGAATATCACCATGTTACGGGGTCAGGTGGCTACAAGGTTGCCCGGCCTACGTGGGACAAAGCTGAGAACGACCTGCTTAATAAAGGGATCCATCCAAAGACATTGAACTGGCCCGAACGGGCAAAGACTTGGTTCTTCGGGCATGGGCAAACTTTGCACCCAGAAACAGGGAAGTGTGTTTATACGAAAGCTCAACTTGCAATACCCGTCAAAAACATCCAGGATGCAATCCAGGCCGTGCAGGAAGGGAAGTTCCATCCCGACAGAGAGAAGGACGAGCTGTCATGCGCCCTCGGGAATCCTGAACACCCTGGACGAACACGAGGCACATCAGGCTCCGTTCCGTGGAAGGTTGGGTTTCCCGACAGCAGAGACACTTATAGAAGCCGAGGGAGAAAGAAGAAAGAGGATGCAGACCGGCTGCAAAAGGTAGAAGAAAGATTAGCGTTGCAGGAGAAGCAAATAGAGACACTTAACAGCCAGCGAGCTACCGGCCCATCATCTCAGCGGCACGAAGATCCTTCATTCGATACTTCCCACGGAGCTACCCCACCATCTCAGCAGAAAAGCAGCGTGGCTTCCTCTTTGCTCGTTCGGCCGCCCATAGATGATATCACGGCTCCTGATCGCTACCCCGTGGATGATATCACGGAGAGGGAACATTGTGATCTACATGCGAAATGCATGAACATAACCTTGAAGGTGGCGGTCGGCTATGCCTTACCTTGTGTACCTGATGGAACTTACCATTGCTCTCCGATTCCAGATGGCTATGCTGTTGTCGGGGTGGATGAAGTTACCAACGGATTTGAGCAGCTGGAGCTTGAGTACCCTACAGGTGAAGGGGAGACTCATCTGGGAGATGCCATAAGGACTACCATTCTATGGAGAACGGAACACATCGTGCTTTCATACTGGACGCCGCGTCAGCAGACTCAGCCGGAGGAGGCCCCTTAGCAGACTCCTCACAGTCCAGCTCTATCTCCGCTGCCTCAGCCGTCTCCGCTGCCTCAGCCATCTCCGCCGCGTCAGCACACTCCGTTGCCTCAGCTGTCTCCGCCGCGTCAGTGGACTCCGCCGGAGGAGGCCCCTCAGCAGAATCCGCCGCGCCTGCTGACTCCGCCTCCTCCGCCGCTTCAACACCGGCGAAAGAGATCCGCCGCCACTCCGGCGGCTAGTAGTACAACAGCGAAGAAATCCAGAGCAGGTAGCGTCAAGAAGGCTCCTGCCAAGTTACCATACGACATGACTGAGGAGGAAACCAAGGAGATCGTGGCTGCCGACGTGAAACGCCAGCTTGCACCGACCCGTCCAGATCCAACGGAGAAAATAGATCCGGTAAAAGCGAGGCGCTTGCTGGAAAACCTTACAAAACCACCGCCGCCTCCGCTGCTATCAAACTATGACCGCTCTATTGTAAAGTCATATAGAGATCCACAGCAGCGGTCGGGAAGTAGCAGTAGTGCAAGGGGGAAAACAATTCCCCAGCTCGGCGAACAGAAAAACCAATCGTGCCCCCCGCTCAAGGTGTTTACCGATATCGCTAATGATCCGGAGGTAGCGGCCGCTGATCCTGATTTCACTCTTGGTGATTACTTAGGCGATGAGGTACAGTTCGAAATGGTTGAGTTAGCCTTTAAATTCGAGCACGGAAAGCCTCTCGTCATACCTGAGGAGCTCCCGCATCTACCAACGATAATGCGAAGATTGCATGACTGGTACTTGGAAGCCTCAAAGCAAGGGAGCAACTATATCATTGTGGGAATTAAAGATGAGCATGACTTCAATGGAGACGAGAAGATTTTCATTGAATTTGAAGAATTATTTCAGTTATACAATCAAGACGCCATCGACAAATCTATCGTCAGTTGCTATTGTTTGTAAGTATCATTTCTGTAATTAAGTCTCTAGCTCAGCTCGTTCATTGCATGTATAATTATCCTCACTATATATATTATGCAGAAAGAAGATCCTCGAATGCAAAAGAGGACAAATCTATGACATTGGGTTCATTAACCCAAATACTATTCATGAAGCTACGGTAAAATGGAACGCCAAGGATACAGAGAAGATCTTGCTACGGGCGTTAATTAAACAACAAACCAAAAGAGAAATACTATTTCCTTACAACTTCCAGTGAGTGTTATACTGTCTTGTACACATCATTCTGTTTCGCTTACTCGATGTTAAGTGTAATTGATGAGCTATGCGTGCGCAGGTCCCACTTTATTCTGCTAGTCATTCAGTTTGACGCAGGAAAAATACTTGAAATGGACTCGTTACGTAAAGACCCTGAGATGTGGGCGGACCTGAAAAAAATTCGCCAGAGGTAATTTCAATCATTATCGCACTATATCGGCAACTATCGTTCATTTTCTGATATCAAGTAATTAATAACTCATTTATTCATTTTCTTTGTCGGGCAGGGTTTGAAAAGAGTTCACCAAGCAGGTTAGGGGTGAATGGAGAGAGGAACTGCGATTTGAACAACTCAGTGTAAGTAGTACTAGCTAGGTCCGCGCATCTCTTTGATTCTAGTTTCAATACCACTATCATGCTTGATTATTATTTTGATTGAACTCTATTCTCGTAAAGTGCTCGAGGCAGGGATCCAGAAATAACTTATGTGGATACTACGTTTGCGAGTTCATTCGCCAGACGACCTCTGAGACGGGCAGATTTTTGGAAAAACTTGAAGTACGTAAACAATATTCACAAAATTATTTTATTACCATCAATTGTGTTGAGTTTCACTCATATATATATATATATATATATATATATATATATATATATATATATATATATATATATATATATATATATATATATATTGACCCTTCTTTAAATTAGATCGAACGGAAGCGGGACCAACTCCTACCAAAGGCTCGCATACGAGCAATTCAAGAGGAATTGGCGGGATTCTTCCTTCAAGAAATCATAGCTAAAACCGGACAATACTATCGAGAATTGGAAGTGAATGTTGGTAATTAGATATTAGGGATCGTAAGAGATGTTACATTGTATATATGCATGAACATGTACTATACGTAGTAGCGTCGAATAGATATACGAAAACTTGTTGTTCGACCAAGCACGGAGAAAAAGAGGCCACTTCTCTCTATATTCATGACGATTTGTGTAATGGTTCCTTCATTGCTATATGTAGTAGCTAGCGTCGAATTGAATGGAAAACGTAAAATAAAAACGAAAACCCTAAATGTAAAAGAATTGAATGGTAAACACAAAAAGAAAAGGGGGAAACACAATATGAAACCCCTAAACCCTCCAAAACCCTAAACCCCTCATTTCAAAAAAAAAAAAACCCAGCGCTTGACAGGTGCTGACGCGTGGCTGCCTTTTAGTTCCGGTCGGTGTTACTAACCGGGACTAAAGGTCCTCCTGCCTGGACGCCCCACAACGGCCACGTGGAGCTCATTTAGTCCCGGTTCGTAACACAACCGGAACTAAAAGTGGACGCCTTTAGTCCTGATTGCTTAGTCCCGGTTGCAGAACCGGGACTAAAGGCCCTTAGAAACCGAGACTAATGCCCTGTTTTCTACTAGTGGGTAGAACTCATTGACCACGTACCAAGATATCAGGCAATCAAGTAGTATACCCGCGCACGCGTATATATATGTAGGACGGCCGGGGAGGGAGTCTTGGTCGTCTCCGCAGTGGAGTCATCTCTGTCTTCCACGATACAAAACCGGCAAGTTGTTGGAAGACGTAACCGGAGTCGGATTCGGATTACGTCCTTGTGTGCACCCTGCGTCATGTTAGCCACGCTGCGCTGTATCTATAGATTAGTGCTCCCTCCGTTTCTAAATATAAGTCTTTCTGGAGATTCTAATATGAACGGAGCAAAACAACCGGATGATTTCTACGGGAAATCATCCGCGTCGCCTGAAAGCCACGCGTCACGGTGGACCACGCACGACGCACCCGCTCTTTCCTCCCGAGCCACTCGTTCCTTATCTTTTTCTCTTTGACTGCCGTCGTCTCCTACCTCTCTCCTTCTCTCACCTCACCTCTCCGCTCAGCTGCCCCGACCACCGCGACGCAAGGCTGCGCCCAGTTCCTCCTACCTCTCTCCTTCTCTCACCTCTTCGCGCCAGCTGCTCCGACCACCGGCGTCACGCCTGCTGCATCAAGCCCCTCGTTGGCAGCGCACCATGCTGCAGACACTCGCGTTTGCAGCCGTATGGAGGAACTCTTCAATCCCTTCGCAGCAGTAGCAGTTGACAACTCGACGTCGCGCAGCTCGCCACCGGCCTTGCAGCATCGGCGTTTTCGCTCGTCGCCGCGCGCTGCGTGCAGGCGCTGCAATGGAGCTCCGCCGCGGCTGCAATGGAGCACGCCCGGGGCTGCAATGGAGCTTCGCCGGGCTGCAATGGAGAACGCCCGGGGCTGCAATGTAGCGTCGCTGGAGTCGTTGGAGCTTCGTCAGGCTGCAATGGAGCTTCGCCGGGCTGCAATGGAGCATGTTGGAATTAATCTTGACATGTGTGCACATGCATGTGTGCGTGTCATGTTAGTGGTCTAGAGGTTGGCCGGCTCTTAGTGAGTTAGCTGTGCATGCTAGATGAGTGGTGTACGTGCGCATGGCACGCTGGCCAGGTTGTGTGGCCGTTTAGGTGAGCTGCACAAGCGGCGGACGTGGTGCATGACTGCATGTAGTTAGGAGTTAGTTGGGTTAATGGCCGATGTGGTGGCTTGGTAAGTGCGTGAGTGCATGGCATAAGTGCCTGGGTCATTTGTATATATATGTTGCATTGAAGTAATGAAAAGAGGAGCCGAGAGGGCTGAAGAAAACATGTAGCCATGGTGGTAACCAAGGAAGTGCCTTTGGCAAAGCCTTGGTGCGTGCGTGCGTGTGTGTTTTTCTGAGTTCCTCCATGGTGTGTGTTCTTGAGAGAAGAGAGAGTTGTGAGAGAGAGTTCCAAGGTAGAAGAAGAAGCGGCGCTGCGAGGAGGCGGCGCCAACAGAGCACACCCGGGGCTGCAATGGAGCGGCGCCGGAGTCGTTGGAGCTTCGTCGGGCTGCAATGGAGCTTTGCCGGGCTGCGATGGAGCACGCCCGGGGCTGCAATGGAGCGGCGCCGGAGTCGTTGGAGCTTTGTCGGGCTGCAATGGAGCACGCCCGGGGCTGCAATGGAGCGGCGCCGGAGTCGTTGGAGCTTCGTTGGGCTGCAATGAAGCTTTGCCGGGCTGCGATGGAGCAGCCCGGGGCTGCAATGGAGCGGCGCCGGAGTCGTTGGAGCTCGCCGGGCTGCAATGGAGCACGCCCGGGGCTGCAATGGAGCGGCGCCGGAGTCGTTGGAGCTTCGTCGGACTGCATTGGAGCTTCACGGGGGTCGCCAACGATGCTGCATCGGAGTTTTTTTTTCGCGCCGCGGTGGAGCACCGCCGTCCGAGGCTTGCCGTCGGTCTGCAACTGAACACCTGCTTCAAGGAAGCATGGCCGTTCGCGGCACCTGCTGCAACGCAGCATCGCCGGAGGGGCATGGCAGCGGCATCTGCTTGTGGATCGGGGGTAGGCGCATGAGCTGAACAGGGGGTGCCATGGCGCTGCGAGCCCGGGCTGCTGCTTTCTCCCCGATGCGAAGTGGGCGCGTTGTCTGGAATTGGGGAGAGATGTGCGAACCGCTCGATCAAGGGTGATCTGACGGCTGGCGAGCCGACTGATTTTGGGGCAAAATCAGTCGGTTGGTGGGTAGCAGCCGTCATTATTCATTCAGGCATTTGGAGGACACGTAAGTTGGTTGGCCATGCAAAGATGATCTTCGTCTAGCTAGGTCGTCAGTAGCAAGCGTGCCAGCTCCGTTTTAATCATCACAGCGCCCTGTATCCTCACCACCTCCGCATACACTTTTCTCTCGTGCCATTGGTACCCAAAATATCAAGAGCAAAGCTGAAAGAACTTCGCCTGAGAGCGGATCCGGTCGGTTGGACGAACTGGGTGCGCCTCGATAGATCCCACCATATATGGCTATACGAGATTGGTGCGGTGGTCTGTGGCTAGAACCCTAACCCAAGGGGGCGAGGGGAAGGAACTACCCAGAGTTGACCGAAGTAGTCCTCATTGGGCTCAGCCAAAATAACTGTTTTGACACTTGTTGACAGGATTAGCACGATTTGACCTGTCCCAGAATTTTTAGCACGTGTTAAACACCCAGCATCACGGCGTTTCTGCCCCACCTAGACACGTCAAAGTGAGTGGCATTTCTGCTCTGGCCTACGACGTGGGTGAGTCGTCATTGACCACCTACGTGGCACGGCCGAAACGCTGAAGTTAGACGCGTAACTAGAAACGCCACGGGCCCTCTGGCGTTTCTGCCTGAATTGGTAAGTGGATGCGGAGCTACGGGTGGGGCACGAGGTCTTCTTCCTCCCAGCCGCCACGACGAACAGAGGGTCGCCCATCTCTCCTCCTCCATCAAATCCCTCCCAAATCAAAGCGCTTGTCTGCCAAAACTAGTGGATGTGAGCCTCCTTAAGTTGCTTGAGGTATTCCTACCCTATTTCTCCAATTTTCTCCAACTGAAACATGCTATTTTTGGTGCATTTTTGTGTAGTTGATTCAACCCTAAAATTTGTTTCTCTTAATACTTATACTTCGGTACAACCCTCATAAACACATCAACGGAGTGAATCTCTCCATACCCCATCATAATAAATGACATGATGGTCTTTTTTCTCTTTCTTTTTAATCTTCAAAAAATGTGCGTCGCGGGAGATTCGAACTCGAACCCTCAAAAAATGTGCTTTCTTTTTCGCTTTTTATGTGGCAAATGTAACTTTGTGAACTTTCAGGCCGGGTTTTTTCGTGTTTTATTAAACCGGGTTTTTGTCCTGTTTTATTCTGGGTTTTTTTTCGTTTTATCCAGAACAGTATATTGTGTGAACAGTAACCCATTGGAAAAATATGTTCCTGACCGATTAATGTCCATTTTTACAAACCCCAAAAAAAATCTGAGACTCCTCCTCCCTCGACCCAGAACAGTAAAATCAGTGAAACGGACCAACACCCGAATAAACTGAACAGTAACTTCCGGTGAACAATGTTCCCGGAGAAAAAATATATACACAATGTTAAAAATATTGGGATCTTTTTACATATCATTTTTCTCCACGGGCATACCGATGCACAGCTGTCTCAATCGTTTCCCGATCCTTTCCAGTGATATTGATACCGACGCACTAAACAATAATTCAGAACAGTATACCTGCGAACAGTAACCCATTGGAAAAATAAGTTCCCAACCTATTGATGTCCATTTTTATATCACGCCATCGGTAAACGGTGCACCAACAATTGCCCGAAACAGTATCCGAATGAACCCAGAACTGCTAAACGAAACAATTGCCCAAATAAATCGAAACAACAAACCGAAAACATTAACCCACCCGAACCATAAACCGAAAATATTACCGAATTGTAACCCAGAGCAATACGCCCGGATAAACTGGAACAACAAAAACAGTAAGTCAACACTATGCATTCACGTGAACAGTAATCCAAATAAACTAAAAAAAACTGAGACTCCTCCCTCTACCCGGAACAATAAAACCAGTGAAACGGACAACACCCAAATAAACCAAAAACATTAGTCCACCCAAACTTTAAACTCAAATAGTACCTAAATTGTAACCCAGAACAATACACCCGAATAAACCGGAACAACAAAAATAATAAACCAGCACATGTTGTTTTCCTACTTATTTCAGCAAAATACAGACGGAATCGGTCACGGGCGCGGCGTGCGCCACGCTTCTTCGGCACTAGTAAACCTACATGGATTAACACACTAGCAACAAACGGACGTCATTCAAACATAATCAAGCATAATTCACATAGTAGCATTCATCGGACAACCAAAAGACCAAAGTTTTCATCGCCGGATAGTACTTAAACATAAAATACAAAAGTAGATAAAATGCAGATGGAAAAGGGAGGAGGAAATCACCATTTCCTCGCCAGCCCCTTCCCCTTCCGGTCACCAGTGCGGTTGTACCCCTCCATGTAGGCGTCGGCGTCCGGGGGGGGGGGGGGGCATTGGCGGCCGGAGGGGCGTTGTCGCCACAACTGGAGCCGTCGATGACGTCCGAGTCTTCGTCGAAGGAGGTTGGGCTGGTCAGCCTCCGAACCAGGTAGTCCTGCTCCTTGGCATGCCGGTCCGACTTCGCCTTGGCCGCCGCCTCCGCCGTTACCTCGTGCTCCGACTGTTGGATGGCGAGCCGGGGCGCTTTGGCCTTTTCGCGGCGGAGACGCCGCGATCCTCTCGTCGTGAGGGAGCATAGGAGGACCGACACGAGGAGCGCGTCCTCGGGATCCACCGGTGCGCGCGCGCTTGCCCGGCGAGCGCCCCCTCCCTGACGCCACCCTTTCCCTTATCCACTGCTGCTCATGGTGGTGCTGCCCTTGCCTCAGACTCGGGCGTCCTCGTTCGCGCCGGCGCGGGCAGAAGGCCCCAGCGGTGCCCAAGTACGCCATCCAGAGCAGATTGGGCATCGCTGGGTCCTTGTGCCCGCGCTGGCACTCCTACAGCGCCCGACTATGGGCTAACACAGTTATCGCATTACATTAAGTTTTTCTTTGAATTATTGCTTCAATTTTCATTTTGACTTTTTAATTGCTTTTTACATTTTTATTTTAATCTTTCCTCTTTTACATAAATATATATTATTTTAGAGATCAAAACTCATGAATTTGAAAAATGGGCATTCATTGAAATGCAAATTTTAAAACAGATTAATGAATTTAACATATTTAAAAATATTATTCAGTAATTTTAAAAATGTTCAGTAATTTCTAAAATATTCGCTAATTTCAGAAAAAATTCACGAATTTGAAAATAAGTTCCACAATATATTAGTTTTTTGAAAAGTTGAATTAAATGGAATTTTAAAAATATTCATGTATTTTAAATGAATTTGGGTAAAACCTTTAAAAATGTTCACATATTTTATTTTTTTATGAATTTGGAAAAATATTCATGGACTTAAAATGATTGTGAATTTTAAAAATATTCATGAATTCATAAAAATATTTGTGAATTTGAAAACTATTTATGAATTTGAAAATTCTATATGATCAATATAAAAAGCCCCAAAGGGAGTAAGGAACGGATCCAACTATTCTCAGCCATCAAACCAGATCAATTCAATGGCCTAGATTGATCGAATTTTGAGCGCCCAACGTGTTGAGCACCCGACATGTTTAGCACTCAATTAATATCATACCTAATATAAATGTCAATTCTAACCACATAATTAACACACAATTAATGCGTACCTAATGTCAATGGGCATTTAATATCCTATCTAATACCAAGGTGCACTTAATATCCTACCTAAGAGCATCTCCAACAGCTCCATATTCGTAAAATAACCCTCATTTTGGGGAACTAACCTCTCCAAAAGTTCTCATAAAAGCGGAAATTTATTATGGGACCCACTAAATTCTGCAAAACTTCTCCATCTACGAGAAGATGGCCTTCAAGTAAACTTGGGCGGGAGCCAATAATGCTAAACTTTCAGGACACTCGCCTCGTCCTATTGCCCCGCTGCCGCGCACCCCGCGGCCTCTCGCCAAAACACCATCGCCCCGCCCTCCTCCTCTCCCCCCCCCCCCGGCCAGAGGAACCTTCAGCACCGCCGGCCGCGTCCCCGTGCCACCCCGCTTCCCTGTACCACCCCGCCTCCCCTCTCCACGTTGCTCCGCACCGGCCATCGTAGGTCCGCCGTGTCACCACGCAGCTGTGCCGCCCCACTGCCCGCCGTCTAGCTAACGTCACCTCTCCTGTCGAGTGCAAGAAGGAAGACGACGATGACCCGTTTGAGCCTGGCATGTGGGCCCAGCCCGTCAGCCTCTCTCTCTCTTCTCTCTCTCTTTCCGGTGGCTCCTTATATATTTTACGTGAAGATTTTTACGAGCACAGAGAAAAGACATCACTTGTCAACTTCCCCAAAATTTTACAGACCCCGTAAAAGTTATTTTACAGGAAGTTTTTTACAGGAACTATTGGAGATGCTCTAAGGCCAACATGTATTGCGCGTACTCGATCATTATTTTACAAAATGATCATGGGTTTCTTTTTAAAGGGAAAATGGAATAGAAGGAAAATAAAAAATGAACTGAAAAAAATGAAAGGAAAAAGGGAAAATAAAAATACATGAAAATAAAAAACCGAAGCAAGATCAGTAAAACCGGCAAAGAAAACAGAGAAAAGAGAAAGAAAAGCCCAAAACCTTCCCAAAACGGGTTCAAGGTTCCCAAAACAGGGACAAAAATGGTGTCGCCCCGTTTCTTAATCGGCTGGCCCACCTAGAAACTACTATAGGCGCCCACTACCGTATTGCTCAGAATGACAAACATGTAGCATCATTCTCAAAAAAAAAAAAAAAGACAAACATGTAGCATTTACGATGATAACCAGTGTGCATGCGCCGACCTTTCCAATCACGTGGCCCTCAACCCACGCATGCATGCAACCTCGTGGGATGACTATTGTGGTTCTCCCAAGAGGGAGAATGGCCGCCGCTACCATGGCTGCGCAACTACAAGATGTCGCGTGTGCGGGAGACGCCAAGCAAGCGATGTGCGGTTGAACCTGCACCAGTGGGTCGTTGTTGCCACAGGTGCACGTCGTGCATGTCATGCCGCTCCTGAGGCTCCAAATGCCTGGCTCACATCACACTTCCGTGATGACTGCATCGTGCATCCATGAGTGTTCCTTGTTGACGTCGCATGGCGCACAAACGATGAATTCGAATTAGACTTCCCTTTGTTGTAATTTTGTCTATGTTAGAGGATCTCGTTCAAATTAGCAAGTGTGTCAGCTCCATTTAATCTTTACTTCGGCTCCACTCTCCATGTTTGTCGCGCTTCCCCACCACATGTCTTCTATAGACCGATGAGTTGTGCCCTCTTGACTTCAATAATGGTGCAACCTAACATCAAGGTGGTTTGCTCGAATGTGTGGGTGACCTCCTAGGAAGACAATAGACCAAAAAATACCCATAGTACCAGGCACCGCTGCGATGCCCTTTGTGACATCATTCAAGAAACCCATGCTACCATTGATTGCGTCCGGGAAACAAAGCTTCAATGTATAGGTGATGCTCTTTTCGGCGGCATGATCGAGCCTGCTTTTGCCACAAACTATGTTGTCCTCGACGGCCTGCAAGGCACCCATGGCTATGTAACACCTTTAGATAAGTATCCCAAAATAATATCGATCCAAATGAAGAGCGGAGAGAGTGTATGTGCGCGTTTCTGTCGCGGCACACAAGTTGTCACAGACTTATGTGAATTAACTATTTCAGCATCTGCAAGGATTGGTGCGGTTACGGGAAACAAGTAACTAGGGGTTGGAACAAAGTAACGAGCATAAAAAGTAAAGAGCATAAAAGTAAAGCATCGAAAGTAAGCCATCCATTTGTCTGCAGCAGAGAGATAGCGCCAGGAAGCTCGGATCATGGTGTACATCAGATGTGCCAGCACATCGGTAATACTAGTTACCTTCTATGTAATTCTACCTCTTCGACTATATGTTAAGTAGGCGGTTCACCTTGAATATTCAAACTCCTCCATGCATGCATGGATTGTTCTCCTCTATTATCCCGCTTCAACGTTGTCGTAGGCATGGTCGTTTCAGCAATTAAGGTCGTATAAGATCGGACCAATGCTTTATGTGTCATGTATTACTGTTATCCTCATATTGTATTTGCTCCTCTTAGATACCTACATCTGTCACCTAGAGGTTATGGGTTCGCTGAACAATATGTGTTACTTATGTAGGTATTCAGATCAAGTTGCTTGAGCCCTAAACTTGCACAACACACATTACACTCACCATAGATAAACAAATTAATAATGAATCAAAAAGCTTGTTTCACAAATAACGACAAATAGAATAGGCACATAAATCTCACTAATCCTCTACATATCCTACGTCTATGGAGGATTACTCACGCATGAGAAGATAAAACGAACAAACATAGAGGGTAAATACAAAAAATCATATCGGTAATATTGCAAGTGAGTTTGCTGGCATGTAGAGCTATACTAATTTTCCATGAATCTGCCTTCTGTAACGCCAATTAGCTAGGCATGCATGGCGCCGAGTAAAAGTCAGCACTGATTCGCTGCACGTTGGGACAGTGGTCGGAATCTCCTCCGGTATGATAACGGCGAGGTAGCACCGAACAACGAGGCGGTCGTCGTGCATGGGCGACGTGCCAATTTGCTCCAGCTTGAAGTAGAACTTATGGTTGTCATGGTCGAACGTGTGCCTCATCTTCTTGGACTCGAAGTTCACCACCCCCTCTAGCTGAAAGCTGAACTCCGCTGTCGTTGCCGGCGTCTCGTCCGCCTTGCTCGCACGGACGAGGTACAGGCAGGTGCATTTATACGATTTGGGGCAGAATTTGATGTACCATGTACTCCCGCCCACGGTGAAGTGCGTGGAGTAGGCGTACTCCCCGTCCTGGAGCACCGCCCTGAGCTTGGAGAGGCTGCCGATGGTCAGCGTGTGGGACCCGGCCATGGCGACTTGCGGTGGCTCCAAGACGGCGTTGGATTTGAACAAGTTTCCGAGGAGGCGCGGCCGCTTTTTTTCCTGCTGCTTCTTCTCCAGTGAATTCGTCGTAGCGGGCACACACGCACGACGACGCCTCCAGCTCCCTCCTGCTCACGCATAGGCACAGCATGAAGCACTTGTTGGGTTCTTGTAGCGTTGCCCGGTTGCTCTCATTGTGGAAGACGGTGTGCTTACCGATGGCGTCGAGAATTTCGATGGAGATGTAGGTGCCGACAGCCGAATCGAGTCTGTGCCGCTTGTAGTTGATGGCGACCGAGACGACCAAGGCCTCCGCTAGGCCTTCCTCGTCGAAACTCATCGGCTTCACTTTGACATCCCAGAAGAGGTCGTGGAAGAAGAGGTCGCCTACAGTCAGCTCGTCAGGCGACCGCACCAGCTTGGAGTACCCGGGGGCCGGCACCACGCTCGTCATCGGTGCCGATCGGCTCGCGGAGGCACCCATTGTTGACGTACTCCCTCCGTTTTTTTTAGTCTGATATAAAATTTGGTCAAAGTCAAATTTTATCAACTTTGATTAAGTTTATAGGAAAAAATATCAAGATTCACAATATGAAATTAATATTATTAGATGCATCATGAAATTAATTTTCATACCATATAGCTTTAGTATTGTAGATGTTAATATTTTTTCCTACAAAGTTAGTCAAACTTTACAAAGTTTGACTTTGACCAAATTTTATATGCAGACTAAAACGAAACGGAGGGACTATATACCAATTATAAGCTCTGAGGCGATTGAGTATGTCCGCGCTCGCGCCTGTGTATATATAATGTAGGCCCGCCAGGCAGGGAATCCGAGATCGAGTTCGTATTGGAGATTTTGGAGTCATCTCTGTCTCCCAATTCTGGCTCCTATCGTATCCTAGAGAAAGTTTGCATGATCACGTCCTTGCGATCACGTCCTTGGGGAGCTGCTAATCTGCGGTACGCTTGGGTCGCTAGATACGTCACTAGGCTAGGCGGGCGTCCCAAGGCCGTCGGCCGCACTACCGCATCGCCCCAACGTTTCGCTCTTTCGATTTTCTCTTTGTTGTTTTAATTTGGATTTTGTTATTTATTTTCACCTTTTGTTTTTAACCTTTTCCTCGTTTACATAATATATATTATTTCATAAAACTGTATTCATGAACTTGAAATAATAATTTAAAAAAATTATGAATTTCAAATGTTCAAAAATTTGAAAAGGTGTTCATGAATTTTAAAAAATGAAGGTTAATTTGAAAAAATCTCCAAGAATTTTTAAAACATCCATAAATTTTAAAAAATGCTCAAGAATTTAAAAAAAGTCCGACCTTTATTTTTATTGTAAATTCGATTTTTTTTCATGAAATTAATGAATGATCAAGAATTTTATAAATGTTTATGAATTTTAAAAAATAATAACATAAAGTGTAACAAAATTTAAACTTTATTCATGAATTTGAAAATATGTTAACAGACTATTTATTTTCAGAAAACAAAAAATGTTTATGAATTTAAAAAAAATATTAATGAATTTGAAAATTCTATATCAATATATAAAGACCCAAAAGGAAAGATCCAACTAACATCAGCCATCAAAACATGTCAATCCAACGACTCATGGCGAACCAACCTGTGGTTGGATGGTTAGAGGGACAGTGGTATCCCCAGCCCACTAGGGTTCAAGTCCTGGTGCTCGCATTATTTCTGAATTTATTTCAGGATTTCCGGCGATGCGCTTTCAGTGGGAGGAGACGTTCCCGTCGACGACGAGGCGCCTACGGTGACTTCGTAAATCTTAAGATGATATGCCGGCTCAGTCTCTCGAAGGTGCTCATAGGGGTAAGGTATGCTTGTGTGCGTTCATAGGGGTGAGTGTATGCGCGTATGTATGAGAGCTTGCGTCTGTTCTGTGTTAAAAAAAAAATCCAACGACTCATGGGTTTCTTTTTAAAGGGAAAAGGGAATAAAAGGAAAGACTCATGGGTTTCTTTTTAAAGGGAAATGGGAATAAACGGAAAACAAAAAATGAGCTGAAAAAAATGAAAAGAAAAGAGAAAAAATACATGAAAATAAAAAACCGAAGCAAGACCAGTAAAACCGTTAAAGATAACAGAGAAAAGAGAAAGAAAAGCCTGAAACCTTCCCAAAACGAGTTCAAGGTTCCCAAAACAGGGAGAGAAATGGTGTGTCACCCCGTTTCTTAATGGGCTGGCCCACCTAGAAACTACTATAGGAGCCCACTACCGTATTGCTCACAATGACAGACATGTAGCATTTACGATGATCAGCATGAAATTATCTACACCTTGCATGTTGTAACCTAATGCCGGTTCTGCTTGGAAAATAGACTAATTCATGCGAACTAGAAATCTGATCCAATTAAAGTCAATCATACATTAACACTGTTTTTGGCAGTGACTTGCAGACCATCGAAACTACTTCACAGCCGACTCTCCATGCACGATGCATGCACGATTGACATCTGATGGATGTGCTGCACTTTGTTCAATGATTTGATGACTCGATGTGAAGCATCGTTCATAGAGTGTCGTGTGCAAAGCAGTGTTGAATCCGAACGAAACCATCCGTTGGAAAGTTCTCTAGAAAACCTCAACCTCAAATTACTTATTTATTAATCAAAGGAATTAGACACTCGGAAAAAAAATCACAGGAATTGCCATCCGTTGAGTGACGCAAGCAACCTACAAATCTCTAGTACAAATATTTTCACGTACGCAGTGCGCTTGCTACCTGGCATCTCCAATGGCAACCCGCAAAAATCCTCCCGCATACGTCTGCGGGTAGGGGGATCAGTCCGCGGACACGGATGCGGGAGGACGACATCCAACGCTAGCCGCATACATTTCAAACTCCTTTTCAACAAACCGGATGAAATTCGTGCAAACAAGAAATAATTTCATACAAACATGACGGATTTCATGCAAACACGTTCGGATTTCATATAAACATGACGGATTTCGTTACATTTACATCAACTAAGCGGTGCTAGTCCGGCTCTGGACCGATAATTAATACCTAATCTAAATGGCCGCCCGCGGATCCCTATGTCTTCCTCATGTCCGGCAGCCCGATCACCGAACTGCCGGGAGCCCCAGAGGAATATGCTTCAGAGCAAAGGATGGCTCGCTTCCCCACCGCTCATCGGAGCGGAACCCCCGGCTGATGCTTCAGCAGGAGGGGAAGGGGGCGCCTGCGCTTCCTCGGAGCCCATGTGGGAGCGACGAAGGTCCTCGAAAGAGAAGAACCGAGCAAGACACTGGCTGTGTACGCCGGCGTCGCCTCGGCGGTGACCTTCATGGGACCCAAGCGGCGGCGGCCTCCGTGTTCTACTTCTCCTCGACGATGGTGGCGGACGCGGAGGCGCTGGCCACAGACTCATCGCTCTCCGCGCACCCGGCTTCTGTCTCTGCCTGCATGACGCGGTCGCAGGCACGGGAGGCGCGGTACTCCCGGCCGTGCCGGCCATTTGCTGAACCACGTGTCGGCTTGGGCCGGCAACTGGCTCTGTCGGGCTAGGCGAGGGAGGTGGCGCCGCGAGCTACCTCACTTGTATCAGGCCGGTTCGGCGGGCCACCCAGCCGGCTTGCATGCAGGAGAACTGCTCTTCGGAAGCCATCGGAAGAGTGGAGAAAATGGTGGAGGAGGAGATGGGGGATGGGTGGAGGGGTGCGATTCTTGCCTGGCGCCTGGCCTCGTTTAAATAGAGGGCGGAGGGGAAGAGTTCGGCCGGCGTTGCGTTTAATGCTGGCCCGCTGATGAACGGACGTGTGGCCGGAGTAGGTTTCTCGGCTTCCGCACGGGTTTAATGGAGTCGTTTGAGTGCGGCGAGGAGGCGTGTTCAGCCGGGCGTGCAGCGGGCGGCGCCCTCGGCCGGCGCGCCGCTTCAATGGCGGAGGCAGTGAGAGGTCGCGTCCGCCCAGAGCCGCCTTCAATGCGGAGCGGCATGCTCTACAGCGGCATGAATGCGGGCAGATGGCGTCGGGGGGGGGGGGGGGGCGGACGCGCGCGAGCGAGGGAGGAGGGGTTTCGGTGGGCCAGGGCGGTCAGAAGAGGGCTTGGGATCGGTCCGGACTCTCGCAAACCTCTCGCACTTTTGTCTCCGGTTTACGGGAGAAATCGCGTCCGGACCGCTCCGCGGACCGATACGCATTGGATGGCTCACGCGGTCCGGACAGTGCGGTCCGGACGGATGCGGACGGTTTGCGGGTCAGCCTTGGAGATGCCCTAAGCTCTACATCTAATTAACCGCCAATATGAGATGAGAGATGAGTACAGTAGTCAGTAGTTAACCTTTGATGTGTTAGAGCATCTACAGCCGGGCGCCTCAAACCCGCCTCAAACGCCCGGGCGGGCCACCCGGTCACTGACCAGTCACGAAATTTCGACCCAGCCGGGCGCCTCAAACGGGCCTCAAACGTCCGGGCTGACCGGCACCCCCCATATCCAGCCCAAATAGGGGGCCGGGTGCCCCCGCCACGCGGACTGACGGAGGGGTCCCACGCGGACCGGCGGTTCGAAGCTCGTCTCCTCCGTCGGACCGATGTCGCCACGTGGCGACGCTCCGGCGGGCCGCATAGTGCCTAGCCCGGCTATTTAAGTTGACCGGCGTCCCCCAACCCTAGCCCATCCACCTCCTCCATCTCTGCGCCGCCACCCGAGCCCTTCCGCGTCCTCTTCCCCGCTCTCCCACGCTCTCCGGCATCGCCGTGGTCCGGCGCAAGATCACGACGTACGCTATGCTGTCGCCGGACTGCCGGAGACAGATCGCCGAGGAGATCCTGGCGAGGCGCGCCGCCCGCATCACTGTCGGGCTGCCTCTGGACTCGCCGGAGCCAGACCAGGAGGAGGAGGAGCAGCAGCCGGAGGAGGAGGGGGGAGAGCAGCTACCGGAGCCGATGGAGTTGGTGTAGGAGATATGCCCTAGAGGCAGTAATAACAGTTATTTTGTATCTCCGAGTTTGTAATGAATGTTTATGTTCCATGCTATAACTGCAATGATTCTCGAGTCTACAATATCCACGAGGCTCGGAGGGAAACTCATATGCACGTGTGGTATAATAAACGGTAAAATGTATTCCTAGTCTTGCCTTTAAGACTGGCTCAAGTATTGCATGATGATCCTGTTTTCCTGATCATGGGCATGGCTATGCCGGCAATTTTGAGGGCACAATGTTAGTAGAACACTTGTGTTGAATCGACCCGAATTGATGTTATGCTATGAGATTCATTCGTCACAAGTTAATGGTTAATAACATAGAGATAGTTAATGTTTGCATAATTCCTTAGACCATGAGAGTATCGAGTTCCTTCGTACTTGCTTCGTGAACTTTGGGGTTTGTTAAACGTCATCCGTAACTGGGTGGCTATTACGGCGGCTTACGGGTTCACGGAAAAGTATGACAAGAAACAAGATAGCTCAAGATTGGGATTTGCTCCTCCGACGATGGAGAGATATTCTCGGGCCCTCTCGGTGTTACAGTATCCATCATCGTCTGGCCAGACACATTGTGATTTGATCACTGGGATGCCGGAACACGGAAACGAGAAAAGAGAACAAAACCGGTAACGAGGTAACTTGCATGGTGGACAAGTTGTTGATCCACGGGGATGCAATAAATCTCACCTCGGGTGTTTGTAATATATCGTGAAGCAACAGGAATAGCACACGGCAACTGGAGGTTGATGACCCACAAGTATAGGGGATCAATCGTAGTCCTTTCGATAAGTAAGACTGTCGAACCCAACGAGGAGCAGAAGGAAATGACAAGCGGTTTTCAGCAAGGTGTTTTCTGCAAGCACTGAAATTATAGGTAACAGATAGTTTGATAGCAAGATAATTTGTAACAAGTAACAAGTAACAATAGTAACAAGAGTGCAGCAATATAGCCCAATCCTTTTTGTAGCAAAGGACAGGCCGGAACGATCTCTTATAATAAGTAAAGCGTTCTCAAGGACACATGGGAATTTCATCTAATCACTTTCATCATGTTTGTTTGATTCGCGTTCGCTACTTTGATAATTTGATATGTGGGTGGACCGGTGTTTGGGTGCTGCCCTTACTTGGACAAACCTCCCACTTATGATTACCCACTCTCGCAAGCATCCGCAACTACGAAAGAAGAATTAAGATTACACTAACCATAGCATTAAACGTGTGGATCCAAATCAGCCCCTTACGGAATAGCGCATAAACTAGGGTTTAAGCTTCTGTCACTCTAGCAACCCATCATCTAATTACTACTCCACAATGCATTCCCTTAGGCCCAAAGATGGTGAAGTGTCATGTAGTCGACGTTCACATGACACCACTAAAGGAATCACAACATACACATCATCAAAATATCGAACGAATACCAAATTCACATGATTACTTATGACAAGACTTCTCCCATGTCCTCAAGAACAAAAGTAACTACTCACACATCATCAACATGTTCATGACCAGTAGGGTATTGAATTGCATAATAGATCTGAACATATAATCTTCCACCAAGTAAACCAACAAGCATCAACTACAAGATGTAATCAACACTACTAGCAACCCACAGGTACCAATCTGAGGTTTTGAGACAAAGATTGAATACAAGAGATGAACTACGGTTTGACATGAGATGGTGCTGGTGAAGATGTTGATGAAGATTAGCCCTCCCACGATGAGAGGGTCGCTGGTGGTGTCGATGGCGACGATTTCCCCCTCCCGGAGGGAAGTATCCCCGGCAAAATCTCTCCGCCGGAGAGCAAAAGTGCTCCTGCCCAAGTTCCGCCTCGAGACGGCGGCGCACCATCCCAAAAGTCTTCTCTATAATTATTTTAGGTCAAAATCACTTATATACCAGAAAATGGGGGCCAGAAGTGGGCCTGGGCCCCCACGAGGTACCAGGGCGTGCCTGGGGGGGGGGGGGGGGTGGCGCGCCCTGGTGCCTCGTGGGCACTGGGTGGCCCCCCCTCTGATGATTCTTGCGCCAATATTTTTTATATATTCCAAAATAATTCTCCAGAAAATTTCATCTCAATTGAAGTTGTGCAGAATAGGTATCTTGACAGAGCTTTTTCAGGTCCAGAATTCCAGCTGCCGGTATTCTCCCTCCTTGTGTGAATCTTGCATATTTAGAGAGAAAAGGCATTAGAATAGCTCCACAAGGTATTATATTGATTAAAAACACTATAAATAACAGCAGTAAAACATGATGCAAAATGGACGTATCAGAGGTTCACTCGAATATTCATTCGTGTGGGTATAGGGGTCAATATGGGTGTCCACGGCTCCGATGTTGATCATTGATCGGAAAGTGTTCCGGGTCATGTCTATACTTCACCGAACCTATAGGGTCACATGCTTAAGGGTCATCTATCTGCTGAATACTAGACGGGGAGTCTGAGAGAAAATCACCGGAAAAGTTTTGGACGAAACGGAAACGTTCCGGAGAGGACACCGTAATAGTTCCGGTAAAACTGAAAAGTTGTTTCAGGGGATACCATTAAGTCAAATTGGTTTCGGCACACGCCAGGAAATTCTTGGAGGATGCCAGAAGTGTTCTGGTGTCGATGGCGACGATTTCCCCCTCCGGGAGGGAAGTATCCTCGGCAGAATCTCTCCGCCGGAGAGCAAAAGTGCTCCTGCCCAAGTTCCGCCCCGAGACGGCGGCGCACCATCCCAAAAGTCTTCTCTATAATTATTTTAGGTCAAAATCACTTATATACCAGAAAATGGGGGCCAGAAGTGGGCCAGGGCCCCCACGAGGTACCAGGGCGCGCCTGGGGGGGGAGGGGGTGGCGCGCCCTGGTGCCTCGTGGGCACTGGGTGGCCCCCCCTCTGATGATTCTTGCGCCAATATTTTTTATATATTCCAAAATAATTCTCCAGAAAATTTCATCTCAATTGAAGTTGTGCAGAATAGGTATCTTGACAGAGCTTTTTCAGGTCCAGAATTCCAGCTGCCGGTATTCTCCCTCCTTGTGTGAATCTTGCATATTTAGAGAGAAAAGGCATTAGAATAGCTCCACAAGGTATTATATTGATTAAAAACACTATAAATAACAGCAGTAAAACGTGATGCAAAATGGACATATCAGAGGTTCACTCGAATATTCATTCGTGTGGGTATAGGGGTCAATATGGGTGTCCACGGCTCCGATGTTGATCATTGATCGGAAAGTGTTCCGGGTCATGTCTATACTTCACCGAACCTATAGGGTCACACGCTTAAGGGTCATCTATCTGCTGAATACTAGACGGGGAGTCTGAGAGAAAATCACCGAAAAAGTTTCGGACGAAACGGAAACGTTCCGGAGAGGACACCGTAATAGTTCCGGTAAAACTGAAAAGTTGTTTCAGGGGATACCATTAAGTCAAATTGGTTTTGGCACACGCCAGGAAATTCTTGGAGGATGCCAGAAGTGTTCTGGAAACTTCTGGGAATTTTCCGGGATAAAAACCGGAAATGTTCCGGAGCTGCCGGAACCGATTTGGTAGCTTTTCGCTGAAGAAAAACATTGTTTCAGAATTGTTTTGGAATGCGTTCAAAATTGTTTTAGTGGGTACTAGAATTATTCTAGGCACACAGAAATAATTTGGGATTTAACGGACGTAGAAAAATGTCTTCGTGAATAATGAAAGTGCTTTTTGGGTTTTTCTTCTAGAAGAAAATCACTTTTGGTGAGAGATAAAGGTGTGTGAAAGGTGGTGCCCCCCCCAAGGGGGCAGCTTCAAATTTCGTCCATGGTGGTGTGGGGGGGGGGGGGGGGCCTTGGGGTTTCCTTCCACCTCATGGTGGATATGTTCTACACACACCCTTATGTGGCATTTGGGTGAAAAGATCTTGAGCCCCTTTTGGTCTTTTTACCCCTTGCCTCTACCCCTTGCTCCTCCTATAAATAGAGGTGGAGGGGGCTGCCTAAAGACTCATCCTTGCTTTCATACACATGCCATTTGACTTGTCTGGCTTCTCTCTCCCTCCCAGCGAAATAGTTTCGTAGAGCCGAAAGGCTGTCTCGGTTCCGGCAGGAACTAGTTCTGGACGGCGAAGCCCTGCCGGATAGCTCACACCGTATGTGTGCAACCCCGTAGAGAGGTCGTAGTTTTGATCTTTTGCCCAAGGGGCTATTCGAGTGTCCTCCCGAAGGGCTGTCCGAGTTTCCGTTCGAGTTTCGAGGGTCCTCCCGAAGGGCTGTCCGAGTTTCCGTTCGAGTTTCGAGGGTCCTCCCGAAGGGCTGTCCGTGACATCGTCCGAGGGACTGTCCGACCGCCTCCCGAAGGGCTGTCCGACGAGAGAGTACATCCTCGCGGTTGGGAGGTTGTAAATCCTAGTTGCGGGAATCTACACTGACGATCTACGCCGACTCTTCTTCCGCTGCGCTACGAGTCGGTACGGATCAGATCAAACCTTGTATGCAGTCTCCATAGTGATCCTGGGCGTGCTCGATGTACCGAATTTTTTTGTTTTCTGTCGCGTTCCCCTACAGTGGCATCATGAGCCGTGCTATGCGTAGATGCAGGTAACGATCTAGAATGCATGGAGATGTATGGGTATTGCATAATATAATTTTGGAATAGATAAGATCTATTGCTGAAAATTATTTATGCGGGTGGCAGATGAAATCTGTTACCCGATGTTCTTGTTGCTTCCCTAGAATTTGCGTATTTCTGATCTCGAGACAGCATGGTGGAATTTAACAAAGTTCTGGAAATCCGCGATCCTGATTGATCAACGAAGTGCTATCAGTTCTTTGGGTTCCGCCATAGTCAAAAGAAAGATGAAATTCGCTGACGAAAGGGCAATGCAGATATGATCTGCACGGGGGTCATGCGTATGACGAAGTTTAGTATGGGGCTTGAGATTTTATTATCCCGTGTTTCATACACCCCGCGATGTTAATCTAGTGACTTGAATAATCATACTTGATGATAAAACATTGGTAGCTCCGGTTTAAGTCAAAACCTTAGAAGCCACGTAAAATAAAATTTTGCATAAACCGATTAGAGGCATCTAACTTGGTTTTGCAGGATGTGCATGTGATGTGGTATAGCAGTGCTCATATTAATTCAATTATGTATGAGATGACTATATGATGTAAATTTATTAACATGACCTGCGTGTCATGATTCGGCATGATGGCTGGAGCCATATGATTGTCACTTTAATGACCTGCGTGTCAACCTTAAGTAATGCACTTATTTTATTAGCTATAGAGATAGCAATATTATTTGGTGCATCGACAAGGTGGTGGCAATCTTCGCGAAGGTGAACACCGACGCAAATGCCGAAGACGAAGAAATACTTGACTTCTCCATCAGAAAGGGCTATACCATATCATGCTATTATGAATTGCCTGAGATGTTTATCCCTTATGATGCACCCTTTTGATTGCGCGGTAGTCGCTTTTTATTAGGGTGATCTCTCACTTAAAATATCAAGTAGTTAGTGTTCTCCCAAGTGTAGCACCGTCACGCCACCTATCTCTTCGGGCATCACATGATCTCCATGGGTGCGAACGATTAGAGAAGTGTGAGGCGGGTGAGTTGAGACCTCGCAGCAAGATCACTTGGTTGACTTGACGTTCAGGTAGGACAGTCCTGAGCTCGGAACACACGCATCGAAAGATGAACAAGAATCACATGGAGATGTGATCGGCAAGTTTGCCTACCAATTGAAGTTCACGCCGTTTGTGTTCATCTCGAACCGTGGCGCTGAATGGAAATATGGATCTTGAATCACTCATAATCAATTTTGAGAGATATTGATTTGAGTGGGAGCGTACTTTAGAATAAAATTGTTTATTCACTAGTGCAAAAATCATTATGAACAAAGTCTAAGTGAAACTTGTGTTTTCCGTTGTAGATGAAATGGCTCGCAACGCCGCATTCAACTTAGGCCCGATGTTAGAGAAAGAGAAGTTAGCTGCGAATGGAAGCAACAATGTGGACTGGGTCCGTAACCTGAGGATTGTCCTCAGGAGCGCTAGGAAAATGTATGTGCTTGAAACTGCTCTTCCAGCTAAACCGGCGGCAGATGCCCCGGAAGATGAACAAAATGTCTGGGCCACTAAGGATGATGATCACAACTTAGTGCAGTGCCTTATACTAGCTTGCATGAGTCCAGGGCTTCAAAAACGTTTTGAATTCCATAAGCCCCGTGATATGATCCAGGAATTGGATGCTCTGTACAAGGAAACCGCAAGGTCTGAACGATTTGATATCATGAAGGCCTTGATGGAATGCAAGATGACTGAGGGTAGTTCAGTTGGCGAACACGTAGTCACAATGATTGGCTATGCTGAAAGGCTTAAAACCCTGGAATTTCCACTTCCACCTGACCATATGATGGACATGCTGCTTTCTTCACTCCCCCTGTCTTACGACGGTTTTATCATGAACTACAACATGAGTGGGATGGAGAAGACACCAGAAGAGGTGCTCGCCATGCTGAAAACTACGGAAGGAGGACTGAGGAAAAATCGCAAGCAAGTGTTGCTTGTGAATAAAACCGCCAGTTAAAAAAAAAAGGCAAGCCAAAGAAGGGCAAGGGCGCCGGTAAGACCGGCTCCCAAAGCAATTCTAAGGGCGGAGCCAGGAATGAAACTGAGTGCTTCTACTGCAAGGGCACAGGACACTGGAAGAGAAACTGCAAGAAGTATCTGGAAGATAAGAAGTCCGGGAAAACCGGAAAAGGTATAATTGCTATACAAGTTAATGTCATTGACGTTTTGTTTGCTAGCGAAAATTCTAAGTCTTGGGTATTTGATACCGGATCGGTTGCTCACATTTGCAACTCGATACAGGGGCTTCAGAAGGTGCGCAAACTAGCAAAGAATGAAGTCGTGATGCGCGTCGGGAACGGCGCTGAGATCGCCACTCAAGCCGTCGGCATTATGCCTCTATGTCTCCCTTCAGGATTTATCTTAGAACTAAATAACTGTTATTTTGTTCCACTATTGTGTACAAACATTATCTCCGGATCAAGTTTAGTACACGATGGGTATTCGTACAAGTCTGAGAACAATGGTTGTTCACTTTATTGTAAGGATATGTTTTATGGATTTGCACCCATTGTTGGGGGCCTTTTCATACTAAATCTTGAATGTGGAAATGATGTCTTTAACGTGAATGCTAAACGCCTTAAGAAGGCTGATACCACCACCACTTACTTGTGGCACTGTCGCCTTGGCCACATCGGAAAGAAACGCATGCAAAGACTCCATAAAGATGGAGTTTTACCGTCCCTTGATTTTGAATCAGTTGACACATGTGAAGCTTGTCTAATGGGAAAAATGACCAAGACGCCATTCATGGGTCATCCTGAACGGGCGGGTGAATTATTGGAAATAATACATAGTGATCTATGTGGTCCGATGAACACAGCCGCACGGGGTGGGTATTTTTACTTCGTGACTTTTACTGATGATTTAAGTAGGTATGGATATATCTACTTGATGAAGCACAAGTCGAAAACCTTTGAAAAGTTCAAAGAATTTCAGAATGAGGTAGAAAATCATCGTAACAAAAGGATTAAGTTTCTGCGGTCTGATCGCGGAGGCGAATACCTTAGTCATGAGTTTGGCCAACATCTGAGTGACCGTGGAATCGTTTCACAGCTTACGCCTCCCGGAACTCCACAGCGAAACGGAGTGTCGGAATGACGTAACCGAACCCTGTTAGACATGGTAAGGTCGATGATGTCTCTTACAGATCTGCCAATATCTTTTTGGGGTCACGCACTAGAAACTGCCGCTCACACATTAAACAGAGCACCGTCTAAGTCTGTTGAGACGACACCATACGAGTTATGGAACGGGAAGAAACCCGGTTTGTCGCATCTCAGAATTTGGGGTTGTGGGGTATATGTAAAATGTTTACAACCTACCAAACTCGATCCCAGATCAGAAATGTTACTTTATAGGTTATCCCAAGTTAACAATTGGGTATTCCTTCTACTACCCGTTCGATAACAAAGTGTTTGTTGCCAGAAATGGACAATTTCTTGAGAAAGAGTTTCTCGCTAAAGAATTAAGTGGGAGGACAGTACAACTTAATGAGATTAGTGAATCTTCGGCAACCGTTGATATGGCTAAGGAACCGGAAGTAATTCCGCAAATTATCCCTACAACCGAGCCGGAAGTTGTCGCATGTGATGCGGAGACTTCAGACAATGTTGTAACTGAACCGCGCAGATCAGGTAGGGCTATCCAGCCACCTGAGTGGTTTCATAACGAAATCTTCATTCTTGAAGACGATGAACCTGCGCACTATAAGGAAGCGGTGGTGGGGCCCAGCTCAAGGGAATGGCACAAGGCCAGGAAATCCGAGATGGAATCCATGTACGAAAACCAAGTTTGGAACTTGGGAGAACTTCCAGATGGCATAAAACCCATCGGATGTAAATGGATGTTCAAAAGAAAGATGGACGCGGATGGTAACATTACTATCCACAAAGCTAGACTTGTCGCGAAAGGGTTCACGCAAGTTCCAGGAGTGGACTACGACGAGACTTTCTCGCCCGTAGCTATGCTTAGGTCTGTTCGGATATTACTAGCAATTGCTGCTTATTTCGATTATGAAATATGGCAGATGGATGTCAAAACGGCTTTCCTAAATGGAAACCTCAAAGAGGTTGTATACATGATACAGCCAGAAGGTTTTGTCGATCCTAAGAATGCTGGAAAGGTATGCAAGCTTCAGAAAACCATTTATGGTCTGAAGCAAGCATCAAGGAGCTGGAACATTCGTTTTGATGAAGTGGTCAAAGAGTTTGGCTTCATCAGGAATGACGAAGAATCTTGTGTTTACAAGAAGTTTAGTGGGAGCGCAAAAGCATTTCTAATCTTGTATGTGGATGACATATTGTTGATTGGAAATGACGTGAATTTCCTTAGCGAAATAAAAGACTCATTGAAGAAAAGTTTTTCAATGAAAGACTTAGGCGAAGCGGCATATGTATTGGGCATCAGAATCTATAGAGATAGATCACAACGCCAGATAGCGCTTAGCCAAAGCACGTACATTGACAAGGTGTTGAAAAGGTTCAACATGGAGAACTCCAAGAAAGGCCTACTCCCCATGTTACCTGGCACAATGCTTTGCAAGAATCAGTGTCCTCGGACTCTCGATGAGCGAGTACAGATGAATGATGTTCCATATGCCTCGGCAGTTGGTTCTATTATGTATGCCATGCTATGTACAAGACCGGACGTTTCCTATGCGCTAAGTGTTAGCAGCCGGTACCAAAGTGATCCAGAATTGGAACACTGGGCCGCAGTCAAGGGTATTCTTAAGTACCTCAGAAGGACCCAGGATTTACTCCTTGTGTATGGAGGTGATGAAGAGCTCATTGTAAGTGGTTACACTGATGCAGGCTTCATGACTAACCCAGATGACTTCAAATCTCAATCAGGCTATGTTTTCATATTGAACGGCAGCGTAGTTGATTGGAAAAGTTCCAAACAAAAGACTATGGCGGATTCTACGACGGAGGCGGAATATGTTGCTGCTTTAGAAGCCTCCAAGGAGGCGGTATGGATCAAGCAATTTCTTGAAGACCTTGGTGTGGTTCCAAGTGCTCTGGACCCGGTGGAGATCTATTGTGATAATAGTGGCGCCGTGGCTCAGGCAAGGGAGCCAAGTTCGCACCATAAGACAAGACATATTGAATGCAAATATAAACTCATTCGACATCATGTCGAAGCGGGTTTAGTGAAAGTACGCAAAGTTCACATGGATCTGAATGTGTCAGACCCGATGACAAAGCCTCTACCACGAGCAAAGCATGAGCAGCACCGGATTGCCATTGGTGTTAGGGAAGCCATGTAACTGGATTATGACTCTAGTGCAAGTGGGAGTCTGTAGGAGATATGCCCTAGAGGCAGTAATAACAGTTATTTTGTATCTCCGGGTTTGTAATGAATGTTTATGTTCCATGCTATAACTGCAATGATTCTCGAGTCTACAATATCCATGAGGCTCGGAGGGAAACTCATATGCACGTGTGGTATAATAAACGGTAAAATGTATTCCTAGTCTTGCCTCTAAGACTGGCTCAAGTATTGCATGATGATCCTGTTTTCCTGATCATGGGCATGGCTATGCCGGCAATTTTGAGGGCACAATGTTAGTAGAACACTTGTGTTTAATCGACCCGAATTGATGTTATGCTATGAGATTCATTCGTCACAAGTTAATGGTTAATAACACAGAGATAGTTAATGTTTGCATAATTCCTTAGACCATGAGAGTATAGAGTTCCTTCGTACTTGCTTCGTGAACTTTGGGGTTTGTTAGACGTCATCCGTAACTGGGTGGCTATTACGGCGGCTTACGGGTTCACGGAAAAGTATGACAAGAAACAAGATAGCTCAAGATTGGGATTTGCTCCTCCGACAATGGAGAGATATTCTCGGGCCCTCTCGGTGTTACGGTATCCATCATCGTCTGGCCAGACACATTGTGATTTGATCACTGGGATGCCGGAACACAGAAACGAGAAAAGAGAACAAAACCGGTAACGAGGTAACTTGCATGGTGGACAAGTTGTTGATCCACGGGGATGCAATAAATCTCACCTCGGGTGTTTGTAATATATCGTGAAGCAACAGGAATAGCACACGGCAACTGGAGGTTCACTCGAATATTCAGTCGTGTGGGTATAGGGGTCAATATGGGTGTCCACGGCTCCGATGTTGATCATTGACCGGAAAGTGTTCCGGGTCATCTCTATACTTCACCGAACCAATAGGGTCACACGCTTAAGGGTCATCTATCTGCTGAATACTAGACGGGGAGTCTGAGAGAAAATCACCGGAAAAGTTTCGGACGAAACGGAAACGTTCCGGAGAGGACACCGGAATAGTTCCGGTAAAACTGAAAAGTTGTTTCAGGGGATACCATTAAGTCAAATTGGTTTCGGCACACGTCTGGAAATTCTTGGAGGATTCCAGAAGTGTTCTGGAAACTTCTGAGAATTTTCCGGGATAAAAACCAGAAATGTTCCGGAGCTACCGGAACCGATTTGATAGCTTTTCGCTGAAGAAAAACATTGTTCCAGAATTATTTCGGAATGCGTTCAAAATTGTTTTAGTGGGTACTAGAATTATTCTAGGCACACAGAAATAATTTGGGATTTAACGGACGCAGAAAAATGTCTTCGTGAATAGTGAAAGTGCTTTTTGGGTTTTTCTTCTAGAAGAAAATCACTTTTGGTGAGAGATAAAGGTGTGTGAAAGGTGGTGGGCCCCCTCAAAGGGGGCAGCACCAAATTTCGTCCATGGTGGTGTGTGTGTGGGGGGGGGGGGGGCCCTCTTGGGGTTTCCTTCCACCTCATGGTGGATATGTTCTACACACACCCTTATGTGGCATTTGGGTGAAAAGATCTTGAGCCCCTTTTGGTCTTTTTACCCCTTGCCTCTACCCCTTGCTCCTCCTATAAATAGAGGTGGAGGGGGCTGCCTAAAGACTCATCCTTGATCTCATACACATGCCATTTGACTTGTCTGGCATCTCTCTCCCTCCCAGCGAAATAGTTTCGTAGAGCCGAAAGGCTGTCTGGGTTCCGGCAGGAACTAGTTCTGGACGGCGAAGCCCTGCCGGATAGCTGACACCGTATGTGTGCAACCCCGTAGAGAGGTCGTAGTTTCGATCTTTTGCCCGAGGGGCTGTTCGAGTGTCCTCCCGAAGGGCTGTTCGAGTTTCCGTTCGAGTTTCGAGGGTCCTCCCGAAGGGCTGTCCGTGACATCGTCCGAGGGACTGTCCGACCGCCTCTCGAAGGGCTGTCCGACGAGAGAGTACATCCTCGCGGTTGAGAGGTTGTAAATCCTAGCTGCAGGGATCTGCACCGACGATCTACACCGACTCTTCTTCCGCTGCGCTACGAGTCGGTACAGATCAGATCAAACCTTGTATGCAGTCTCCATAGTGATCCTGGGCGTGCTCGCTGTACCGATTTTTTTTTGTTTTCTGTCGCGTTCCCCTACAGTTGGCGGATCCGGAGGAGGAGGAGGCGGCGCCGCCTGCTCCGGGCTTCAACTTGCCGGAGGCGGAGGCGGAGTTCGCCGTCGCCCAAGCCGAGAAGATGGCGGAGCAGCAGGCCATCCTGGAGTCCATCCAGGATGAGGCCTACGTGGAGGCCAACCGGGAGTTCCTCCTACAGGAGCAGGCGGCGTCCGACGCGCTCTTCGCCGAATTCGACGCGGAGATAGAGGCGGAGGAGGCCGCAGCGGAGCAGCCGGAGGCACCGGAGGCGCGAGAGCTGCAGCTGCCGCCCATGCTGCCGGGGCCGGGCACGGAGACCGTCGAGATCTCCGACGAGGAGTAGCTAGATCATCTACGTAGTACGTAGGTTTTATCTTTTGCATGCTTTTGTATGAATTTGAGAATCTAGTATGAGATGTCCGGATGCAGTTGTGCTAATTTGAGGAGTGCCTGGTGAGTGTCCGCGGACGCGCCCGAGGGGTCATGTTTGTCATATGCGGGTGTAGATGCTCTTACGCAGAAAATCCATGGATGTATTGTTCCCCTTCTTTCCTAGTTTTTTTTTTCTTGCCTCTACTCTCTCCTGTCTCGTTCTGTCTTGCTTCTCCTGCCGAGGATGCATGCACGCTACAGGTCAGCCTTGCTAGACAATCAGATTGGGTGGCCGCTACATGCACATGCATGCATCAAGCTGCTACAGCAGCGCGGCATACAACCCCAGCAGCACGCGCGTGCTTTACGTGGTGTCTAATGCGTGAGGTTGGGGCAAGGAGGCCAAGCCAATGTGAATTTATTTGCATTATTCATACAAATCTAAAACCTATTTTTTTTCTTGAACCCCAAAAATACCTAATGACCCCAGAATTAAATAGATTCATCAAAATTCATCCGGTTTTCATTTCAGAAAAACTTGTACTCCTTTTCGATCAACTCAATGAGACAAACTCCTACCCGGTCTCGGTTTTTTTCTTACGACTTATGTTTCAACAATTCAAATTTTGGTCAACCATCCCACTCATGAAAAAAAATATGAAGTCACAAAAGTCTTGGGTAGTACATGACTGGCGGCGGCGACCAGTGTCTGAGGAGGCCTGCACGGTCTGGTCGATCACCCCGGGAGGCGGGGCTTTTGGCGCTGCGTCGGGAGTGAGCGGTAGCGGCGTCATTCGACTCCATGGAGGTGGCGCGGATGGGATCAGGAGGACACACGTGTGGGCAGGAGATGAAGCGTCTCGTGAAACTTCACAATGGAAGTGGCGCCAATTTTTATGAAAAGGGTTATCTTCCCGTAAACGCGAGGAGAGTTTGAAAAAGTATATAGGAGATCCCATAAAGAGAATTCAGGTTTACGAAGCTGTTGAAGGCTATTTTTGGCTCAACCTTTAAACGGTAGTTTTTATTTTTTTTTTACGGTCAAGGGGCTATTGGAGATGCTCGTCTCTGAAAGTGATTTGACGATTCTCCATGACACATCACGCTCATCATGGCAACGCAGCAATGTTGGCTCGTTATCGAGTCTTGCTATTGCTCAACGGTGTGGTCGTCAGCTCCACGGCCGGCTAGGGGGCCGTTATGCCTCACATGTCCCTGCACGGCTGCACCGCGTCCTAGGAGCCAGAGTTGATCGACCTCGTCAACGACAGTTCAGGCGTGGTAAGGAGCGACTTGGCGGTAGCCAACGTGCATTGGGGGCGTGTGCAGCCAGGAAGGCCGGATGGAGGGCACGGCCATAAAGAGTACGAGAAGATGCGATCCATGTGAACATTAGTTCAACGCTTTGGTTGGTACTCCCACCGTCTCATATAATATAAAAACGTTTTTGACATAGTATAGTATCAAAAACGTTTTTATATTATGAGACGTCGGGAGTAGTATATACAAATGGACTAAAGTCTTGGGAACTTTGCAAAACAAAGATGCCCAGCGAGCCAAAGCAATCTCAATCAAACAGAAATGTAGCCAGTGGGAAAAGAATAACCCAATGAGGAAAATGTCGAGAATACCTAGGTAATCTTATAGCAGTAGTAATTGGTAGTACGTACTACCGTAATAAAACCAGAACTTAATTAATCAACTAGCCTGTAAAAGCGTTGGTGGCGGAACTGGATCCTCTAACATTAAGAAGGGAAGTTAGAGAAGCTACAGTACCCTAACTTGCCTTCTTTCAATCCATATGATTAAGACTAAAATAACTTAAATTAATTTGTAAATTACCGATCTATTGTGTACATTTCTAGTAATTACATACAAACAAATTGATGGTAAAATAAAATTAATTTTAGATTATTTATATCTACAATAATGACCGACAATAAACAACCTGCTAACAGTCCCTAACTTTCCTTCTTCATTTTACACTACACTAGCACTGTAGCACTGTGACTTCCCTTCTCAATGTTAGAGGATCCGGTTCCGTTGGTGGCTGCCATGGAAGTGACCGTGCCTGGAAAGAAGGCTCTGCCACATTGCGTCCGCCCTGCTCTGCCATGCCTCTGCTGCTCGGCCGTCACGGCGCCTGCGATCACAGCTAGTCTACCTCAGCTGTACAATGCCTTGTCTGTCCATCCATGTACCGCACTCTGCTGGGTGTCGCGTCTGCGCCGCGCTGCGTTGCTCTGTGGTTGGTGTGTTGTGTCGACGGATTAGCCGTTGAGTTTTACAAAGGATGTGGTATACAGTACTACTTCTTTTTACTACTCCCTGTCTGTTCCACAATGTAGTGCGTATAGATTTTTTGAAAAGTCAAACGTTACAAACTTTGACCAAGCTTGTAGAGAAAAACATATACATCAAGAATACCAAATACGCGAACCAACATGTGGTTGGATGGTTAGAGGGACTGTGGTATCCTCAGCCCACCAGGGTTCAAATCCTGGTGCTCGCATTTATTCCTGGATTTATTGCAGGATTTCCGGCGATGTGCATTCAGTGGGAGGAGACGTTCCCGTCGACGACGAGGTGCCTACGGTGACTTCGTAAATTTCAAGATGATATGCCGGCTCAGTCTCTCGGAGGTGCTCATAGGGGTAGGGTGTGCGTGTGTGCGTTCATAGGGGTGAGTGTATGCGCGTGTATATGAGTGCTTGCGTCTATACTGTGTTCAAAAAAAAAAGAAAAAAAAGAATACCAAATACATATCATTAGATACATCACAAGAAGTACTTTCATATTGTATATATTTGGTCTTGTAGATATAAATAGTTTTCTCTATAAACTTGGTCAAAGTTTGTAATGTTTGACCATCTATAAAATCTATATACACTACGTTATGGAACGGAGGGAGTAGTGCTTGTTTGCATAGGGCCTATAAACTCTGCCGGCGACACGAGCAAGTCGGAGTCTGTTCGCCAGCCAACCTCCACGGCATGCACACGTGGTCAACTGGTCATCGCTGTTGTCGACCAGTACGCACGGGAAAATATCACACGATACAACACTTCAAATCATACCATGACACCACTCCACAAAATTCAAAGTTACATGTTTTTTTTTTTTTAAAAAAGTGGTGAGTGCTCACAAGATATGTGCCTACAATTGCTAGAATTATGAAAACCAAATTCGAAGTACATGTAGAGAAACAAAAGGCATGAATAGTGTCATAAAAAACACAAAATGGTACTATTCACAACTAGATTTGTCTTTTTTATTTCGAATTTGGTTCTAATTTTTTTTGGGGGGATTGCAAACACATATCTTGTGAGTATTTAAAAAATGATTTTTTAAAACTTTGAATTTTGAGATTTTTTTTGACTTGCAAGGCGGAGATATTTCATTAAGAGAGAAAAAAGCAAAATACAAAGTGACCCGGTTTATGAGGAAAACTAGGCCGAAAAAAAACACAAAACCAAAAGAAAAGAAAAACAACACCGATTACAACACGAACAAACCACCTCCACCTATCATGACCTCCTTCCGAAGTGATTGTGAGCCAAATCTTCGACAACGCCTTCAAGAAGGAAAGCAGCATCAGCTAACACCATCGGCAGAGGCATCAGCTGACACCGTCGGCAGCGGCATCGACCCCCGTCGACCACAAGCTTTCGTCGAGACCAGCACACGACCGCTCCACCGAACCATGGGAATGGTACGTCCAAGCCAACAACCCCCAACGCTGCTTCCTACTCCAACTCGGCCCAAGCACAGCGGTGAGGGACAGCTGTTCGACAATGCCTCCAAGGTGTAAAAGGACGCCCGCAAGCGCCAACATTGCCGGCAGCTTACGCCCAGAGCCTTATATCTCACCACCTCTACAGACTCCGGGGTGGGAGCCAAGCCAAACCGAACCTGCGAGACCAAGCCTTGACTCCGCTCGTATTCAACAATGGCGAAACCAGACTAATTGGATAGGAAGGGCGCCACGGCATACGCATCACCATGGTGGATTGCGTGACGAGTTCGAGGACGAGAGTGACGAGTTCGAGGACATCGACTGGGACAACCTGTAGGGTGTCCATAGGAGTAGATCGTAGTAATGTTAGGGTGATCTAGTTGTTTGGATGTTCGTTTAATCTATGCAATGTTTGGATGTTTAAAACTTTAAATGTTTGAAGTGAACTATGCAATGTTTGGATGTTAAAAAAATATTTAAATGTCTGAAGTGCACTATTTTAGGGCAGCTGTTGAAGATGAAGATTTTCCGAGTCCTCTAAAAAAAACCAGTTTTTGATGCTTCAAATTTACGCCAACAATGTTGTGTGCCTAAAATAGAGTTGTTGTTGGAAATGCTCTAATGATCGGCGTTTGAGTTGCCCTAAAGGTGACAATGCGCCGTGGTGGAGTTCAAAACCAAACTGCTAGAGATAGAGGACACACCACAAGGGAATGTTTCTCTTTTTAGGTAAGATGATTGTGCTACCGCTTAATGTAGAGATAATTACACAAAAACCACTATATTTAATGTTAGAGTGATAAAAAACCACATGGTTAGAAAAGGACCACTTTTATTGCAATCCTTTTTTTCTTCTGTGGAAGAAGGAGGACCCTTTGGCTAGGGTTTCTCGTGCCTCCCGCTGGTGTCGCCATCGGTCTACCTCATCTCTTGTGGTCGTAGGGCTATGGAGGTGTGGTGGATCCTGGCCCTTGCCGGCGGGAGGGCTTCGTTTTTTCATACTTTTTTGAGTTTTGTTAATGTTTGTGTCCGGCTCAAAGAGGCGAGGCGGCGACGACTCTCTGAAAATGGAATAAGATTCTCCCCACCTAATCCCCGTCCCGGTGGTGTTTCTAGCATTGTCGGAGGGCGTGATAAGGTTTGTCCCTGGCGAATTTCACGGGATTCGGTCGTCGTTGTCTTCGGTGGATCCACGTGAATCCTGTCTTCGTTCGTCCGTCTTCGTGTTTCTACAGGTTGGATCCTTCCGATCGACGTACGCTTCTCTTGCTGTTCTGTGCGCTGGTCCTATGGGGCCTTAGCACGATGACTTTCCGACTGACCACTACAACAAAGTTTGTCTGGCTCCGATGAGGGAGGGGCGAAGACGGCGGCGCGCCTTTGGCTCGCTCCAGTGTTTGTAGTCATCGCTAGGTGGTCTACGGACGTGAATGCATTTTTTACTTCTGGTGTTATTTGTACTACCTTGACAGTTGATGAATAGATCGAAAGTTTTCTCGAAAAAAAATGACCACTTTTCATGCTCACCACGTGTGAAGTCCGCGCCATCTCCACCACGTATATACCCGTGGCCGACCGGCTTGCTCGCGCTCTGCCGAACCCACGGCTCGGTCGCGGACAGCCTCAACGACGGCGGGGCCGCCGCTATGGCCATCTCCGTCCTCGACATCCTATGGCCACACTTCCGATGTATTCATCAACGACGGTGGTGCTTGTCGCTCGTCGAGGCCAAGCGATGTGCCAAGCGTGGCCGACGTGCTGTGTCCACGTTGCGATCGAGGCGCCCAACATACCCATCCGCCGGTTCACTCCCACAGCTGCGCGCCGTGCAGACCGGCGCGTGCACGCCCAGCAGCAGCAGCGCCTCGACAACAATGCCGCCACCTTTTTTTTGATGAGTCAATACACCCGCGTGACTTTTGTTTGCACTGTACCATCGGTCAATTTTGGGCCTCAAGCGGCTGGTTTTTTCGTGAGCACTGTCACCCTAGCCTAATCTATGGTTGTTTTATGTAGCCTTTTACTCTGAAGGGAGTATCACGGAGCCACCGTTCTTGGATGCTGGACGCCTCCGCTTCCCATAAACGAGAGGTGGTGGACTGCCTTCATCGCCAGCTCATGAACTGCGTGGTTCAGCAAGCGTGTAGCAAGCATGCAGCGGACAGCCATCCTCGTGCCCACGACCGAGCGTCCCGTGCAGTGCAGGCAGCCACGCCTCACGAGGAGACAAGAATCGTGGACCGCAATGCTGAGAAGTTGCATGCTGTACTTAAAATTGCAGTGTGTCTGGCTCGGGCAGGCGCTGCCATCTCTTGGCAGAAGGAATCTCATAGGACGGGATGAGAGCACCATAGCCTTCTTTCCGTCTGAGAAAACGGGACCAGGTTCCAGTCCTAGTACTACAACTATATCTGTGGTGGAATCTTCTACACCTTGGCTTAAACTTTTTCAGTGAGCTGCATCATTTCAACCGGTCTGTATAAATCATTTCAAACGAATAGCACTTGCCTTCCCAAAATACCCACGGTGTGGCGCATGGAGTGACTGTACAGCTGTACAGATTTATACCATCCGTGAGGTTACTATGAGTGTTGACATCTTAAATTTACCTTTTATTCCCCTGCAAAAAGAAAAAAAGAGTACCCACATCTTGAGTGCCTATAAACTATTTTTTTCGAAGGATCCAAAGCTATGTATTAATCAGACACCAATGTTACGAAGAAAACCCATAAAATAAGAGGTGCTTTTACATTGAATATGTTGTGTGAAAAGTAAATACCCTCTAGGTCAGTCCTTCTGTAAATCAAAACGATTGCTAAATCTTTGATTGTTTTATGCAACCTTGCTAAATTAGTTGGCTGTCTTAAAAAAATCATCTTGGAAGACAGTACGGACAGCTCCTACGCGAATCCCTATTTTGGGTTAAATGTGTGTGGACGTCCAAAATCTCCCCACTCGGACCCATCCCAAAAGCCCTAGGACCCTATGTTTTCACACTCAACCTCACTTTTTTTGCACGCCAGGATCCCGACGTCAAATCCACCTCGGTTGTTGCCGCAACAGCTGTTCGCCCCGAAGGACCCGACCATTAACATCTTCGGCGTTCCTCTAGACGAGGAGCCCGCACACGCCACCTGAAACGCCAACAATGATGCCTGAGGGAGAGCCGGAGAGGGCGTGAAACGCCGGTGCGACGGCCCGAGTGAGAGTTCCTCCTACACGCCAGACCCCCATGCCAGCGGCGCCCGGGCACTCGCTGACTCGCCGCCCTGGCCTTCCCAGTACTCGATGCAGTAATACTATGTGGCCTTCCAGTCCGAGTACAATACTCGTCGGTCGGGGAGGGGCCCTCGTCGACGGGCACCTGGTCATCGTTCGCCTTGGAAATGCCCGATGGATTAAGTTTAGTAACGGTTCTAAAAATGATGCATTGTAACGTGGAGGAATTACACCAACAATGTGATATTTCTTTCATTTTAATATTTTTGCAGCACACCATCAAGCTATCCTTTTTTTTAACCTAGTTATCCTTTTTAATACAGAACCAAACCAATAGGCATTTGCGCGCACTGCAGAACCAAACCAAGAAGTAAGTCCAACGAGTGAACCGTGCACGTTACCTGTCGGTACCAAGTACCGCATGACAGAACGGCGGCGGAGGACGCTTCACGCGCGCCTGCGAAGCAACCCCGAAATCTTCGGCCCTTCGTTTGCCGCGCCTGCCTCCCTCCTTTCCTCTGACTTCTTTTTTGACCCTGCTTGACTGCGATTTACCCTCCGGAGAAAGTGAGGAGAGAGACCAGCCACTACTCCCTCTCCCCTCCCCATAATTTACGCAGCATTCATTTTCCTTCTCTGAGTTTATGCACATCGAACCAATCCCCACAGAAATCCAAACGCCGTAGGTAAGATCTGCTCGCCGCCGCCGGCTCTGTTCTTCCTTGGTCGCATCATGCGGTGGAGCAGCGGGCTAGCTGCGCGTCTTGAATCTCGATTCTTGTTTTTTTTGCCCTGAAGATTTTGGTTTGACCCTGTTCCTATCGCCTGTTTATTGCGATGCGTCAACTTTTTCAAGTTAGTGGTGATTTCTGTTCAATCTCTTCCATTCTAGTTAGTTCCTTTTTTTTCCCAAAAAAATATTTAGTTCCTTTTTGCTGCTCTTTCTGCTTCTGATCTTGCATTTGGTGGCGATCCATCGTTGATCCCCGTTTCGCTCTCTTCTGCATCTTTTGTCGTGGGTTCTAATCTTCTTTTCTTCCTGTGGCGGCGGCTCATTGTTGGAGTCTCGCGAGCACCCCAACACAACGGGGATCTCTGTTCCTGTCCTCTTCTCCATCCGAACTGGATCCCCTTATCGCTTCTGTTGCCGTCGTTCGTGGCAAGGGCAACTCGACTATTATGGTGTGCAAAAAAAACGCGGTTTTTCCCCTTTGCAGTGTGTGGATTTGCACCCTCTTTTCTTGATTCCACTGGTTCTTGTTCCCAATCTGCCCGCTCCGTTCGTCCTTCCGCTCTCATACTGCTAATTGAAGTTCTCAACCCATCTCCCTGTTTTTTTAATCTTGATCTTGAATATGCCTGATCCTTCTCATCCAAAAGAAGGTTCCTTTGTTTTATACTGTATTTGGTTTCTTCTTCCAAACTCCTGGGACTTCGTTCTACCCTCACTCTTGGAGTGTGCCGAACTGAGTTATTTGGCGATGTTGACAGTAAATCGTGTACTGGGTTGATTCAGCTGGAGGATATTCGGTGAAAGCCCTGAATTGTGTACTGTTTATGCATTTTACTGATTATATAAGCATACCTTATCCACCCGGGGGCTCTTAATCCAAGTTGTCTTAGTACATTTAGTTTACAAGTTGTTAGTTTTCGCTGATAAGGATTTCCATGTTATATTTTGTACTGAATCTTTCAGCAAAGTGACCAGGCAATGGGGAAGGCAATAACAGATAAGCATACTAGAAGACAAGATAATGACGTAATCAAGTATGGGGCATCATCTATGCAAGGTTGCCGTGATGAAATGGAAGCTGCTGTAAGTTATAATGCAGTACTTCAGAGAATCATTGAGATGATAGTTCTACGTATTATCGATTTTGTTTGCCATTACGGTACTGAATTTGATTCGTACCTGTCTTGTTTGCAGTGGACATCTGACGTACATCTACTTGATTATGCGCCCACATTATTTTTTGGTGTTTATGATGGCCATGGAGGTTTGATATCTATTCTGATACTGTTAGAGCATATTAAAAGAAGTCATTATAATAATCTAATAGAATTCATAGTTATCCAAAGATACGTATCATGTGCATCTGTGTATTACACTATTCATGCATATGCTTTGTATGTGCACTATTTGTTGTAATTATGAGCTGTCAATTAAATATAAACTGTGAGGGGCCAAACATTTATTTGGTATTTTTTTTTGGAAAGGAGTTGGAGGGTGGTATGTTAGCACTACTATGCTCAGTACTTCATTGAGCTTTCTGTACAGCGATACACATGTTTTATAGTACTGTATGATACATGAGCTTGTGATGTTTTTTACACTGTTTTCATGTATGAGTTTGTACATCCATATGATTGATTCAACCCTTGTTTCCTGTTATATAAGATGGTTGAGTTGAATCTTTTTCATTCAGGAGCGGAAGTAGCATCGTTTTGTTCGACGCAGTTTCCTAAAGAGCTTAAAAAGGATCCATCCTATGTCCACAATCTGCGTGCCGCATTGGAGCATGTGTATTCCAGGTTACTTTCTAGATGATTAAATCATGTACTCTTCATTTTAGGCATACAAGTACGTAGAGCAATATATGGAACATGTCTGGGGGAGCTTACGATATCGACAGAGGCATGGCGCTTCAAAAATTATCGATTTTATCTATAAAATGCAAATCTGTTAAGTTTGATTGAACAATATGACCAGCTGTGGCCCACACAAGATACAAGGGTTAAGTGTCTCTACATATGTTTGCATAATTGGCACCCATATATATGCACTTCCTTTACAATACTGAAAGGTGGAAGGGACAATGCTATGGTGTTGTTCGAGAAAGTACCAATGTTATAACCGTTCTCTCCATAGTTGCTTTGCTAAATAAGTTACTTCTCGTTGCATGTGTTGATGTTGAAAATGCAATTATTTTATGCTTGTTACAGCATTGATGAGAAGTTGCAAGAATCAGATGAATGGAGGAGGGACTTAGCTTATTCTCCTGGTAATAGAAATTTGGTAAGGTGGCTACGGACTGTTGTTTGTGGTGCTAACTGGCTCCCCATGGTGATACTGAATGTTTTTAAAACAGAGGTACCACATTACAAATAACCCTTTTCCTGTGTTTGGTTTTGACGTTACATTGGTTGCTTCTTTTATCGAAGGGCACATCGACCAATTCCCTCCCTCGTGGAGGCAGTTGCTGCTTCTCATTTGATTTTGATTCTTTTTCGAAATATACCTCAGTTTGGAGTTTGTTCTGCAGGCACCTTATCTCCCCCCCCCCCTACAGGAAGGAAGCACATCATGCGTGGCTCTCATCAGGGGCAACCGGATCTATGTTGCAAATGTGGGCGATTCCCGTTGTGTGTTATCAAGGAATGGTCAGGTATAGTGAACGGCCATGTGGGGCATCCTATTATGTCATAATGAAGGCATTCAAGTGGTGCTTGACAATTTTCCTATATCAATTTTTTATGGCAAGGCAATTGATCTCTCAATCGATCACAAACCAAACTACCGACATGAAAGAAAGAGAATTGAAAAGGCAGGTGGACAAGTGCGCATGGACGAGATCCCGAAGAAAGTTATGGGTGACATGAAGTTGGGCATCCATCGCGTTGAGGGAAAATTACACATATCCAGAGCGATTGGTATATTCTTTATCTGATTTCGCTGACATTTGTGTATACAATCTATTCATTGCTGATGGGCATTTTGACTTCATACATTTTAGGTGATTTTGAATTCAAGCAGGACCCAACTTTGTCGCGTCAAGATCAAATGGTGACATGTTGTCCAGACATATGCGATGTACGTTTGCAACTCTATTGGTTAAACTTTGTACATTTGTTTCTGATAGGTGTGGTCTTATGGAAATGATCTTTTGTTTTTCTAGGTGCCGATAACAAATGATACGGAATTTTTTGTTATAGCAAGTGCAGGTATCTGGTAAGTCTGAGCTAAAAATAACATAAGAGGCTGTTTCATTATGACTTAATTCCAAGTACAATACTTGATCTATAGTGAACTTAATCTCAATTACTATTATTTTTCGTGCTTGTTTCAATGTAGGCTAGTACGTAGTATTTATCACTAGATGTTTATAACATTTAATTTGGTTTAGTTAAGTTTGATCTGCCTGGTACTTACTACAATGCTCTGAGTTTCTTCATTGTGATGTGTAATTCAGTTTTACATTTCTCGAACTGTAGGATATTGACAGAGCTTTTTCAGGTCCAGAATTCCAGCTGCCGGTATTCTCCCTCCTTGTGTGAATCTTGCATATTTAGAGAGAAAAGGCATTAGAATAGCTCCACAAGGTATTATATTGATTAAAAACACTATAAATAACAGCAGTAAAACGTGATGCAAAATGGACATATCAGAGGTTCACTCGAATATTCATTCGTGTGGGTATAGGGGTCAATATGGGTGTCCACGGCTCCGATGTTGATCATTGATCGGAAAGTGTTCCGGGTCATGTCTATACTTCACCGAACCTATAGGGTCACACGCTTAAGGGTCATCTATCTGCTGAATACTAGACGGGGAGTCTGAGAGAAAATCACCGAAAAAGTTTCGGACGAAACGGAAACGTTCCGGAGAGGACACCGTAATAGTTCCGGTAAAACTGAAAAGTTGTTTCAGGGGATACCATTAAGTCAAATTGGTTTTGGCACACGCCAGGAAATTCTTGGAGGATGCCAGAAGTGTTCTGGAAACTTCTGGGAATTTTCCGGGATAAAAACCGGAAATGTTCCGGAGCTGCCGGAACCGATTTGGTAGCTTTTCGCTGAAGAAAAACATTGTTTCAGAATTGTTTTGGAATGCGTTCAAAATTGTTTTAGTGGGTACTAGAATTATTCTAGGCACACAGAAATAATTTGGGATTTAACGGACGCAGAAAAATGTCTTCGTGAATAATGAAAGTGCTTTTTGGGTTTTTCTTCTAGAAGAAAATCACTTTTGGTGAGAGATAAAGGTGTGTGAAAGGTGGTGCCCCCCCCAAGGGGGCAGCTTCAAATTTCGTCCATGGTGGTGTGGGGGGGGGGGGGGGGCCTTGGGGTTTCCTTCCACCTCATGGTGGATATGTTCTACACACACCCTTATGTGGCATTTGGGTGAAAAGATCTTGAGCCCCTTTTGGTCTTTTTACCCCTTGCCTCTACCCCTTGCTCCTACTATAAATAGAGGTGGAGGGGGCTGCCTAAAGACTCATCCTTGCTTTCATACACATGCCATTTGACTTGTCTGGCTTCTCTCTCCCTCCCAGCGAAATAGTTTCGTAGAGCCGAAAGGCTGTCTCGGTTCCGGCAGGAACTAGTTCTGGACGACGAAGCCCTGCCGGATAGCTCACACCGTATGTGTGCAACCCCGTAGAGAGGTCGTAGTTTTGATCTTTTGCCCAAGGGGCTGTTCGAGTGTCCTCCCGAAGGGCTGTCCGAGTTTCCGTTCGAGTTTCGAGGGTCCTCCCGAAGGGCTGTCCGTGACATCGTCCGAGGGACTGTCCGACCGCCTCCCGAAGGGCTGTCAGACGAGAGAGTACATCCTCGCGGTTGGGAGGTTGTAAATCCTAGCTGCGGGAATCTGCACTGACGATCTACGCCGACTCTTCTTCCGCTGCGCTACGAGGTATGGAACGGGAAGAAACCCGGTTTGTCGCATCTCAGAATTTGGGGTTGTGGGGCATATGTAAAATGTTTACAACCTACCAAACTCGATCCCAGATCAGACAAATGTTACTTTGTAGGTTATCCCAAGGAAACAATTGGGTATTCCTTCTACCACCCGTTCGATAACAAAGTGTTTGTTGCCAGAAATGGACAATTTCTTGAGAAAGAGTTTCTCGCTAAAGAATTAAGTGGGAGGACACTACAACTTAATGAGATTAGTGAATCTTAGGCAACCGTTGATATGGCTAAGGAACCGGAAGTAATTCCGCAAATTATCCCTACAACCGAGCCGGAAGTTGTCGCATGTGATGCGGAGACTTCAGACAATGTTGTAACTGAACCACGCAGACCAGGTAGGGCTATCCAGCCACCTGAGTGGTTTCATAACGAAATCTTCATTCTTGAAGACGATGAACCTGCGCACTACAAGGAAGCGGTGGTGGGGCCCAGCTCAAGGGAATGGCAGAAGGCCAGGAAATCTGAGATGGAATCCATGTACGAAAACCAAGTTTGGAACTTGGAAGAACTTCCAGATGGCGTAAAACCCATCGGTTGTAAATGGATTTTGAAAAGAAAGACGGACGCGGATGGTAACATTACTATCCACAAAGCTAGACTTGTCGCGAAAGGGTTACGCAAGTTCCAGGAGTGGACTACGATGAGACTTTCTCGCCCGTAGCTATGCTTAGGTCTGTTCGGATATTACTAGCAATTGCTGCTTATTTCGATTATGAAATATGGCAGATGGATGTCAAAACGGCTTTCCTAAATGGAAACCTCAAAGAGGTTGTATACATGATACAACCAGAAGGTTTTGTCGATCCTAAGAATGCTGGAAAGGTATGCAAGCTTCAGAAAACCATTTATGGTCTGAAGCAAGCATCAAGGAGCTGGAACATTCGTTTTGATGAAGTGGTCAAAGAGTTTGGCTTCATCAGGAATGACGAAGAATCTTGTGTTTACAAGAAGTTTAGTGGGAGTGCAAAAGCATTTCTAATATTGTATGTGGATGACATATTGTTGATTGGAAATGACGTGAATTTCCTTAGCGAAATAAAAGACTCATTGAAGAAATTTTTTTCAATGAAAGACTTAGGCGAAGCGGCATATGTATTGGGCATCAGAATCTATAGAGATAGATCACAACTCCAGATAGCGCTTAGCCAAAGCACGTGCATTGACAAGGTGTTGAAAAGGTTCAACATGGAGAACTCCAAGAAAGGCCTACTCCCCATGTTACCTGGCACAGTGCTTTGCAAGAATCAGTGTCCTCGGACTCTCGATGAGCGAGTACAGATGAATGATGTTCCATATGCCTCGGCAGTTGGTTCTATTATGTATGCCATGCTATGTACAAGACCGGACGTTTCCTATGCGCTAAGTGTTAGCAGCCGGTACCAAAGTGATCCAGGATTGGAACACTGGGCCGCAGTCAAGGGTATTCTTAACTACCTCAGAAGGACCAAGGATTTACTCCTTGTGTATGGAGGTGATGAAGAGCTCATTGTAAGTGGTTACACTGATGCAGGCTTCATGACTAACCCAGATGACTTCAAATCTCAATCAGGCTATGTTTTCATATTGAACGGCAGCGTAGTTGATTGGAAAAGTTCCAAACAAAAGACTGTGGCGGATTCTACGACGGAGGCGGAATATGTTGCTGCTTTAGAAGCCTCCAAGGAGGCGGTATGGATCAAGCAATTTCTTGAAGACCTTGGTGTGGTTCCAAGTGCTCTGGACCCGGTGGAGATCTATTGTGATAATAGTGGCGCCGTGGCTCAGGCAAGGGAGCCAAGTTCGCACCATAAGACAAGACATATTGAATGCAAATATAAACTCATTCGACATCATGTCGAAGCGGGTTTAGTGAAAGTACGCAAAGTTCACATGGATCTGAATGTGTCAGACCCGATGACAAAGCCTCTACCACGAGCAAAGCATGAGCAGCACCGGATTGCCATTGGTGTTAGGGAAGCCATGTAACTGGATTATGACTCTAGTGCAAGTGGGAGTCTGTAGGAGATATGCCCTAGAGGCAGTAATAACAGTTATTTTGTATCTCCGGGTTTGTAATGAATGTTTATGTTCCATGCTATAACTGCAATGATTCTCGAGTCTACAATATCCATGAGGCTCGGAGGGAAACTCATATGCACGTGTGGTATAATAAACGGTAAAATGTATTCCTAGTCTTGCCTCTAAGACTGGCTCAAGTATTGCATGATGATCCTGTTTTCCTGATCATGGGCATGGCTATGCCGGCAATTTTGAGGGCACAATGTTAGTAGAACACTTGTGTTTAAATGACCCGAATTGATGTTATGCTATGAGATTCATTCGTCACAAGTTAATGGTTAATAACACAGAGATAGTTAATGTTTGCATAATTCCTTAGACCATGAGAGTATCGAGTTCCTTCGTACTTGCTTCGTGAACTTTGGGGTTTGTTAGACGTCATCCGTAACTGGGTGGCTATTACGGCGGCTTACGGGTTCACGGAAAAGTATGACAAGAAACAAGATAGCTCAAGATTGGGATTTGCTCCTCCGACGATGGAGAGATATTCTCGGGCCCTCTCGGTGTTACGGTATCCATCATCGTCTGGCCAGACACATTGTGATTTGATCACTGGGATGCCGGAACACGGAAACGAGAAAAGAGAACAAAATCGGTAACGAGGTAACTTGCATGGTGGACAAGTTGTTGATCCACGGGGATGCAATAAATCTGACCTCGGGTGTTTGTAATATATCGTGAAGCAACAGGAATAGCACACGGCAACTGGAGGTTCACTCGAATATTCATTCGTGTGGGTATAGGGGTCAATATGGGTGTCCACGGCTCCGATGTTGATCATTGATCGGAAAGTGTTCCGGGTCATCTCTATACTTCACCGAACCAATAGGGTCACACGCTTAAGGGTCATCTATCTGCTGAATACTAGACGGGGAGTCTGAGAGAAAATCACCGGAAAAGTTTCGGACGAAACGGAAACGTTCCGGAGAGGATACCGGAATAGTTCCGGTAAACCTGAAAAGTTGTTTCAGGGGATACCATTAAGTCAAATTGGTTTCGGCACACGTCTGGAAATTCTTGGAGGATTCCAGAAGTGTTCTGGTAACTTCTGAGAATTTTTCGGGATAAAAACCGGAAATGTTCCGGAACTACCGGAACCGATTTGATAGCTTGTCGCTGAAGAAAAACATTGTTCCAGAATTATTTCGGAATGCGTTCAAAATTGTTTTAGTGGGTACTAGAATTATTCTAGGCACACAAAAATAATTTGGGATTTAACGGACGCAGAAAAATGTCTTCGTGAATAGTGAAAGTGCTTTTTGGGTTTTCTTCTAGAAGAAAATCACTTTTGGTGAGAGATAAAGGTGTGTGAAAGGTGGTGGGCCCCCCCAAAAGGGGCAACACCAAATTTCGTCCATGGTTGTGTGTGTGGGGGGGGCCCTCTTGGGGTTTCCTTCCACCTCATGGTGGATATGTTCTACACACACCCTTATGTGGCATTTGGGTGAAAAGATCTTGAGCCCCTTTTGGTCTTTTTACCCCTTGCCTCTACCCCTTGCTCCTCCTATAAATAGAGGTGGAGGGGGCTGCCTAAAGACTCATCCTTGCTTTCGTACACATGCCATTTGACTTGTCTGGCTTCTCTCTCCCTCCCAGCGAAATAGTTTCGTAGAGCCGAAAGGCTGTCTCGGTTCCGGTAGGAACTAGTTCTGGACGGCGAAGCCCTGCCGGATAGCTCACACCGTATGTGTGCAACCCCGTAGAGAGGTCGTAGTTTTGATCTTTTGCCCGAGGGGCTGTTCGAGTGTCCTCCCGAAGGGCTGTCCGAGTTTCCGTTCGAGTTTCGAGGGTCCTCCCGAAGGGCTGTCCGAGTTTCCGTTCTAGTTTCGAGGGTCCTCCCGAAGGGCTGTCCGTGACATCATCCGAGGGACTGTCCGACCGCCTCCCGAAGGGCTGTCCGACGAGAGAGTACATCCTCGCGGTTGGGAGGTTGTAAATCCTAGTTGCGGGAATCTGCACTGACGATCTACGCCGACTCTTCTTCCGCTGCGCTACGAGTCGGTACGGATCAGATCAAACCTTGTATGCAGTCTCCATAGTGATCCTGGGCGTGCTCGATGTACCGAATTTTTTTGTTTTCTGTCGCGTTCCCCTACAGTGGCATCATGAGCCGTGCTATGCGTAGATGCAGGTTACGATCTAGAATGCATGGAGATGTATGGGTATTGCATAATATAATTTTGGAATAGATAAGATCTATTGCTGAAAATTATTTATGCGGGTGGCAGATGAAATCTGTTACCCGATGTTCTTGTTGCTTCCCTAGAATTTGCGTATTTCTGATCTCGAGACAACATGGTGGAATTTAACAAAGTTCTGGCAATCCGCGATCCTGATTGATCAACGAAGTGCTATCAGTTCTTTGGGTTCCGCCATAGTCAAAAGAAAGATGAAATTCGCCGACGAAAGGGCAATGCAGATATGATCTGCACGGGGGTCATGCGTATGACGAAGTTTAGTATGGGGCTTGAGATTTTATTATCTCGTGTTTCATACACCCCGCGATGTTAATCTAGTGACTTGAATAATCATACTTGATGATAAAACATTGGTAGCTCCGGTTTAAGTCAAAACCTTAGAAGCCACGTAAAATAAAATTTTGCATAAACCGATTAGAGGCATCTAACTTGGTTGCAGGATGTGCATGTGATGTGGTATAGCAGTGCTCATATTAATTCAATTATGTATGAGATGACTATATGATGTAAATTTATTAACATGACCTGCGTGTCATGATTCGGCATGATGGCTGGAGCCATATGATTGTCACTTTAATGACCTGCATGTCAACCTTAAGTAATGCACTTATTTTATTAGCTATAGATATAGCAATATATTTGGTGCATCGACAAGGTGGTGGCAATCTTCGCGAAGGTGAACACCGACGCAAATGCCGAAGACGAAGAAATACTTGACTTCTCCATCAGAAAGGGCTATACCATATCATGCTATTATGAATTGCCTGAGATGTTTATCCCTTATGATGCACCCTTTTGATTGCGCGGTAGTCGCTTTTTATTAGGGTGATCTCTCACTTAAAATATCAAGTAGTTAGTGTTCTCCCAAGTGTAGCACCGTCACGCCACCTATCTCTTCGGGCATCACATGATCTCCATGGGTGCGAACGATTAGAGAAGTGTGAGGCGGGTGAGTTGAGACCTCGCAGCAAGATCACTTGGTTGACTTGACGTTCAGGTAGGACAGTCCTGAGCTCGGAACACACGCATCGAAAGATGAACAAGAATCACATGGAGATGTGATCGGCAAGTTTGCCTACCAATTGAAGTTCACGCCGTTTGTGTTCATCTCGAACCGTGGCGCTGAATGGAAATATGGATCTTGAATCACTCATAATCAATTTTGAGAGATATTGATTTGAGTGGGAGCGTACTTTAGAATAAAATTGTTTATTCACTAGTGCAAAAATCATTATGAACAAAGTCTAAGTGAAACTTGTGTTTTCCGTTGTAGATGAAATGGCTCGCAACGCCGCGTTCAACTTAGGCCCGATGTTAGAGAAAGAGAAGTTAGCTGCGAATGGAAGCAACAATGTGGACTGGGTCCGTAACCTGAGGATTGTCCTCAGGAGCGCTAGGAAAATGTATGTGCTTGAAACTGCTCTTCCAGCTAAACCGGCGGCAGATGCCCCGGAAGATGAACAAAATGTCTGGGCCACTAAGGATGATGATCACAACTTAGTGCAGTGCCTCATACTAGCTTGCATGAGTCCAGGGCTTCAAAAACGTTTTGAATTCCATAAGCCCCGTGATATGATCCAGGAATTGGATGCTCTGTACAAGGAAACCGCAAGGTCTGAACGATTTGATATCATGAAGGCCTTGATGGAATGCAAGATGACTGAGGGTAGTTCAGTTGGCGAACACGTAGTCACAATGATTGGCTATGCTGAAAGGCTTAAAACCCTGGAATTTCCACTTCCACCTGACCATATGATGGACATGCTGCTTTCTTCACTCCCCCCGTCTTACGACGGTTTTATCATGAACTACAACATGAGTGGGATGGAGAAGACACCAGAAGAGGTGCTCGCCATGCTGAAAACTACGGAAGGAGGACTGAGGAAAAATCGCAAGCAAGTGTTGCTTGTGAATAAAACCGCCAGTTTAAAAAAAAAGGCAAGCCAAAGAAGGGCAAGGGCACCGGTAAGACCGGCTCCCAAAGCAATTCTAAGGGCGGAGCCAGGAATGAAACTGAGTGCTTCTACTGCAAGGGCACAGGACACTGGAAGAGAAACTGCAAGAAGTATCTGGAAGATAAGAAGTCCGGGAAAACCGGAAAAGGTATAATTGCTATACAAGTTAATGTCATTGACGTTTTGTTTGCTAGCGAAAATTCTAAGTCTTGGGTATTTGATACCGGATCGGTTGCTCACATTTGCAACTCGATACAGGGGCTTCAGAAGGTGCGCAAACTAGCAAAGAATGAAGTCGTGATGCGCGTCGGGAACGGCGCTGAGATCGCCACTCAAGCCGTCAGCATTATGCCTCTATGTCTCCCTTCAGGATTTATCTTAGAACTAAATAACTGTTATTTTGTTCCACTATTGTGTACAAACATTATCTCCGGATCATGTTTAGTACACGATGGGTATTCGTACAAGTCTGAGAACAATGGTTGTTCACTTTATTGTAAGGATATGTTTTACGGATTTGCACCCATTGTTGGGGGCCTTTTCATACTAAATCTTGAATGTGGAAATGATGTCTTTAACGTGAATGCTAAACGCCTTAAGAAGGCTGATACCACCACCACTTACTTGTGGCACTGTCGCCTTGGCCACATCGGAAAGAAACGCATGCAAAGACTCCATAAAGATGGAGTTTTACCGTCCCTTGATTTTGAATCATTTGACACATGTGAAGCTTGTCTAATGGGAAAAATGACCAAGACGCCATTCATGGGTCATCCTGAACGGGCGGGTGAATTATTGGAAATAATACATAGTGATGTATGTGGTCCGATGAACACAGCCGCACGGGGTGGGTATTTTTACTTCGTGACTTTTACTGATGATTTAAGTAGGTATGGATATATCTACTTGATGAAGCACAAGTCGAAAACCTTTGAAAAGTTCAAAGAATTTCAGAATGAGGTAGAAAATCATCGTAACAAAAGGATTAAGTTTCTGCGGTCTGATCGCGGAGGCGAATACCTTAGTCATGAGTTTGGCCAACATCTGAGTGACCGTGGAATCGTTTCACAGCTTACGCCTCCCGGAACTCCACAGCGAAACGGAGTGTCGGAATGACGTAACCGAACCCTGTTAGACATGGTAAGGTCGATGATGTCTCTTACAGATCTGCCAATATCTTTTTGGGGTCACGCACTAGAAACTGCCGCTCACACATTAAACAGAGCACCGTCTAAGTCTATTGAGACGACACCATACGAGTTATGGAACGGGAAGAAACCCGGTTTGTCGCATCTCAGAATTTGGGGTTGTGGGGTATATGTAAAATGTTTACAACCTACCAAACTCGATCCCAGATCAGACAAATGTTACTTTATAGGTTATCCCAAGTTAACAATTGGGTATTCCTTCTACCACCCGTTCGATAACAAAGTGTTTGTTGCCAGAAATGGACAATTTCTTGAGAAAGAGTTTCTCGCTAAAGAATTAAGTGGGAGGACAGTACAACTTAATGAGATTAGTAAATCTTCGGCAACCGTTGATATGGCTAAGGAACCGGAAGTAATTCCGCAAATTATCCCTACAACCGAGCCGGAAGTTGTCGCATGTGATGCGGAGACTTCAGACAATGTTGTAACTGAACCGCGCAGATCAGGTAGGGCTATCCAGCCACCTGAGTGGTTTCATAACGAAATCTTCATTCTTGAAGACGATGAACCTGCGCACTATAAGGAAGCGGTGGTGGGGCCCAGCTCAAGGGAATGGCACAAGGCCAGGAAATCCGAGATGGAATCCATGTACGAAAACCAAGTTTGGAACTTGGGAGAACTTCCAGATGGCATAAAACCCATCGGTTGTAAATGGATGTTCAAAAGAAAGATGGACGCGGATGGTAACATTACTATCCACAAAGCTAGACTTGTCGCGAAAGGGTTCACGCAAGTTCCAGGAGTGGACTACGACGAGACTTTCTCGCCCGTAGCTATGCTTAGGTCTGTTCGGATATTACTAGCAATTGCTGCTTATTTCGATTATGAAATATGGCAGATGGATGTCAAAACGGCTTTCCTAAATGGAAACCTCAAAGAGGTTGTATACATGATACAGCCAGAAGGTTTTGTCGATCCTAAGAATGCTGGAAAGGTATGCAAGCTTCAGAAAACCATTTATGGTCTGAAGCAAGCATCAAGGAGCTGGAACATTCGTTTTGATGAAGTGGTCAAAGAGTTTGGCTTCATCAGGAATGACGAAGAATCTTGTGTTTACAAGAAGTTTAGTGGGAGCGCAAAAGCATTTCTAATCTTGTATGTGGATGACATATTGTTGATTGGAAATGACGTGAATTTCCTTAGCGAAATAAAAGACTCATTGAAGAAAAGTTTTTCAATGAAAGACTTAGGCGAAGTGGCATATGTATTGGGCATCAGAATCTATAGAGATAGATCACAACGCCAGATAGCGCTTAGCCAAAGCACGTACATTGACAAGGTGTTGAAAAGGTTCAACATGGAGAACTCCAAGAAAGGCCTACTCCCCATGTTACCTGGCACAGTGCTTTGCAAGAATCAGTGTCCTCGGACTCTCGATGAGCGAGTACAGATGAATGATGTTCCATATGCCTCGGCAGTTGGTTCTATTATGTATGCCATGCTATGTACAAGACCGGACGTTTCCTATGCGCTAAGTGTTAGCAGCCGGTACCAAAGTGATCCAGGATTGGAACACTGGGCCGCAGTCAAGGGTATTCTTAAGTACCTCAGAAGGACCAAGGATTTACTCCTTGTGTATGGAGGTGATGAAGAGCTCATTGTAAGTGGTTACACTGATGCAGGCTTCATGACTAACCCAGATGACTTCAAATCTCAATCAGGCTATGTTTTCATATTGAACAGCAGCGTAGTTGATAGGAAAAGTTCCAAACAAAAGACTGTGGCGGATTCTACGACGGAGGCGGAATATGTTGCTGCTTTAGAAGCCTCCAAGGAGGCGGTATGGATCAAGCAATTTCTTGAAGACCTTGGTGTGGTTCCAAGTGCTCTGGACCCGGTGGAGATCTATTGTGATAATAGTGGCGCCGTGGCTCAGGCAAGGGAGCCAAGTTTGCACCATAAGACAAGACATATTGAACGCAAATATAAACTCATTCGACATCATGTCGAAGCGGGTTTAGTGAAAGTACGCAAAGTTCACATGGATCTGAATGTGTCAGACCCGATGACAAAGCCTCTACCACGAGCAAAGCATGAGCAGCACCGGATTGCCATTGGTGTTAGGGAAGCCATGTAACTGGATTATGACTCTAGTGCAAGTGGGAGTCTGTAGGAGATATGCCCTAGAGGCAGTAATAACAGTTATTTTGTATCTCCGGGTTTGTAATGAATGTTTATGTTCCATGCTATAACTGCAATGATTCTCGAGTCTACAATATCCATGAGGCTCGGAGGGAAACTCATATGCACGTGTGGTATAATAAACGGTAAAATGTATTCCTAGTCTTGCCTCTAAGACTGGCTCAAGTATTGCATGATGATCCTGTTTTCCTGATCATGGGCATGGCTATGCCGGCAATTTTGAGGGCACAATGTTAGTAGAACACTTGTGTTTAATCGATCCGAATTGATGTTATGCTATGAGATTCATTCGTCACAAGTTAATGGTTAATAACACAGAGATAGTTAATGTTTGCATAATTCCTTAGACCATGAGAGTATCGAGTTCCTTCGTACTTGCTTCGTGAACTTTGGGGTTTGTTAGACGTCATCCGTAACTGGGTGGCTATTACGGCGGCTTACGGGTTCACGGAAAAGTATGACAAGAAACAAGATAGCTCAAGATTGGGATTTGCTCCTCCGACAATGGAGAGATATTCTCGGGCCCTCTCGGTGTTACGGTATCCATCATCGTCTGGCCAGACACATTGTGATTTGATCACTGGGATGCCGGAACACGGAAACGAGAAAAGAGAACAAAACCGGTAACGAGGTAACTTGCATGGTGGACAAGTTGTTGATCCACGGGGAGGCAATAAATCTCAACTCGGGTGTTTGTAATATATCGTGAAGCAACAGGAATAGCACACGGCAACTGGAGGTTCACTCGAATATTCAGTCGTGTGGGTATAGGGGTCAATATGGGTGTCCACGGCTCCGATGTTGATCATTGATCGGAAAGTGTTCCGGGTCATCTCTATACTTCACCGAACCAATAGGGTCACACGCTTAAGGGTCATCTATCTGCTGAATACTAGACGGGGAGTCTGAGAGAAAATCACCGGAAAAGTTTCGGACGAAACGGAAACGTTCCGGAGAGGACACCGGAATAGTTCCGGTAAAACTGAAAAGTTGTTTCAGGGGATACCATTAAGTCAAATTGGTTTCGGCACACATCTGGAAATTCTTGGAGGATTCCAGAAGTGTTCTGGAAACTTCTGAGAATTTTCCGGGATAAAAACCAGAAATGTTCCGGAGCTACCGGAACCGATTTGATAGCTTTTCGCTGAAGAAAAACTTGTACTCCTTTTCGATCAACTCAATGAGACAAACTCCTACCCGGTCTCGGTTTTTTTCTTACGACTTATGTTTCAACAATTCAAATTTTGGTCAACCATCCCACTCATGAAAAAAAATATGAAGTCACAAAAGTCTTGGGTAGTACATGACTGGCGGCGGCGACCAGTGTCTGAGGAGGCCTGCACGGTCTGGTCGATCACCCCGGGAGGCGGGGCTTTTGGCGCTGCGTCGGGAGTGAGCGGTAGCGGCGTCATTCGACTCCATGGAGGTGGCGCGGATGGGATCAGGAGGACACACGTGTGGGCAGGAGATGAAGCGTCTCGTGAAACTTCACAATGGAAGTGGTGCCAATTTTTATGAAAAGGGTTATCTTCCCGTAAACGCGAGGAGAGTTTGAAAAAGTATATAGGAGATCCCATAAAGAGAATTCAGGTTTACGAAGCTGTTGAAGGCTATTTTTGGCTCAACCTTTAAACGGCAGTTTTTTTTTTTTTTTTTACGGTCAAGGGGCTATTGGAGATGCTCGTCTCTGAAAGTGATTTGACGATTCTCCATGACACATCACGCTCATCATGGCAACGCAGCAATGTTGGCTCGTTATCGAGTCTTGCTATTGCTCAACGGTGTGGTCGTCAGCTCCACGGCCGGCTAGGGGGCCGTTATGCCTCACATGTCCCTGCACGGCTGCACCGCGTCCTAGGAGCCAGAGTTGATCGACCTCGTCAACGACAGTTCAGGCGTGGTAAGGAGCGACTTGGCGGTAGCCAACGTGCATTGGGGGCGTGTGCAGCCAGGAAGGCCGGATGGAGGGCACGGCCATAAAGAGTACGAGAAGATGCGATCCATGTGAACATTAGTTCAACGCTTTGGTTGGTACTCCCACCGTCTCATATAATATAAAAACGTTTTTGACATAGTATAGTGTCAAAAACGTTTTTATATTATGAGACGTCGGGAGTAGTATATACAAATGGACTAAAGTCTTGGGAACTTTGCAAAACAAAGATGCCCAGCGAGCCAAAGCAATCTCAATCAAACAGAAATGTAGCCAGTGGGAAAAGAATAACCCAATGAGGAAAATGTCGAGAATACCTAGGTAATCTTATAGCAGTAGTAATTGGTAGTACGTACTACCGTAATAAAACCAGAACTTAATTAATCAACTAGCCTGTAAAAGCGTTGGTGGCGGAACTGGATCCTCTAACATTAAGAAGGGAAGTTAGAGAAGCTACAGTACCCTAACTTGCCTTCTTTCAATCCATATGATTAAGACTAAAATAACTTAAATTAATTTGTAAATTACCGATCTATTGTGTACATTTCTAGTAATTACATACAAATAAATTGATGGTGAAATAAAATTAATTTTAGATTATTTATATCTACAATAATGACCGACAATAAACAACCTGCTAACAGTCCCTAACTTTCCTTCTTCATTTTACACTACACTAGCACTGTAGCACTGTGACTTCCCTTCTCAATGTTAGAGGATCCGGTTCCGTTGGTGGCTGCCATGGAAGTGACCGTGCCTGGAAAGAAGGCTCTGCCACATTGCGTCCGCCCTGCTCTGCCATGCCTCTGCTGCTCGGCCGTCACGGCGCCTGCGATCACAGCTAGTCTACCTCAGCTGTACAATGCCTTGTCTGTCCATCCATGTACCGCACTCTGCTGGGTGTCGCGTCTGCGCCGCGCTGCGTTGCTCTGTGGTTGGTGTGTTGTGTCGACGGATTAGCCGTTGAGTTTTACAAAGGATGTGGTATACAGTACTACTTCTTTTTACTACTCCCTGTCTGTTCCACAATGTAGTGCGTATAGATTTTTTGAAAAGTCAAACGTTACAAACTTTGACCAAGCTTGTAGAGAAAAACATATACATCAAGAATACCAAATACGCGAACCAACATGTGGTTGGATGGTTAGAGGGACTGTGGTATCCCCAGCCCACCAGGGTTCAAATCCTGGTGCTCGCATTTATTCCTGGATTTATTGCAGGATTTCCGGCGATGTGCATTCAGTGGGAGGAGACGTTCCCGTCGACGACGAGGTGCCTACGGTGACTTCGTAAATTTCAAGATGATATGCCGGCTCAGTCTCTCGGAGGTGCTCATAGGGGTAGGGTGTGCGTGTGTGCGTTCATAGGGGTGAGTGTATGCGCGTGTATATGAACGCTTGCGTCTGTACTGTGTTCAAAAAAAAAAAGAAAAAAAAGAATACCAAATACATATCATTAGATACATCGCAAGACGTACTTTCATATTGTATATATTTGGTCTTGTAGATATAAATAGTTTTCTCTATAAACTTGGTCAAAGTTTGTAATGTTTGACCATCTATAAAATCTATATGCACTACGTTATGGAACGGAGGGAGTAGTGCTTGTTTGCATAGGGCCTATAAACTCTGCCGGCGACACGAGCAAGTCGGAGTCTGTTCGCCAGCCAACCTCCACGGCATGCACACGTGGTCAACTGGTCATCGCTGTTGTCGACCAGTACGCACGGGAAAATATCACACGATACAACACTTCAAATCATACCATGACACCACTCCACAAAATTCAAAGTTACATGTTTTTTTTTTTTTAAAAAAAGTGGTGAGTGCTCACAAGATATGTGCCTACAATTGCTAGAATTATGAAAACCAAATTCGAAGTACATGTAGAGAAACAAAAGGCATGAATAGTGTCATAAAAAACACAAAATGGTACTATTCACAACTAGATTTGTCTTTTTTATTTCGAATTTGGTTCTAATTTTTTTTGGGGGGATTGCAAACACATATCTTGTGAGTATTTAAAAAATGATTTTTTAAAACTTTGAATTTTGAGATTTTTTTTGACTTGCAAGGCGGAGATATTTCATTAAGAGAGAAAAAAGCAAAATACAAAGTGACCCGGTTTATGAGGAAAACTAGGCCGAAAAAAAACACAAAACCAAAAGAAAAGAAAAACAACACCGATTACAACACGAACAAACCACCTCCACCTATCATGACCTCCTTCCGAAGTGATTGTGAGCCAAATCTTCGACAACGCCTTCAAGAAGGAAAGCAGCATCAGCTAACACCATCGGCAGAGGCATCAGCTGACACCGTCGGCAGCGGCATCGACCCCCGTCGACCACAAGCTTTCGTCGAGACCAGCACACGACCGCTCCACCGAACCATGGGAATGGTACGTCCAAGCCAACAACCCCCAACGCTGCTTCCTACTCCAACTCGGCCCAAGCACAGCGGTGAGGGACAGCTGTTCGACAATGCCTCCAAGGTGTAAAAGGACGCCCGCAAGCGCCAACATTGCCGGCAGCTTACGCCCAGAGCCTTATATCTCACCACCTCTACAGACTCCGGGGTGGGAGCCAAGCCAAACCGAACCTGCGAGACCAAGCCTTGACTCCGCTCGTATTCAACAATGGCGAAACCAGACTAATTGGATAGGAAGGGCGCCACGGCATACGCATCACCATGGTGGATTGCGTGACGAGTTCGAGGACGAGAGTGACGAGTTCGAGGACATCGACTGGGACAACCTGTAGGGTGTCCATAGGAGTAGATCGTAGTAATGTTAGGGTGATCTAGTTGTTTGGATGTTCGTTTAATCTATGCAATGTTTGGATGTTTAAAACTTTAAATGTTTGAAGTGAACTATGCAATGTTTGGATGTTAAAAAAATATTTAAATGTCTGAAGTGCACTATTTTAGGGCAGCTGTTGAAGATGAAGATTTTCCGAGTCCTCTAAAAAAAACCAGTTTTTGATGCTTCAAATTTACGCCAACAATGTTGTGTGCCTAAAATAGAGTTGTTGTTGGAAATGCTCTAATGATCGGCGTTTGAGTTGCCCTAAAGGTGACAATGCGCCGTGGTGGAGTTCAAAACCAAACTGCTAGAGATAGAGGACACACCACAAGGGAATGTTTCTCTTTTTAGGTAAGATGATTGTGCTACCGCTTAATGTAGAGATAATTACACAAAAACCACTATATTTAATGTTAGAGTGATAAAAAACCACATGGTTAGAAAAGGACCACTTTTATTGCAATCCTTTTTTTCTTCTGTGGAAGAAGGAGGACCCTTTGGCTAGGGTTTCTCGTGCCTCCCGCTGGTGTCGCCATCGGTCTACCTCATCTCTTGTGGTCGTAGGGCTATGGAGGTGTGGTGGATCCTGGCCCTTGCCGGCGGGAGGGCTTCGTTTTTTCATACTTTTTTGAGTTTTGTTAATGTTTGTGTCCGGCTCAAAGAGGCGAGGCGGCGACGACTCTCTGAAAATGGAATAAGATTCTCCCCACCTAATCCCCGTCCCGGTGGTGTTTCTAGCATTGTCGGAGGGCGTGATAAGGTTTGTCCCTGGCGAATTTCACGGGATTCGGTCGTCGTTGTCTTCGGTGGATCCACGTGAATCCTGTCTTCGTTCGTCCGTCTTCGTGTTTCTACAGGTTGGATCCTTCCGATCGACGTACGCTTCTCTTGCTGTTCTGGTGCGCTGGTCCTATGGGGCCTTAGCACGATGACTTTCCGACTGACCACTACAACAAAGTTTGTCTGGCTCCGATGAGGGAGGGGCGAAGACGGCGGCGCGCCTTTGGCTCGCTCCAGTGTTTGTAGTCATCGCTAGGTGGTCTACGGACGTGAATGCATTTTTTACTTCTGGTGTTATTTGTACTACCTTGACAGTTGATGAATAGATCGAAAGTTTTCTCGAAAAAAAATGACCACTTTTCATGCTCACCACGTGTGAAGTCCGCGCCATCTCCACCACGTATATACCCGTGGCCGACCGGCTTGCTCGCGCTCTGCCGAACCCACGGCTCGGTCGCGGACAGCCTCAACGACGGCGGGGCCGCCGCTATGGCCATCTCCGTCCTCGACATCCTATGGCCACACTTCCGATGTATTCATCAACGACGGTGGTGCTTGTCGCTCGTCGAGGCCAAGCGATGTGCCAAGCGTGGCCGACGTGCTGTGTCCACGTTGCGATCGAGGCGCCAAACATACCCATCCGCCGGTTCACTCCCACAGCTGCGCGCCGTGCAGACCGGCGCGTGCACGCCCAGCAGCAGCAGCGCCTCGACAACAATGCCGCCACCTTTTTTTTGATGAGTCAATACACCCGCGTGACTTTTGTTTGCACTGTACCATCGGTCAATTTTGGGCCTCAAGCGGCTGGTTTTTTCGTGAGCACTGTCACCCTAGCCTAATCTATGGTTGTTTTATGTAGCCTTTTACTCTGAAGGGAGTATCACGGAGCCACCGTTCTTGGATGCTGGACGCCTCCGCTTCCCATAAACGAGAGGTGGTGGACTGCCTTCATCGCCAGCTCATGAACTGCGTGGTTCAGCAAGCGTGTAGCAAGCATGCAGCGGACAGCCATCCTCGTGCCCACGACCGAGCGTCCCGTGCAGTGCAGGCAGCCACGCCTCACGAGGAGACAAGAATCGTGGACCGCAATGCTGAGAAGTTGCATGCTGTACTTAAAATTGCAGTGTGTCTGGCTCGGGCAGGCGCTGCCATCTCTTGGCAGAAGGAATCTCATAGGACGGGATGAGAGCACCATAGCCTTCTTTCCGTCTGAGAAAACGGGACCAGGTTCCAGTCCTAGTACTACAAATATATCTGTGGTGGAATCTTCTACACCTTGGCTTAAACTTTTTCAGTGAGCTGCATCATTTCAACCGGTCTGTATAAATCATTTCAAACGAATAGCACTTGCCTTCCCAAAATACCCACGGTGTGGCGCATGGAGTGACTGTACAGCTGTACAGATTTATACCATCCGTGAGGTTACTATGAGTGTTGACATCTTAAATTTACCTTTTATTCCCCTGCAAAAAGAAAAAAAGAGTACCCACATCTTGAGTGCCTATAAACTATTTTTTTCGAAGGATCCAAAGCTATGTATTAATCAGACACCAATGTTACGAAGAAAACCCATAAAATAAGAGGTGCTTTTACATTGAATATGTTGTGTGAAAAGTAAATACCCTCTAGGTCAGTCCTTCTGTAAATCAAAACGATTGCTAAATCTTTGATTGTTTTATGCAACCTTGCTAAATTAGTTGGCTGTCTTAAAAAAATCATCTTGGAAGACAGTACGGACAGCTCCTACGCGAATCCCTATTTTGGGTTAAATGTGTGTGGACGTCCAAAATCTCCCCACTCGGACCCATCCCAAAAGCCCTAGGACCCTATGTTTTCACACTCAACCTCACTTTTTTTGCACGCCAGGATCCCGACGTCAAATCCACCTCGGTTGTTGCCGCAACAGCTGTTCGCCCCGAAGGACCCGACCATTAACATCTTCGGCGTTCCTCTAGACGAGGAGCCCGCACACGCCACCTGAAACGCCAACAATGATGCCTGAGGGAGAGCCGGAGAGGGCGTGAAACGCCGGTGCGACGGCCCGAGTGAGAGTTCCTCCTACACGCCAGACCCCCATGCCAGCGGCGCCCGGGCACTCGCTGACTCGCCGCCCTGGCCTTCCCAGTACTCGACGCAGTAATACTATGTGGCCTTCCAGTCCGAGTACAATACTCGTCGGTCGGGGAGGGGCCCTCGTCGACGGGCACCTGGTCATCGTTCGCCTTGGACATGCCCGATGGATTAAGTTTAGTAACGGTTCTAAAAATGATGCATTGTAACGTGGAGGAATTACACCAACAATGTGATATTTCTTTCATTTTAATATTTTTGCAGCACACCATCAAGCTATCCTTTTTTTTAACCTAGTTATCCTTTTTAATACAGAACCAAACCAATAGGCATTTGCGCGCACTGCAGAACCAAACCAAGAAGTAAGTCCAACGAGTGAACCGTGCACGTTACCTGTCGGTACCAAGTACCGCATGACAGAACGGCGGCGGAGGACGCTTCACGCGCGCCTGCGAAGCCACCCCGAAATCTTCGGCCCTTCGTTTGCCGCGCCTGCCTCCCTCCTTTCCTCTGACTTCTTTTTTGACCCTGCTTGACTGCGATTTACCCTCCGGAGAAAGTGAGGAGAGAGACCAGCCACTACTCCCTCTCCCCTCCCCATAATTTACGCAGCATTCATTTTCCTTCTCTGAGTTTATGCACATCGAACCAATCCCCACAGAAATCCAAACGCCGTAGGTAAGATCTGCTCGCCGCCGCCGGCTCTGTTCTTCCTTGGTCGCATCATGCGGTGGAGCAGCGGGCTAGCTGCGCGTCTTGAATCTCGATTCTTGTTTTTTTTGCCCTGAAGATTTTGGTTCGACCCTGTTCCTATCGCCTGTTTATTGCGATGCGTCAACTTTTTCAAGTTAGTGGTGATTTCTGTTCAATCTCTTCCATTCTAGTTAGTTCCTTTTTTTTCCCAAAAAAATATTTAGTTCCTTTTTGCTGCTCTTTCTGCTTCTGATCTTGCATTTGGTGGTGATCCATCGTTGATCCCCGTTTCGCTCTCTTCTGCATCTTTTGTCGTGGGTTCTAATCTTCTTTTCTTCCTGTGGCGGCGGCTCATTGTTGGAGTCTCGCGAGCACCCCAACACAACGGGGATCTCTGTTCCTATCCTCTTCTCCATCCGAACTGGATCCCCTTATCGCTTCTGTTGCCGTCGTTCATGGCAAGGGCAACTCGACTATTATGGTGTGCAAAAAAAACGCGGTTTTTCCCCTTTGCAGTGTGTGGATTTGCACCCTCTTTTCTTGATTCCACTGGTTCTTGTTCCCAATCTGCCCGCTCCGTTCGTCCTTCCGCTCTCATACTGCTAATTGAAGTTCTCAACCCATCTCCCTGTTTTTTTTATCTTGATCTTGAATATGCCTGATCCTTCTCATCCAAAAGAAGGTTCCTTTGTTTTATACTGTATTTGGTTTCTTCTTCCAAACTCCTGGGACTTCGTTCTACCCTCACTCTTGGAGTGTGCCGAACTGAGTTATTTGGCGATGTTGACAGTAAATCGTGTACTGGGTTGATTCAGCTGGAGGATATTCGGTGAAAGCCCTGAATTGTGTACTGTTTATGCATTTTACTGATTATATAAGCATACCTTATCCACCCGGGGGCTCTTAATCCAAGTTGTCTTAGTACATTTAGTTTACAAGTTGTTAGTTTTCGCTGATAAGGATTTCCATGTTATATTTTGTACTGAATCTTTCAGCAAAGTGACCAGGCAATGGGGAAGGCAATAACAGATAAGCATACTAGAAGACAAGATAATGACGTAATCAAGTATGGGGCATCATCTATGCAAGGTTGCCGTGATGAAATGGAAGCTGCTGTAAGTTATAATGCAGTACTTCAGAGAATCATTGAGATGATAGTTCTACGTATTATCGATTTTGTTTGCCATTACGGTACTGAATTTGATTCGTACCTGTCTTGTTTGCAGTGGACATCTGACGTACATCTACTTGATTATGCGCCCACATTATTTTTTGGTGTTTATGATGGCCATGGAGGTTTGATATCTATTCTGATACTGTTAGAGCATATTAAAAGAAGTCATTATAATAATCTAATAGAATTCATAGTTATCCAAAGATACGTATCATGTGCATCTGTGTATTACACTATTCATGCATATGCTTTGTATGTGCACTATTTGTTGTAATTATGAGCTGTCAATTAAATATAAACTGTGAGGGGCCAAACATTTATTTGGTATTTTTTTTGGAAAGGAGTTGGAGGGTGGTATGTTAGCACTACTATGCTCAGTACTTCATTGAGCTTTCTGTACAGCGATACACATGTTTTATAGTACTGTATGATACATGAGCTTGTGATGTTTTTTACACTGTTTTCATGTATGAGTTTGTACATCCATATGATTGATTCAACCCTTGTTTCCTGTTATATAAGATGGTTGAGTTGAATCTTTTTCATTCAGGAGCGGAAGTAGCATCGTTTTGTTCGACGCAGTTTCATAAAGAGCTTAAAAAGGATCCATCCTATGTCCACAATCTGCGTGCCGCATTGGAGCATGTGTATTCCAGGTTACTTTCTAGATGATTAAATCATGTACTCTTCATTTTAGGCATACAAGTACGTAGAGCAATATATGGAACATGTCTGGGGGAGCTTACGATATCGACAGAGGCATGGCGCTTAAAAAATTATCGATTTTATCTATAAAATGCAAATCTGTTAAGTTTGATTGAACAATATGACCAACTGTGGCCCACACAAGATACAAGCGTTAAGTGTCTCTACATATGTTTGCATAATTGGCACCCATATATATGCACTTCCTTTACAATACTGAAAGGTGGAAGGGACAATGCTATGGTGTTGTTCGAGAAAGTACCAATGTTATAACCATTCTCTCCATAGTTGCTTTGCTAAATAAGTTACTTCTCGTTGCATGTGTTGATATTGAAAATGCAATTATTTTATGCTTGTTACAGCATTGATGAGAAGTTGCAAGAATCGGATGAATGGAGGAGGGACTTAGCTTATTCTCCTGGTAATAGAAATATGGTAAGGTGGCTACGGACTGTTGTTTGTGGTGCTAACTGGCTCCCCAAGGTGATACTGAATGTTTTTAAAACAGAGGTACCACATTACAAATAACCCTTTTCCTGTGTTTGGTTTTGACGTTACATTGGTTGCTTCTTTTATCGAAGGGCACATCGACCAATTCCCTCCCTCGTGGAGGCAGTTGCTGCTTCTCATTTGATTTTGATTCTTTTTCGAAGTATACCTCAGTTTGGAGTTTGTTCTGCAGGCACCTTATCTCCCCCCCTACAGGAAGGAAGCACAGCATGCGTGGCTCTCATCAGGGGCAACCGGATCTATGTTGCAAATGTGGGCGATTCCCGTTGTGTGCTCTCAAGGAATGGTCATGTATAGTGAACGGCCATGTGGGGCATCCTATTATGTCATAATGAAGGCATTCAAGTGGTGCTTGACAATTTTCCTATATCAATTTTTTATGGCAAGGCAATTGATCTCTCAATCGATCACAAACCAAACTACCGACATGAAAGAAAGATAATTGAAAAGGCAGGTGGACAAGTGCGCATGGACGAGATCCCGAAGAAAGTTATGGGTGACATGAAGTTGGGCATCCATCGCGTTGAGGGAAAATTACACATATCCAGAGCGATTGGTATATTCTTTATCTGATTTCTCTGACATTTGTGTATACAATCTATTCATTGCTGATGGGCATTTTGACTTCATACATTGTAGGTGATTTTGAATTCAAGCAGGACCCAACTTTGTCGCGTCAAGATCAAATGGTGACATGTTGTACACCTTGGCTTAAACTTTTTCAGTGAGCTGCATCATTTCAACCGGTCTGTATAAATCATTTCAAACGAATAGCACTTGCCTTCCCAAAATACCCACGGTGTGGTGCATGGAGTGACTGTACAGCTGTACAGATTTATACCATCCTTTTTCTCAGTGCATAAAACCATGAGATATTCACGAATAGTATGGCAAAATGCATCATTTTGTTGGTAGTTTACTAGAGAATAAGGTGAGGAAGATCTCCCCCTTGACCGTTTAAAAAAAATCTGTTTTGGATGCCAGTCATCAAGAATAACAATTCTGAACATAGATTCAAATAATTAACCTGTATTGGATAAGAACGTAGAATGGCGATCCGTGAGGTTACTATGAGTGTTGACATCTTAAATTTACCTTTTATTCCCCTGCAAAAAGAAAAAAAGAGTGCCCACATCTTGAGTGCCTATAAACTATTTTTTTCGAAGGATCCAAAGCTATGTATTAATCAGACACCAATGTTACGAAGAAAACCCATAAAATAAGAGGTGCTTTTACATTGAATATGTTGTGTGAAAAGTAAATACCCTCTAGGTCAGTCCTTCTGTAAATCAAAACGATTGCTAAATCTTTGATTTTTTTATGCAACCTTGCTAAATTAGTTGGCTGTCTTAAAACAATCATCTTGGAAGACAGTACGGACAGCTCCTACGCGAATCCCTATTTTGGTTTTAATGTGTGTGGACGTCCAAAATCTCCCCACTCGGACCCATCCCAAAAGCCCTAGGACCCTATGTTTTCACATGCAACCTCACTTTTTTTGCACGCCAGGATCCCGACGTCAAATCCACCTCGGTTGTTGCCGCAACAGCTGTTCGCCCCGAAGGACCCGACCATTAACATCTTCGGCGTTCCTCTAGACGAGGAGCCCGCACACGCCACCTGAAACGCCAACAATGATGCCTGAGGGAGAGCCGGAGAGGGCGTGAAACGCCGGTGCGATGGCCCGAGTGAGAGTTCCTCCTACACGCCAGACCCCCATGCCAGCGGCGCCCGGGCACTCGCTGACTCGCCGCCCTGGCCTTCCCAGTACTCGATGCAGTAATACTATGTGGCCTTCCAGTCCGAGTACAATACTCGTCGGTCGGGGAGGGGCCCTCGTCGACGGGCACCTGGTCATCGTTCGCCTTGGACATGCCCGATGGATTAAGTTTAGTAACGGTTCTAAAAATGATGCATTGTAACGTGGAGGAATTACACCAACAATGTGATATTTCTTTCATTTTAATATTTTAGCAGCACACCATCAAGCTATCCTTTTTTTTAACCTAGTTATCCTTTTTAATACAGAACCAAACCAATAGGCATTTGCGCGCACTGCAGAACCAAACCAAGAAGTAAGTCCAACGAGTGAACCGTGCACGTTACCTGTCGGTACCAAGTACCGCATGACAGAACGGCGGCGGAGGACGCTTCACGCGCGCCTGCGAAGCCACCCCGAAATCTTCGGCCCTTCGTTTGCCGCGCCTGCCTCCCTCCTTTCCTCTGACTTCTTTTTTGACCCTGCTTGACTGCGATTTACCCTCCGGAGAAAGTGAGGAGAGAGACCAGCCACTACTCCCTCTCCCCTCCCCATAATTTACGCAGCATTCATTTTCCTTCTCTGAGTTTATGCACATCGAACCAATCCCCACAGAAATCCAAACGCCGTAGGTAAGATCTGCTCGCCGCCGCCGGCTCTGTTCTTCCTTGGTCGCATCATGCGGTGGAGCAGCGGGCTAGCTGCGCGTCTTGAATCTCGATTCTTGTTTTTTTTGCCCTGAAGATTTTGGTTCGACCCTGTTCCTATCGCCTGTTTATTGCGATGCGTCAACTTTTTCAAGTTAGTGGTGATTTCTGTTCAATCTCTTCCATTCTAGTTAGTTCCTTTTTTTTCCCAAAAAAATATTTAGTTCCTTTTTGCTGCTCTTTCTGCTTCTGATCTTGCATTTGGTGGTGATCCATCGTTGATCCCCGTTTCGCTCTCTTCTGCATCTTTTGTCATGGGTTCTAATCTTCTTTTCTTCCTGTGGCGGCGGCTCATTGTTGGAGTCTCGCGAGCACCCCAACACAACGGGGATCTCTGTTCCTGTCCTCTTCTCCATCCGAACTGGATCCCCTTATCGCTTCTGTTGCCGTCGTTCGTGGCAAGGGCAACTCGACTATTATGGTGTGCAAAAAAACGCGGTTTTTCCCCTTTGCAGTGTGTGGATTTGCACCCTCTTTTCTTGATTCCACTGGTTCTTGTTCCCAATCTGCCCGCTCCGTTCGTCCTTCCGCTCTCATACTGCTAATTGAAGTTCTCAACCCATCTCCCTGTTTTTTTTATCTTGATCTTGAATATGCCTGATCCTTCTTATCCAAAAGAAGGTTCCTTTGTTTTATACTGTATTTGGTTTCTTCTTCCAAACTCCTGGGACTTCGTTCTACCCTCACTCTTGGAGTGTGCCGAACTGAGTTATTTGGCGATGTTGACAGTAAATCGTGTACTGGGTTGATTCAGCTGGAGGATATTCGGTGAAAGCCCTGAATTGTGTACTGTTTATGCATTTTACTGTTTATATAAGCATACCTTATCCACCCGGGGGCTCTTAATCCAAGTTGTCTTAGTACATTTAGTTTACAAGTTGTTAGTTTTCGCTGATAAGGATTTCCATGTTATATTTTGTACTGAATCTTTCAGCAAAGTGACCAGGCAATGGGGAAGGCAATAACAGATAAGCATACTAGAAGACAAGATAATGACGTAATCAGGTATGGGGCATCATCTATGCAAGGTTGCCGTGATGAAATGGAAGCTGCTGTAAGTTATAATGCAGTACTTCAGAGAATCATTGAGATGATAGTTCTACGTATTATCGATTTTGTTTGCCATTACGGTACTGAATTTGATTCGTACCTGTCTTGTTTGCAGTGGACATCTGACGTACATCTACTTGATTATGCGCCCACATTATTTTTTGGTGTTTATGATGGCCATGGAGGTTTGATATCTATTCTGATACTGTTAGAGCATATTAAAAGAAGTCATTATAATAATCTAATAGAATTCATAGTTATCCAAAGAAACGTATCATGTGCATCTGTGTATTACACTATTCATGCATATGCTTTGTATGTGCACTATTTGTTGTAATTATGAGTTGTCAATTAAATATAAACTGTGAGGGGCCAAACATTTATTTGGTATTTTTTTTTGGAAAGGAGTTGGAGGGTGGTATGTTAGCACTACTATGCTCAGTACTTCATTGAGCTTTCTGTACAGCGATACACATGTTTTATAGTACTGTATGATACATGAGCTTGTGATGTTTTTTACACTGTTTTCATGTATGAGTTTGTACATCCATATGATTGATTCAACCCTTGTTTCCTGTTATATAAGATGGTTGAGTTGAATCTTTTTCATTCAGGAGCGGAAGTAGCATCGTTTTGTTCGACGCAGTTTCATAAAGAGCTTAAAAAGGATCCATCCTATGTCCACAATCTGCGTGCCGCATTGGAGCATGTGTATTCCAGGTTAGTTTCTAGATGATTAAATCATGTACTCTTCATTTTAGGCGTACAAGTACGTAGAGCAATATATGGAACATGTCTGGGGGAGCTTACGATATCGACAGAGGCATGGCGCTTAAAAAATTATCGATTTTATCTATAAAATGCAAATCTGTTAAGTTTGATTGAACAATATGACCAACTGTGGCCCACACAAGATACAAGGTTTAAGTGTCTCTACATATGTTTGCATAATTGGCACCCATATATATGCACTTCCTTTACAATACTGAAAGGTGGAAGGGACAATGCTATGGTGTTGTTCGAGAAAGTACCAATGTTATAACCGTTCTCTCCATAGTTGCTTTGCTAAATAAGTTACTTCTCGTTGCATGTGTTGATGTTGAAAATGCAATTATTTTATGCTTGTTACAGCATTGATGAGAAGTTGCAAGAATCAGATGAATGGAGGAGGGACTTAGCTTATTCTCCTGGTAATAGAAATTTGGTAAGGTGGCTACGGACTGTTGTTTGTGGTGCTAACTGGCTCCCCAAGGTGATACTGAATGTTTTTAAAACAGAGGTACCACATTACAAATAACCCTTTTCCTGTGTTTGGTTTTGACGTTACATTGGTTGCTTCTTTTATCGAAGGGCACATCGACCAATTCCCTCCCTCGTGGAGGCAGTTGCTGCTTCTCATTTGATTTTGATTCTTTTTCGAAGTATACCTCAGTTTGGAGTTTGTTCTGCAGGCACCTTATCTCCCCCCCTACAGGAAGGAAGCACAGCATGCGTGGCTCTCATCAGGGGCAACCGGATCTATGTTGCAAATGTGGGCGATTCCCGTTGTGTGCTCTCAAGGAATGGTCAGGTATAGTGAACGGCCATGTGGGGCATCCTATTATGTCATAATGAAGGCATTCAAGTGGTGCTTGACAATTTTCCTATATCAATTTTTTATGGCAAGGCAATTGATCTCTCAATCGATCACAAACCAAACTACCGACATGAAAGAAAGAGAATTGAAAAGGCAGGTGGACAAGTGCGCATGGACGAGATCCCGAAGAAAGTTATGGGTGACATGAAGTTGGGCATCCATCGCGTTGAGGGAAAATTACACATATCCAGAGCGATTGGTATATTCTTTATCTGATTTCGCTGACATTTGTGTATACAATCTATTCATTGCTGATGGGCATTTTGACTTCATACATTTTAGGTGATTTTGAATTCAAGAAGGACCCAACTTTGTCGCGTCAAGATCAAATGGTGACATGTTGTCCAGACATATGCGATGTACGTTTGCAACTCTATTGGTTAAACTCTGTACATTTGTTTCTGATAGGTGTGGTCTTATGGAAATGATCTTTTGTTTTTCTAGGTGCCGATAACAAATGATACGGAATTTTTTGTTATAGCAAGTGCAGGTATCTGGTTTCGCTGACATTTGTGTATACAATCTATTCATTGCTGATGGGCATTTTGACTTCATACATTGTAGGTGATTTTGAATTCAAGCAGGACCCAACTTTGTCGCGTCAAGATCAAATGGTGACATGTTGTACACCTTGGCTTAAACTTTTTCAGTGAGCTGCATCATTTCAACTGGTCTGTATAAATCATTTCAAACGAATAGCACTTGCCTTCCCAAAATACCCACGGTGTGGCGCATGGAGTGACTGTACAGCTGTACAGATTTATACCATCCTTTTTCTCAGTGCATAAAACCATGAGATATTCACGAATAGTATGGCAAAATGCATCATTTTGTTGGTAGTTTACTAGAGAATAAGGTGAGGAAGATCTCCCCCTTGACCGTTTAAAAAAAATCTGTTTTGGATGCCAGTCATCAAGAATAACAATTCTGAACATAGATTCAAATAATTAACCTGTATTGGATAAGAACGTAGAATGGCGATCCGTGAGGTTACTATGAGTGTTGACATCTTAAATTTACCTTTTATTCCCCTGCAAAAAGAAAAAAAGAGTGCCCACATCTTGAGTGCCTATAAACTATTTTTTTCGAAGGATCCAAAGCTATGTATTAATCAGACACCAATGTTACGAAGAAAACCCATAAAATAAGAGGTGCTTTTACATTGAATATGTTGTGTGAAAAGTAAATACCCTCTAGGTCAGTCCTTCTGTAAATCAAAACGATTGCTAAATCTTTGATTTTTTTATGCAACCTTGCTAAATTAGTTGCCTGTCTTAAAACAATCATCTTGGAAGACAGTACGGACAGCTCCTACGCGAATCCCTATTTTGGGTTAAATGTGTGTGGACGTCCAAAATCTCCCCACTCGGACCCATCCCAAAAGCCCTAGGACCCTATGTTTTCACACTCAACCTCACTTTTTTTGCACGCCAGGATCCCGACGTCAAATCCACCTCGGTTGTTGCCGCAACAGCTGTTCGCCCCGAAGGACCCGACCATTAACATCTTCGGCGTTCCTCTAGACGAGGAGCCCGCACACGCCACCTGAAACGCCAACAATGATGCCTGAGGGAGAGCCAGAGAGGGCGTGAAACGCCGGTGCGACGGCCCGAGTGAGAGTTCCTCCTACACGCCAGACCCCCATGCCAGCGGCGCCCGGGCACTCGCTGACTCGCCGCCCTGGCCTTCCCAGTACTCGATGCAGTAATACTATGTGGCCTTCCAGTCCGAGTACAATACTCGTCGGTCGGGGAGGGGCCCTCGTCGACGGGCACCTGGTCATCGTTCGCCTGGGACATGCCCGATGGATTAAGTTTAGTAACGGTTCTAAAAATGATGCATTGTAACGTGGAGGAATTACACCAACAATGTGATATTTCTTTCATTTTAATATTTTAGCAGCACACCATCAAGCTATCCTTTTTTTTAACCTAGTTATCCTTTTTAATACAGAACCAAACCAATAGGCATTTGCGCGCACTGCAGAACCAAACCAAGAAGTAAGTCCAACGAGTGAACCGTGCACGTTACCTGTCGGTACCAAGTACCGCATGACAGAACGGCGGCGGAGGACGCTTCACGCGCGCCTGCGAAGCCACCCCGAAATCTTCGGCCCTTCGTTTGCCGCGCCTGCCTCCCTCCTTTCCTCTGACTTCTTTTTTGACCCTGCTTGACTGCGATTTACCCTCCGGAGAAAGTGAGGAGAGAGACCAGCCACTACTCCCTCTCCCCTCCCCATAATTTACGCAGCATTCATTTTCCTTCTCTGAGTTTATGCACATCGAACCAATCCCCACAGAAATCCAAACGCCGTAGGTAAGATCTGCTCGCCGCCGCCGGCTCTGTTCTTCCTTGGTCGCATCATGCGGTGGAGCAGCGGGCTAGCTGCGCGTCTTGAATCTCGATTCTTGTTTTTTTTGCCCTGAAGATTTTGGTTCGACCCTGTTCCTATCGCCTGTTTATTGCGATGCGACAACTTTTTCAAGTTAGTGGTGATTTCTGTTCAATCTCTTCCATTCTAGTTAGTTCCTTTTTTTTCCCAAAAAAATATTTAGTTCCTTTTTGCTGCTCTTTCTGCTTCTGATCTTGCATTTGGTGGTGATCCATCATTGATCCCCGTTTCGCTCTCTTCTGCATCTTTTGTCGTGGGTTCTAATCTTCTTTTCTTCCTGTGGCGGCGGCTCATTGTTGGAGTCTCGCGAGCACCCCAACACAACGGGGATCTCTGTTCCTGTCCTCTTCTCCATCCGAACTGGATCCCCTTATCGCTTCTGTTGCCGTCGTTCGTGGCAAGGGCAACTCGACTATTATGGTGTGCAAAAAAACGCGGTTTTTCCCCTTTGCAGTGTGTGGATTTGCACCCTCTTTTCTTGATTCCACTGGTTCTTGTTCCCAATCTGCCCGCTCCGTTCGTCCTTCCGCTCTCATACTGCTAATTGAAGTTCTCAACCCATCTCCCTGTTTTTTTTATCTTGATCTTGAATATGCCTGATCCTTCTTATCCAAAAGAAGGTTCCTTTGTTTTATACTGTATTTGGTTTCTTCTTCCAAACTCCTGGGACTTCGTTCTACCCTCACTCTTGGAGTGTGCCGAACTGAGTTATTTGGCGATGTTGACAGTAAATCGTGTACTGGGTTGATTCAGCTGGAGGATATTCGGTGAAAGCCCTGAATTGTGTACTGTTTATGCATTTTACTGATTATATAAGCATACCTTATCCACCCGGGGGCTCTTAATCCAAGTTGTCTTAGTACATTTAGTTTACAAGTTGTTAGTTTTCGCTGATAAGGATTTCCATGTTATATTTTGTACTGAATCTTTCAGCAAAGTGACCAGGCAATGGGGAAGGCAATAACAGATAAGCATACTAGAAGACAAGATAATGACGTAATCAAGTATGGGGCATCATCTATGCAAGGTTGCCGTGATGAAATGGAAGCTGCTGTAAGTTATAATGCAGTACTTCAGAGAATCATTGAGATGATAGTTCTACGTATTATCGATTTTGTTTGCCACTACGGTACTAAATTTGATTCGTACCTGTCTTGTTTGCAGTGGACATCTGACGTACATCTACTTGATTATGCGCCCACATTATTTTTTGGTGTTTATGATGGCCATGGAGGTTTGATATCTATTCTGATACTGTTAGAGCATATTAAAAGAAGTCATTATAATAATCTAATAGAATTCATAGTTATCCAAAGATACGTATCATGTGCATCTGTGTATTACACTATTCATGCATATGCTTTGTATGTGCACTATTTGTTGTAATTATGAGCTGTCAATTAAATATAAACTGTGAGGGGCCAAACATTTATTTGGTATTTTTTTTTGGAAAGGAGTTGGAGGGTGGTATGTTAGCACTACTATGCTCAGTACTTCATTGAGCTTTCTGTACAGCGATACACATGTTTTATAGTACTGTATGATACATGAGCTTGTGATGTTTTTTACACTGTTTTCATGTATGAGTTTGTACATCCATATGATTGATTCAACCCTTGTTTCCTGTTATATAAGATGGTTGAGTTGAATCTTTTTCATTCAGGAGCGGAAGTAGCATCGTTTTGTTCGACACAGTTTCATAAAGCGCTTAAAAAGGATCCATCCTATGTCCACAATCTGCGTGCCGCATTGGAGCATGTGTATTCCAGGTTACTTTCTAGATGATTAAATCATGTACTCTTCATTTTAGGCATACAAGTACGTAGAGCAATATATGGAACATGTCTGGGGGAGCTTACGATATCGACAGAGGCATGGCGCTTAAAAAATTATCGATTTTATCTATAAAATGCAAATCTGTTAAGTTTGATTGAACAATATGACCAACTGTGGCCCACACAAGATACAAGGTTTAAGTGTCTCTACATATGTTTGCATTATTGTCACCCATATATATGCACTTCCTTTACAATACTGAAAGGTGGAAGGGACAATGCTATGGTGTTGTTCGAGAAAGTACCAATGTTATAACCGTTCTCTCCATAGTTGCTTTGCTAAATAAGTTACTTCTCGTTGCATGTGTTGATGTTGAAAATGCAATTATTTTATGCTTGTTACAGCATTGATGAGAAGTTGCAAGAATCAGATGAATGGAGGAGGGACTTAGCTTATTCTCCTGGTAATAGAAATTTGGTAAGGTGGCTACGGACTGTTGTTTGTGGTGCTAACTGGCTCCCCAAGGTGATACTGAATGTTTTTAAAACAGAGGTACCACATTACAAATAACCCTTTTCCTGTGTTTGGTTTTGACGTTACATTGGTTGCTTCTTTTATCGAAGGGCACATCGACCAATTCCCTCCCTCGTGGAGGCAGTTGCTGCTTCTCATTTGATTTTGATTCTTTTTCGAAGTATACCTCAGTTTGGAGTTTGTTCTGCAGGCACCTTATCTCCCCCCCCTACAGGAAGGAAGCACAGCATGCGTGGCTCTCATCAGGGGCAACCGGATCTATGTTGCAAATGTGGGCGATTCCCGTTGTGTGCTCTCAAGGAATGGTCAGGTATAGTGAACGGCCATGTGGGGCATCCTATTATGTCATAATGAAGGCATTCAAGTGGTGCTTGACAATTTTCCTATATCAATTTTTTATGGCAAGGCAATTGATCTCTCAATCGATCACAAACCAAACTACCGACATGAAAGAAAGAGAATTGAAAAGGCAGGTGGACAAGTGCGCATGGACGAGATCCCGAAGAAAGTTATGGGTGACATGAAGTTGGGCATCCATCGCGTTGAGGGAAAATTACACATATCCAGAGCGATTGGTATATTCTTTATCTGATTTCGCTGACATTTGTGTATACAATCTATTCATTGCTGATGGGCATTTTGACTTCATACATTTTAGGTGATTTTGAATTCAAGCAGGACCCAACTTTGTCGCGTCAAGATCAAATGGTGACATGTTGTCCAGACATATGCGATGTACGTTTGCAACTCTATTGGTTAAACTTTGTACATTTGTTTCTGATAGGTGTGGTCTTATGGAAATGATCTTTTGTTTTTCTAGGTGCCGATAACAAATGATACGGAATTTTTTGTTATAGCAAGTGCAGGTATCTGGTAAGTCTGAGCTAAAAATAACATAAGAGGCTGTTTTATTATGACTTAATTCCAAGTACAATACTTGATCTATAGTGAACTTAATCTCAATTACTATTATTTTTCGTGCTTGTTTCAATGTAGGCTAGTACGTAGTATTTATCACTAGATGTTTATAACATTTAATTTGGTTTAGTTAAGTTTGATCTGCCTGGTACTTACTACAATGCTCTGAGTTTCTTCATTGTGATGTGTAATTCAGTTTTACATTTCTCGAACTGTAGGATATTGACAGAGCTTTTTCAGGTCCAGAATTCCAGCTGCCGGTATTCTCCCTCCTTGTGTGAATCTTGCATATTTAGAGAGAAAAGGCATTAGAATAGCTCCACAAGGTATTATATTGATTAAAAACACTATAAATAACAGCAGTAAAACATGATGCAAAATGGACATATCAGAGGTTCACTCGAATATTCATTCGTGTGGGTATAGGGGTCAATATGGGTGTCCACGGCTCCGATGTTGATCATTGATCGGAAAGTGTTCCGGGTCATGTCTATACTTCACCGAACCTATAGGGTCACACGCTTAAGGGTCATCTATCTGCTGAATACTAGACGGGGAGTCTGAGAGAAAATCACCGAAAAAGTTTCGGACGAAACGGAAACGTTCCGGAGAGGACACCGTAATAGTTCCGGTAAAACTGAAAAGTTGTTTCAGGGGATACCATTAAGTCAAATTGGTTTTGGCACACGCCAGGAAATTCTTGGAGGATGCCAGAAGTGTTCTGGAAACTTCTGGGAATTTTCCGGGATAAAAACCAGAAATGTTCCGGAGCTGCCGGAACCGATTTGGTAGCTTTTCGCTGAAGAAAAACATTGTTTCAGAATTGTTTTGGAATGCGTTCAAAATTGTTTTAGTGGGTACTAGAATTATTCTAGGCACACATAAATAATTTGGGATTTAACGGACGCAGAAAAATGTCTTCGTGAATAATGAAAGTGCTTTTTGGGTTTTTCTTCTAGAAGAAAATCACTTTTGGTGAGAGATAAAGGTGTGTGAAAGGTGGTGCCCCCCCCAAGGGGGCAGCTTCAAATTTCGTCCATGGTGGTGTGGGGGGGGGGGCCTTGGGGTTTCCTTCCACCTCATGGTGGATATGTTCTACACACACCCTTATGTGGCATTTGGGTGAAAAGATCTTGAGCCCCTTTTGGTCTTTTTATCCCTTGCCTCTACCCCTTGCTCCTCCTATAAATAGAGGTGGAGGGGGCTGCCTAAAGACTCATCGTTGCTTTCATACACATGCCATTTGACTTGTCTGGCTTCTCTCTCCCTCCCAGCGAAATAGTTTCGTAGAGCCGAAAGGCTGTCTCGGTTCCGGCAGGAACTAGTTCTGGACGGCGAAGCCCTGCCGGATAGCTCACACCGTATGTGTGCAACCCCGTAGAGAGGTCGTAGTTTTGATCTTTTGCCCAAGGGGCTGTTCGAGTGTCCTCCCGAAGGGCTGTCCGAGTTTCCGTTCGAGTTTCGAGGGTCCTCCCGAAGGGCTGTCCGTGACATCGTCCGAGGGACTGTCCGACCGCCTCCCGAAGGGCTGTCCGACGAGAGAGTACATCCTCGCGGTTGGGAGGTTGTAAATCCTAGCTGCGGGAATCTGCACTGACGATCTACGCCGACTCTTCTTCCGCTGCGCTACGAGTTATGGAACGGGAAGAAACCCGGTTTGTCGCATCTCAGAATTTGGGGTTGTGGGGTATATGTAAAATGTTTACAACCTACCAAACTCGATCCCAGATCAGACAAATGTTACTTTGTAGGTTATCCCAAGGAAACAATTGGGTATTCCTTCTACCACCCATTCGATAACAAAGTGTTTGTTGCCAGAAATGGACAATTTCTTGAGAAAGAGTTTCTCGCTAAAGAATTAAGTGGGAGGACACTACAACTTAATGAGATTAGTGAATCTTCGGCAACCGTTGATATGGCTAAGGAACCGGAAGTAATTCCGCAAATTATTCCTACAACCGAGCCGGAAGTTGTCGCATGTGATGCGGAGACTTCAGACAATGTTGTAACTGAACCACGCAGATCAGGTAGGGCTATCCAGCCACCTGAGTGGTTTCATAACGAAATCTTCATTCTTGAAGACGATGAACCTGCGCACTACAAGGAAGCGGTGGTGGGGCCCAACTCAAGGGAATGGCAGAAGGCCAGGAAATCTGAGATGGAATCCATGTACGAAAACCAAGTTTGGAACTTGGAAGAACTTCCAGATGGCGTAAAACCCATCGGTTGTAAATGGATTTTGAAAAGAAAGACGGACGCGGATGGTAACATTACTATCCACAAAGCTAGACTTGTCGCGAAAGGGTTACGCAAGTTCCAGGAGTGGACTACGACGAGACTTTCTCGCCCGTAGCTATGCTTAGGTCTGTTCGGATATTACTAGCAATTGCTGCTTATTTCGATTATGAAATATGGCAGATGGATGTCAAAACGGCTTTCCTAAATGGAAACCTCGAAGAGGTTGTATACATGATACAACCAGAAGGTTTTGTCGATCCTAAGAATGCTGGAAAGGTATGCAAGCTTCAGAAAACCATTTATGGTCTGAAGCAAGCATCAAGGAGCTGGAACATTCGTTTTGATGAAGTGGTCAAAGAGTTTGGCTTCATCAGGAATGACGAAGAATCTTGTGTTTACAAGAAGTTTAGTGGGAGCGCAAAAGCATTTCTAATATTGTATGTGGATGACATATTGTTGATTGGAAATGACGTGAATTTCCTTAGCGAAATAAAAGACTCATTGAAGAAAAGTTTTTCAATGAAAGACTTAGGCGAAGCGGCATATGTATTGGGCATCAGAATCTATAGAGATAGATCACAACTCCAGATAGCGCTTAGCCAAAGCACGTGCATTGACAAGGTGTTGAAAAGGTTCAACATGGAGAACTCCAAGAAAGGCCTACTCCCCATGTTACCTGGCACAGTGCTTTGCAAGAATCAGTGTCCTCGGACTCTCGATGAGCGAGTACAGATGAATGATGTTCCATATGCCTCGACAGTTGGTTCTATTATGTATGCCATGCTATGTACAAGACCGGACGTTTCCTATGCGCTAAGTGTTAGCAGCCGGTACCAAAGTGATCCAGGATTGGAACACTGGGCCGCAGTCAAGGGTATTCTTAAGTACCTCAGAAGGACCAATGATTTACTCCTTGTGTATGGAGGAGATGAAGAGCTCATTGTAAGTGGTTACACTGATGCAGGCTTCATGACTAACCCAGATGACTTCAAATCTCAATCAGGCTATGTTTTCATATTGAACGGCCGCGTAGTTGATTGGAAAAGTTCCAAACAAAAGACTGTGGCGGATTCTACGACAGAGGCGGAATATGTTGCTGCTTTAGAAGCCTCCAAGGAGGCGGTATGGATCAAGCAATTTCTTGAAGACCTTGGTGTGGTTCCAAGTGCTCTGGACCCGGTGGAGATCTATTGTGATAATAGTGGCGCCGTGGCTCAGGCAAGGGAGCCAAGTTCGCACCATAAGACAAGACATATTGAATGCAAATATAAACTCATTCGACATCATGTCGAAGCGGGTTTAGTGAAAGTACGCAAAGTTCACATGGATCTGAATGTGTCAGACCCGATGACAAAGCCTCTACCACGAGCAAAGCATGAGCAGCACCGGATTGCCATTGGTGTTAGGGAAGCCATGTAACTGGATTATGACTCTAGTGCAAGTGGGAGTCTGTAGGAGATATGCCCTAGAGGCAGTAATAACAGTTATTTTGTATCTCCGGGTTTGTAATGAATGTTTATGTTCCATGCTATAACTGCAATGATTCTCGAGTCTACAATATCCATGAGGCTCGGAGGGAAACTCATATGCACGTGTGGTATAATAAACGGTAAAATGTATTCCTAGTCTTGCCTCTAAGACTGGCTCAAGTATTGCATGATGATCCTGTTTTCCTGATCATGGGCATGGCTATGCCGGCAATTTTGAGGGCACAATGTTAGTAGAACACTTGTGTTTAAATGACCCGAATTGATGTTATGCTATGAGATTCATTCGTCACAAGTTAATGGTTAATAACACAGAGATAGTTAATGTTTGCATAATTCCTTAGACCATGAGAGTATCGAGTTCCTTCGTACTTGCTTCGTGAACTTTGGGGTTTGTTAGACGTCATCCGTAACTGGGTGGCTATTACGGCGGCTTACGGGTTCACGGAAAAGTATGACAAGAAACAAGATAGCTCAAGATTGGGATTTGCTCCTCCGACGATGGAGAGATATTCTCGGTCCCTCTCGGTGTTACGGTATCCATCATCGTCTGGCCAGACACATTGTGATTTGATCACTGGGTTGCCGGAACACGGAAACGAGAAAAGAGAACAAAATCGGTAACGAGGTAACTTGCATGGTGGACAAGTTGTTGATCCACGGGGATGCAATAAATCTGACCTCGGGTGTTTGTAATATATCGTGAAGCAACAGGAATAGCACACGGCAACTGGCGGTTCACTCGAATATTCATTCGTGTGGGTATAGGGGTCAATATGGGTGTCCACGGCTCCGATGTTGATCATTGATCGGAAAGTGTTCCGGGTCATCTCTATACTTCACCGAACCAATAGGGTCACACGCTTAAGGGTCATCTATCTGCTGAATACTAGACGGGGAGTCTGAGAGAAAATCACCGAAAAAGTTTCGGACGAAACGGAAACGTTCCGGAGAGGACACCGTAATAGTTCCGGTAAAACTGAAAAGTTGTTTCAGGGGATACCATTAAGTCAAATTGGTTTCGGCACACGCCAGGAAATTCTTGGAGGATGCCAGAAGTGTTCTGGAAACTTCTGGGAATTTTCCGGGATAAAAACCGGAAATGTTCCGGAGCTGCCGGAACCGATTTGGTAGCTTTTCGCTGAAGAAAAACATTGTTCCAGAATTATTTCGGAATGCGTTCAAAATTGTTTTAGTGGGTACTAGAATTATTCTAGGCACACAAAAATAATTTGGGATTTAACGGACGCAGAAAAATGTCTTCGTGAGTAGTGAAAGTGCTTTTTGTGTTTTCTTCTAGAAGAAAATCACTTTTGGTGAGAGATAAAGGTGTGTGAAAGGTGGTGGGCCCCCCCAAAAGGGGCAACACCAAATTTCCTCCCGAAGGGCTGTCCGAGTTTCCGTTCGAGTTTCGAGGGTCCTCCCGAAGGGCTGTCCGTGACATCGTCCGAGGGACTGTCCGACCGCCTCCCGAAGGGCTGTCCGACGAGAGAGTACATCCTCGCGGTTGGGAGGTCGTAAATCCTAGTTGCGGGAATCTGCACTGACGATCTACGCCGACTCTTCTTCCGCTGCGCTACGAGTCGGTACGGATCAGATCAAACCTTGTATGCAGTCTCCATAGTGATCCTGGGCGTGCTCGATGTACCGAATTTTTTTGTTTTCTGTCGCGTTCCCCTACAGTGGCATCATGAGCCGTGCTATGCGTAGATGCAGGTTACGATCTAGAATGCATGGAGATGTATGGGTATTGCATAATATAATTTTGGAATAGATAAGATCTATTGCTGAAAATTATTTATGCGGGTGGCAGATGAAATCTGTTACCCGATGTTATTGTTGCTTCCCTAGAATTTGCGTATTTCTGATCTCGAGACAACATGGTGGAATTTAACAAAGTTCTGGCAATCCGCGATCCTGATTGATCAACGAAGTGCTATCAGTTCTTTGGGTTCCGCCATAGTCAAAAGAAAGATGAAATTCGCCGACGAAAGGGCAATGCAGATATGATCTGCACGGGGGTCATGCGTATGACGAAGTTTAGTATGGGGCTTGAGATTTTATTATCTCGTGTTTCATACACTCCGCGATGTTAATCTAGTGACTTGAATAATCATACTTGATGATAAAACATTGGTAGCTCCGGTTTAAGTCAAAACCTTAGAAGCCACGTAAAATAAAATTTTGCATTAACCGATTAGAGGCATCTAACTTGGTTGCAGGATGTGCATGTGATGTGGTATAGCAGTGCTCATATTAATTCAATTATGTATGAGATGACTATATGATGTAAATTTATTAACATGACCTGCGTGTCATGATTCGGCATGATGGCTGGAGCCATATGATTGTCACTTTAATGACCTGCGTGTCAACCTTAAGTAATGCACTTATTTTATTAGCTATAGAGATAGCAATATTATTTGGTGCATCGACAAGGTGGTGGCAATCTTCGCGAAGGTGAACACCGACGCAAATGCCGAAGACGAAGAAATACTTGACTTCTCCATTAGAAAGGGCTATACCATATCATGCTATTATGAATTGCCTGAGATGTTTATCCCTTATGATGCACCCTTTTGATTGCGCGGTAGTCGCTTTTTATTAGGGTGATCTCTCACTTAAAATATCAAGTAGTTAGTGTTCTCCCAAGTGTAGCACCGTCACGCCACCTATCTCTTCGGGCATCACATGATCTCCATGGGTGCGAACGATTAGAGAAGTGTGAGGCGGGTGAGTTGAGACCTCGCAGCAAGATCACTTGGTTGACTTGACGTTCAGGTAGGACAGTCCTGAGCTCGGAACACACGCATCGAAAGATGAACAAGAATCACATGGAGATGTGATCGGCAAGTTTGCCTACCAATTGAAGTTTACGCCGTTTGTGTTCATCTCGAACCGTGGCGCTGAATGGAAATATGGATCTTGAATCACTCATAATCAATTTTGAGAGATATTGATTTGAGTGGGAGCGTACTTTAGAATAAAATTGTTTATTCACTAGTGCAAAAATCATTATGAACAAAGTCTAAGTGAAACTTGTGTTTTCCGTTGTAGATGAAATGGCTCGCAACGCCGCGTTCAACTTAGGCCCGATGTTAGAGAAAGAGAAGTTAGTTGCGAATGGAAGCAACAATGTGGACTGGGTCCGTAACCTGAGGATTGTCCTCAGGAGCGCTAGGAAAATGTATGTGCTTGAAACTGCTCTTCCAGCTAAACCGGCGGCAGATGCCCCGGAAGATGAACAAAATGTCTGGGCCACTAAGGATGATGATCACAACTTAGTGCAGTGCCTCATACTAGCTTGCATGAGTCCAGGGCTTCAAAAACGTTTTGAATTCCATAAGCCCCGTGATATGATCCAGGAATTGGATGCTCTGTACAAGGAAACCGCAAGGTCTGAACGATTTGATATCATGAAGGCCTTGATGGAATGCAAGATGACTGAGGGTATTTCAGTTGGCGAACACGTAGTCACAATGATTGGCTATGCTGAAAGGCTTAAAACCCTGGAATTTCCACTTCCACCTGACCATATGATGCACATGCTGCTTTCTTCACTCCCCCCGTCTTACGACGGTTTTATCATGAACTACAACATGAGTGGGATGGAGAAGACACCAGAAGAGGTGCTCGCCATGCTGAAAACTACGGAAGGAGGACTGAGGAAAAATCGCAAGCAAGTGTTGCTTGTGAATAAAACCGCCAGTTTAAAAAAAAGGCAAGCCAAAGAAGGGCAAGGGCACCGGTAAGACCGGCTCCCAAAGCAATTCTAAGGGCGGAGCCAGGAATGAAACTGAGTGCTTCTACTGCAAGGGCACAGGACACTGGAAGAGAAACTGCAAGAAGTATCTGGAAGATAAGAAGTCCGGGAAAACCGGAAAAGGTATAATTGCTATACAAGTTAATGTCATTGACGTTTTGTTTGCTAGCGAAAATTCTAAGTCTTGGGTATTTGATACCGGATCGGTTGCTCACATTTGCAACTCGATACAGGGGCTTCAGAAGGTGCGCAAACTAGCAAAGAATGAAGTCGTGATGCGCGCCGGGAACGGCGCTGAGATCGCCACTCAAGCCGTCAGCATTATGCCTCTATGTCTCCCTTCAGGATTTATCTTAGAACTAAATAACTGTTATTTTGTTCCACTATTGTGTACAAACATTATCTCCGGATCATGTTTAGTACACAATGGGTATTCGTACAAGTCTGAGAACAATGGTTGTTCACTTTATTGTAAGGATATGTTTTATGGATTTGCACCCATTGTTGGGGGCCTTTTCATACTAAATCTTGAATGTGGAAATGATGTCTTTAACGTGAATGCTAAATGCCTTAAGAAGGCTGATACCACCACCACTTACTTGTGGCACTGTCGCCTTGGCCACATCGGAAAGAAACGCATGCAAAGACTCCATAAAGATGGAGTTTTACCGTCCCTTGATTTTGAATCATTTGACACATGTGAAGCTTGTCTAATGGGAAAAATGACCAATACGCCATTCATGGGTCATCCTGAACGGGCGGGTGAATTATTGGAAATAATACATAGTGATGTATGTGGTCCGATGAACACAGCTGCACGGGGTGGGTATTTTTACTTCGTGACTTTTACTGATGATTTAAGTAGGTATGGATATATCTACTTGATGAAGCACAAGTCGAAAACCTTTGAAAAGTTCAAAGAATTTCAGAATGAGGTAGAAAATCATCGTAACAAAAGGATTAAGTTTCTGCGGTCTGATCGCGGAGGCGAATACCTTAGTCATGAGTTTGGCCAACATCTGAGTGACCGTGGAATCGTTTCACAGCTTACGCCTCCCGGAACTCCACAGCGAAACGGAGTGTCGGAATGACGTAACCGAACCCTGTTAGACATGGTAAGGTCGATGATGTCTCTTACAGATCTGCCAATATCTTTTTGGGGTCACGCACTAGAAACTGCCGCTCACACATTAAACAGAGCACCGTCTAAGTCTGTTGAGACGACACCATACGAGTTATGGAACGGGAAGAAACCCGGTTTGTCGCATCTCAGAATTTGGGGTTGTGGGGTATATGTAAAATGTTTACAACCTACCAAACTCGATCCCAGATCAGACAAATGTTACTTTATAGGTTATGCCAAGTTAACAATTGGGTATTCCTTCTACCACCCGTTCGATAACAAAGTGTTTGTTGCCAGAAATGGACAATTTCTTGAGAAAGAGTTTCTCGCTAAAGAATTAAGTGGGAGGACAGTACACCTTAATGAGATTAGTGAATCTTCGGCAACCGTTGATATGGCTAAGGAACCGGAAGTAATTCCGCAAATTATCCCTACAACCGAGCCGGAAGTTGTCGCATGTGATGCGGAGACTTCAGACAATGTTGTAACTGAACCGCGCAGATCAGGTAGGGCTATCCAGCCACCTGAGTGGTTTCATAACGAAATCTTCATTCTTGAAGACGATGAACCTGCGCACTATAAGGAAGCGGTGGTGGGGCCCAGCTCAAGGGAATGGCACAAGGCCAGGAAATCCGAGATGGAATCCATGTACGAAAACCAAGTTTGGAACTTGGGAGAACTTCCAGATGGCATAAAACCCATCGGTTGTAAATGGATGTTCAAAAGAAAGATGGACGCGGATGGTAACATTACTATCCACAAAGCTAGACTTGTCGCGAAAGGGTTCACGCAAGTTCGAGGAGTGGACTACGACGAGACTTTCTCGCCCGTAGCTATGCTTAGGTCTGTTCGGATATTACTAGCAATTGCTGCTTATTTCGATTATGAAATATGGCAGATGGATGTCAAAACGGCTTTCCTAAATGGAAACCTCAAAGAGGTTGTATACATGATACAGCCAGAAGGTTTTGTCGATCCTAAGAATGCTGGAAAGGTATGCAAGCTTCAGAAAACCATTTATGGTCTGAAGCAAGCATCAAGGAGCTGGAACATTCGTTTTGATGAAGTGGTCAAAGAGTTTGGCTTCATCAGGAATGACGAAGAATCTTGTGTTTACAAGAAGTTTAGTGGGAGCGCAAAAGCATTTCTAATCTTGTATGTGGATGACATATTGTTGATTGGAAATGACGTGAATTTCCTTAGCGAAATAAAAGACTCATTGAAGAAAAGTTTTTCAATGAAAGACTTAGGCGAAGCGGCATATGTATTGGGCATCAGAATCTATAGAGATAGATCACAACGCCAGATAGCGCTTAGCCAAAGCACGTACATTGACAAGGTGTTGAAAAGGTTCAACATGGAGAACTCCAAGAAAGGCCTACTCCCCATGTTACCTGGCACAGTGCTTTGCAAGAATCAGTGTCCTCGGACTCTCGATGAGCGAGTACAGATGAATGATGTTCCATATGCCTCGGCAGTTGGTTCTATTATGTATGCCATGCTATGTACAAGACCGGACGTTTCCTATGCGCTAAGTGTTAGCAGCCGGTACCAAAGTGATCCAGGATTGGAACACTGGGCCGCAGTCAAGGGTATTCTTAAGTACCTCAGAAGGACCAAGGATTTACTCCTTGTGTATGGAGGTGATGAAGAGCTCATTGTAAGTGGTTACACTGATGCAGGCTTCATGACTAACCCAGATGACTTCAAATCTCAATCAGGCTATGTTTTCATATTGAACGGCAGCGTAGTTGATTGGAAAAGTTCCAAAAAAAAGACTGTGGCCGATTCTACGACGGAGGCGGAATATGTTGCTGCTTTAGAAGCCTCCAAGGAGGCGGTATGGATCAAGCAATTTCTTGAAGACCTTGGTGTGGTTCCAAGTGCTCTAGACCCGGTGGAGATCTATTGTGATAATAGTGGCGCCGTGGCTCAGGCAAGGGAGCCAAGTTCGCACCATAAGACAAGACATATTGAACGCAAATATAAACTCATTCGACATCATGTCGAAGCGGGTTTAGTGAAAGTACGCAAAGTTCACATGGATCTGAATGTGTCAGACCCGATGACAAAGCCTCTACCACGAGCAAAGCATGAGCAGCACCGGATTGCCATTGGTGTTAGGGAAGCCATGAAACTGGATTATGACTCTAGTGCAAGTGGGAGTCTGTAGGAGATATGCCCTAGAGGCAGTAATAACAGTTATTTTGTATCTCCGGGTTTGTAATGAATGTTTATGTTCCATGCTATAACTGCAATGATTCTCGAGTCTACAATATCCATGAGGCTCGGAGGGAAACTCATATGCACGTGTGGTATAATAAACGGTAAAATGTATTCCTAGTCTTGCCTCTAAGACTGGCTCAAGTATTGCATGATGATCCTGTTTTCCTGATCATGGGCATGGCTATGCCGGCAATTTTGAGGGCACAATGTTAGTAGAACACTTGTGTTTAATCGACCCGAATTGATGTTATGCTATGAGATTCATTCGTCACAAGTTAATGGTTAATAACACAGAGATAGTTAATGTTTGCATAATTCCTTAGACCATGAGAGTATCGAGTTCCTTCGTACTTGCTTCGTGAACTTTGGGGTTTGTTAGACGTCATCCGTAACTGGGTGGCTATTACGGCGGCTTACGGGTTCACGGAAAAGTATGACAAGAAACAAGATAGCTCAAGATTGGGATTTACTCCTCCGACGATGGAGAGATATTCTCGGGCCCTCTCGGTGTTACGGTATCCATCATCGTCTGGCCAGACACATTGTGATTTGATCACTGGGATGCCGGAACACGGAAACGAGAAAAGAGAACAAAACCGGTAACGAGGCAACTTGCATGGTGGACAAGTTGTTGATCCACGGGGATGCAATAAATCTCACCTCGGGTGTTTGTAATATATCGTGAAGCAACAGGAATAGCACACGGCAACTGGAGGTTCACTCGAATATTCAGTCGTGTGGGTATAGGGGTCAATATGGGTGTCCACGGCTCCGATGTTGATCATTGATCGGAAAGTGTTCCGGGTCATCTCTATACTTCACCGAACCAATAGGGTCACACGCTTAAGGGTCATCTATCTGCTGAATACTAGACGGGGAGTCTGAGAGAAAATCACCGGAAAAGTTTCGGACGAAACGGAAACGTTCCGGAGAGGACACCGGAATAGTTCCGGTAAAACTGAAAAGTTGTTGAAGGGGATACCATTAAGTCAAATTGGTTTCGGCACACGTCTGGAAATTCTTGGAGGATTCCAGAAGTGTTCTGGAAACTTCTGAGAATTTTCCGGGATAAAAACCGGAAATGTTCCGGAGCTACCGGAACCGATTTGATAGCTTTTCGCTGAAGAAAAACATTGTTCCAGAATTATTTCGGAATGCGTTCAAAATTGTTTTAGTGGGTACTAGAATTATTCTAGGCACACAGAAATAATTTGGGATTTAACGGACGCAGAAAAATGTCTTCGTGAATAGTGAAAGTGCTTTTTGGGTTTTTCTTCTAGAAGAAAATCACTTTTGGTGAGAGATAAAGGTGTGTGAAAGGTGGTGGGCCCCCTCAAAGGGGGCAGCACCAAATTTCGTCCTTGGTGGTGTGGGGGGGGGGGGACCCTCTTGGGGTTTCCTTCCACCTCATGGTGGATATGTTCTACACACACCCTTATGTGGCATTTGGGTGAAATGATCTTGAGCCCCTTTTGGTCTTTTTACCCCTTGCCTCTACCCCTTGCTCCTCCTATAAATAGAGGTGGAGGGTGCTGCCTAAAGACTCATCCTTGATCTCATACACATGCCATTTGACTTGTCTGGCGTCTCTCTCCCTCCCAGCGAAATAGTTTCGTAGAGCCGAAAGGCTGTCTGGGTTCCGGCAGGAACTAGTTCTGGACGGCGAAGCCCTGCCGGATAGCTGACACCGTATGTGTGCAACCGCGTAGAGAGGTCGTAGTTTCGATCTTTTGCCCGAGGGGCTGTTCGAGTGTCCTCCCGAAGGGCTGTTCGAGTTTCCGTTCGAGTTTCGAGGGTCCTCCCGAAGGGCTGTCCGTGACATCGTCCGAGGGACTGTCCGACCGCCTCTCGAAGGGCTGTCCGACGAGAGAGTACATCCTCGCGGTTGAGAGGTTGTAAATCCTAGCTGCAGGGATCTGCACCGACGATCTACACCGACTCTTCTTCCGCTGCGCTACGAGTCGGTACAGATCAGATCAAACCTTGTATGCAGTCTCCATAGTGATCCTGGGCGTGCTCGCTGTACCGATTTTTTTTTGTTTTCTGTCGCGTTCCCCTACAGTTGGCGGATCCGGAGGAGGAGGAGGCGGCGCCGCCTGCTCCGGGGTTCAACTTGCCGGAGGCGGAGGCGGAGTTCGCCGTCGCCCAAGCCGAGAAGATGGCGGAGCAGCAGGCCATCCTGGAGTCCATCCAGGATGAGGCCTACGTGGAGGCCAACCAGGAGTTCCTCCTACAGGAGCAGGCGGCGTCCGACGCGCTCTTCGCCGAATTCGACGCGGAGATAGAGGCGGAGGAGGCCGCAGCGGAGCAGCCGGAGGCACCAGAGGCGCGAGAGCTGCAGCTGCCGCCCATGCTGCCGGGGCCGGGCACGGAGACCGTCGAGATCTCCGACGAGGAGTAGCTAGATCATCTACGTAGTACGTAGGTTTTATCTTTTGCATGCTTTTGTATGGATTTGAGAATCTAGTATGAGATGTCCGGATGCAGTTGTGCTAATTTGAGGAGTGCCTGGTGAGTGTCCGCGGACGCGCCCGAGGGGTCATGTTTGTCATATGCGGGTGTAGATGCTCTTACGCAGAAAATCCATGGATGTATTGTTCCCCTTCTTTCCTAGTTTTTTTTTTCTTGCCTCTACTCTCTCCTGTCTCGTTCTGTCTTGCTTCTCCTGCCGAGGATGCATGCACGCTACAGGTCAGCCTTGCTAGACAATCAGATTGGGTGGCCGCTACATGCACATGCATGCATCAAGCTGCTACAGCAGCGCGGCATACAACCCCAGCAGCACGCGCGTGCTTTACGTGGTGTCTAATGCGTGAGGTTGGGGCAAGGAGGCCAAGCCAATGTGAATTTATTTGCATTATTCATACAAATCTAAAACCTATTTTTTTTCTTGAACCCCAAAAATACCTAATGACCCCAGAATTAAATAGATTCATCAAAATTCATCCGGTTTTCATTTCAGAAAAACTTGTACTCCTTTTCGATCAACTCAATGAGACAAACTCCTACCCGGTCTCGGTTTTTTTCTTACGACTTATGTTTCAACAATTCAAATTTTGGTCAACCATCCCACTCATGAAAAAAAATATGAAGTCACAAAAGTCTTGGGTAGTACATGACTGGCGGCGGCGACCAGTGTCTGAGGAGGCCTGCACGGTCTGGTCGATCACCCCGGGAGGCGGGGCTTTTGGCGCTGCGTCGGGAGTGAGCGGTAGCGGCGTCATTCGACTCCATGGAGGTGGCGCGGATGGGATCAGGAGGACACACGTGTGGGCAGGAGATGAAGCGTCTCGTGAAACTTCACAATGGAAGTGGCGCCAATTTTTATGAAAAGGGTTATCTTCCCGTAAACGCGAGGAGAGTTTGAAAAAGTATATAGGAGATCCCATAAAGAGAATTCAGGTTTACGAAGCTGTTGAAGGCTATTTTTGGCTCAACCTTTAAACGGTAGTTTTTTTTTTTTTACGGTCAAGGGGCTATTGGAGATGCTCGTCTCTGAAAGTGATTTGACGATTCTCCATGACACATCACGCTCATCATGGCAACGCAGCAATGTTGGCTCGTTATCGAGTCTTGCTATTGCTCAACGGTGTGGTCGTCAGCTCCACGGCCGGCTAGGGGGCCGTTATGCCTCACATGTCCCTGCACGGCTGCACCGCGTCCTAGGAGCCAGAGTTGATCGACCTCGTCAACGACAGTTCAGGCGTGGTAAGGAGCGACTTGGCGGTAGCCAACGTGCATTGGGGGCGTGTGCAGCCAGGAAGGCCGGATGGAGGGCACGGCCATAAAGAGTACGAGAAGATGCGATCCATGTGAACATTAGTTCAACGCTTTGGTTGGTACTCCCACCGTCTCATATAATATAAAAACGTTTTTGACATAGTATAGTGTCAAAAACGTTTTTATATTATGAGACGTCGGGAGTAGTATATACAAATGGACTAAAGTCTTGGGAACTTTGCAAAACAAAGATGCCCAGCGAGCCAAAGCAATCTCAATCAAACAGAAATGTAGCCAGTGGGAAAAGAATAACCCAATGAGGAAAATGTCGAGAATACCTAGGTAATCTTATAGCAGTAGTAATTGGTAGTACGTACTACCGTAATAAAACCAGAACTTAATTAATCAACTAGCCTGTAAAAGCGTTGGCGGCGGAACTGGATCCTCTAACATTAAGAAGGGAAGTTAGAGAAGCTACAGTACCCTAACTTGCCTTCTTTCAATCCATATGATTAAGACTAAAATAACTTAAATTAATTTGTAAATTACCGATCTATTGTGTACATTTCTAGTAATTACATACAAATAAATTGATGGTGAAATAAAATTAATTTTAGATTATTTATATCTACAATAATGACCGACAATAAACAACCTGCTAACAGTCCCTAACTTTCCTTCTTCATTTTACACTACACTAGCACTGTAGCACTGTGACTTCCCTTCTCAATGTTAGAGGATCCGGTTCCGTTGGTGGCTGCCATGGAAGTGACCGTGCCTGGAAAGAAGGCTCTGCCACATTGCGTCCGCCCTGCTCTGCCATGCCTCTGCTGCTCGGCCGTCACGGCGCCTGCGATCACAGCTAGTCTACCTCAGCTGTACAATGCCTTGTCTGTCCATCCATGTACCGCACTCTGCTGGGTGTCGCGTCTGCGCCGCGCTGCGTTGCTCTGTGGTTGGTGTGTTGTGTCGACGGATTAGCCGTTGAGTTTTACAAAGGATGTGGTATACAGTACTACTTCTTTTTACTACTCCCTGTCTGTTCCACAATGTAGTGCGTATAGATTTTTTGAAAAGTCAAACGTTACAAACTTTGACCAAGCTTGTAGAGAAAAACATATACATCAAGAATACCAAATACGCGAACCAACATGTGGTTGGATGGTTAGAGGGACTGTGGTATCCCCAGCCCACCAGGGTTCAAATCCTGGTGCTCGCATTTATTCCTGGATTTATTGCAGGATTTCCGGCGATGTGCATTCAGTGGGAGGAGACGTTCCCGTCGACGACGAGGTGCCTACGGTGACTTCGTAAATTTCAAGATGATATGCCGGCTCAGTCTCTTGGAGGTGCTCATAGGGGTAGGGTGTGCGTGTGTGCGTTCATAGGGGTGAGTGTATGCGCGTGTATATGAGCGCTTGCGTCTGTACTGTGTTCAAAAAAAAAAAAAAGAATACCAAATACATATCATTAGATACATCACAAGACGTACTTTCATATTGTATATATTTGGTCTTGTAGATATAAATAGTTTTCTCTATAAACTTGGTCAAAGTTTGTAATGTTTGACCATCTATAAAATCTATATGCACTACGTTATGGAACGGAGGGAGTAGTGCTTGTTTGCATAGGGCCTATAAACTCTGCCGGCGACACGAGCAAGTCGGAGTCTGTTCGCCAGCCAACCTCCACGGCATGCACACGTGGTCAACTGGTCATCGCTGTTGTCGACCAGTACGCACGGGAAAATATCACACGATACAACACTTCAAATCATACCATGACACCACTCCACAAAATTCAAAGTTACATGTTTTTTTTTTTAAAAAAAAAGTGGTGAGTGCTCACAAGATATGTGCCTACAATTGCTAGAATTATGAAAACCAAATTCGAAGTACATGTAGAGAAACAAAAGGCATGAATACTGTCATAAAAAACACAAAATGGTACTATTCACAACTAGATTTGTCTTTTTTATTTCGAATTTGGTTCTAATTTTTTTTGGGGGGATTGCAAACACATATCTTGTGAGTATTTAAAAAATGATTTTTTAAAACTTTGAATATTGAGATTTTTTTTGACTTGCAAGGCGGAGATATTTCATTAAGAGAGAAAAAAGCAAAATACAAAGTGACCCGGTTTATGAGGAAAACTAGGCCGAAAAAAAACACAAAACCAAAAGAAAAGAAAAACAACACCGATTACAACACGAACAAACCACCTCCACCTATCATGACCTCCTTCCGAAGTGATTGTGAGCCAAATCTTCGACAACGCCTTCAATAAGGAAAGCAGCATCAGCTAACACCATCGGCAGAGGCATCAGCTGACACCGTCGGCAGCGGCATCGACCCCCGTCGACATGGGAATGGTACGTCCAAGCCAACAACCCCCAACGCTGCTTCCTACTCCAACTCGGCCCAAGCACAGCGGTGAGGGACAGCTGTTCGACAATGCCTCCAAGGTGTAAAAGGACGCCCGCAAGCGCCAACATTGCCGGCAGCTTACGCCCAGAGCCTTATATCTCACCACCTCTACAGACTCCGGGGTGGGAGCCAAGCCAAACCGAACCTGCGAGACCAAGCCTTGACTCCGCTCGTATTCAACAATGGCGAAACCAGACTAATTGGATAGGAAGGGCGCCACGGCATACGCATCACCATGGTGGATTGCGTGACGAGTTCGAGGACGAGAGTGACGAGTTCGAGGACATCGACTGGGACAACCTGTAGGGTGTCCATAGGAGTAGATCGTAGTAATGTTAGGGTGATCTAGTTGTTTGGATGTTCGTTTAATCTATGCAATGTTTGGATGTTTAAAACTTTAAATGTTTGAAGTGAACTATGCAATGTTTGGATGTTAAAAAAATATTTAAATGTCTGAAGTGCACTATTTTAGGGCAGCTGTTGGCTTAAACTTTTTCAGTGAGCTGCATCATTTCAACCGGTCTGTATAAATCATTTCAAACGAATAGCACTTGCCTTCCCAAAATACCCACGGTGTGGCGCATGGAGTGACTGTACAGCTGTACAGATTTATACCATCCTTTTTCTCAGTGCATAAAACCATGAGATATTCACGAGCAGTATGGCAAAATGCATCATTTTGTTGGTACTTTACTAGAGAATAAGGTGAGGAAGATCTCCCCCTTGACCGTTTAAAAAAAATCTGTTTTGGATGCCAGTCATCAAGAATAACAATTCTGAACATAGATTCAAATAATTAACCTGTATTGGATAAGAACGTAGAATGGCGATCCGTGAGGTTACTATGAGTGTTGACATCTTAAATTTACCTTTTATTCCCCTGCAAAAAGAAAAAAAGAGTGCCCACATCTTGAGTGCCTATAAACTATTTTTTTCGAAGGATCCAAAGCTATGTATTAATCAGACACCAATGTTACGAAGAAAACCCATAAAATAAGAGGTGCTTTTACATTGAATATGTTGTGTGAAAAGTAAATACCCTCTAGGTCAGTCCTTCTGTAAATCAAAACGATTGCTAAATCTTTGATTGTTTTATGCAACCTTGCTAAATTAGTTGGCTGTCTTAAAAAAATCATCTTGGAAGACAGTACGGACAGCTCCTACGCGAATCCCTATTTTGGGTTAAATCTGTGTGGACGTCCAAAATCTCCCCACTCGGACCCATCCCAAAAGCCCTAGGACCCTATGTTTTCACACTCAACCTCACTTTTTTTGCACGCCAGGATCCCGACGTCAAATCCACCTCGGTTGTTGCCGCAACAGCTGTTCGCCCCGAAGGACCCGACCATTAGCATCTTCGGCGTTCCTCTAGACGAGGAGCCCGCACACGCCACCTGAAACGCCAACAATGATGCCTGAGGGAGAGCCGGAGAGGGCGTGAAACGCCGGTGCGACGGCCCGAGTGAGAGTTCCTCCTACACGCCAGACCCCCATGCCAGCGGCACCCGGGCACTCGCTGACTCGCCGCCCTGGCCTTCCCAGTACTCGGTGCAGTAATACTATGTGGCCTTCCAGTCCGAGTACAATACTCGTCGGTCGGGGAGGGCCCCTCGTCGACGGGCACCTGGTCATCGTTCGCGTTGGACATGCCCGATGGATTAAAGTTTAGTAACGGTTCTAAAAATGATGCATTGTAACGTGGAGGAATTACACCAACAATGTGATATTTCTTTCATTTTAATATTTTTGCAGCACACCATCAAGCTATCCTTTTTTTTTTAACCTAGTTATCCTTTTTAATACAGAACCAAACCAATAGGCATTTGCGCGCACTGCAGAACCAAACCAAGAAGTAAGTCCAACGAGTGAACCGTGCACGTTACCTGTCGGTACCAAGTACCGCATGACAGAACGGCGGCGGAGGACGCTTCACGCGCGCCTGCGAAGCAACCCCGAAATCTTCGGCCCTTCGTTTGCCGCGCCTGCCTCCCTCCTTTCCTCTGACTTCTTTTTTGACCCTGCTTGACTGCGATTTACCCTCCGGAGAAAGTGAGGAGAGAGACCAGCCACTACTCCCTCTCCCCTCCCCATAATTTACGCAGCATTCATTTTCCTTCTCTGAGTTTATGCACATCGAACCAATCCCCACAGAAATCCAAACGCCGTAGGTAAGATCTGCTCGCCGCCGCCGGCTCTGTTCTTCCTTGGTCGCATCATGCGGTGGAGCAGCGGGCTAGCTGCGCGTCTTGAATCTCGATTCTTGTTTTTTTTGCCCTGAAGATTTTGGTTCGACCCTGTTCCTATCGCCTGTTTATTGCGATGCGTCACCTTTTTCAAGTTAGTGGTGATTTCTGTTCAATCTCTTCCATTCTAGTTAGTTCCTTTTTTTTCCCAAAAAAATATTTAGTTCCTTTTTGCTGCTCTTTCTGCTTCTGATCTTGCATTTGGTGGTGATCCATCGTTGATCCCCGTTTCGCTCTCTTCTGCATCTTTTGTCGTGGGTTCTAATCTTCTTTTCTTCCTGTGGCGGCGGCTCATTGTTGGAGTCTCGCGAGCACCCCAACACAACGGGGATCTCTGTTCCTGTCCTCTTCTCCATCCGAACTGGATCCCCTTATCGCTTCTGTTGCCGTCGTTCGTGGCAAGGCCAACTCGACTATTATGGTGTGCAAAAAAAACGCGGTTTTTCCCCTTTGCAGTGTGTGGATTTGCACCCTCTTTTCTTGATTCCACTGGTTCTTGTTCCCAATCTGCCCGCTCCGTTCGTCCTTCCGCTCTCATACTGCTAATTGAAGTTCTCAACCCATCTCCCTGTTTTTTTTATCTTGATCTTGAATATGCCTGATCCTTCTCATTCAAAAGAAGGTTCCTTTGTTTTATACTGTATTTGGTTTCTTCTTCCAAACTCCTGGGACTTCGTTCTACCCTCACTCTTGGAGTGTGCCGAACTGAGTTATTTGGCGATGTTGACAGTAAATCGTGTACTGGGTTGATTCAGCTGGAGGATATTCGGTGAAAGCCCTGAATTGTGTACTGTTTATGCATTTTACTGATTATATAAGCATACCTTATCCACCCGGGGGCTCTTAATCCAAGTTGTCTTAGTACATTTAGTTTACAAGTTGTTAGTTTTCGCTGATAAGGATTTCCATGTTATATTTTGTACTGAATCTTTCAGCAAAGTGACCAGGCAATGGGGAAGGCAATAACAGATAAGCATACTAGAAGACAAGATAATGACGTAATCAAGTATGGGGCATCATCTATGCAAGGTTGCCGTGATGAAATGGAAGCTGCTGTAAGTTATAATGCAGTACTTCAGAGAATCATTGAGATGATAGTTCTACGTATTATCGATTTTGTTTGCCATTACGGTACTGAATTTGATTCGTACCTGTCTTGTTTGCAGTGGACATCTGACGTACATCTACTTGATTATGCGCCCACATTATTTTTTGGTGTTTATGATGGCCATGGAGGTTTGATATCTATTCTGATACTGTTAGAGCATATTAAAAGAAGTCATTATAATAATCTAATAGAATTCATAGTTATCCAAAGATACGTATCATGTGCATCTGTGTATTACACTATTCATGCATATGCTTTGTATGTGCACTATTTGTTGTAATTATGAGCTGTCAATTAAATATAAACTGTGAGGGGCCAAACATTTATTTGGTATTTTTTTTTTGGAAAGGAGTTGGAGGGTGGTATGTTAGCACTACTATGCTCAGTACTTCATTGAGCTTTCTGTACAGCGATACACATGTTTTATAGTACTGTATGATACATGAGCTTGTGATGTTTTTTACACTGTTTTCATGTATGAGTTTGTACATCCATATGATTGATTCAACCCTTGTTTCCTGTTATATAAGATGGTTGAGTTGAATCTTTTTCATTCAGGAGCAGAAGTAGCATCGTTTTGTTCGACGCAGTTTCATAAAGAGCTTAAAAAGGATCCATCCTATGTCCACAATCTGCGTGCCGCATTGGAGCATGTGTATTCCAGGTTACTTTCTAGATGATTAAATCATGTACTCTTCATTTTAGGCATACAAGTACGTAGAGCAATATATGGAACATGTCTGGGGGAGCTTACGATATCGACAGAGGCATGGCGCTTAAAAAATTATCGATTTTATCTATCAAATGCAAATCTGTTAAGTTTGATTGAACAATATGACCAACTGTGGCCCACACAAGATACAAGCGTTAAGTGTCTCTACATATGTTTGCATAATTGGCACCCATATATATGCACTTCCTTTACAATACTGAAAGGTGGAAGGGACAATGCTATGGTGTTGTTCGAGAAAGTACCAATGTTATAACCGTTCTCTCCATAGTTGCTTTGCTAAATAAGTTACTTCTCGTTGCATGTGTTGATGTTGAAAATGCAATTATTTTATGCTTGTTACAGCATTGATGAGAAGTTGCAAGAATCGGATGAATGGAGGAGGGACTTAGCTTATTCTCCTGGTAATAGAAATTTGGTGAGGTGGCTACGGACTGTTGTTTGTGGTGCTAACTGGCTCCCCAAGGTGATACTGAATGTTTTTAAAACAGAGGTACCACATTACAAATAACCCTTTTCCTGTGTTTGGTTTTGACGTTACATTGGTTGCTTCTTTTATCGAAGGGCACATCGACCAATTCCCTCCCTCGTGGAGGCAGTTGTTGCTTCTCATTTGATTTTGATTCTTTTTCGAAGTATACCTCAGTTTGGAGTTTGTTCTGCAGGCACCTTATCTCCCCCCCCCCCTACAGGAAGGAAGCACAGCATGCGTGGCTCTCATCAGGGGCAACCGGATCTATGTTGCAAATGTGGGCGATTCCCGTTGTGTGCTCTCAAGGAATGGTCAGGTATAGTGAACGGCCATGTGGGGCATCCTATTATGTCATAATGAAGGCATTCAAGTGGTGCTTGACAATTTTCCTATATCAATTTTTTATGGCAAGGCAATTGATCTCTCAATCGATCACAAACCAAACTACCGACATGAAAGAAAGAGAATTGAAAAGGCAGGTGGACAAGTGCGCATGGACGAGATCCCGAAGAAAGTTATGGGTGACATGAAGTTGGGCATCCATCGCGTTGAGGGAAAATTACACATATCCAGAGCGATTGGTATATTCTTTATCTGATTTCGCTGACATTTGTGTATACAATCTATTCATTGCTGATGGGCATTTTGACTTCATACATTTTAGGTGATTTTGAATTCAAGCAGGACCCAACTTTGTCGCGTCAAGATCAAATGGTGACATGTTGTCCAGACATATGCGATGTACGTTTGCAACTCTATTGGTTAAACTCTGTACATTTGTTTCTGATAGGTGTGGTCTTATGGAAATGATCTTTTGTTTTTCAAGGTGCCGATAACAAATGATACGGAATTTTTTGTTATAGCAAGTGCAGGTATCTGGTTTCGCTGACATTTGTGTATACAATCTATTCATTGCTGATGGGCATTTTGACTTCATACATTGTAGGTGATTTTGAATTCAAGCAGGACCCAACTTTGTCGCGTCAAGATCAAATGGTGACATGTTGTACACCTTGGCTTAAACTTTTTCAGTGAGCTGCATCATTTCAACCGGTCTGTATAAATCATTTCAAACGAATAGCACTTGCCTTCCCAAAATACCCACGGTGTGGCGCATGGAGTGACTGTACAGCTGTACAGATTTATACCATCCTTTTTCTCAGTGCATAAAACCATGAGATATTCACGAGCAGTATGGCAAAATGCATCATTTTGTTGGTACTTTACTAGAGAATAAGGTGAGGAAGATCTCCCCCTTGACCGTTTAAAAAAAATCTGTTTTGGATGCCAGTCATCAAGAATAACAATTCTGAACATAGATTCAAATAATTAACCTGTATTGGATAAGAACGTAGAATGGCGATCCGTGAGGTTACTATGAGTGTTGACATCTTAAATTTACCTTTTATTCCCCTGCAAAAAGAAAAAAAGAGTGCCCACATCTTGAGTGCCTATAAACTATTTTTTTCGAAGGATCCAAAGCTATGTATTAATCAGACACCAATGTTACGAAGAAAACCCATAAAATAAGAGGTGCTTTTACATTGAATATGTTGTGTGAAAAGTAAATACCCTCTAGGTCAGTCCTTCTGTAAATCAAAACGATTGCTAAATCTTTGATTGTTTTATGCAACCTTGCTAAATTAGTTGGCTGTCTTAAAAAAATCATCTTGGAACACAGTACGGACAGCTCCTACGCGAATCCCTATTTTGGGTTAAATGTGTGTGGACGTCCAAAATCTCCCCACTCGGACCCATCCCAAAAGCCCTAGGACCCTATGTTTTCACACTCAACCTCACTTTTTTTGCACGCCAGGATCCCGACGTCAAATCCACCTCGGTTGTTGCCGCAACAGCTGTTCGCCCCGAAGGACCCGACCATTAACATCTTCGGCGTTCCTCTAGACGAGGAGCCCGCACACGCCACCTGAAACGCCAACAATGATGCCTGAGGGAGAGCCGGAGAGGGCGTGAAACGCCGGTGCGACGGCCCGAGTGAGAGTTCCTCCTACACGCCAGACCCCCATGCCAGCGGCACCCGGGCACTCGCTGACTCGCCGCCCTGGCCTTCCCAGTACTCGATGCAGTAATACTATGTGGCCTTCCAGTCCGAGTACAATACTCGTCGGTCGGGGAGGGCCCCTCGTCAACGGGCACCTGGTCATCATTCGCCTTGGACATGCCCGATGGATTAAAGTTTAGTAACGGTTCTAAAAATGATGCATTATAACGTGGAGGAATTACACCAACAATGTGATATTTCTTTCATTTTAATATTTTTGCAGCACACCATCAAGCTATCCTTTTTTTTAACCTAGTTATCCTTTTTAATACAGAACCAAACCAATAGGCATTTGCGCGCACTGCAGAACCAAACCAAGAAGTAAGTCCAACGAGTGAACCGTGCACGTTACCTGTCGGTACCAAGTACCGCATGACAGAACGGCGGCGGAGGACGCTTCACGCGCGCCTGCGAAGCCACCCCGAAATCTTCGGCCCTTCGTTTGCCGCGCCTGCCTCCCTCCTTTCCTCTGACTTCTTTTTTGACCCTGCTTGACTGCGATTTACCCTCCGGAGAAAGTGAGGAGAGAGACCAGCCACTACTCCCTCTCCCCTCCCCATAATTTACGCAGCATTCATTTTCCTTCTCTGAGTTTATGCACATCGAACCAATCCCCACAGAAATCCAAACGCCGTAGGTAAGATCTGCTCGCCGCCGCCGGCTCTGTTCTTCCTTGGTCGCATCATGCGGTGGAGCAGCGGGCTAGCTGCGCGTCTTGAATCTCGATTCTTGTTTTTTTTCCCCTGAAGATTTTGGTTCGACCCTGTTCCTATCGCCTGTTTATTGCGATGCGTCAACTTTTTCAAGTTAGTGGTGATTTCTGTTCAATCTCTTCCATTCTAGTTAGTTCCTTTTTTTTCCCAAAAAAATATTTAGTTCCTTTTTGATGCTCTTTCTGCTTCTGATCTTGCATTTGGTGGTGATCCATCGTTGATCCCCGTTTCGCTCTCTTCTGCATCTTTTGTCGTGGGTTCTAATCTTCTTTTCTTCCTGTGGCGGCGGCTCATTGTTGGAGTCTCGCGAGCACCCCAACACAACGGGGATCTCTGTTCCTGTCCTCTTCTCCATCCGAACTGGATCCCCTTATCGCTTCTGTTGCCGTCGTTCGTGGCAAGGGCAACTCGACTATTATGGTGTGCAAAAAACGCGGTTTTTCCCCTTTGCAGTGTGTGGATTTGCACCCTCTTTTCTTGATTCCACTGGTTCTTGTTCCCAATCTGCCCGCTCCGTTCGTCCTTCCGCTCTCATACTGCTAATTGAAGTTCTCAACCCATCTCCCTGTTTTTTTTATCTTGATCTTGAATATGCCTGATCCTTCTCATCCAAAAGAAGGTTCCTTTGTTTTATACTGTATTTGGTTTCTTCTTCCAAACTCCTGGGACTTCGTTCTACCCTCACTCTTGGAGTGTGCCGAACTGAGTTATTTGGCGATGTTGACAGTAAATCGTGTACTGGGTTGATTCAGCTGGAGGATATTCGGTGAAAGCTCTGAATTGTGTACTGTTTATGCATTTTACTGATTATATAAGCATACCTTATCCACCCGGGGGCTCTTAATCCAAGTTGTCTTAGTACATTTAGTTTACAAGTTGTTAGTTTTCGCTGATAAGGATTTCCATGTTATATTTTGTACTGAATCTTTCAGCAAAGTGACCAGGCAATGGGGAAGGCAATAACAGATAAGCATACTAGAAGACAAGATAATGACGTAATCAAGTATGGGGCATCATCTATGCAAGGTTGCCGTGATGAAATGGAAGCTGCTGTAAGTTATAATGCAGTACTTCAGAGAATCATTGAGATGATAGTTCTACGTATTATCGATTTTGTTTGCCATTACGGTACTGAATTTGATTCGTACCTGTCTTGTTTGCAGTGGACATCTGACGTACATCTACTTGATTATGCGCCCACATTATTTTTTGGTGTTTATGATGGCCATGGAGGTTTGATATCTATTCTGATACTGTTAGAGCATATTAAAAGAAGTCATTATAATAATCTAATAGAATTCATAGTTATCCAAAGATACGTATCATGTGCATCTGTGTATTACACTATTCATGCATATGCTTTGTATGTGCACTATTTGTTGTAATTATGAGCTGTCAATTAAATATAAACTGTGAGGGGCCAAACATTTATTTGGTATTTTTTTTTGGAAAGGAGTTGGAGGGTGGTATGTTTGCACTACTATGCTCAGTACTTCATTGAGCTTTCTGTACAGCGATACACATGTTTTATAGTACTGTATGATACATGAGCTTGTGATGTTTTTTACACTGTTTTCATGTATGAGTTTGTACATCCATATGATTGATTCAACCCTTGTTTCCTGTTATATAAGATGGTTGAGTTGAATCTTTTTCATTCAGGAGCAGAAGTAGCATCGTTTTGTTCGACGCAGTTTCATAAAGAGCTTAAAAAGGATCCATCCTATGTCCACAATCTGCGTGCCGCATTGGAGCATGTGTATTCCAGGTTACTTTCTAGATGATTAAATCATGTACTCTTCATTTTAGGCATACAAGTACGTAGAGCAATATATGGAACATGTCTGGGGGAGCTTACGATATCGACAGAGGCATGGCGCTTAAAAAATTATCGATTTTATCTATAAAATGCAAATCTGTTAAGTTTGATTGAACAATATGACCAACTGTGGCCCACACAAGATACAAGCGTTAAGTGTCTCTACATATGTTTGCATAATTGGCACCCATATATATGCACTTCCTTTACAATACTGAAAGGTGGAAGGGACAATGCTATGGTGTTGTTCGAGAAAGTACCAATGTTATAACCGTTCTCTCCATAGTTGCTTTGCTAAATAAGTTACTTCTCGTTGCATGTGTTGATGTTGAAAATGCAATTATTTTATGCTTGTTACAGCATTGATGAGAAGTTGCAAGAATCGGATGAATGGAGGAGGGACTTAGCTTATTCTCCTGGTAATTCAAATTTGGTAAGGTGGCTACGGACTGTTGTTTGTGGTGCTAACTGGCTCCCCAAGGTGATACTGAATGTTTTTAAAACAGAGGTACCACATTACAAATAACCCTTTTCCTGTGTTTGGTTTTGACGTTACATTGGTTGCTTCTTTTATCGAAGGGCACATCGACCAATTCCCTCCCTCGTGGAGGCAGTTGCTGCTTCTCATTTGATTTTGATTCTTTTTCGAAGTATACCTCAGTTTGGAGTTTGTTCTGCAGGCACCTTATCTCCCCCCCCCCCTACAGGAAGGAAGCATAGCATGCGTGGCTCTCATCAGGGGCAACCGGATCTATGTTGCAAATGTGGGCGATTCCCGTTGTGTGCTCTCAAGGAATGGTCAGGTATAGTGAACGGCCATGTGGGGCATCCTATTATGTCATAATGAAGGCATTCAAGTGGTGCTTGACAATTTTCCTATATCAATTTTTTATGGCAAGGCAATTGATCTCTCAATCGATCACAAACCAAACTACCGACATGAAAGAAAGAGAATTGAAAAGGCAGGTGGACAAGTGCGCATGGACGAGATCCCGAAGAAAGTTATGGGTGACATGAAGTTGGGCATCCATCGCGTTGAGGGAAAATTACACATATCCAGAGCGATTTGTATATTCTTTATCTGATTTCATTGACATTTGTGTATACAATCTATTCATTGCTGATGGGCATTTTGACTTCATACATTTTAGGTGATTTTGAATTCAAGCAGGACCCAACTTTGTCGCGTCAAGATCAAATAGTGACATGTTGTACACCTTGGCTTAAACTTTTTCAGTGAGCTGCATCATTTCAACCGGTCTGTATAAATCATTTCAAATGAATAGCACTTGCCTTCCCAAAATACCCACGGTGTGGCGCATGGAGTGACTGTACAGCTGTACAGATTTATACCATCCTTTTTCTCAGTGCATAAAACCATGAGATATTCACGAGCAGTATGGCAAAATGCATCATTTTGTTGGTACTTTACTAGAGAATAAGGTGAGGAAGATCTCCCCCTTGACCGTTTAAAAAAAATCTGTTTTGGATGCCAGTCATCAAGAATAACAATTCTGAACATAGATTCAAATAATTAACCTGTATTGGATAAGAACGTAGAATGGCGATCCGTGAGGTTACTATGAGTGTTGACATCTTAAATTTACCTTTTATTCCCCTGCAAAAAGAAAAAAAGAGTGCCCACATCTTGAGTGCCTATAAACTATTTTTTTCGAAGGATCCAAAGCTATGTATTAATCAGACACCAATGTTACGAAGAAAACCCATAAAATAAGAGGTGCTTTTACATTGAATATGTTGTGTGAAAAGTAAATACCCTCTAGGTCAGTCCTTCTGTAAATCAAAACGATTGCTAAATCTTTGATTGTTTTATGCAACCTTGCTAAATTAGTTGGCTGTCTTAAAAAAATCATCTTGGAAGACAGTACGGACAGCTCCTACGCGAATCCCTATTTTGGGTTAAATGTGTGTGGACGTCCAAAATCTCCCCACTCGGACCCATCCCAAAAGCCCTAGGACCCTATGTTTTCACACTCAACCTCACTTTTTTTGCACGCCCGGATCCCGACGTCAAATCCACCTCGGTTGTTGCCGCAACAGCTGTTCGCCCCGAAGGACCCGACCATTAACATCTTCGGCGTTCCTCTAGACGAGGAGCCCGCACACGCCACCTGAAACGCCAACAATGATGCCTGAGGGAGAGCCGGAGAGGGCGTGAAACGCCGGTGCGACGGCCCGAGTGAGAGTTCCTCCTACACGCCAGACCCCCATGCCAGCGGCACCCGGGCACTCGCTGACTCGCCGCCCTGGCCTTCCCAGTACTCGATGCAGTAATACTATGTGGCCTTCCAGTCCGAGTACAATACTCGTCGGTCGGGGAGGGCCCCTCGTCGACGGGCACCTGGTCATCGTTCGCCTTGGACATGCCCGATGGATTAAAGTTTAGTAACGGTTCTAAAAATGATGCATTGTAACGTGGAGGAATTACACCAACAATGTGATATTTCTTTCATTTTAATATTTTTGCAGCACACCATCAAGCTATCCTTTTTTTTTAACCTAGTTATCCTTTTTAATACAGAACCAAACCAATAGGCATTTGCGCGCACTGCAGAACCAAACCAAGAAGTAAGTCCAACGAGTGAACCGTACACGTTACCTGTCGGTACCAAGTACCGCATGACAGAACGGCGGCGGAGGACGCTTCACGCGCGCCTGCGAAGCCACCCCGAAATCTTCGGCCCTTCGTTTGCCGCGCCTGCCTCCCTCCTTTCCTCTGACTTCTTTTTTGACCCTGCTTGACTGCGATTTACCCTCCGGAGAAAGTGAGGAGAGAGACCAGCCACTACTCCCTCTCCCCTCCCCATAATTTACGCAGCATTCATTTTCCTTCTCTGAGTTTATGCACATCGAACCAATCCCCACAGAAATCCAAACGCCGTAGGTAAGATCTGCTCGCCGCCGCCGGCTCTGTTCTTCCTTGGTCGCATCATGCGGTGGAGCAGCGGGCTAGCTGCGCGTCTTGAATCTCGATTCTTGTTTTTTTTGCCCTGAAGATTTTGGTTCGACCCTGTTCCTATCGCCTGTTTATTGCGATGCGTCAACTTTTTCAAGTTAGTGGTGATTTCTGTTCAATCTCTTCCATTCTAGTTAGTTCCTTTTTTTCCCAAAAAAATATTTAGTTCCTTTTTGCTGCTCTTTCTGCTTCTGATCTTGCATTTGGTGGTGATCCATCGTTGATCCCCGTTTCGCTCTCTTCTGCATCTTTTGTCGTGGGTTCTAATCTTCTTTTCTTCCTGTGGCGGCGGCTCATTGTTGGAGTCTCGCGAGCACCCCAACACAACGGGGATCTCTGTTCCTGTCCTCTTCTCCATCCGAACTGGATCCCCTTATCGCTTCTGTTGCCGTCGTTCGTGGCAAGGGCAACTCGACTATTATGGTGTGCAAAAAAACGCGGTTTTTCCCCTTTGCAGTGTGTGGATTTGCACCCTCTTTTCTTGATTCCACTGGTTCTTGTTCCCAATCTGCCCGCTCCGTTCGTCCTTCCGCTCTCATACTGCTAATTGAAGTTCTCAACCCATCTCCCTGTTTTTTTTATCTTGATCTTGAATATGCCTGATCCTTCTTATCCAAAAGAAGGTTCCTTTGTTTTATACTGTATTTGGTTTCTTCTTCCAAACTCCTGGGACTTCGTTCTACCCTCACTCTTGGAGTGTGCTGAACTGAGTTATTTGGCGATGTTGACAGTAAATCGTGTACTGGGTTGATTCAGCTGGAGGATATTCGGTGAAAGCCCTGAATTGTGTACTGTTTATGCATTTTACTGATTATATAAGCATACCTTATCCACCCGGGGGCTCTTAATCCAAGTTGTCTTAGTACATTTAGTTTACAAGTTGTTAGTTTTCGCTGATAAGGATTTCCATGTTATATTTTGTACTGAATCTTTCAGCAAAGTGACCAGGCAATGGGGAAGGCAATAACAGATAAGCATACTAGAAGACAAGATAATGACGTAATCAAGTATGGGGCATCATCTATGCAAGGTTGCCGTGATGAAATGGAAGCTGCTGTAAGTTATAATGCAGTACTTCAGAGAATCATTGAGATGATAGTTCTACGTATTATCGATTTTGTTTGCCATTACGGTACTGAATTTGATTCGTACCTGTCTTGTTTGCAGTGGACATCTGACGTACATCTACTTGATTATGCGCCCACATTATTTTTTGGTGTTTATGATGGCCATGGAGGTTTGATATCTATTCTGATACTGTTAGAGCATATTAAAAGAAGTCATTATAATAATCTAATAGAATTCATAGTTATCCAAAGATACGTATCATGTGCATCTGTGTATTACACTATTCATGCATATGCTTTGTATGTGCACTATTTGTTGTAATTATGAGCTGTCAATTAAATATAAACTGTGAGGGGCCAAACATTTATTTGGTATTTTTTTTTGGAAAGGAGTTGGAGGGTGGTATGTTAGCACTACTATGCTCAGTACTTCATTGAGCTTTCTGTACAGCGATACACATGTTTTATAGTACTGTATGATACATGAGCTTGTGATGTTTTTTACACTGTTTTCATGTATGAGTTTGTACATCCATATGATTGATTCAACCCTTGTTTCCTGTTATATAAGATGGTTGAGTTGAATCTTTTTCATTCAGGAGCGGAAGTAGCATCGTTTTGTTCGACGCAGTTTCATAAAGAGCTTAAAAAGGATCCATCCTATGTCCACAATCTGCGTGCCGCATTGGAGCATGTGTATTCCAGGTTACTTTCTAGATGATTAAATCATGTACTCTTCATTTTAGGCGTACAAGTACGTAGAGCAATATATGGAACATGTCTGGGGGAGCTTACGATATCGACAGAGGCATGGTGCTTAAAAAATTATCGATTTTATCTATAAAATGCAAATCTGTTAAGTTTGATTGAACAATATGACCAACTGTGGCCCACACAAGATACAAGCGTTAAGTGTCTCTACATATGTTTGCATAATTGGCACCCATATATATGCACTTCCTTTACAATACTGAAAGGTGGAAGGGACAATGCTATGGTGTTGTTCGAGAAAGTACCAATGTTATAACCGTTCTCTCCATAGTTGCTTTGCTAAATAAGTTACTTCTCGTTGCATGTGTTGATGTTGAAAATGCAATTATTTTATGCTTGTTACAGCATTGATGAGAAGTTGCAAGAATCGGATGAATGGAGGAGGGACTTAGCTTATTCTCCTGGTAATAGAAATTTGGTAAGGTGGCTACGGACTGTTGTTTGTGGTGCAAACTGGCTCCCCAAGGTGATACTGAATGTTTTTAAAACAGAGGTACCACATTACAAATAACCCTTTTCCTGTGTTTGGTTTTGACGTTACATTGGTTGCTTCTTTTATCGAAGGGCACATCGACCAATTCCCTCCCTCGTGGAGGCAGTTGCTGCTTCTCATTTGATTTTGATTCTTTTTCGAAGTATACCTCAGTTTGGAGTTTGTTCTGCAGGCACCTTATCTCCCCCCCCCTACAGGAAGGAAGCACAGCATGCGTGGCTCTCATCAGGGGCAACCGGATCTATGTTGCAAATGTGGGCGATTCCCGTTGTGTGCTCTCAAGGAATGGTCAGGTATAGTGAACGGCCATGTGGGGCATCCTATTATGTCATAATGAAGGCATTCAAGTGGTGCTTGACAATTTTCCTATATCATTTTTTTATGGCAAGGCAATTGATCTCTCAATCGATCACAAACCAAACTACCGACATGAAAGAAAGAGAATTGAAAAGGCAGGTGGACAAGTGCGCATGGACGAGATCCCGAAGAAAGTTATGGGTGACATGAAGTTGGGCATCCATCGCGTTGAGGGAAAATTACACATATCCAGAGCGATTGGTATATTCTTTATCTGATTTCGCTGACATTTGTGTATACAATCTATTCATTGCTGATGGGCATTTTGACTTCATACATTTTAGGTGATTTTGAATTCAAGCAGGACCCAACTTTGTCGCGTCAAGATCAAATGGTGACATGTTGTCCAGACATATGCGATGTACGTTTGCAACTCTATTGGTTAAACTCTGTACATTTGTTTCTGATAGGTGTGGTCTTATGGAAATGATCTTTTGTTTTTCTAGGTGCCGATAACAAATGATACGGAATTTTTTGTTATAGCAAGTGCAGGTATCTGGTTTCGCTGACATTTGTGTATACAATCTATTCATTGCTGATGGGCATTTTGACTTCATACATTGTAGGTGATTTTGAATTCAAGCAGGACCCAACTTTGTCGCGTCAAGATCAAATGGTGACATGTTGTACACCTTGGCTTAAACTTTTTCAGTGAGCTGCATCATTTCAACCGGTCTGTATAAATCATTTCAAACGAATAGCACTTGCCTTCCCAAAATACCCACGGTGTGGCGCATGGAGTGACTGTACAGCTGTACAGATTTATACCATCCTTTTTCTCAGTGCATAAAACCATGAGATATTCACGAGCAGTATGGCAAAATGCATCATTTTGTTGGTACTTTACTAGAGAATAAGGTGAGGAAGATCTCCCCCTTGACCGTTTAAAAAAAATCTGTTTTGGATGCCAGTCATCAAGAATAACAATTCTGAACATAGATTCAAATAATTAACCTGTATTGGATAAGAACGTAGAATGGCGATCCGTGAGGTTACTATGAGTGTTGACATCTTAAATTTACCTTTTATTCCCCTGCAAAAAGAAAAAAAGAGTGCCCACATCTTGAGTGCCTATAAACTATTTTTTTCGAAGGATCCAAAGCTATGTATTAATCAGACACCAATGTTACGAAGAAAACCCATAAAATAAGAGGTGCTTTTACATTGAATATGTTGTGTGAAAAGTAAATACCCTCTAGGTCAGTCCTTCTGTAAATCAAAACGATTGCTAAATCTTTGATTGTTTTATGCAACCTTGCTAAATTAGTTGGCTGTCTTAAAAAAATCATCTTGGAAGACAGTACGGACAGCTCCTACGCGAATCCCTATTTTGGGTTAAATGTGTGTGGACGTCCAAAATCTCCCCACTCGGACCCATCCCAAAAGCCCTAGGACCCTATGTTTTCACACTCAACCTCACTTTTTTTGCACGCCAGGATCCCGATGTCAAATCCACCTCGGTTGTTGCCGCAACAGCTGTTCGCCCCGAAGGACCCGACCATTAGCATCTTCGGCGTTCCTCTAGACGAGGAGCCCGCACACGCCACCTGAAACGCCAACAATGATGCCTGAGGGAGAGCCGGAGAGGGCGTGAAACGCCGGTGCGACGGCCCGAGTGAGAGTTCCTCCTACACGCCAGACCCCCATGCCAGCGGCACCCGGGCACTCGCTGACTCGCCGCCCTGGCCTTCCCAGTACTCGATGCAGTAATACTATGTGGCCTTCCAGTCCGAGTACAATACTCGTCGGTCGGGGAGGGCCCCTCGTCGACGGGCACCTGGTCATCGTTCGCCTTGGACATGCCCGATGGATTAAAGTTTAGTAACGGTTCTAAAAATGATGCATTGTAACGTGGAGGAATTACACCAACAATGTGATATTTCTTTCATTTTAATATTTTTGCAGCACACCATCAAGCTATCCTTTTTTTAACCTAGTTATCCTTTTTAATACAGAACCAAACCACTAGGCATTTGCGCGCACTGCAGAACCAAACCAAGAAGTAAGTCCAACGAGTGAACCGTGCACGTTACCTGTCGGTACCAAGTACCGCATGACAGAAAGGCGGCGGAGGACGCTTCACGCGCGCCTGCGAAGCCACCCCGAAATCTTCGGCCCTTCGTTTGCCGCGCCTGCATCCCTCCTTTCCTCTGACTTCTTTTTTGACCCTGCTTGACTGCGATTTACCCTCCGGAGAAAGTGAGGAGAGAGACCAGCCACTACTCCCTCTCCCCTCCCCATAATTTACGCAGCATTCATTTTCCTTCTCTGAGTTTATGCACATCGAACCAATCCCCACAGAAATCCAAACGCCGTAGGTAAGATCTGCTCGCCGCCGCCGGCTCTGTTCTTCCTTGGTCGCATCATGCGGTGGAGCAGCGGGCTAGCTGCGCGTCTTGAATCTCGATTCTTGTTTTTTTTGCCCTGAAGATTTTGGTTCGACCCTGTTCCTATCGCCTGTTTATTGCGATGCGTCAACTTTTTCAAGTTAGTGGTGATTTCTGTTCAATCTCTTCCATTCTAGTTAGTTCCTTTTTTTTCCCAAAAAAATATTTAGTTCCTTTTTGCTGCTCTTTCTGCTTCTGATCTTGCATTTGGTGGTGATCCATCGTTGATCCCCGTTTCGCTCTCTTCTGCATCTTTTGTCGTGGGTTCTAATCTTCTTTTCTTCCTGTGGCGGCGGCTCATTGTTGGAGTCTCGCGAGCACCCCAACACAACGGGGATCTCTGTTCCTGTCCTCTTCTCCATCCGAACTGGATCCCCTTATCGCTTCTGTTGCCGTCGTTCGTGGCAAGGGCAACTCGACTATTATGGTGTGCAAAAAAAACGCGGTTTTTCCCCTTTGCAGTGTGTGGATTTGCACCCTCTTTTCTTGATTCCACTGGTTCTTGTTCCCAATCTGCCCGCTCCGTTCGTCCTTCCGCTCTCATACTGCTAATTGAAGTTCTCAACCCATCTCCCTGTTTTTTTTATCTTGATCTTGAATATGCCTGATCCTTCTCATCCAAAAGAAGGTTCCTTTGTTTTATACTGTATTTGGTTTCTTCTTCCAAACTCCTGGGACTTCGTTCTACCCTCACTCTTGGAGTGTGCCGAACTGAGTTATTTGGCGATGTTGACAGTAAATCGTGTACTGGGTTGATTCAGCTGGAGGATATTCGGTGAAAGCCCTGAATTGTGTACTGTTTATGCATTTTACTGATTATATAAGCATACCTTATCCACCCGGGGGCTCTTAATCCAAGTTGTCTTAGTACATTTAGTTTACAAGTTGTTAGTTTTCGCTGATAAGGATTTCCATGTTATATTTTGTACTGAATCTTTCAGCAAAGTGACCAGGCAATGGGGAAGGCAATAACAGATAAGCATACTAGAAGACAAGATAATGACGTAATCAAGTATGGGGCATCATCTATGCAAGGTTGCCGTGATGAAATGGAAGCTGCTGTAAGTTATAATGCAGTACTTCAGAGAATCATTGAGATGATAGTTCTACGTATTATCGATTTTGTTTGCCATTACGGTACTGAATTTGATTCGTACCTGTCTTGTTTGCAGTGGTCATCTGACGTACATCTACTTGATTATGCGCCCACATTATTTTTTGGTGTTTATGATGGCCATGGAGGTTTGATATCTATTCTGATACTGTTAGAGCATATTAAAAGAAGTCATTATAATAATCTAATAGAATTCATAGTTATCCAAAGATACGTATCATGTGCATCTGTGTATTACACTATTCATGCATATGCTTTGTATGTGCACTATTTGTTGTAATTATGAGCTGTCAATTAAATATAAACTGTGAGGGGCCAAACATTTATTTGGTATTTTTTTTTGGAAAGGAGTTGGAGGGTGGTATGTTAGCACTACTATGCTCAGTACTTCATTGAGCTTTCTGTACAGCGATACACATGTTTTATAGTACTGTATGATACATGAGCTTGTGATGTTTTTTACACTGTTTTCATGTATGAGTTTGTACATCCATATGATTGATTCAACCCTTGTTTCCTGTTATATAAGATGGTTGAATTGAATCTTTTTCATTCAGGAGCAGAAGTAGCATCGTTTTGTTCGACGCAGTTTCATAAAGAGCTTAAAAAGGATCCATCCTATGTCCACAATCTGCGTGCCGCATTGGAGCATGTGTATTCCAGGTTACTTTCTAGATGATTAAATCATGTACTCTTCATTTTAGGCATACAAGTACGTAGAACAATATATGGAACATGTCTGGGGGAGCTTACGATATCGACAGAGGCATGGCGCTTAAAAAATTATCGATTTTATCTATAAAATGCAAATCTGTTAAGTTTGATTGAACAATATGACCAACTGTGGCCCACACAAGATACAAGCGTTAAGTGTCTCTACATATGTTTGCATAATTGGCACCCATATATATGCACTTCCTTTACAATACTGAAAGGTGGAAGGGACAATGCTATGGTGTTGTTCGAGAAAGTACCAATGTTATAACCGTTCTCTCCATAGTTGCTTTGCTAAATAAGTTACTTCTCGTTGCATGTGTTGATGTTGAAAATGCAATTATTTTATGCTTGTTACAGCATTGATGAGAAGTTGCAAGAATCGGATGAATGGAGGAGGGACTTAGCTTATTCTCCTGGTAATAGAAATTTGGTGAGGTGGCTACGGACTGTTGTTTGTGGTGCTAACTGGCTCCCCAAGGTGATACTGAATGTTTTTAAAACAGAGGTACCACATTACAAATAACCCTTTTCCTGTGTTTGGTTTTGACGTTACATTGGTTGCTTCTTTATCGAAGGGCACATCGACCAATTCCCTCCCTCGTGGAGGCAGTTGCTGCTTCTCATTTGATTTTGATTCTTTTTCGAAGTATACCTCAGTTTGGAGTTTGTTCTGCAGGCACCTTATCTCCCCCCCCCCTACAGGAAGGAAGCACAGCATGCGTGGCTCTCATCAGGGGCAACCGGATCTATGTTGCAAATGTGGGCGATTCCCGTTGTGTGCTCTCAAGGAATGGTCAGGTATAGTGAACGGCCATGTGGGGCATCCTATTATGTCATAATGAAGGCATTCAAGTGGTGCTTGACAATTTTCCTATATCAATTTTTTATGGCAAGGCAATTGATCTCTCAATCGATCACAAACCAAACTACCGACATGAAAGAAAGAGAATTGAAAAGGCAGGTGGACAAGTGCGCATGGACGAGATCCCGAAGAAAGTTATGGGTGACATGAAGTTGGGCATCCATCGCGTTGAGGGAAAATTACACATATCCAGAGCGATCGGTATATTCTTTATCTGATTTCGCTGACATTTGTGTATACAATCTATTCATTGCTGATGGGCATTTTGACTTCATACATTTTAGGTGATTTTGAATTCAAGCAGGACCCAACTTTGTCGCGTCAAGATCAAATGGTGACATGTTGTCCAGACATATGCGATGTACGTTTGCAACTCTATTGGTTAAACTCTGTACATTTGTTTCTGATAGGTGTGATCTTATGGAAATGATATTTTGTTTTTCTAGGTGCCGATAACAAATGATACGGAATTTTTTGTTATAGCAAGTGCAGGTATCTGGTAAGTCTGAGCTAAAAATAACATAAGAGGCTGTTTCATTATGACTTAATTCCAAGTACAATACTTGATCTATAGTGAACTTAATCTCAATTACTATTATTTTTCGTGCTTGTTTCAATGTAGGCTAGTACGTAGTATTTATCACTAGATGTTTATAACATTTAATTTGGTTTAGTTAAGTTTGATCTGCCTGGTACTTACTACAATGCTCTGAGTTTCTTCATTGTGATGTGTAATTCAGTTTTACATTTCTCGAACTGTAGGATATTAAATTGTTTCCCGAGTTCAAGTTAGTGAAAGGAGCAACATCTTGTTGACACCTGATTTTGGCACGATGCAGAATGCAGTAAAGGTGGGCTCAAGCGAAAAGCTTGCCGGTTTTGAGTGCTTGCCGAAGACCCAAACAGAGGCAGGAGACGGTCCGGCAAGGAGGCGATCCGGCAAGGAGACGGCCCGGCAAGGAGGCGATCCGGCAAGGAGAAACTTTGAAGTTTGGGCCATTGCCATCCGATCTCATCTCGAAAGCCGAAATTGTGTTCGAAGTACTGGGATTTTGTATCCAGAACACTATTCGGCTGATTACGCCCTCAAGATGATCTCATATGAGAAAACTTTCTACATGAATTGTCTTCGTCTCGTCGAATCGGTCGATTTTCATATAAAAGTCGTCTCAATCCGAGTTCGTATGCAAAAGTTAGAGCTATCTGAATGCAGCCATGTAAAGAGGCGAAATAAGACGCGGGAGACCAGACACGTCTTGGCGAGTGTCTGATGCAATGCGTGGGCAATTAGCCATTCAAGATGGCCTCGGATTGAAAAACGTTCAACATGAAAGTTGTTCGTCTCGTCGAAACGGTCAAAATTGCTTTTGGGCACATTTTCATCCGAGGTCGTTTACTGCCTCAAAAAGGGCCCGCAAGGTGCAGCCAGAAAGCTTGCCGCGTGAACAGTAACCTTGCCGGGTGAACAGTAACCTGCCGGGGAAAGCTTGCCGCGCGTGAACAGTACCATTGCCGGGGAAAAGCTTGCCGGGCGAACAGTGTCTTGCTGGGTGAACAGTACCTTTGCCGGGTGAACAGTACCATTGCCGGGGAAAACTTGCCGCGCGTGAACAGTAACATTGCCAGGGGAGCTTGCCGCGCGTGAACAGCACTTTGCCGGGTGAACAGTACCCTCGTCGCGTGAATAGTACCTTGCCGGGGATGCTTGCCTCGCGTGAACAGTACCATTACCGGGGGAAAGCTTGCCGGGGTGAACAGTAACTTGCCGGGGGTGAACAGTACCCTGCCGGGGAAAGCTTGCCGCGTGTGAACAGTACATGCCGGGGCTTGCCGCGCGTGAACAGTACCCCCCCCCCCCCCCCCCCCCCCCCCCCCCCGCGCGTGAACAGTACCTTGCCGGGGGAAGCTTGCCGCGCGTGAACAGTAAAAACTGTCCTACGAGATGCTGAAGATGGGCTCAAATACTTATCTAGATGGCCTCAGATCAAAAAGTGTTCAACATGAAAGTTGTTCGTCTCGTCGAAACGGTCAACTTTGCTTTTGGAGTCATCGTCATCCGACGTAGTATATGACCTGCAGAGACGATACAAGAGTCGGATGGTCCAGTCAGCTATATGAATGAGTCCGACTCGAAATTAAGGATGACCCCGTGGAGTATTCAAGATGGCCTTATTTGGAAAAGTGATCAACATACGGATTATTGGCCTCGTCGAAGCGCACAAAATTCGTGTTTGGACCATCTCCATCGGAGGTCGTATGCAGATTCCACGGCCCACGCAAGGAGCAAGACAGGAGATTGGACCAGATTCAGGCTGAATCCGAGCGGGACCAGAACTAGGACTCTAGGACGTGAATTAATATAATTTTCTTGTAAGGAAAGCCTAGATGAATCCTTTGCTTGTACGGAAAGTCCAGCCGCCTCTTATATATGTTGGGGGTGACGGCCGATTGAAACAACACACAATCGAACAATCAATATACTACTTTTCCAATCTACAGTTTATCTCTCCATCGTTTTTCTCTCTCGTTCTTCGTCGTTCTTCGTGTTGGAGAGCTACGAGTACAGAGGCTCTAGGGGCGAGCGAATCGACCTAGGGCAGCCCATTGCCGCCGCACTCCCTGACGGGGTCCCTCCCAGGTGTGCGGGGCTTCGGGTCTTCAAAAGCGTCTGTCGGCTGTCCTGCGTATCGCGCTGCCGGTCGGACCTCCTTCGACGTGAGCTGCGGTGCATCACCCCCGGCGTCGAGGGTACACGGTGACGTGTTCGTGTGTCAACACACTTTTTGGCGACTCCGCTGGGGAACTTTGATCCATCATCATCATCCATCATGTCCAATCTTCCCAAGCCCTCGGAAGTTGATGCCGATAACATCATCAAGCCCAATCTGGAGGAGTTATCGGCCGAGCATCGCCAAGCTTATGAGGAGTACAAGAAGGCGCGTGAAGAGAAGGAGTTGCAGGAGTTCCTTGGAAACTTCAAGAAGGATCGCCAAGGCAATATCACTCCGGTTGGAGAAATCAAGTTTCCTCCCCTTCAAACCGAGCAGGTTAAACCTTCTGTAAGTACTACCTTTTCTCCTGAGCAATGGGCTAAAATTGAGAGTCGTATTACTGATAGCAATAATCTGATCTATCAAGCTTTCTTAGACAATACTAATGCTCAGAAGAATATGCCTAACATGCCTGCTAGTATGGGAAACCCTGATTCAGCTTCGCCTATTTCATCGGCGCCTCCCATGCCGATGAATTATTTTCCTACCCATACCAATCAAATTGTGGCTGCACCACTTAATCCTTTTATGCAGAGTTCGGTGGCAACGCCGAACCAAATAGGTGGAAACACTGCTAGATCATTGCCGAACTATGGTTCGGCAAACATGTCACAATTTACACCCATGATTGCTAACCCCAATCCTCCTATGCCAGTGCCACAAGCTTCATCGTCTACTACGGACGATGCTCTAGCTAGGTTTAGAGAGGAGATGGCTAAAACACTTCGAGAGAATTTTGGTGTTGAACTACCTAGGAATCGGATTTATCAAAAGCCGTATCCTGAGTACTTTGATGCAATTCCGTGCCCTCAAGGGTATAAAATTCCAGATTTTGTTAAGTTTAATGGAGAGGGCACAAAAACCACATGGGAGCATGTTAGCCAATACCTAGCACAATTGGGTCAAGCAGGTTCGATAAATGAATTGAAAGTGCGTTTATTTCCTTTGTCATTAACTGGTACCGCATTTTCATGGTTTTCTTCTTTGCCGCATGGCTCTATTCGTGCATGGTTGCAGCTAGAGAAAAAATTTCATGATCATTTTTATAGCGGCGATAATGAACTTAAGTTGTCACATCTTACATCGGTTAAGCAGAAGCATGACGAATCGGTCTCTGATTACGTCAAGAGATTTAGGGAAACAAAAAACCGGTGCTATAGTTTAGTGATAACTGAGAGAGACTTGGCTGATCTTGTGCTTAATGGTTTGAGAGCTCATATTAGAGAGAAACTAGAAGGCTATGAATTTATAAGTATCAACCAAGTCTTACAGAGGGCTTTGGCTCATGAAAGCCAAAGCAAGGAGCTTAAAGAAGTGCATAGATATAAAACTGATCGTCCAAAGATGAATATGGTTGAATATGATAGCGATCGTTCGGACGATGAGGGTGATATTTATGCTGCTGAATTTGTTTGGCCCTCGAAGGCCAAACCATTTACTTGCAATGATTTAAAGCCGATTCATAAGAATCGTGATGATGAGATGAAGTTTACTTTTAATATTGCTAAATGTGATAGAATATTTGATGCTTTGCTACAAGCTAAGATTATTAGAATATCTCATACTTTACCGCCGTTTGAGGAGCTGAAACGGCGTGCTTATTGCAAGTATCATAATTCTTTTTCTCATGCTACTAATGATTGCAATGTTTTTCGACGACAGATACAATCGGCCATTAATGACGGACGATTGAACTTTTCTGAGATGCAAGTTGATAAGCAGCCCTTCCCAATGAATACTCTGGATTTGGAGGGGAAAAAGGTGCTCATTCGGCCGGAAGTGGCCGAATCCGCTAATAAAACTAATATTGTCATTGGTGAGCCCAGGAAAAACAGAGATGGCGACAAGGTCTTGGGAAGGCAAGTGGTGCTCGACAAGCAACCCGATGGCGGGGAGATAATCAAAATCACTGTCAAGAATCCTGCACTCGGGGGGCAACCGCAAGAGCAAGAGAATACCCGTGTTAAGTTTGTCAAGCCCAAGAGCCCGGAAGTTGGCAAGTGGAAGCTGAATGAAACCAAAGTGCAGCGCAAGAAAATCAAACCAACTTTTGATATGTTGCTGTCCAAATACGCCAATCAAGCGGCCGGTTCTAGCTCTAATCGGTCAGCTAATTTGAAGCGTTCAAGATCACCTCCAAGGCAAGAATTTCAGCATCATGCAAGGACATATGGGCCGTGGGCGCCAAGACCATGGATGGCGCCACCACCTTATGCGCCACATTACATGGGAGGCTTCAATGGAGGATGGGGGCAGCCCCCAATGGCCCCTTATTCTTTTCATCCAGGATGGGCAGAACCAAGGAGGCCTATACGTGAGAAGTTTTCTTATCCCACTCAAGACCGTTTGAATAAAGGAGTCAATCGGCCAATGCAGAATAATCAAGAAGGGATCAACAAGCAGGTGTGGCGTGCCAAATCACCAAGTGCAGCAGTTGGGTCTGGAAAGGGCAAAGAAAAAGTTGATGCTGACTCACTCATCTTGGGTACTGAAACATTCACCATACAACAGCCGACTGTGCGTAACAACCCTGCTGAGCCGATACTTGCTATCGCGCCAAAACACTCGGCTAGAAATCATGAAGCTAGCACGAGCAAAGCCAAGTTCAAAGATCCAAAGTACATGCAGCCTAAGTGGTGTCCTCCAGGGCTAACAAAAACGCAAAAGAGGAAACTACAGAGGTTAAGGAGTCATGAGATGGCAGAACAGGAGGCCGAGAAGAAAAGAGATGAGTGGTTCAATGACGTTCGGCCCATGGTACCTACAGAACAAGTATGGGTGCCTAAGCGAATACAAAGAGCGATGGTTTCTACATCTGTCACATCAGCACCTGTACCACCAAGGAAGGACGATGCTACTGCTGTTACATCGTCTACAGCGCCTATTGATTCCGTTTCGCCCGAACAGATTTCAAAATCAATGAAGAGGGCAAACCCAGACCCGGCAAGCTCGGCAGGCCCGGCAAGCCCAACACCGGCAAGCCCGGCACTGAACACACCCGAGGAGGAGGGCGACATGGTAGATTGTGAGCATACACCAGTACATGAAGGAATGGATATCAACATGGTGTTTTATTTACCCGCTGAGTTTCGTGCTATAGATGAAGAAGGGGAGGTGGCTCAGCTGGATTTTGGTCCTAAGAATGCAATATTTGAGAAGCCAAAAGAACCAGTGACGCACTTGAAACCGTTGTACCTCAGAGGCCATATCAACGGGTCACCGATTACTCGAATGCTTGTCGATGGTGGTGCTGTAGTGAATCTCATGCCTTATTCAATCTTCAAGAAATTGGGTTTGCCCGACGAAGGATTGATGAAGACCAATATGGTGCTCAATGGATTTGAAGGCAAAGAGAAAACCGAAGCCAAAGGGGTGATGTACGTGGAGCTTACGGTTGGGAGCAAAACTTTAGCTACTGCATTCTTTGTCGCCGAGGTGCAAGGTAACTACAACGTCATTCTAGGCCGTGATTGGGTTCATGCAAACCAATGTGTGCCATCCACTATGCATCAGTTTTTAATTCAATGGGTTGATGATGAAGTGGAGATCGTTCATGCGGATAATTCGGCTTGCGTTGCTTTAGCCGATACACCGGTGGATTGGCAACACCCCAATGCTGCTTGCTTGACGGGACGGGACTTATCAGAGTTTGACTTTCTCAGCGCCACCAAGAGTGGTTTTGTACCCGTTTCTTTAAAGCCGGTTGGTGGAAATCGGCTCCAAGGTATGACGTATTTAAATGGATCCTAATTCTGAGTGGTTACAAAAGCGGCTTGCAGAATATCGGTCCAATGGGAAAGATATGTATGAGTCTATAGAGGAGTTAGGTGATATGGATAAACTGGGACAAGGTTTTACATCGGCCGATCCATTAGAAGTAGATATTGGAGATGGCTCAATTCCTAGGCCGACGTATGTAAACAAAAATTTGAAAGCCGATTGTAAAGTCAAGTTAATCGAGCTATTGAAAGAATATATTTGTTGCTTTGCATGGGAATATCATGAGATGCCAGGTTTAAGCCGAGAGCTAGTGGAGCATCGGTTGCCTATAAAAGCCGGTTTTAGACCGTACAAACAATCGGCTAGAAAGTTTAATCCAAGAATATATGACCGGATCAAGGAAGAGATCGGTCGTTTGCTTAAAGCTAATTTTATTAGACCTTGCAGGTATGCCGAATGGATTTCTAATATTGTGCCAGTGGAAAAGAAAGGCTCCGGCAAGTTGAGGGTGTGCATTGATTTCAGGGATTTGAATAGAGCTACGCCCAAAGATGAGTATCCTATGCCTATAGCCGACATGCTTATTAATGATGCTTCTGGACATAAGGTTATTAGCTTTCTTGATGGCAATGCGGGGTACAACCAAATTTTCATGGCCGAAGAGGACATGTCCAAAACGGCTTTTCGGTTCCCCGGTTTCCTTGGATTATTTGAGTGGACAGTAATGACCTTTGGATTGAAGAATGCCGGCGCCACATATCAAAGGGCTATGAATTTGATTTTTCATGATTTACTCGGGGTTATACTTGAAGTCTATATTGATGATATTGTTGTCAAATCGGATGCTTTTAAATCTCACTTAGCCGATTTGCGTTTAACTTTTGAGAGGATGAAGAAATATGGGTTGAAGATGAATCCTTTGAAGTGTGCGTTTGGCGTGTCGGCTGGTAAGTTTTTGGGTTTCATTATTCATGAAGATGGCATAGAGATTGATCCCAAAAAGATAGAAGCTATACAAAAAGTGGAGGCTCCAATATGCAAGAGAGATATGCAAAAATTCCTTGGCAAGGTCAATTATTTGAGGAGGTTCATAGCTAATTTGTCAGGGAAGGTTGATGCATTTACTCATATCCTTCGGTTGAAGAATGATGTTGATTTTACTTGGGGGGCAAAACAGCAAGAAGCATTTGATATGATTAAAAATTATTTGTGCACTCCTCCAGTGATGAAGGCGCCCAAGCATAGAGAGCCCTTTAGACTTTACATTGCAGCCGAGGAAGGTGTTATTGGTGCTGTTTTGACTCAAGAAACCGAAGGAAAAGAGCATGCTATCACTTATTTGAGCCGACGTTTATTGGATGCTGAGACAAGGTATACGTATATTGAAAAATTATGCCTATGCTTATACTATGCTTGCACAAAATTGAGACATTATCTAGTGCCAAGTTCTTGCATAGTAGCTTGTCAAACCGATGTCATTAAATATATGTTGCATAGACCAATTCTTAGTGGTAGAATTGGTAAATGGGCTTATGCTTTAATTGAGTATGATTTGGCTTATGAATCTCTAAAATCCATGAAAGGCCAAATTGTTGCTGATTTTATCGTTGAGCATCGGATTAAAGACAAGCAAGATATTGATGTAAACCTTGTCTCGTTAGTACCATGGAGATTATATTTTGACGGTTCAGTTTGTAGCAACGGCCAAGGTGTTGGTATTGCTTATATATCTCCTTATGGTGCTGTTTTTGAAGCCTCATGCCGCTTAGAATATTTTTGCACAAATAATCAAGCCGAATATGAAGCATTGTTATTCGGTTTAGAGATGTTGCTGGCCATAGGTGCTACACATATTGAGGCTTTTGGTGATTCGTTATTAGTAGTGCAACAAGTATCCAAAGTTTTTCAATGTTTAGACGAATCACTTAATGTTTATCTTGATAAATGTCTGGATATAATTTCTACTTTGGATCATTTTGGCATTGCTCATATATCTAGACATGATAATTGGAGAGCAAATGAGTTAGCACAGCAAGCATCTGGCTATCATGTCAATCATGGCATGTTTCATATCTCTCAAGAGCCGATGTCTTGTCTTGCTAATATAGGGGGGGCCGAACCAGAGCCCACTGATTCGGTCACTAACAATAAATCTAGTACAGGTGAAAATCATGATTGGAGAAAGCCCATTATTGATTACTTGTACAATCCGAGTGAAAGGGTGGACAGGGCTGTTCGGCGCATGGCTTTCAAATATACAATAAGAGACGGTGGTCTTTATCGCCGAACGGTTGAAGATGTTCTTTTGAAGTGTTTGGACGAGGATCAAGCAAGAGTTGCTATGGGAGAGGTTCATGAAGGGATTTGCGGTACTCATCATTCGGCCCCCAAGATGAAGTGGTTGTTACGACGTGCTGGATTTTATTGGCCGACGATGATCCATGATTGCTTCAGGTATTATAAAGGATGTGAAGCTTGTCAAAAGTTTGGTGATATTCAGTTAGCTCCCGCTGCTATGTTACATCCTATTATCAAGCCGTGGCCCTTTAGAGGTTGGGGATTGGACTTTATTGGAGAGATTCATCCTTCCTCTTCAAAGGGGCATCGGTTCGTGTTGGTGGCAACTGATTATTTCACTAAGTGGTCTGAAGCAGTACCTCTCAAGAATATGACGCATACGGAGGTAATTCAATTCATAAGTGAGCACATTATTCATAGATTCGGTATTCCGCAAACATTAACTACGGATCAAGGTTCATCTTTCATGTCTCATCAAGTTAGAGGATTTGCCGAATCATATAAGATAAAGTTGCTCAATTCCTCCCCGTATTATGCTCAAGCCAATGGACAAGCTGAGTCTAGCAACAAAATTTTGATCAAGCTCATCAAGAAGAAGATTGAAGATAATCCAAGAAGGTGGCATGAATTATTGTCCGAGGCTTTGTGGGCGCATAGAATCTCAAGGCATGGCGCGACGAAGGTAACTCCATATGAGCTCGTATATGGTCAAGAAGCCGTTTTACCGGTAGAGGTGAATTTGAATGCTTTGAGAATAGCCAAACAAAATGATTTATCGGCAGTGGACTTTTATAACTTGATGATGGACAACGTTGATGAGGTTGCCGATAAACGTTTGACTGCATTAAAAGCCATAGAAAGGGACAAGTTGAGGGTAGCAAGAGCTTACAATAAGAAGGTCAGGTTGAAGAATTTTCAGATTGGTGATCTTGTATGGAAGGTGATTCTACCGATTGGTTCAAAGGACAGAAAATTCGGGAAGTGGTCTCCAAGCTGGGAAGGTCCTTTCAAGATTGCAAGAATAGTTCCCGGAAATTCATATTTGGTGGAATCCATGCAAGGAACATTGCTACCTCGAGCTCTCAATGGCAGGTATTTGAAGAAGTACCACCCAAGTGTGTGGCAAGAAGCCTAAATAGGCAATGGCCGATATATAATTATCGCCCTAAGCACATATTAATGGCCGATGGAGTGTTGACATCGTCCTTAAAACAAGCCTAATGCAAATTATTTTTCGGCACACAAGTTTTGCCGAAAAACAGGGGGGCATGTGTTGACACCTGATTTTGGCACGATGCAGAATGCAGTAAAGGTGGGCTCAAGCGAAAAGCTTGCCGGTTTTGAGTGCTTGCCGAAGACCCAAACAGAGGCAGGAGACGGTCCGGCAAGGAGGCGATCCGGCAAGGAGACGGCCCGGCAAGGAGGCGATCCGGCAAGGAGAAACTTTGAAGTTTGGGCCATTGCCATCCGATCTCATCTCGAAAGCCGAAATTGTGTTCGAAGTACTGGGATTTTGTATCCAGAACACTATTCGGCTGATTACGCCCTCAAGATGATCTCATATGAGAAAACTTTCTACATGAATCGTCTTCGTCTCGTCGAATCGGTCGATTTTCATATAAAAATCGTCTCAATACGAGTTCGTATGCAAAAGTTAGAGCTATCTGAATGCAGCCATGTCAAGAGGCGAAATAAGACGCGGGAGACCAGACACGTCTTGGCGAGTGTCTGATGCAATGCGTGGGCAATTAGCCATTCAAGATGGCCTCGGATCGAAAAACGTTCAACATAAAAGTTGTTCGTCTCGTCGAAACGGTCAAAATTGCTTTTGGGCACATTTTCATCCGAGGTCATTTACTGCCTCAAAAAGGGCCCGCAAGGTGCAGCCAGAAAGCTTGCCGCGTGAACAGTAACCTTGCCGGGTGAACAGTAACCTTGCCGGGGAAAGTTTGCCGCGCGTGAACATTACCATTGCCGGGGAAAAGCTTGCCGGGTGAACAGTGTCTTGCTGGGTGAACAGTAACCTTTGCCGGGTGAACAGTACCATTGCCGGGGAAAGCTTGCCGGGTGAACAGTAACCTTGCCGGGGTGAACAGTACCCTTGCCGGGAAAGCTTGCCGCGCGTGAACAGTAACATTGCCGGGGAGCTTGCCGCGCGTGAACAGTACTTGCCGGGTGAACAGTACCCTCGTCGAGTGAACAGTACCTTGCCGGGGGGAGCTTGCCGCGCGTGAACAGTACCATTACCGGGGAAAGCTTGCCGGGGGTGAACAGTACCTTGCCGGGGGGTGAACAGTACCCTGGCCGGGGGAAAGCTTGCCGCGTGTGAACAGTAACATGCCGGGGCTTGCCGCGCGTGAACAGTACCCCCGCCGCGTGAACAGTACCTTGCCGGGGGAAGCTTACCGCGCGTGAACAGTAAGAACTGTCCGACGAGATGCTGAAGATGGGCTCAAATACTTATCTAGATGGCCTCAGATCAAAAAGTGTTCAACATGAAAGTTGTTCGTCTCGTCGAAACGGTCAACTTGGCTTTTGGAGTCATCGTCATCCGACGTAGTATATGACCTGCAGAGACGATACAAGAGTCGGATGGTCCAGTCAGCTATATGAATGAGTCCGACTCGAAATTAAGGATGACCCCGTGGAGTATTCAAGATGGCCTTATTTGGAAAAGTGATCAACATACGGATTATTGGCCTCGTCGAAGCGCACAAAATTCGTGTTTGGACCATCTCCATCGGAGGTCGTATGCAGATTCCACGGCCCACGCAAGGAGCAAGACATGAGATTGGACCAGATTCAGGCTGAATCCGAGCGGGACCAGAACTAGGACTCTAGGACGTGAATTAATGTAATTTTCTTGTAAGGAAAGCCTAGATGAATCCTTTGCTTGTACGGAAAGTCCAGCCGCCTCTTATATATGTTGGGGGTGACGGCCGATTGAAGCAACACACAATCGAACAATCAATATACTACTTTTTCAATCTACAGTTTATCTCTCCATCGTTTTTCTCTCTCGTTCTTCGTCGTTCTTCGTGTTGGAGAGCTGCGAGTACAGAGGCTCTAGGGGCGAGCGAATCGACCTAGGGCAGCCCATTGCCGCCGCACTCCCTGACGGGGTCCCTCCCGGGTGTGCGGGGCTTCGGGTCTTCAAAAGCGTCTGTCGGCTGTCCTGCGTATCGCGCTGCCAGTCGGACCTCCTTCGACGTGAGCTGCGGTGCATCACCCCCGGCGTCGAGGGTACACGGTGACGTGTTCGTGTGTCAACACACTTCTTGTAAGGAAAGCCTAGATGAATCCTTTGCTTGTACGGAAAGTCCAGCCGCCTCTTATATATGTTGGGGGTGACGGCCGATTGAAACAACACACAATCGAACAATCAATATACTACTTTTTCAATCTACAGTTTATCTCTCCATCGTTTTTCTCTCTCGTTCTTCGTCGTTCTTCGTGTTGGAGAGCTGCGAGTACAGAGGCTCTAGGGGCGAGCGAATCGACCTAGGGCAGCCCATTGCCGCCGCACTCCCTGACGGGGTCCCTCCCGGGTGTGCGGGGCTTCGGGTCTTCAAAAGCGTCTGTCGGCTGTCCTGCGTATCGCGCTGCCGGTCGGACCTCCTTCGACGTGAGCTGCGGTGCATCGCCCCCGGCGTCGAGGGTACACGGTGACGTGTTCGTGTGTCAACACATCTGCCAATTCCTAGCTTAACTAGTTCTCTGTAGTGTGTAAGAATTAATTAAATTTGATGGTTCCATATAATGTTGATTTTCTATTTGGAGATGACAGATTGGTATGTTTGCTTCCTCTTCTTAATAAACTTAGTGCTTAATGAAAGATTTATTCCAATAGGAGTTGTGCCAAGTTTTCTGTTTATTCGGAAGAATGCTAAAACTAATAAGTAAGCAAGGCCACCTTACCAGTCACCACGATCTGATATGCAGCCACTAGTACAAAGGGACATAATTTTGTTCCCTTGTTTCGTTTGTATATATTACCATAACAAAGTTACACAATTCTTGTTTTTTTTTTCTGCAGGGATGTGATGACAAGTCGGCAGGTGGTTAATTTTGTACACCGATGCTTGCAATCGGTGAGTCTTCTTTCTTCTTAAAAAAAAAATCTGCTTGTCACTATGAGTGATACTGTATTTAAAATAAACATCCTACCGGATGAAGAAAAATTTATTGGGTAGCATAATGTTGTTCAAGAAATGACTCCACGCATGCTAATACTCGGTACCTAATATATATTCTATGCCTGGGTTGATTTTCATTTGCTCATGGAATTGTTGTTCCTATTATTCTGACATATTGTGTGATCAACGCAGGAGGAGAAGGATCTAGGAACCATTTGTGAAAAACTTCTTGATTCATGCCTGAGCGAGGGCTCAAAGGAGAATTTGACCGTTATACTTGTTCAATTCAAGGCCACCGCCCATGGTGGAGCTGAAGCCAATGTTGCCCATGGTGGAGCTGAAGCCAGTGTTGCCCATGCTGGAGTTGAAGCCAATGTTGTCCATGGTGGAGCTGAAGCCAATGGTGCCCATGGTGGAGCTGAAGCCAATGGTGCCCATGGTGGAGCTGAAGCCGATCGTGACACGGGAACTGATGATATTGAGAGCAAAGGGTCAGGTAGCCGCAGCCCTTAGAGATCGTGGCCCAGGAATCTGGCTCCAAAAAAGAAAGTGCGCCGAGGATGCTTCAGCTGGGGTTGGCTGAAGCACGAGGGATGATAGGTGTGCCCACAGTTTGATCAAGAAGGGAGACAGAATTATGTGTGTTGACTCACTCAATAGGGTGTGAGCAGTTGCTTCGTTGTGTTCTGGGTTTTGCTTGAGCGCCACTTGGATTCACTCTCTTGTTCTGATCTTAGATATTGAAGATGCTTAATGGGGCATGCATGCTTCCTGCCATCATGATAATTCTTTTATGCTATGCAATGTTGTTCGAATGTGATTACTGCCATCTCTTTGATGCTATGTCCAGTTTGCAAGATATATTGCTTCTCGAACGCAGACATAGTATGGATTTATAGATTGTATCTTGCTGCATGAGTTCAGAGATTGTGGTATAGAGACATGCTCCTTCGATGTGGCAGTTTTTAGCGTAGTTCAGCAAAATTCTGTTTCGGACAAACTTTGCTACTACTGGAACCCTTCAAACTTTCCAATGTTAATCTGTTAAAGAGAGGATATAAATGTATGCATCTTACTTCTCCGGTGAAGTATTTCCACCTCCTGAGTTCTTAGATTCCTTCCTTTATTTTTATTTCCTCTTCAGTTTGTCATTGTTATTGGCAGTTCTATAATTCCTGACATAGCTGATTTTGATGTAACTTCGTGTGTTGGTGTTATGGTAGTTTTATTTTGCAGTCTGGACGCTCTCTTAGAAGACTATTAGAATAGACTTTATTTTGGCATTGCTCGGTACAACTATATATTATGTTCTCTGTAATAGTGTTGCACGGTAAGATTGGTCGGTTTAAATATTTTTGTTTACTTTTTTCATGTTTGCTTGGATCTAGACCAAGATGTTCATGCATTGATCCAGATATGATATATAAGTGAGGTTCTTGGCGTACAATCCGCCTTTCCTATTTCTTTTTGTAGAAATCATTGTCCAGAATTAACCTACAAAGTTAGTTTTCCCATAAGTAATAATTTTCCTTTCAATATTTCCATATGTGATAACAAGTTCTTATAACAACTTTCCCTTGAGAAATAGTTTATGAGGCTTCAGTTTGAGTGTCCAACGATCAACAGAAGTATTGTAGTTGCATAGAAAATAATACTATATTACGTTCGGTTCGAAATTAAAATCTGGCAGCCCCCCTCCCCACCAAAGTGTTTACTGTATCTCTTATTATCATTATTTTTCAAATGGACATTGAATTTGTTTTAAATTACTAGTAAAAAGTTATCTGAATTCTAAGTATCATCTGCTTGAACCGTGACACTAAACAATAACCTCATTACCTGTCTGCTTGCTCCACATGTGTTCTTGGATCACTATTCTTGTGCCGACGCATTGCCTGCCTGCCTGCTTGCTTGCTTGCACCTCTTCCTCTAGATCCCTAATTCTTTTTTTTCCAGTGTGTTGTTTCCAGGGGTCTTTGGCAAGGTGGAGTGGTTGTTCGGGTTCTGCGAGGACGTCAACATGATGTTCAGCTAACCCGTGACCAAGAACCCCATATACATCTACTACGACTGCATCATTCTCTCTCTTTTTTTGATGCGGTAGACTGCATCATTCTCGGGAAGATGGACAGCAGAGTTCAGTCGCAGATGTCCACAACACTTCTATGACCTCCCCTCTAGGAATTGCAGTGTGTTATCTTTAGTGCTACCAAACATCTTACATGGGTGCCGAACAGTATGAGTTTGTTGCTACTCAACATGCACAGGTCAAGCTAAATGTGTATTTATTTCTTCAAGGCCCTTTGTTTTTTGATGGAAGTGGCACAGCCAAAATTGATTGTTCTAAGTCCAATGATTATGATTTATTTGACAAGGGACTAAAGAAGTATGAGTAAATTCTTGTGTTATCTCATCAGCCCCTATATTTTCCTGTTATCTCATGAGTTGCTACATTTCTCATGATAGCAGAAATTCTAGGCGTTCTCTCTTCATTACACGTAACATAAGCAAACATGAATCCGATTTTCCTACTACAGAACAGAGAACAGAGTATGTTGGTGCTCTCGAATTAAATACAGAAAAGGAATCCCTTCCGCCAGTTTAAGAAAAATAACACATCCATAGGAATATCTTTTCCGACATTAGCAAGGTGCTTCCGCCGTCGCACAGCATACATAAGTAAATGATTAATTTGAAACAGTGAAGTAAATAGTTACTCGATACACGATATATCATACAAAGGATTACAAGGAAGATTACATGAGTTTCAACCGGTACAAATTAACTACTAGCACACACAGATTCCGCTTAAACTAATGCTGATCTTGCCCAAGGGGACATCAGCTTTGAAGACCTATTACAACAAGGGATACAAATGAACTGGTACAAATTAACTACTAGCACACACGGAATCCGCTAAAACTAGTACTAATGCTGATCTTGCCCACGGGGACATCAGCTTTGAAGACCTAGCCTAACAAACCGACCGATTTGAAACTCATCATGGACATCATTAGTTCCCACGCAGAGAAACCCAGGAAAGGAACACATGGTACGGCAGTGAAAGGATCCCAAGCAACACGAAAGCCAGGATATCAAGAGGACCGAGAGCACAGCGCGACTCTATCTGCCTGGAATAATAGAAACCTGCTGTTCCAAACCTGCAAGAAATCTGGGCGCAAAGAACCGAAAAGAAGAACAAACCACGGATCACAATCAACGCCCATCCCTCTATCCGCTCCATGCCTTGTTTCAGCACTAACCTTTCCATCTCCCTTTTCGCGAGCTTCTCGTTGGTGAGGAGTTTGTCGTGCTCCTCCTGCGCGGCGGTCAAAGTCGCCGTGCGAAGGCGCGGCTGCTCGGCGGCGGGATCGCGCGCCTGGACGTTGCGGTGGTTGAGGGTCCCTTTGAACTTCTCGAGCTTGAGTCTGGCCAGCTCGTGCGCGTCTTTGGCGGCCTTGTACTTGGCCTCCTCCTCCTTGGCGACCCATTGGTGGGCCTCGTGCCACCCTCCACGAGGATCCGAACCACGTTGATGGAGATCAAGGAGAGAACAATGAAACACGCTAGCCATCGCTCACACATGCTGATGTGCCCACGCATTTTGGTTGGGTTGCAGCCAGGGGCACTTGGGGGGCTAGGAGCAGGACTTGAGGCTGCGGAGGAGGAGTTGGAGGTGAGGGTGGTAATGGCGATGGCGAAGACGAAGATACCAAACATGGTGTTCACTAGGCCAGTGTGGATTTCAACACTCTTTCGCCCAAGCTGGATAAACATGAGGGGTTTCTTCTTGTCGTTGGGTGTCGACATTGTGGGCTACGGGCTAAGGCTAGTTGCTGGTGGAGTGCTGCAAGCTATTACAAGTGCTCTTCTTATATAGGGGAGGGGAGTGAGGGGCTTCCAGTAGCGCAAGACGAGCTACCCCGCGTGGTGGCACTACTACTCGATAGCTACACTGGTACTAGTTGCCGCCCCGTGGTACTAGTCCCCTAGCCACTGGACCGCTAGGTATAGCCCCGTGGTACTACTACTAGGTCTGCTAGCTACTACCCGACAGCCCAAGCCAGCTAGAGCTGCAAAGCCTGCCTCGCCACTACACATTAAATGGCGGAGAGTGAGTACCACCGGCGAGACGGAGAAAGAATCAAACAACGAGTACTACTCCCCTACTCCACCCAAACGCGGACAATTTTCGTCTTTTGACCCTTTCGTGTAGTTTAGCAGGATTTGACCCCGATTCAAAATCATTTTGGGATCTGACACTTTTTCTACCGCGAGGGCGCATGGCGGTAGGGTTGCATATCCTACCGCCAGACCTCCAGGCGGTAGGTTAACGGCAACCTCCGTCAACCAGCCGTTTGCAGGCTGACATGTCCTAACGGCACTACCGCCCGGGTAGACGGCGGTAGGGTAGCTTAAGCTACCGCCAACCCCCGCAGCGGTAGTGTGTGCCAGGCCTGCGTGGGCGCCATCGTTCTGTAACAGAAAATGGGGTGTTTCTTGCGGTAGGTTTTCACATCCTACAGCCACCCCCGCGGCGGTAGGGTGTGCCAGGCGCGACAGGGTGTTGTAACAGAAAATGGGTGGTTTTTTGCGGTAGGTTTTTAGAGCCTACCGCCAGGTCCTTGGCGGTAGGATGTGAGAACCTACCGCCACGGTGCCTGGCGGTAGGGTCCTCTCTCACTTATTTTTCTAGAAGAACTTGACCATTTGAATTACAAATATGATTGATAGATGAGCACACATCAACAAATAGTGTTTGCATATGAAAATATGATGATCTCACACATTATAGGTAGCAAAAAAGTAGGTAGCAAATCGACATATCAAATAAGTTTAACATATCAAATAGGTTCAACATAGTAAAATAGGTAGCAATAAGACAACACCGAGTAGTTCAACATGGCAAACAAGTTCTCAAGCAAACTAATTTAGCTAAGTGAGTTCAACACGACCATATCACTAGTTCCTCCCCCTCTTGGCGGCACGCTCCTCGTTTCTCTTCGAGCGGGTTTCATCCAGCTTCTTTGTGCGACGACGACGCTCTTTCTGAAAAGGGGATGGACTCTTCCAATCCTACTTCGGCTGTTTTCCCCTCTTTTCCTGGGTTGGCTGAGTGGGTGGAGGTCCGTCTTCGTCGTCGTACTCCTCCTCATCACCTCCTTCCTCTTCTCCCTCTTCCTCCTCATCCTCTTCTTCCTCATCATCTTCTCCCTCGGCCTCCTCAACAATGCGAGACGACGAGGCGGCATGGCTAGAGGAACCTCCGCCGGTGTGGCTCGATGAAGCGAGGGCACGTGTCGACCCACTAGGAGCATGCACGTCAATCGAGGCAGCGCACCCAAGCATGCCCGCTAGCTTGCGGCAACGGTTAATGATCTTCTGCAATAACAAATATAGAAGAGAATGGCTTGGATCAGGTTTAGGGTTACAAATAAATAAGAACATGGCATGGATCAAATTTGTGGTTGCTCGAACAGAATGCTATGAGGCTCAAAGTTACCTTCATCGCTTCCCTCAGCTGGTCGTCACCCTCCACGGTCCCGGGGTCACAACTTAGCGCATTCGAGCCATCGAAAATGTTTCTGTTCAGCTCCGCAGCCTGCAAATGTAAGGATCATGAATAAGTTAGCGAGAATGACATGTCAGCATCATCCAACTGCCGGCTCGAAACAATGGAACAAAACTTACCACTCTGTTCATCAGGGGTGCATACTCCCTGAAATCACATTGCATATCTCTGAGGCTTCTCTTGTAGGCTTCATCCTCAGAGTCCTCCTCCTCCTCTAGTGATGCGATGTCCGCGGCCGTCCACTGTGGCCTCAGGCGCAGACGGTACTTGACGCCATCGTCATACCAATTCATGTGGCTCTCGTACACATTCCAGTCAATCCCTGACCTCTCCCTGTCTTTGCGGAACCTCCTCTCGTCCCACGCTTTCACGTGCTCCGCGTGCTCTTTTTCCCAGTCTGGTATCGACTGAGAATGCTGCCTGCTCTTCCTACAAGGCATAACAAACAATAAAACATAAAAGACCATAAGAACGTCAAACTGAACGAAAACACGGTAAAAGAGATGGCATCCCATACCAGTGAAGGTCCCAACCACCGGTGTCGTGGGGGTGTGCCGGTGGTGTGTGTTGCAATACGCCAAATTGCATGGCCACGCGCTGTGGTAGGTGCCATTCGACGGCGTACACGCATATGAGGGGGACAATGCACCGGTAGAGAAGGCGGTCCCGATAGCACATCTCATTCAGGTCGAAACCCCAATCTCTATCGTGGTACGGCCACCAGTTAACCTACAGAAAGACTGTTAAGCAACCGTGAAAGTGGCTACATTAAAAAACTAGCTCGCTCGTTGGTATACCTGATAAGATGTCAGGTTGTCTAGCTCGTTGCTGAAGGCCTTGTACAACGCACTGCCCTTGCCTGAGAAGATTTTAACCTTGTCCCAAGAGTAGGCGACGGTAGGGTATCGAGCACTATCGCCATCTTCGCCATACTCCGTCCATGAAGTCCGACTCAGTTTCTCAGGACGACCAACCGGCAGCCGCTCCCAACTCCAAATCGAGAGGGCCCAGACACACCCACACATCCCAGACGATTTTTCGGTCCTCTGCGTTGCCTCGTCCAGCTACAAACAACAATTGATGATCAGATGACACAATTTAAAGCAACACACACATACGTCCATATACGAATATTGAGATATATGTCTTACCGAACGGTATAGGTATGCGAGGCCGGTAGACCCCCAGCTGTACCCTGCATCCCAGTCGGCCAGGAAGTCGAGATACATCCATAGGGCATTGTCCCCCGAGCAGTCTGGAAACACGACCTCTGTGAGAAGAAACCACAAGTAGGCCCTCGCATACTGCTCCACGGTCCTCAGATCCGCATCTTCCGGGCATACGGCCCGGTGGGTCAGGAGCCAGGGCAGTGGTACACCAGATGTTCGGTTATTCTTCATGGGAGGGCAGCCGCCAATGAGGGCGTTAACCCTGTCCGGCCAGTTCTTCCTCTCCACACGCCCAATGAGAGCATGGCCCTCGATCGGTAGGGCCGTGATCATGGCGAAGTCCTCAAGGGACACCGTCATCTCACCACAAGGGAGATGGAAAGAGTGCGTCTCGGGCCGCCAACGGTCCACCAACGCTGTGAGAGCTGTGTGGACAAGCGTCGGCGGCACACGCTTGAACTGGAGCACGAAACCCAACAGCCCGGCTCTCCTGTAATACGGCTCGTAGCGGCGGTCGTACTGCATCTCAGCGACCTTCGTGTGGCCCCTCATACGTAATGGCGGAAGCATCTGTCAATGTGTACACGAAAATAGTTAGTAACTAACTTTTGGAAAGCGAAAATTTTGATGCAAGATGTTGATCATTGTTATGACCACTCCGTTCTCGATGTAACGGGCGCGATGACCGTTATCGAATGCCGGGTCAAGCATCGTGTAATTAGTGCCGACCGCCGGACCAAGGGGGGCCCTCCTGAAACAACAACATTTAGTTATCAACATATAATCATCAAATGTATCATATTCAACCGTTCAACTAACATCAATCATATCATATTCAACAATTGTAAAAAAAATAGTATAAACATGAACTAGGGTTCATCTTCAAACTAGTTAATCAATCCTTTCAATCCATCGTATCACATTAACCAATCATATTCAACCATTCAACTAACATCAATCATATCATATTCAACAATTGTAAAAAAAATACTATAAACATGAACTAGAGTTCATCTTCAAACTAGTTAATCAATCCTTTCAATCCATCATATCACATTAACCAATCATATTCAACCATTCAACTAACATCAATCATATCATATTCAACAATTGTAAAAAAATACTATAAACATTAACTAGGTTCACCTTCAAACTAGGTTCATCTTCAAACTAGGTTCATCTTCAAACTAGTTAACCAATCATATTCAACCACATCACCGCATCAATCATATTCAACCACATCAAACATCAATAAATAATTCAAAAAAAATGAACTAGGGTTCATCAACTATATAAAATAGGCTTCTATCATATTCAACCACATCAAACATCATATTACTCCTAACTAAACAAACCTAAAAACAACAAAAATCAAAATCTACTAGATGAAATAGGGTTCATCTTGTGCCAAATAATGCATCGAATCAAAAGCTTTTTAACTAAAACGAATTGGAGGGATTGAGAGGGCTTACTTTACTCGTTTCGAAGCCATCTCGATCCGCAAAAACGGTGGAGAAACGAAGAAGATCGGAGGGGGGGAGTGGAGGGGATGAGAGAGGAAACCTCCTCTGTTCTTGTGGGCAGCGGCAGGGGAGAAGAAGATGGGGGCTGGGTTCGTGGGTGGGCCCACGAGCCGACCCCCGCGGGCTTATAACGGTTAAGCACCTACCGCCAGGGTCTTTGGCGGTAGGGCTGCATAGCCTACCGCCTACCGCCGAGCCGCCTGGCGGTAGGGTCGACGGCAGGAGACGGTAGCCGTTTACCAAGGCTGACGTGGACGAGTGCACTACCACCGTGGCCACCGGCGGTAGCCTGTGCAATCCTATCGCCATGGGCCCTGGCGGTAGGAAAAAGGGTCAGATCCCGAAATGATTTCGAACCGGGGTCAAATCCTGCTAAACTACACGGCAAGGGTCAAAACACGAAAATTGGCCCCCAAACGCAGCCTGAAACCTTTCCGAGATGGCAGGGATGGACCTACGTTGTACGCCGTGGAGGCAGCTGCCCCCACTCTTTTTTTTTTTTCCCAATACTTTTCAGAAGCGCTTTGTACTTAAAGTGTGAAGAAGTAGCGCACCGAAAATAATAAGTTGCTGCAGCGTGCAGCCTGCCGTTTTGTACCGTGGCCAGCGGCTCGCTCCAGATTTCATTTCATTGTACTCACATGCACGGACGAGACCGCCCAAGACCTGACCTCGCCGGTCGAGCACAGCCCCATGCCCAAACCTTGATACTGTAATTCAAATTGACATCAAGGTAACCCGTATATATCTACACCTTTTGTTTGCTCGTAATTTTTTGTTAGAAACCATGTTAGCCTTATTAACGTATGCATATACTTTACTGATTTGGATGATTAGGTCAGTTCATCTGTTCAAGCAATATTTTTTGTAACATATAAATTTTAGCATGCAAATTTTTCCTTGTGGGTAAATTTAGCTAGTCCGGACCGATTGACTGGGGTTTTATGCAGATCAAGGTTGGGTGCGTTTTTCGGCACCGTTGGTGTTGTTGGGTTTTCATAATTTCTTTACTCCCTTCTGTTCAAAATATAAGGTGTATTAGTTTTTTGAAAAGTCAAACCTCTTTAAGTTTGACCAAATTGGTATCATTATATTCATCATGAAATGAATTTCCATATTTTATTTAGTTTTGTGAATGTCGATATTTTTGGTTCTGAACTTGGTCAAAGTTAGAGATATTTGTCTTTCCTAAAAACAAATACACCTTATATTTTGGAACTGGGAGAGTATTTGGTTTGGCGAGTGAAGGAGATATGGAATGTGTTTTTACATTTATTTACAATGCGGTTTTTTGGTGGGCTTCTCACGGTGTGATTTTGTATTATCTGCTAATCAACTCATATTTATGTAGGAAATTTTCCACGTCGGTGTCTGCATGTACTATATTGGTGCTACAATATCACATGTTGACGCTTCTTTTTCCTAGGTGGTGAGAGGATCCGCGGGAATGATATGTGTTTATGGGCCGGTTGCTCTCGATTGATATATAAAAAAAACTTGACCAGGTCAAAATCATGAGCCAAATCCAAAATTGAATACCTCAATCGAATGGAAAAGCTACAAAGTTAAGAACCAAAGTGAATTAAAAGAATTGAATGAGAGAGCTTGTTGAGAAATTGTTGACCCGGTCAATATTGGATGACCCAATTTAAATTGGAGACCTCAAGTGATTGTAAGACCTTAAAAAATAGGGAGCATATTGTATTTATAGATTATGACATCTTTGAATCCTGACACACTTTTTTTGAACTGAATCCTAGCACACATTATCTTCATGAATAATGTATGCCAACTTAGCAATTAATCCATTGTTTCAGTTTCAACACTTAAAGTTGTGGGGAAGCTAATGGATATGTATTCATGCAGTGAAATCAAGAATTGGGTTGGCCTCCCGAATCTTGATCTTTCACGGGCGGCGAGTGAGCACTCAATTAAAATTTGGTAGATCAACATGTCAAGCAACAACATTCCTAGTAAAGTGATGCCCTCTCTCACTATGCTTATCAATTTGTTCATTTGGACCGAGCGAAATGCTCTTGTCTTTCATAAGAAATCAACGCCGACTCCAATCATCGTTGCAAACATCAAGGGTGAAGCCACACTTTGGGCAATCACAACCACTAAGCATTTAAGTACTCCCTCCGTCTAAAAATAAGTGACGTGGTTTTAGTTCAAAACTAAAACGACGTCTCTTATTATGGGACAGAGGGAGTCGTATCTTAGGGCATCTTTAGCCAAACCCTCAAATCCCATCTCAAACCTTGGTTCTTAGTCAAACTTCTAAAACATATCTCCCTATAAAAAATTGCACACAATTTCATTACAAACACAAATTAATTACTCAATTACATAGATTAAACAAAGATAGCACATCATACATAGCATAATTAGACGGTTTATCACTACATAGCATAATTTTAGACAACTTTAAACTACTACCCATCATCAGAGATCTCATCTCAATTCAAGTCGGAGTCAGAGGAGCCGAAGGTAACAGGGATGGCCCCTCTCCCCCCACAAGAGGGCCCGGTCTCATCGGCGTTGTTGCTACGCTTCTTGGACTCGAACAACACTTGTTCCGCAGCGACGAGCTTAGGATTCTTTGCTTTGAGCTAAACCATATATGCCTTGTTGATGGGCTCTGCCTCGCGTTAATTCATGGCAAAGCAATTATGCTTCTCCTCGGCGTGGGAGACCATTCTAACCGGGGGCTCGACGAAGTCCGGAGCAAACTACCGAGGGGGAAGTTTATATTCACCCGGGCGTCATAGTAGCGAACCGCCGCCACATCGCACGCGCGCCCTGCCTGCGTCGTGGACCGGAATGCCGAATCACTGCTTCCGGGTGTCCGGATTGCGGATCTCCACCGCCCAAGTGCCCCACGGTCGTTGCCACATGTAGCCGTACTTCTTTGGCGGCGGTGGCTGAAACATGGATATCGAGCGGACGGTGGCGGCGGGTGCTGGGTGTGGCTGCGCGGACCTGTTTCGAACGATGCGCGGATACGGGGTGGCCCTCCTCGTCAACCAGCTCGCGATGGTGACAACGAGTGGCGCTCAAATAAAAGTGTGGCGAGGGGGGGGCGGGTGCTTCGGTGGGCTAGGCGGGGGGGGGGGGGGGGGGGGGGAAGCGGCGGAAGTAAAGAGGGGGACGCCGACGTGGAGACGGTCGCGCAGGGGGTGGGTGAAATCATTGTTTGCTCAGAAGTGGGTTCGCCCGCTCAAATATGAGGCGCAACCGGCGCGCGTCTAATTTTTTTGAGGAGTTACACAGGTTGAGGGTTCGGCTTGGTCCGGTTTAACTCCCCAAAAGATTCAAACGTTTTGAGGGTTCAACGTAGAGATGTAAATGGCGCAATAAACGGAGTCCGCAAGTCCTGTTTAATTAGCGTTAGTTAGCTTGATAGTTCATTTTCCACGGAGGTAAAAACTTTATTGAATTGTTAGACCGATAAATGGGTTTGAACGGGACCCGGTTTACATAATAGTTGCCCTTACCGGGAGAGTAGTCCCCTTTTGTAGTTATTGGTTCTTTTTTTTTTTTACTTCAGAAACTCTGTCTTACTCTCCTTAATTAATGGACGAGACAAATATTTTGCCTTTGTTTTAAATAAAAAGTTCGACGTGGGATAAAATGAAAAGCAGTGTGCTAAAGCTCTTTCTCTTTGTAATAGCGGCCTCCTTGAATTAATGTTTCCATTCTCCATTTGATTTGATATTTCCTTCTTTTTTTTGTTCTTGCAAGTTGTAGCTTAGATTGTTAGACCAATGTGTTAGGTTACTCTTCTCTTTTGGAACTTCGGAATGGTCAGTTTGATGTAAACCATTTTGTCCCAGATGGTCAGTTTTTTTTTTTTCACTTTGCAATTACTTGGTTACCTGCCGATTGATTTGCGGCAAGCAGAAGAGAACACGGGGACAGACGTGCATATCTTAAGCGAGTGCAGAGGCAACGTTGCATGCTTTATACGGCAGCAAAAGGTCTAAACGGGAACAAAATGGTAAAAATCGAGTGCACGATTGGTCTGGACGCCTGGCGGATTGTGAAACCACACGATACAGCAACACGTCCAAAAATATACGCATGTGACTTCCGCGGATCGAAGGCAGCATGGGACGCCGAGACGCCCAACGGATTGAAAGGACTGGGCTAGGCAGCGCCACACCTTTGTCCTACCGTGATGCCAGTCTTTGGCGCTGCTGGCTGCTGCGGAGAGCAAGCAGCACACTCGTACTATACACGAAGACAAAGCTCTTATCCCTGCGAAAGCAGTGCTGTAGTACTCTACTTTTGACTGTTCATAATGGTGCTATGAAAGATATAGCTACAGGAGTGCGACTGTTGATAACATCGCCATCACTTGGCTTTTTCAAATGTGCCAGTCTGCTTGCAAAGACTTAGATTTAGCATGTCCAATAATAAATCACTTATTAAAATGTTGATCTTAGCATTATTTTTAGTACTAGGCGCTTAAGTGCACTTTGCCGGATATTTAAGATACACTTGCCAGATTCCAGAGTTGCACTAGAGATTTAAGGTAGAACTAGCATAGCGACCCGCGCATTTGCGCGGCTAGAGTTTTAACATATTGTCTTTATTATGGATTTTGATAGGGTGTCCTGATAAAAAGTGTTTTCATTATGTGCGTATGCATATGCTACATAGAATATTAGTAAGCAAGTTAATCACTGGGAAACTGATACTATTTTCCTTCAACAATCTATATATCATTAAAAAAAATTGGGCAACACACATTCTTCTTGGTCTACTTCTTTATTCACTATCGATTGACAATGATGCCAAAAGAGTCTTAAATTTTTATGATATTTTAAAAAGAGTTATAAATAAATTTCAACCATGTGCTAAATCAAACTAAAATTTTCTTAGTTGAACATATTTTTATTGCTCTGTAGGCCTCATCATTAGCTGTGTGGTGGCTCGTCCATTCGTACCGATAGATTTATGATATCTTTTCATGCTTAGTATTTTCTTTGTTTGGTAATTTGTCATCCATTGATATGAATTCTTATTCGATTATATTCAGCAATATATTCCAAGGAAACACGTTAATTATCTTGGCAGAGTCATTTTTTACCTTTAGTTCATAGTCATTCTAATATTTCAATTTTAGTCTCGGCTCCTCCTTTTACTGCCACATCTATATTGTGCTTAATATACTTTTTGGAAAAAAAAAGTTCTAGGTGCCATCTTTTGATTATTTAAGAGAATTTAGAAAATAAATTTGATCTTCTCATATACGTACAATATTTTTGCATTCTTACTCTATAAGAAAACCATCTAAGATATGGTGTAGTTATTTTATTGCTGCATACCAATTTTATTTTTGATCTTCAAGGTTGGAATGAAAGTATATGGTCGAAGCAAGTTGTGTGGTACATGCCAAATGGGCCACCCAAATTTCCAGTCAAATTGGAAAAAAAACATTTTCTTAATCATAACCTATACAAAAAAAGAAGATTAATTCTCATAGTATGTACAAAACAGATCCGATTAATTAGTTGGTTAATTAGCTGCATGCGCAATGACTACATTGCAATACATATTGTTTCAGATTGGTTTCCATCATAGCATATGCCTTCTTACTTGCATTTTTTAATGTCAACAAATATAATTAGGACATGTCGTATAATCAACATACTGGATTATTTTGCCCATCTGTACAAATGCAATGGCTTTACTTTTTGCTATTCCTCTGTCCCTCACTCATCGACCCTGTTAGCTCCTTCATAACATATCTCTTTGAGGTCACCATCCAAAATAACATTGTATGCTCGGTTCCATGGATGTGCATGATGACGTATCTCCCCGGCGATGGAGTTTTTTTTTTTGTACATGTTAACATTATTTGCATTTTCATTTATAATGAGTCAAAAAATAGTAAAATGACATAAGGCATACAATATTTTTGCAGTTAGTAGGACATTGTTATTCTTGCATGTCCAATCTATATACTTTTGTCTATATTAGTGGTAAATTTTTGAAGACACTGTCTACGTGTTTCATATGGTCCTTCTCATGACTATTTTTTCATGAAGAACACTTAACTTATACGGACGCACTCAGACGCCTTATTTCTTTTCGTTGATATTTGGAATCTCAGTCATTATAATTAGAGCACACATCATGACCCATTAGTAAATCTTTTTTGCAAAAAATTGAAATATAAATTGTTAAAACTTAGATGTTAACACATTTCTGGACTCAGCTGTACATTTACGATTTATTATCGCTAACATCACATTGTAGGCTTACTTTATTATTATTACTAAACAAAGGTATTTGTGTATCTGTTTGACCCACTCACCATGCTACGTACGTACACATATTTTCTTTACCTTTTTGGCTAGAGATGTTTGTTGTCTCGACCTGAAGCACTAATGCAAGAGTCCGGTTTGATATATTTTTGTTTAGCGCAGAAAAAAGAGGGAGTTCAGATGCATTAATTTGGTGAACTACGTAACGGACATAGACTTTTTAAATAGAAAAAGGCATCTATATTTTTTTTCAGGAAAAGGCATATGAGTTAGACGAACGTGTTGACCTTATTCTTATGTGACGTGTCAAACCTTTTGTACGTTCACCTTATAATATTTGCATTGCATGTAACGCTACATCGTTTTTTTCCCCACGGGGAGCTGCGTTAATCTAGTCCGTTCATATTACTTAACTTTTGAGCGGTCAATCTCTGCTGTTTCCTTTCTATCGTTTTAAGTATATAAAAGATAGATAGATAGATAGAAAGATTGTCTGGTTTCCGTCTTAGAGCAACTCCAACAACTACCTCTCTCTAAAATAAATTGTCGGTTCCAACAGATCCAGTAAATCCGAAATAAATTTAAGCGGCCCTGTAAACTAGCCCCAAACTTCCCTCTTCTTTCTTCCCCTAAGAGCATCTCTAGCAGATCCCTTAAAGCCGCGACCTTAAACCACGGATAAGGGCCGAGAAAAACGAGGTTTAAATGCAGAAATCGGCTGCGGCCGAACAGAGCCCGCAAACCCGAGCGGTAAAAACGAATATCCCCCGATATTCTCTTTTACCGCTCGCGTTTGCGGGCTCTGTTCCGCGCGCTGCCGATTTCGACCCTCAAACCGTAAAACCACACAAAGCAATTGACCGCGATTTTGACAAATAAAACATAAAATCCGAGAATTCAAACACAGTTTTGGCGACATTTGAACAGAGTTTCCGCGCCACAACCCAAAAGACATCGCATCCATCATCACTCATCCATCATCATCATCACAAGATGAAATCTTCACCGCCTCCACCACCACCATTGCCACCAACACTTACCGAACCACCTTGCTCACCGAACCTTGGCACCGCATGGCCTCTTCCGGCTAGCCTCCTCCTCTCCAAGATCTCCAACATTACTATGTCATGCCATTCTTTGGTGAGCTCATCCATGTCATTTCGATTCATCATCATGATCTTGTTCTCCTCTTAAAGGAGCTTGGCCATGGCTTTGTTCTCCTCGGCCATGGCTCTTCTCTCCTCACTGGCGGCCTTGCGCATGGTCTCCTCCTTGATTAGTTGCCACTTCTCTTGCTTCTCTTGAGCCTTCTTCTCGGCCAACTCCTTCTTTGCCTCCAATGTCTTGATCACCAATGCCTCATTGGACTTGACCATGTGATCTATCTTGTCCCGCAAGCTTGATGCCTCCGCTTCCCTCTTGATCTTGTCCTTCGCCTTCTTGTTTCCATCGGGCTTGTTCTTGTTTCTTGGGCCATCATCATCTTCATCATCATCATCCATCTTGGTGAGTGCACCTCTCTTTGGTGGGGATTCTTTCTCAATCAACTTCCACTTCTTGCTTTCTTTAAGAAATTTCCAAACATGCTCTAGTTGAAATGGTTTGCCATCGGAAGCTTCCATCTCCTTGTACCTTTCTTGCCCAATCTTGTCCTACAAAATGAAAACAATGTCAAATTATGCAACCACTCCGACGGCTACAAATGATTTGCACAACTTCGGACACAAAAACAAACTCACATAATCGGATTCAACGGTACCACTTGGAGGTGCATTGCGGACTTGCTCCAAGCAAACAGCCCAATGGCTACAAATCGGCTTGATCATGTCCCAACGACCTTGGAGTGACCGAAAGGTGCGTGGCATCCTGTTGGGATACTTTGCCATCATGCAGAAGAACTGATCCTCTATCCTTTGCCAATACCGCTTTGCGGTTAGGTCAGTGCCGGTGCACGCATCAAGAGACACCGATTCCCAAGCCTTGACCAAGATTTGATCTTCCACTTGCGTGTAGTTCTTCGATCTTGCGCGCACTTTTGCTTGCGCTTGGTCGAATGCCCCCTCCTCAACCTCCTCCACCTCATCTTCTTCCTCACCGTGACCGTGCACGCCACCATCCATCTCATTGTAACCGTAATCACCGATCGGTGCTTGATCGATGTCCACGGTGTTGTCGTCCAACAAGTGCACAAACTCGGCGACCGCATCATGAAAACGGGCGCTACAATTTCGCTCAACAAGTCACGAACAAGTGTAATGGCGAAAAGTGAAATAACTAGAATAAATCGAAGTATCATACCTTGCGCCCATTTCGTCGAACACCTCTGGGGCGGAGGCAGCAGCGTCGTCGGCGGGCATCCTCGGGGTAGCTCTTGCCGGTGCAATGGGGGGAGGTGTTGGCACAGTAGCTCTTGCGGTGGGCTTCTTGCGTTTCACGCCCGAAACCTTGCCTTTCTTCACCGGCGCGGGCCGGACCGGATTGGCGGCTGCAGCGGCGGCAGCGGGCGTGCGTGCCTGATACGTCTTCATCGTATCTACTTTTCCAAACACTTTTGCTCTTGTTTTGGACTCTAATTTGCATGATTTGAATGAAACTAACCCGGTCTGACGCTGTTTTCAGCAGAACTACCATGGTGTTGTTTTTTGTGCAGAAATAAAAGTTCTTGGAATTGGACAAAACTTTTTGGAGATTTTTATGGAATATATAAAAAATATTGGAGCCAAGACCTACTGGAGGGGGGCCACCTACTGCCACGAGGCACCAGGGCGCGCCACCCCCCCTGGCGCCTTGGTGGCTTGTGGGACCCTTGTGGCTCCGCTGACCCTTATCTCAGGCCTATAAATTCACAATTCCAGAGAAAAAAAAATAAGAGAGGAAGTTTTATTACGTTTCACGATACGGAGCCGCCACCACCTCATGTTCTTCATCGGGAGGCCAGATCTGGAGTCCGTTCGGGGCTCCGGAGAGGGGGATCTTCCGGCATCGTCATCATCAACCATCCTTCATCACCAATTTCATGATGCTCACCACCGGGAGTGAGTAATTCCTTCATAGGCTTGCTGGACGGTGATGAGTTGGATGAGATTTATCATGTAATCGAGTTAGTTTTGTTAGGGCTTGATCCCTAGTATCCACTATGTTCTGAGATTGATGTTGCTATGACTTTGCTATGCTTAATGCTTGTCACTAGGGCCCGAGTGCCATGATTTCAGATCTGAACCCCTTATGTTTTCATGAATATATTTGTGTTCTTGATCCGATCTTGCAAGTTATACGCACCTGCTACGTGTTATGATCCGCATACCCCAATGTGACAATAATTGGAATTCTTTCCCGTGATTGCCGTAGTTTGAGGAGTTCATGTATTCACTAAGTGTTAATGCTTTGTTCCGGTTCTCTATTAAAAGGAGGCCTTAATATCCCTTAGTTTCCTTATGGACCCTGCTGCCACGGGAGGGTAGGACAAAAGATGTCATGCAAGTTCTTACCGCAAGCACGTATGACTATATACGGAATACATGCCTACATTACATTGATGAATTGGAGCTAGTTCTGTGCCGCCCTAGGTTATGACTGTTACATGATGAATGTTATCCAACATAAACACCGATCCAATGCCTACGAGTTTTCCATATATTTCTCTTGCTAAGTTACTACTGTTGCTACTACTATTGCTGCTACTATTACTGTTACTCTATTTGCTACCGCTACCAAACTATTATACTACTGTGCTACTGATCACTCTGTTGCAGATATTTAGTCTCCAGGTGTGGTTGAATTGACAACTCAACTGCTAATACTTGCAAATATTCTTTGGCTCCCCTTGTGTCAAATCAATAAATTTGGGTTGAATACTCTACCCTCGAAAACTATTGCGATCCCTATACTTGTGGGTTATCAAGACCTTTTTCTGGCGCCGTTGCCGGGGAGCATAGCTCTATTTGCTGAGTCACTTCGGATTTATATCTGTTGATCACTATGAAGAATCTGAAAGACGCTAAGACCAAGATCGTTCCCTCTAAGATGAGGGGAGGTAAGGAACTACCATCTAGCTCTGCACTTGATTCACCTTCTGTTTTGAGTAAACTTGCAACACCACCACATGCTATTAATTCTGATATGTCGAAAGTTATTGATGATACCACTTCTGCTATGAATGATACTCATGATGATGCTAGTACTATGCTTGATAATGCTGTGCCACTTGGTGAATTTTCTTAGTGAACAACTTGCTAAAGATAAAGAAATTGAAAATGTTGAAACTCATGAGAACTATGATTCACCTATTATGCCCAGCTCTCCTACTAGAGTTGAAACACCTGCTAAACATTGCTTTGATAGGGAGACGGCTAGAGCCATTCTTGCTTGTAATGATAGAGATGAAGTTATAAAATTGTTTGCTGAAATGAAAGAAAAATCTATGAGGCATAGAATGAAATATGATCCTAAGTTTGCTACCTCTCCCATATTTGTTACTGATAAGGATTATGAATTCTCTGTCGATCCTGAGTTAATTACTTTGGTTGAATTTGATCCTTTCCACGGTTATGAAACTGAAACCGTTGTGGCACATCTTACTAAATTAAATGATATAGCCACCTTATTTGCTCATGAGGAAAAAATTCGCTATTACTATATTCTTAAGTTATTTCCTTTCTCATTAAAGGGTGATGCTAAAGAATGGTATAATACTCTTGCTCCTGGTTGTGTGCGTATTCCCCAGGATATGATTTATCACTTCTCTGAAAAATATTTTCCTGCCCATAAGAAACAAGCTGCCTTACAGAAAATATTTAACTTTGTGCAAATTGAAGAAGAGAATCTCCATCAAGCTTGGGGGAGGCTTCTCCAATTACTTAATGCTTTGCCTGATCATCCTCTTAAGAAAAATGAAATACTTGATATTTTTTATAATGGACTAACCGATGCTTCTAGGGACTACGTAGATAGTTGTGCTGGTTGTGTTTTCAGGGAACGAACTATTGAACAAGCTGAGGAATTATTGACTAATATATTAAAGATTGATATTGATTGGACACTTCCAGAACCACCGCCTAAACCCACTCCAAGGGTATTTTATTTCCCAGTCCTGAAGATATGCAAGAAGCAAAGAAATGTATGAAGGAAAAAGGTATTAAACCTGAAGATGTTAAGAATTTACCACCTATTAAAGAAATACATGGTCTTGACACACCGCCACAGGTAGTAGAGGTAAATTCTCTTATAAAGTTTGATGAAAGTGACATCCCTTATAACAAACCTCCTAGTCAATGCTTGTATGAATTTGACAATTATATAATTAAGCAAGATCACTTCAATGTAAATGTTATGAAACAATTGAAACGAAATGCCTACATGATTGATCGCTTGAGTGACTTGTTATTTAGAATTATTAATGGTGTTAAAGGTGTTAGTAAACATGCATCCATGGTTCAAACCCAATTAGAACAAGTTGCTAAATCTCAGAGTGAATTGCTAATTGAAATGAATAGCAATATGAATGATCATGCGGTTAGAGTAATGACTAGAGGAAGTAGAATGACTCAGGAGCCACTTTATCCTAAAGGTCACCCTAAAAGAATTGAACAAGACTCTGAAAGAATTAATGTTGATGCACCTAGTCCATCTAAAAATAAAAAGAAAAAGAAAAATGATAGGACTTTAAACACTTCTAGTGAACCCGAGGTAGAAAACCCTTGGAGGATAGTAATGATGTTTCTATTTCTGATGCTGAAACACAATCTGGTAATGAACATTCACCTGATGATGATAATGATGATGCTCATGTGGATACCCAACCAGATAATGATAAAGAACCGGATAATGATGTTGAAATAGAACCTGCTATTGATCTTGATAACCCACCTCCTAAAAATAAACGTTATGATAAAAGAGACTTCGTTGCTCGAAAACATGGTAAAGAAAGAGAACTATGGGTTCAAAAACCTATGCCCTTTCCTCCTAAACCATCTAAGAAAAAAGATGAGGAAGAATTTGAACGCTTTGCTGAAATGCTTAGGCCAGTCTTTTTACGTACTTGTTTGACTGATATTTTAAATATGGCCCCTTATGCTAAATATATGAAAGACATTGTCACAAATAAAAGAAAGGTAACTAAAGCTGAGATTTCCACCATGCTTGCAAATTATTCTTTTAAGGATGGAGTACCTAAGAAACTAGGAGATCTGGGAATACCAACTATACCATGCTCCATTAAACGAAATTATGTCAAAACTGCTTTGTGTGATTTAGGAGCCGGTGTTAGTGTTATGCCTTTCTCTTTATATAAAAGACTTGATTTGAATAAACTCACTCCCACTGAAATATCATTACAAATGGCTGACAAATCAACTGCCATACCAATCGGTGTTTGTGAGGATGTGCCCGTTGTAGTTGCAAATGTTACTATTTTAACAGACTTTATTATACTTGATATGCCCGAGGACAACAACATGTCGATTATCCTTGGTAGACCCTTTTTGAATACTGCAGGGGCTGTTATTGATTGCAACAAAAGCAAGGTCACTTTTCATATCAATGGTAATGAACATACGGTGCACTTTCCGAAGAGACAATTTCAAGTAAATGGTATTCATATTATTGAAAAGGCTCCGACAATTACTATTGGAAGTTTTCAACTTCCCATTCCTACTGATAAAAAGAAATATGAAACTCTCATTATTGGGGAGATGCATATCCCCGTTGAGGTAACTTAGTGTTATACAAAAGTTCTTCGGTTTCATGTTACTCGAAAATGGTTTGTTCATAAGACTTGATCAACCTTATTAATGGATTCTTTTTGAGAGGCATGTGGTCGATGAATTTAGTAAGCACAACCTTCTGTATCCACTTTTTGTTTTCTGTTATTTTTAGTTAAATGCAATAAAATGCCATGATTACCCTGTTTTCTGATTTATCCGTGCAATAAAAAATGCCCACAAATAAAAGTGCTCAGAATGCAATAAAATTTTGACTTGAATTTTTATAGAATATTCAAGAATTTCTGGCACTAAGAACATACCAGGGGGTGCTCCAGGTGCCCACGAGGCACCAGGGGTCGCCACCCCCCTGGCATGCCCTGGTGGCTTGTGGGCCCCACAGAGACCCCCTCACTTATCCCTTTAGCCCACTTCGTCTCTTACCCCTAGCAAAAATTCCTGGTAGCTCTCTCTCCCGTGTTCTTGCTCCCAAACCTGAGATTTTCGATCTCTTTGCTCGGAGCTCCATTTCCGAAACTGTTTTGGGGGATTGCTACTTGGTATGTGACTCCTCCATTGCTACAATTAGTTTTTGCTCTAGTGGATTATATTTTGCATAATTAGTTGCTCTTGGTGCTACTGAAAATGAGCTTGCATGTTAAATTCTTTGAGTTCCAAGTAGTTTGAATTCTTGATATGACCTCTAGACATCCATATCAGTAGTTGCTATCAATTTTGTGAAGTTTTTATTGATATCATTTTGTGGACCAAAATTTTTCAGAAATTTGTTCATAGGAAAATGAATATCTTCCGGAGGAGTTCTTCGAAGCGGAATGCCAAGGGAGTCCTTCGGGACTCCTCGGACAGCGACCTCAACATTCCGCGTAGGACGGAGGTCCGGCCGTGCGAATGGCCTCACAATGCCTTCATGAATGAAGCCGGATTCTACCAAGAGTTCGTGCAATTTGTTGCTAATGCCGGATTGACCGACTTCCTCGCAGATGAGTGTGACCAACACCACATCCTTACAAATTCCTTTGTGCAAAACTTTCATTTCCTGAATAGGCTCGAACCCCCTGCGGTTAGCTTTGATATATATGCTGAACATCATCAGATACCACTTGCTGAATTTTGTGAGATATGTTTGATCCCTTTTGATGGGGAAATAAGAGAGCCTCGACCGGAGGAGTTTGAGGACTTCCTCCGCACTTTAACTGTGGGAGAGAAAAGGGGCGTGTCGAGAGCCCGAGCCACTAGCTTGCAGTTTCCCTCTGTTCATTACTTCGCCTTATTCATAGGGAAATGCTTGACTGCTAGAGAGCAAGGTGGTGCGCTATGTGCACCTGACTTTGCCATTTTACGCCGCACACTTTACAATGACAACACTTATAACCTGGGAGCTGTCATTGCACACCGCCTGCACAATAATAGGACTAAGGGTAAAATTCATGGTGGTATTTATGCTACTCGCTTAGCGAGACGTTTTAATGTTAACATTTGCCCTCATGATTACTTGTTGCCTAGAGTTTATTTAGATCACCAGTCTATGAGGGACCACCACTTTCTTGATGCTCCTGAGCCTCCTCACCACATTCGTTATAACTTGGTTTTTAGTGAGGATACTCGTGATATTATTACGTTGCCTGCACCCGCTTTGTTTGATTCTCATGCCAGGAACGGATATATCGTAATGTCACCGGACATCGTTGCTTACCGAAACGAGTTGGCAGCGGCAGAGGAGGAGGCCCATGATTGGGACGCTCAGGTGCCGCCGCCTCAGCACTTTCACATGGGACCAGATGGCTACTACGGATGGCCGTAGACCAAGCTAGACAAAAGCCTAAGCTTGGGGGAGTACGTATTTCTCACCGGCATTACATTCATGCCCACACAATTCATTCTAGTTGTCAGTGTTCTTACTTTTTCATTGTATAATCCATGTAAGTTTTATTTTCTCGCTCTCTTCGTGTGTGTTTGAAAAACTTTGAGAAAAAAATCCAAAAACATTTCTTGTTTCTTTTTGGTTTTTCTTTCTGGCTTAATTAGTTGTAGAATTAAAAGAAAACCCAAAAAGATTTTCTGTTTCTTCTTTTGCTTGTTGGGAACTTTCCCGTGTAAATATTTTTTCTCGTTTTTGTTTTTCTTCTTTATTTTTTTTCTTCTTTAAAACTAAAAACTTCAAAAAAAAATTAGTGTGTTTCTCTGAAATTCTTTTCTTTTGTTGAGTCTTTGTAAGGAGAAGACCACGATAAAAATGTTGAGTGGCTCTCATATACATTATTGTTGATCTAACAAAGAGCCCATATTACCTCGTCTTCTCCTTTGAATAAAATGCTTGCAGATTCCAGCTTAGTCCACGACACACTTGCACTATTTTATTTTCATATCATTCGGTCGTGCAAGTGAAAGGCAATAATGACGACGATTTGATGAAGTGACTGTGGCAAGGAAAAGCGGGTATGAACTCAACTTGTTCTTTGTTTTGTAAATATGTTTAACTGAGTATCCATGATTCAACATATTATGATTAAACATGTGTATGATGACAATTAGAGATTATAGTTGCTCATGCCATGCTTAAGTAGCTAGGAGTGGATAATGATTTATCTTGGGTGTCAACATGCATTTGGAGGTGCTTGAACTTTGGAGGTGCTCTTCTACCATGAATTACAATGTTTAGTCGCTGCTTGAACTTTGGAGGTGCTCTGTATTTATGTTTTGCGGTCTCAAAAAGGGCTAGCGAGATACCATGTTGTCATATTATATCATGATTGTTTTGACAAAATGTTGGCATTTGAGATATCTTATTATTACTCGCTGGTTGATTATGCCATTGATACGAGTGAATTTAATTTCTAAGAGTTATCGTTTGCATGGTTAGTCATAATCTTTGCTGAAAACTTGGGTACTATTTAAGCATATATATAGATACAAGAACAAAAGAGTTCGTAAAAGTTTTTCTTTATCACTTTCAGTTTGTCAACTGAATAGCTTGTGGACAAGCAATGAGTTAAGCTTGGGGGAGTTGATACGTCTCCATCGTATTGATAACTAACAAGTATAGGGGATCACAACAGTTTTCGGGGGTAGAGTATTCAACCCAAATTTATTGATTCGACACAAGGAGAGCCAAAGAATATTTGCAAGTATTAGCAGTTGAGTTGTCAATTCAACCACACCTGGAGACTAAATATCTACAGCAGAGTGATCAGTAGCACAGTAGTATGATAGTTTGGTAGCGGTAGCAATAGTAGCAACGGTAGCAGTAACGGTAGCAGCAATAGTAGTAACAATTGTGACAGTAGTAGCAACAGTTGTAACTTAGCAAGAACAATACGTGAAAAACTCGTAGGCATTGGATCGGTGATTATGTTGGATAACATTCATCATGTAACAGTTATAACCTAGGGCGACACAAAACTAGCTCCAATTCATCAATGTAATGTAGGCATGTATTCCATATATAGTCATACATGCTTATGGAAAAGAACTTGCATGACATCTTTTGTCCTACCCTCCCGTGGCAGCGGGGTCCATTAGGAAACTACGGGATATTAAGGCCTCCTTTTAATAGAGAACCGGAACAAAGCATTTGCACTTAGTGAATACATGAACTCCTCAAACTACGGCAATCACCGGAAAGAATCCCAATTATTATCACCTTGGGGTATGCGGATCATAACACGTAGAATGTGCGTATAACTTGCAAGATCGGATCAAGAACACAAATATATTCATGAAAACATAAAGGGTTCAGATCTCAAATCATGGCACTCGGGCCCTAGTGACAAGCATTAAGCATAGCAAAGTCATAGCAACATCAATCTCAGAACATAGTGGATACTACGGATCAAGCCCTAACAAAACTAACTTGATTACATGATAAATCTCATCCAACTCATCATTGTCCAGCAAGCCTACGAAAGAATTGCTCACGTCGGCGGTGAGCATCATGAAATTGGTGATGAAGGATGGTTGATGATGACGATGCCGGAAGATCTCCCTCTCCGGAGCCCTAAACGGACTCTAGAGCTGGCCTCCCGATGAAGAACAGGAGGTGGCGGCGGCTCCATATCGTGAAATGCAATAAAACTTCCTCTCTTATTTTTTCTCTAAAATTGTGAATTTATAGGCTTGAGATTAGGGTCAGCGGAGCCACGTGGGCCCCATGAGCCACCAGGGCGCGACTGGGGGGGGGGGGGGAGGGTGGCGCGCCCTGGTGCCTTGTTGGCACTGGGTGGCCCCCCTCCAGTGGGTCTTGGTTCCAGTATTTTTTATTTATTCCATAAAAAAACTCCAAAAAGTTTCATCCAATTCGAAGAACTTTTATTTCTGCACAAAAAACAACACCATGGTAGTTCTGCTGAAAACAACGTTAGTCCGGGTTAGTTCCGTTCAAATCATGCAAATTAGGGGCCAAAACAAGAGCAAAAGTGTTTGGAAAAGTAGATACGACGGAGACATATCAACTCCCCCAAGCTTAACTCATTGCTTGTCCTCAAGCTATTCAATTGACAAACTGAAAGTGAATAAGAAATTTTTTTACGAACTCTTTTGTTCTTGTATCTATATATAGGCTTAAATAATACCCAGGTTTTCAGCAAAGATTATGACTAACCATGCAAATGATAACTCTTAGATATTATATTCACTCATATCAATGACATAATCAACTAGGGAGCAATAATAAGATATCTCAAATACCAACATTTTGTCAAAACATTCATGATATAATATGACAACATGGTATCTCACTAGCCCTTTCTGAGATCGCAAAACATAAATGCATAGCACCTCCAAAGTTCAAGCAGCGACTAAACATTGTAATTCATGGTAGAAGAGATCCAGTCATGATGCACACAACATTAACTGTACACAATGCATGAGAATGACAATAGTGCTCTCAGGACTGGTGCTTATTTGAGAAGGTGATGACTCAACAATAAAAGTAAAATAACATAAAAGTAAATAGATAGGCCCTTCGTAGAGGGAAGCATGGATTTGCAGAGGTGCCAGAGCTCGAAGCTTAAATCAGAGATAAGTGTAATTTTGGGAGGTATGCCTTTCCTGTTAACGTCACGACCGAGAGTTTTCAATATCTTCCATGCTAAACACATTAGTGGCAGTTCCCAAGCGGTAAAGTAAAGTTTACTCCCCCTCCACCAACAATCACAAGCCATGGCTAGCCGAATCCTCGGGTGCCCTCCATACCAACAACTTTCCAGGGGAGTTTGTTTCATTATTTTGCAGTTTTAATAATGGGACTGGGCATCCTGATTACCAGCCCCTCTCGTTCAAGGACAAGTGAATAAAAACTCATCATGAGAATAACCGGCTTAGCATGGAAGATACTGACCGCCCCCTGTCGCTCCATGAGCGGTACGGGCACACAAAACAGATGTTCATTTGAATAATTAGAGGTGGCACATGCAAATTTACTTAGAATGGCAGAGTAATACCGCATATAGGTAGTTATAGTGGACTCATCTGGAATAACTTTGGTTTAAGGGTTTTGATGCACAAGCAGTATTCCCGCTTAGTACAGGCGAAGGCTAGCAAATAGGTTAAGAAGCGACCAGCTAGAGAGCGAAAACGGTCATAATCAAGCATTACGAATAATCAACATTGAATATTAGCATGAGTAGGATATAAGCACCATGAACATAAATATCGTGGAGGCTATGTTGGTTTTGAATCAACTACATGCGTGAACATGTGCCAAGTCAAGCCACTTGAAACATTCAGAGGAGGATACCATATCATCATACTACATCATGAACATTTTAATGCATGTTGACACCCAAGATAAATCATTATCCACTCCTAGCTACTTAAGCATGGCATGAGCAACTATAATCTCTAATTGTCATCATAAACATGTTTAATCATAATATGCTGAATCATGGATAATGAGTTAAACATATTTACAAAAAAAAGAAAAAGTTGAGTTCATACCCGCTTTTCCTTGCCACAGTCACTTCATCAAATCATCGTCATTATTGCCTTTCACTTGCACGACCGAATGATATAAAAATAATAATAGTGCAAGTGTGCCGTGGACTAAGCTGGAATCTGCAAGCATTTTATTTAAAGGAGAAGACAGGGTAATATGGGCTCTTTGTTAGATCAACAATAATGCATATGAGAGCCACTCAACATTTTCATCATGGTCTTCTCCATACAATGACTCAACAAAAGAAAAGAATTTCAGAGAAACATACTGAAATATTTTTGGAGTTTTTAGTTTTTCTGAAGAAAACAAAATAAAATAAATAAGAAAAACAAAAACGAGAAAAAACTATTTACACGGGAAAGTTCCCAACAAGCAAAAGAAGAAATGGGAAATCTTTTTTTTTAATTCTACAACTAATTAGGCTAGAAAGAAAAATCGAAAAGAAACTACAAATGTTTTTGGGTTTTCTCAAAGTTTTTCAAACACACAAGAAGAAAGCGAGAAAATAAAACTAACATGGATTATACAATGAAAAAGTATGAACACCGACAACTAGAATGAAATGTGTGGGCATGAATGTAATGTCGGTGAGAAATACGTACTCCCCCAAGCTTAGGCTTTTGTCTAGCTTGGTCATCGCCATCCCTGGTCTGGGTAATAGGCAAAGTGGTAGCTCGTATAGGCATTATGAGCTGCCTCCTCAGCCAGACGGGCAGCCTCAACCGCCGCCTTATACTCGTGCACCTCATTCTCCAATAGATAGTATCTCTGTTTGTTCTGAAAATCAAAGAGGGCAGGAGCAGGCAAAGCAACATACACAGATCGATTTTTATTAAAAACTAAGTTATATTCATATCCCTGTGCATTGCATTTTGAAAACTTATGCTCTCGCATTGTTTCGAAGTTAAAATATTTATAAGGTAAGAGGGGATCATTGAATTTGGGCGAGACCCCTAACTTCGTAGCTACGCGGGAGGCATAAATTCCTCCATACAAATCACCATTACCCGCGTTACGCTGCAGCCTACGTGAGACAATAGCCCCTAGGTTATAATACTTGCTGCCAGTCAAAGCAGTATGAATGAGACTCAGATCAGGGGCACAAAGCGTACTGCAGTCTTGCTTACCAACAATGCATTTACCATTAAAGAGTGCAAAATACCGAATAGCAGGAAAATGGATGCTAACTATTCTGGCCTGCGTGACTCCCCTATCCTCACCGTTGCAAAGGCTATTAAGAAATGACTCATAATCAGAATATGTGGTTCATCTAATGAACCCCAATATGGAATTTTGCATGCATCACAGAATTCTTCTAGAGACATACTATAGGATTTGTCATAGAGGTGAAACAAAACTCTAGAAGTGCGCGGATGATATTCAAATTTTTGAGTGAATGAATGAGTGAGGTAGTAATGCTGTGGTGGCTTATCTGCGATGAAGGCGGAGAGATCGGTGTTGTGAATATATTGGTCAAATTCTTCCTTGATGCCTGCACCTAGCATGAACTCGTTGCACGGCCATCTACATGATTTTGCTTCGGCACCTCGCACCGAACTTGCCCTTGGTTCAACGTAAGATTGACGTGCGGGGTCTTCGCTAGATGATGCCTCGGTGGGCCTCCTCCTCGAGGAACTCCTTCGGAAGATATTCATTTTCCTAAGAACAATTTTCTGAAAATTTTGGGCCACAAAAAGATATCAATAAAACTTCACAAGATTGGTAGCAACTACTCATATGGATGTCTAGAGGCTATATCAAGCATTCAAACTACTTAGAACTCAAAGAATTCAACATGCAAGCTCATTTTCAGTAGCACCAACAGTAGCTAATTATGCAAAATATAATCCACTAAAAGAAAAACTAGTTGGAGCAATGGAGGAGTCACATACCAAGGAGCAATCTCCCAAAACAGTTTCGGAAATGGAGCTCTGAGCAAAGAGATCGAAAATTTCAGGTTTGGGAGCAAGAACATGAGAGAGAGAGCTAACAGGAATTTTTGCTAGAGGTAAGAGACGAAGTGAGCCGAGGGAATAAGTGAGGGGGTCCCTGTGGGGCCCACGAGCCACCAGGGCGCGCCTTGGGGGTGGGTGGGTGACGCGCCCTGGTGCCTCGTGGGCACCTGGGGCACCCCCCTGGTATGTTATTAGTGCCAGAAATTATTAAATATTCTATAAAAAATCATGTCAAAATTTTATTGCATTCTGAGCACTTTTATTTTTGGGCTATTTTTTATTGCACGGATAATTCAGAAAACAGGGTAATCATGGCATTTTATTGCATTTAACTAAAAATAACAGAAAACAAAAAGTGGGTACAGAAGGTTGTGCTTACTAAATTCATCGACCACATGCCTCTAAAAAATTATCCATTAATAAGGTTGATCAGGTCTTATTAACAAACCATTTCCGAGTGACATGAAACCGAAGAACTTTCGTATAACACTAAGTTACCTCAATGGGGATATGCATTTCCCCAATAATAAGAGTTTCATATTTCTTTTTGATAGTAGGAATAGGGATTTGAAAACTTCCAATAGTAATTGTCGAAGCCTTTTCAATAATATCAATACCATTTACTTGAAATTGTTTCTTCGGAAAGTGCACTGTATGTTCATTACCATTGATATGAAAAGTGACCTTGCTTTTGTTGCAATCAATAACATCCCCTATAGTATTCAAAAAGGGTCTACCAAGGATAATCGACATATTGTCATCCTCGGGCATATCAAGTATAACAAAGTCTGTTAGGATAGTAACATTTGCAACTACAACGGGCACATCCTCACAAACACCGATAGGTATGGCGGTTGATTTGTCAGCCATTTGCAATAATATTTTGGTGGGAGTGAGTTTATCCAAATCAAGTCTTTTATATAAAGAGAAAGGCATAACACTAACACCGGCTCCTAAATCACACAAAGCAGTTTTGACATAATTTCGTTTAATGGAGCATGGTATAGTTGGCATTCCCGGATCTCCTAGTTTCTTAGGTACTCCATCCTTAAAAGAATAATTTGCAAGTATGGTAGAAATCTCAGCTTCAGGTATCTTTCTTTTATTAGTGACAATATCTTTCATATATTTAGCATATGGAGGCATTTTCAATATATCAATCAAACGAGTACGCAAAAAGTCTGGCCTAAGCATTTCAGCAAAGTGTTCAAATTCTTCCTCATCTTTTTTCTTAGATGGTTTAGTAGGAAAGGGCATGGGTTTTTGAACCCATGGTTCTCTTTCTTTACCATGTTTTCGAGCAACGAAGTCTCTTTTATCATAACGTTTATTTTTAGAAGGTGGGTTATCAAGATCAACAACAGGTTCTATTTCAACATTATTATCCGGTTCTTTATCATTATCAAGTTGGGTATCCACATGAGCATCATCGTTATTATTATCATCAGGTGAATGTTCATTACCGAATTGTGTTTCAGCATCAGAAATAGAAACATCATTACTATCCTCCAAGGGGTTTTCTACCTCGGGTTCACTAGAAGTATGCAAAGTCCTATCATTTTTCTTTTTCTTCTTAGATGGACTAGGTGCATCAACATTAATTCTTTGAGAGTCTTGTTCAATTCTTTTAGGGTGACCTTCAGGATAAAGTGGCTCCTGAGTCATTCTACCTCCTCTAGTCAATACTCTAATAGCATCATTCATATTGTTATTCATTTCATTGAGCAATTCACTCTGAGATTTAGCAACTTGTTCTAATTGGGTTTGAACCATAGATGCATGTTTACTAACACCTTTAACATCATTAGCAATTCTAAATAACAAGTCACTCAAGCGATCAATCATGTAGGCATTTCGTTTCAATTGTTTCATAACATTTGCATTGAAGTGATCTTTCTTAATAATATAATTGTCAAATTCATATAAGCATTGACTAGGAGGTTTGTTATAAGGAATATCACTTTCATCAAACTTTATAAGAGAATTTACCTCTACTACCTGTGGCGGTGTGTCAAGACCATGTATTTCTTCATTAGGTGGTAAATTCTTAACATCTTCAGCTTTAATACCTTTTTCCTTCATACATTTCTTTGCTTCTTGCATATCTTCAGGACTGAGAAATAAAATACCCCTCTTTTTTGGAGTAGGTTTAGGCGGTGGTTCAGGAAGTGTCCAATCGTTATCATTCTTCAATATATTAGTCAATAATTCCTCAGCTTGTTCAATAGTTCGTTCCCTGAAAACACAACCAGCACAACTATCTAGGTAGTCCCTAGAAGCATCGGTTAGTCCATTATAGAAGATATCAAGTATTTCATTTTTCTTAAGAGGATGATCACGCAAAGCATTAAGTAATTGGAGAAGCCTGCCCCAAGCTTGAGGGAGATTCTCTTCTTTAATTTGCACAAAGTTAAATATTTCCTGTAAGGCAGCTTGTTTCTTATGAGCAGGAACATATTTTTCAGAGAAGTGATAAATCATATCCTGGGGACTACGCACACAACCAGAAGCAAGAGTATTATACCATTCTTTAGCATCACCCTTTAATGAGAAAGAAAATAACTTAAGAATATAGTAATGGCGAATTTTTTCCTCATGAGCAAATAGGGTGGTTATATCATTTAATTTAGTAAGATGTGCCATAACGGTTTCAGTTTCATAACCATGGAAAGGATCATATTCAACCAAAGTAATTATCTTAGGATCAACAGACAATTCATAATCCTTATCGGTAACAAATATGGGAGAGGTAGCAAACTTAGGATCATATTTCATTCTCTCCCTCATAGATTTTTCTTTCATTTTAGCAACCAATTTTATAACTTCATGTCTATCATTACAAGCAAGAATGGCTATAGCTGTCTCCTTATCAAAGCATTGTTCATCACGTGTTTCAACTCTAGTAGGAGAGCTAGGCATAATAGGTGACTCATAATTCTCAAGAGTTTCAACATTTTTAATTTCTTTAGCTTTAGCAAGTTGTTCAGTAAGAAATTCACCAAGTGGCACAGCATTATCAAGCATAGTACTAGCATCATCATGAGTATCATTCATAGCAGAAGTGGTATCATCAATAACTTGCGACATATCAGAATTAATAGCATGTGGTGGTGTTGCAAGTTTACTCAAAACAGAAGGTGAATCAAGTACAGAGCTAGATGGCAGTTCCTTACCTCCCCTCGTCTTAGAGGGAACGATCTTGGTCTTAGCGTCTTTCAGATTCTTCCTAGTGATCAACAGATATAAATCCCAAGTGACTCAACAAATATAGCTATGCTCCCCAGCAACGGCGCCAGAAAAAGGTCTTGATAACCCACAAGTATAGGGGATCGCAACAGTTTTCGAGGGTAGAGTATTCAACCCAAATTTATTGATTCGACACAAGGGGAGCCAAAGAATATTTGCAAGTATTAGCAGTTGAGTTGTCAATTCAACCACACCTGGAGACTAAATATCTGCAGCAGAGTGATCAGTAGCACAGTAGTATGATAGTTTGGTAGCGGTATCAATAGTAGCAACGATAACAGTAACGGTAGCAACAATAGTAGTAACAATTGTGACAGCAGTAGCAACAATATTAACTTAGCAAGAACAATATGTGAAAAACTCGTAGGCATTGGATCGGTGATTATGTTGGATAACATTCATCATGTAACAGTTATAACCTAGGGCGACACAAATCTAGCTCCAATTCATCAACGTAATGTCGGCATGTATTCCGTATATAGTCATACGTGCTTATGGAAAAGAACTTGCATGACATATTTTGTCCTACCCTCCCATGGCAGCTGGGTCCATAAGGAAACTAAGGGATATTAAGGCCTCCTTTTAATAGAGAACCGAAACAAAGCATTAGCACTTAGTGAATACAGGAACTCCTCAAACTACGGCAATCACCGGAAAGAATCCCAATTATTGTCACCTTGGGGTATGCGGATCATAAGACGTAGAAGGTGCGTATAACTTAAAAGATCGGATCAAGAACACAAATATATTCAAGAAAACATAAAGGGTTCAGATCTGAAATCATGGCACTCGGGCCCTAGTGACAAGCATTAAGCATAGCAAAGTCATAGCAACATCAATCTCAGAACATAGTGGATACTAGGGATCAAGCCCTAACAAAACTAACTCGATTACATGATAAATCCCATCCAACTCATCACCGTCCAGCAAGCCTACGAAGGAATTACTCACTCCCGGCGGTGAGCATCATGAAATTGGTGATGAAGGATGGTTGATGATGACGATGCCGGAAGATCCCCCTCTCCGGAGCCCTGGACGGGCTCCAGATCTGGCCTCCCGATGAAGAACATGAGGTGGCGGCAACTCCGTATCGGAAACGCAATAAAACATTCTCTCTTATTTTTTCTCCAAAATTGTGAATTTATAGGCTTGAGATTAGGGTCAGCGGAGCCACATGGGCTCCACGAGCCACCAGGGCGCGCTTGGGGGGGGGGGGGGGGGGGGGGTGGCGCGCCCTGGTGCCTCGTGGGCACTGGGTGGCCCCCCTTCAGTGGGACTTGGTTCCAGTATTTTTTATTTATTCCATAAAAAATCTCCAAAAACTTTCATCCAATTCCAAGAACTTTTATTTCTGCACAAAAAACAACACCATGGTAGTTCTGCTGAAAACAGAGTCAGTCCGGGTTAGTTCCACTCAAATCATGCAAATTAAGGGCCAAAACAAGAGCAAAAGTGTTTGGAAAAGTTTCGTCCAATTCCAAGAACTTTTACTTCCAAACACTTTTGCTCTTGTTTTGGCCCCTAATTTGCATGATTTGAATGGAACTAACCCGGACTGACGCTGTTTTCAGCAGAACTACCATGGTGTTGTTTTTTGTGCAGAAATAAAAGTTCTTGGAATTGGACGAAACTTTTTGGAGATTTTTTATGGAATATATAAAAAATATTGGAGCCAAGACCAACTGGAGTGGGGCCACATGCTGCCCATGAGGCACCAGGACGCGCCACCCCCTGGCACGGCCTGGTGGCTTGTGGGGCCCACGTGACTCCGCTGACCCTAATCTCAGGCCTATAAATTCACAATTCCAGAAAAAAATAAGAGAGAAAGTTTTATTACGTTTCACGATATGGAGCCGCCGCCACCTCCTGTTCTTCATCGAGAGGCCAGATCTAGAGTCCGTTCGGGGCTCCGGAGAGGGGGATCTTCCGGCATCGTCATCATCAACCATACTTCATCACCAATTTCATGATGCTCACCACTGGGAGTGAGTAATTCCTTCGTAGGCTTGCTGGACGGTGATGAGTTGGATGAGATTTATCATGTAATCGAGTTAGTTTTGTTAGGGCTTGATCCCTAGTATCCACTATGTTCTGAGATTGATGTTGCTGTGACTTTGCTATGCTTAATGCTTGTCACTAGGGCCCGAGTGCCATGATTTCAGATCTGAACCCCTTATGTTTTCATGAATATATTTGTGTTCTGGATCCGATCTTGCAAGTTATACGCACCTGCTACGTGTTATGATCCGCATACCCCAAGGTGACAATAATTGGGATTCTTTCCGGTGATTGCCGTAGTTTGAGGAGTTCATGTATTCACTACGTGTTAATGCTTGTCACTAGGGCTCAATAAATTTGGGTTGAATACTCTACCCTCGAAAACTGTTGCGATCCCCTATACTTGTGGGTTATCAGTGCCTTCCCGGCGGTGGCGGCGGGCGCGCGTGCCTTCCCGGCAGGGGCCGCGAAAGCACCGCCCTGGACGACGACGTTGCCCTGCCACTTGCGGGTTGCGCGGTGGAGCCTTGAACGGCGACGGGCGCGACATGGCCGGCGATGAGATCTGCCGGAGGGGTTGGCGCATGGATGACATCCACGGTGACGGGCGACGGCTGGGAGGCTTCTATGGTGGCAATACAACGCCGGGGAAGGTGGTCCAGGACGGGCGGAGGGAGATCAATGGCGGCGGAGGGAAGGGGAAGCGGGAACGGCCGCGCGGAAATGTCCCTCCCGCCAAAAATCGCTGCTGATACGGGTCAAGCTCGGGTCAGCCTCCCACCCCGTGAATCTAAAGGTTGAGGGCGAAGATTTGCCGCGCCCCGCAATTTTTTTTACAGGCCGTGGTCCGATACGGGGTCTATTCTGGCCTTTTTTTCGCGCAAAACCGTAAACTGGCGGTTATTTTGCGGGTCGGCGCGATATAAGGGGTCTGCTAGAGATGCTCTAAAGTTTTGGCGGGCTGAAACTTCAGCTTCTCCCGCGTGCCACATCCCCCGACGCCGCGTTGTCCCCTGCGGTTGCGCCATATTCGCCGCCACGCCGCCATTGCCCTCCTCCCCCCCCGATAGCTGCAACACCGGGAAGGCGCGGCCGGAGTGCGCCGTCGGCTCCTGCCTCAACCTCGGTGTGCCGTCGCTGCGAGGCCACCTTTCTCATTCCTCCCCTGCCTCGCCTCCTTCGCTGCCCCGCTCCGGCTGGAGTCTCCAAGTCCTAGCTGAAGAACCCGACGTGGGAATGGTATTCGGAGATGTTCTTCACCCAATTTTTTTTATGTTTCAAATTTTTTGTGTGAATGTCTTTGATCATAGTTTTTCTTATTCCTTGTAGATGAACACTCAAGAGGACACCGCAAGATTTCTTGAGATGGGTGCATCAAAAGGCTTTCCAAGAGTGTTTGGAAGTATCGATTGCATACATTGGAAGTGGAAGCTTTGCCCTACAACATTGGATGGACAATTCTAAGGAAAAGGTAAAGATGCATATATAATTCTAGAAGATGTGGCATCAAATGACCTGTGGATTTGGCATTCATGTTTTGGATTGCCAGGATCTAAAAATAATCTGAATGTTCTGCAAAGATCTCATCTGTTTGCAAGGATTTCTGTGGAAGAGGCACCTCCAATGAATTTTGAAATAAATGGGCATCAATACAACACGGGCTACTATCTTGCTGATGGAATATATCTGCCATGGTCAACTTTTGTGAAGACAATATCAAACCCTCAAAGTAACAAGAATACTCACTTTGTTAGGAGGCAAGAAGGATGCAAAAAGGATGTTGAGCAGGCATTTGGGGTTCTCCAAACTCATTTTCCATTGTTCGTGTTCTTGCACACTTTTGGCATAAAAAAGACTTGTGGCCCATCATGACCAGGTGTGTGAAATTACGTAGCATGATCATAGAGGATGAGAGGGAACAACCATGTGACTATTGCTATGAGAATGAGGGGATTTTTTTTACATACCACCGGTTCAACAACAGAGTGATGAACGACGATTGCAAAAATTTCTCAAAATGCATCGCTGGATAGAAGACCACGCTGGTCATTAACAAGTCCGCGCTGATCTAGTTGAGCACTTGTGGGCGCTTCATGGTCAATAAACTTCGTAATGTTATATTTGCAATATTTTTGACCATCGGTTATGTTTGAATTTGAATTTGAATGTCGAACCAAATTTCATGTAATGTTGCTTTGGAATTACTATCAAGTATGTGAGTTAGATGTATCATTGTATTAATTATTATGATGATATTAGACTTATGCATGTGTCATTTGTATTTTTTACTAGAAATTAGGAGAATAAAGATTTTAGAGGATAAGTTTATGGAAACGAACAAAAGTTGCTCTATAAATACTTTCCCTAAATTTTAGAGTCATCCCGTGAAATCAGTTTTGCATGAGGTATTTTAAGGGAGATGTGGGAGTTGCTCTTAGGATATCTCTAAGTGAATTATCAAAAGATTTCCACTCAAATTTCTCCTTAAATCTTAACTCCTCAAATATGAGTATTTAAAAAATGTGTGAAGCTATCAGAACCCTCAAATTAACTCCTCAAATGCAAATTGTGCACAAACATCTCATTAGAAACTCAAATTTGAAACTAGATTAACACCAATAGTGCATAATTATACATAGTAGTTCATAACTAATGTAGATAGAACTTACTTAGAGTTAAACTAGAGCTAAAATGATGTGCTTTATCACCACCTGCTTGACGAATCCCGTCGCTCAACATCAAGGGTGTCGCGCCATGGCATCAACACGGCGGTGGAGTCGTCGGCGGCGAGCTTGTCGAAGAGTGTGTCACACTCATGCTCTGCCTCATCCAAGTACCGGTGGTTGGCCTCCACCCCGCGCTCGTCGGTGATGGACTACTTAATAGTTTGCCGGACCTCTATTAACTCGACATCAGTGACGAGCCGAGTGGCCACCTTAGCATCGGTGTGCTTTTGTCGCCCAGTGCTCCTCCTCCTCAAGCATACCACACTTGTACTCCCGCTCAGCTTCCACCCACGAGAAGCCGACGCCATCCTCCTCCTCCACTCTGTCCATTGTCGACCCGTACTCCTCCTCCGCTACGCCCCCTATTTATATTCCTCCGCTTCTGACACCATGGCCAATAGGGATGAAGTCCAGCTCGGTGACACCCCACCTCTCAATCCATAATGAGTGATGTGCCATGGCGATTCGAGCAGAGATGGTAGCGATTTGGGGCTGATGTGATGGTGATTTGGAGGTTGTGGGGGCACAATGGAGGTTGTGGGGGCACACCACCGAGGACTCAACGCACATATGTGTAAGCCAACCACCCGCTGTCGCGGGCTTCGAAACAGACAAAGAGCATGACTCAGACGGATATGGGTCAGACCAAAAACAGGGGGACGAGTTCTGCGTGGCAAGGACCATCACCGGGGAGGGAATGGAAGTTCCTGAGCCACAAACCGACGACAGACGGAGCAGCCGGATGCGCTAGATATCGAGCGAAGAAAAGGGTGCGACCACGAGTGACACCGAGCAGGGTCGACCACACGCGGATCCGCAACTCACGGCCCCAAATAGGCCCGACCATGGTGAACCGTCACACACATGGGAGATCCAGCAAAAACACATCGGGATAGGAGAAACCGTTGAGCCCCCCCCCCCCCCCCCCCCCCCCCCCCCACACACACACACACCGCATCGCGCGGGCTTAGCCCGGCGATGGTCGCTGGCGATGGCAAGGGCTAGGAGGTGATGTCGCCTGGCTGGGGGAGCAACAGGGGGCGAGGGGCCTTTTCCTCTTGGCTTAGGGTAGAGGTTTATCTTCTCACTTTAGAAACATGCCTGAAGTTAAGTTGTATGTACTCCCTCCGTTTTCTTTTTCTCCGCATATAAAATTTGTCTGGTGTCATACTTCGTAAAGATTGATCGAATTTATATTTAAAATATCAACATCTACAACCTTAAAGTTACACGGTATGAAAATTAATTTCACGATGCATCTAATGATATTAATTTCGTATTGTGAACGACGATCTTATACGCGGAGTAAAAAGAAACATAGGAGCATAAAAAAAATGACCCGGCGAGGGAAGACGATAGCCTACAATATTTTCGGTGCAATGCAGAGTAGCAAGCCTCGGAGGCGATGTGTTAGGTGCCAAGGCACGTGCCCCTGTAGCAGCAACATGTTTCTATCCGGCCACACAGAATAGATTCTCGCGTGCAAAATGGAAATCGAACGAGCGCGTGAAACAATAGGCTGCCGAACGGTAAACCCAACGGTGCGTCCACACACAAAGTAGATTTTCCGTTGAAAGAAAAGCTTTCGTTAAATAATCGTTTTTTGCCTGACAATCTGAATGAGACGGAAATCCCAGTACCGTCTCGTGATCGTGAAGACGGAAATCCTCAAGCGCGTGCTCTGTCGCCCTGCGCGGGTGAGCAGCATCGAACGGGTGCTACTCGAGTAGCATCGCAGTCGCAGATAGTCAGGAGCCTCATTTGGTTCGTATGGTCTGCAAACGGAAAATGTCACGAGTAAAGCACATGTTCACAATGGGAAACTAGGTTACTAAGTCTATCTATTCTTTTTGTTTTGATGATGGCCGGTCGTAATTAGTAATTACATAGGCTTTGATGATGATTGTTTTTGCCCGAAGTGCACACACCAAAGCCAGAAACAGTGATTAGCATAACGAGCGTAGGATAATACTTGTGATGTAAAATTAATGCCGCGTTGATGGACCGAGATTAGGCTGCCGCCCTCAGATCAGATGCTACGCGGTGGACCACCCGGGAACAGGAGATCCCACTCCCAGCTGAACCAAACAGAGGAGCGAGGCGGGCCACCAAGAGACAGAGGCGTGCTGCTCCTCAAAACGGGAGGGCAGCTCCTCTGCCGATTTGGGAGCCAGGGCAATCCTTGCCGAAAAAGGAAAGGGAATCTGCTTTCGCGTCGCAGGCAGCCGACCAAGATGCATCACAGCTACCATGCACAAGGGCATCCAATGCATGCATGGAATCTTGAGACGTGGCGGATAGGGACCATGCATGCCTGCCGTGCTAGTCCAATACGGAGATAGAGGGCCCAGGAAAAAGGAAAGATAACACGCACCCTGATTCCCGTTTGCCGTAGTACGTTAGTTTGTCCAAGTCGACGGCAGTTCACGTTCAGCCGTGCGTCGCGTGCGAGTGCGACCACACCGCACACGCATATCAATCAGTCGCCGTAGCCCGTCGGTGCATGTGTCCATGCAGGGGAGGCCACGACGCGCGGAACTCTGTCAACCCAATGCTACTGCAAGCTATGAGTAGCAGTTTGTAAATTGCGGCAAAATCGGCAAGAACCGCACATTCAAGTTTCCCTGCGTGTGGCTCGTCCGTGATAACTTCTCCGGATTTGCATGAACTGGCAGACCGATCACTAAGTGGTTAGTATCTCCAGCATGAGCGAACATTTTCAAAACTATTTAGGAATGGACACCACTATCCCAGCCTGGATCCAACCAGGTTCTATTGATCATGTCCCTTTTCAACAGTTGTATCTTGTCTTGGGGCGTCTTTCTTTGGCTTTACAATCAAGCCATACACAGCACCCTTTTGAATTATCAACACTAGTCCTCAACCCGTGCGGACATCCGCATGGGCTAGCAGTTTTTAAAGGGAGAATGATTATTATTTTGAATATACATTCTAAAAAGATAAATAATATTAATATTAAATATTAAAAAAATCTAAGGGTTCCCCTTTTGCAGAGTTATTGGCGAAAACGTGTAAAAAGTTCGCTCCATGCTCATAGTCCCAAAAGGAAAGTTATTCCATTGATGAATTCCTGAATTGTTTTTTGCATGGATTCAATTGTGTCACAATTTGTATGTAGGTGTAAATCCGGAGAGTATAATAATAACATAATATAATTCTGTTGAGCCATCCCCGCTCATATGATTAATATGTTTATTTCCTTTTGTGTGCGGTATTATCGATTTTGCCTGTGAATCCCAAGCCTAATTTCCAAAGAAGTTGCTTTAATCATAATTATGACCGTGGTTGAAATTAATAAAGTACTCCCTCCGTTCCTAAATATAATATCTTTTAGGGATTTCACTATAGACTACATACGGAGCAAAATGAGTAAATCTACACTCTAAAGTAGGTCTATATACATCCGTATGTAGTTCATAGTGGAATATCTAAAAGGTCTTATATTTAGGAACGGAGGGAGCATAATACATGAGAAAGTAGGAAAAACATGCCTTATCCATAGTAAATGTTCTGACCTTCACAAAAGCGGAGAATCTAGATGCAAGAATACCTTGACGGTGTAGACATTTGCACTCCAAGGACACCATGGGACCTCTTGTGAAACTGATTTTACATTTAAAAATGGAAACATAAACATAACGCAGTGTTCATACAGGGATGTAAAATTCCCACTTAACCAATTAGGGACAGCTATATAGAATCGGCAGAGTAGCATTCATGATGTTGAAGAAAAAAATGGAATAAATTACTCTCCCATTCATAATGGCATGCCGTTTTAGATACGGAACAGGAAGCTGACACTTTGATCATTGTTTTAACATGTAAATACATATATAATTATTTATTTTCATACTATTTATTGTTAGGAATCTGTAGGTGCAACGTCTAGCTAATTATAAATATAGAGGTTTTAGTTAGCTTGTTGTCAAAGATTAAAAAGTTTGACTATATGCTTTCTAAGAATTCATGTATATTAGAACAAAGATAGTTTGAATTAATATAAGCTCAAATAGCAAAGCTAATTTTGCTTCCATATGTTCGCATTACTTAGTAATATGAATAATATTGACGGAAAAAGGTTGACAAAACATCAACCGGTTACATTAAACCTTACATCTCAGAAACATATATGAAAGTAATATTGGATGACCAAAAAAAATGTAACCGCCAAAGGAAGCAGCACAAAGCGTGGAACCGAGAACGACCAAGTCCATCCATTTCTTATTCACCTGTTTCGATAAACATCTTTTACCTCGAGGACAATTTATGCAACCCGTACTCGCAATCCATGAACTGGTAAAGAAATATTGTTTTTCAAGGTAGCATCACCGGCTCTTTTAATGATTGCAATTGCATCCACCCTCTGCTTGCTTAAATAGCTGTTGTATACCATTAGTTACAAACAAATAGGAATATATGCACAGCAAGGAACACATATTTGAATATCCACCTCAAGTGCTATTACATGGATATTACCTGCCATAAATTCTAGCACAAAGGAAAATCTTTACTTGAAGGCATCCGGAAAATGTAATGATTATCATCCATCCATTCATGTCACAAATTTGGAATGGAGAAAAATTAGTATCTATATGGAAACACGAACTGCAGTTGTTGTCCAGGGGCCGCCTAAAGGTCGTCGAATAAAATTTTCTGCGTCTCACAATATTTATAACATGTAAGTAACAATAACTTGATAAACATGGATATGTAATTTTCATAAAAAAGATTGACCAGCACCAAGAAATAAGGACCTACCTAGTGAAAGGATGAGGATCGGCACTTGTTAGAAAAAAGGTAAATTGTTCATACTTTTTGTTCACTGGACAAACACGCAGAATATTAGATTTTGTCAGATCTTTTCTTTCTTGAGGTATGATATAGGGACGTCTAGGTCCAGCTGGTCGCCACAAAACATTAGCCCGTCTGTACAGGAGAGCATGCTGCTCTACCAACTCCCCACCCGCATGTATACTGTAAACATGCTCCTCGATGCAGATATATCTGTACCCGATTCCGAGTTCAGTCACACCTTCGCCATCACGGTCTGTGGCCATTAGCGCCAGCCACCATGGCCATCAACATCCCCACACTGCTCCTTAATTATCACCACTTCGTGCGATCCGGAAACAAAAGAATAAAACCAAAGAGAGAATATTGTTGTGTCTTCATATGAAATTATACTGCAGATTTTGTTTGCTATTTAATTCCATTGACATTAAACCATAAGTTGTAGTACATAGCAGCAGTCATATTGATTTTTTTTAATTCCACTGCCATCTAAGGTCAGTTATATGTATGTTGTAGTACATAGTGCATGTATACTGTAAACATGCTCCTCGATGCAGATATATCTGTACCCGATTCCGAATTCAGTCACACCTTCGTGATCACGGTCTGTGGCCATTAGCGCCAGCCACCATGGCCATCAACATCCCCACACTGCTCCTTAATTATCACCACTTCGTGCGATCTGGAAACAAAAGAATAAAACCAAAGAGAGAATATTGTTGTGTCTTCATATGAGATTATACTGCAGATTTTGTTTCCTATTTAATTCCATTGACATTAAACCATAAGTTGTAGTACATAGCAGCAGTCATATTGATTTTTTTTTTAATTCCACTGCCATCTAAGGTCAGTTATATGTATATTGTAGCAGACGGATTTGCAAATTTGCCTCAAAATTTCAGTTCCACTATTCTCTAAAGATGGCCAATTGCCTAGATAATATAGTATTGGATTAGTAAAAACTATAATATTTGACTCCACTTTGCTGCTCCCTATTATGTAGATACAAAATAACTGATCCGAGATATCGTACACCTACTCTGCAGCGAAGCATATCTTGATTCCTCTAATCCAGCTCCAATGGAAATGCATACAGATGTGTACGGAGGAATATAAAACGGGCCACAAAGGGTGTTGGATGTTAAATTGGTACCGTGAGGGAAGCCAGGGCCTATGAAATTTGTAAGGGTCGACCAATCTACCTGAGCTAGTTAAGTACGTAGAGGTGATGGAGAAGGAGGTGATTACCTCAGACCAATAGAGTAGCCGACACACGCCTGCTAAATTGGCACGTCTTTGGCGAGCATGCTTGATGGCAAGATCCTGCAGCGGCTGCTGAATTCAGTACCCACTTCAACACCGTCATGAACACCCCTACATGGATCGATCTTCTCGTCCCCACGGCCGGTACAGATGATGCACGAAGTGGCGGTTCCAGGTGTCGTCTGCTGGAGATACGCGGGCGCATAGTGGCTCGTCAGGAGTAAGGGCTGAGGGCGAATCTAGGTCGGATGCCGGCGGTGGAGGTCAATGTAAGGTGGAGCAGATCGTGGGGGAGGCACTAGTAGAAAACAGGACATTGGTTTTTACCAGATCAGAGCAACAGTCCCGGTTCGAGCGGCCAGGACTTCGGCCGGGCCTCGGCAGGCACCAGTCCCGGTTCGGTTGGGACCTTTACTCCCGGTTCCAGCCACCAACCGGGACTAAAGGGCCTCGCTCCTGGCGCAACCCCTTTAGTCCCAGTTGGTGTCTGAAACCGAGACTAAAGGTCAGTCTTCAGTCCCGGTTCTAGACACCAATCGGGACTAAAAAGATGCCTATATATATGCTCGCCCCTGCGCGCTCACTCCTCTGTTTTTTGGCCGGCCGGCGTGTGGGAGGTGTGTGCTACTCTGTTCTCACCTCCTATGCACATGAGGTGTTTGATGAAATGACCGAGCCACACTTAAGCTTTCTCCTCTCTAAGCTCGACATCCAAGCTACATTTTCCTCAAGATTTGTCTAGGTTTGGCGGTGCACCAACTATCCAAGTGTTCTAAAAGGTTAGCAACTTCATCCTTTCATCTCTCACTGCTAGTTTAGCTCATTTCAAATGCTCTAGAAGTAGAGTGGTTTGTGGGTTTTAGTGGAGGTGTGTATGTGGGTGTTCTTTTGATTTAGATGCACAATTTGAGCTCAAATTAACTTCTTAGAGTTTGCACATGTGTACGGTGCCGTCCCGTCCCCGTCCCCGTCCTTACCGCCGTCGATCGCCCGCGCCGATCTCGTCGCCGGCACCACCGTGGTGAGCCTCTTGTTCTTATCTTCTTTTTAAAAGAAAATATTCTTACTTGTATGATTTAGATAGCTACTTGTATAATTTTCTTACTTGTATTATTGTTTGTTATTATATAGTGCCATGGTTTTGGTATCCGCCCCCGTCGGCTCTCGTCCGGTCTATGATTCGGATGTGGTATATTATCTTTTATAACTATTTGTTTCATTTAGTGTTTATGACAATTATGCCGACCAACGTGACATAAATGTTTTTATCTAGGAGGTATGTGAACCGGAAATTCCAACTGACCCTCTTGTCGAGAGGTTAAATTTAGTTAAAAAACAATTATTTAAAAGAAAAATTGAAAAGAATTGAAGAAGAGAAGATGAAATTGGAGTTGCATGCTGCCGATGTCGTCGATCTACACAAGAATCAGATGGATGCAATGCGCTTGAAGATTAGAAAGATTAGAAAATATGCCATTGATAATGAGGCTTGGTATCATTATGCTGTTGGATCAATTGTTACCTTAGTTGCGATTTTGATCGCATTTGTTGTTGCATTTAAATGTTTTACATAGTTGTATGTTAGTTTCAATGTATGTTTTAATTAGATGCTCTAGAGAGCTGTATGTTGTTATATGAGAACTATGTATGAACTTTATGTATTTATTTTTTCAGTAATAATATTTGATCACTCTACTGTACTTTGGTTTTAATGTGATGATGAACTTGTATTAATTTGGTCATTTCTCTATTCATGATGTTCTGTAATGGTTTTTGATACACTTAATTATATAATGCACGCAGATGAACCGGCAATGTATGTACGGTGACCGACGCACATCCGAGTACATTACGGGCCTGCATAATTTTCTCGAAGTGGCTGAGGCAAACAAGCAGAATGGTTTTATGTATTGTCCATGTACTGTCTGTGGGAATACGAAGAATTACTCTTCCTCGAAAACCCTTCACTTTCACCTGCTTGAGAAGGATTTCATGCCACACTATAATGTTTGGACCAAGCATGGAGAAAGAGGGGTTATGATGGAAGACAACGAAGAAGAAGAAGATGATGACAACTATCCTATGTTCCCTGAATATGGTGATACTGCAACGGGGGAAGCTGAAGATCATGAGGCACCAGATGTGCCCGATTATGATCTTCGCCGGGTCATTGCTGATGCACAGAGAGGATGTGAAAGTGAAAGGGAGAAGTTGAAATTCGATCGCATGTTAGAGGATCACAAAAAAGGGTTGTACCCAAATTGCGAAGATGGCAACACAAAGCTCGGTACCGCACTGGAATTGCTGCAATGAAAGGCAGAGAATGGTGTATCTGACAAGGGATTTGGGAAGCTACTGAAAATAGTGAAGAAGAAGCTTCCAAAGGATAACAAATTGCCTGACAGTACGTACGAAGCAAAGAAGGTTCTTTGCCCTCTAGGGTTAGAGGTGCAGAAGATACATGCATGCCCTAATGACTGCATTCTCTACCGCGGTGAGGAGTACGAGAATTTGAATGCATGCCCGGTATGCGGTGCATTGCGGTATAAGATCAGACGAGATGACCCAGGTGATGTTGAGGGCGAGCGCCCCAGGAAGAGGGTTCCTGCCATGGTGATGTGGTATGCTCCTATAATACCACGGTTGAAACGTCTGTTCAGAAACAAAGAGCATGCCAAGTTGTTGCGATGGCACAAATAAGACCGTAAGAAAGACGGGAAGTTGAGAGTACCCGCTGATGGGTCGCAGTGGAGAAAAATCGAGAGAAAGTGGCCGGACTTTGCAGGTGACGCAAGGAACTTATGGTTTGGTTTAAGTGCAGATGACATTAATCCTTTTGGGGAGCAGAGCAGCAATCATAGCACCTGGCCCGTGACTCTATGTATCTATAACCTTCCTCCTTGGTTGTGCATGAAGCGAAAGTTCATTATGATGCCAGTGCTCATCCAAGGCCCTAAGCAACCCGGCAACGACATTGATATGTACCTAAGGCCATTAGTTGAAGAACTTTTACAGCTGTGGGACATAAAAGGTGTACGTGTGTGGGATGAGCACAAACAGCAGGAATTTGACCTACGAGCATTGCTGTTTGTAACCATCAATGATTGGCCTGCTCTTAGTAACCTTTCAGGACAGACAAACAAGGGATACAACGCATGCACGCACTGTTTACATGAGACTGAAAGTATATATTTGGACAAATGCAAGAAGAATGTGTACCTGGGACATCGTCGATTTCTTCCGACCAAGCATGCCATAAGAAAGAAAGGCAAGCATTTCAAAGGTGAGGCAGATCACCGGAAGAAGCCTGTCCTCCGTACTGGTGATGATATACTTGATATGGTCAAGGATTTACAAGTAATCTTTGGAAAGGGTCCTGGCGGACAATATGTTCCGAATGACGCTGACGGACACGCAGCCATGTGGAAGAAGAAATCTATATTTTGGGACCTACCCTATTGGAAAGACCTAGAGGTCCGCTCTGCAATCGACGTGATGCACGTGACGAAAAATCTTTGCGTGAACCTGCTAGGCTTCTTGGGCATGTATGGGAAGACAAAAGATACACCGGAGGCACGGGAGGACCAGCAACGTATGAACGAAAAAGATGGTATGCATCAAAAGCAGTATCAAGGTCCTGCCAGCTACGCTCTTACCAAAGCAGAGAAGGAAATCTTTTTTGAATGCCTGCTCAGTATCAAGGTCCCGTCTGGCTTCTCGTCGAATATAAAGGGAATAATAAATATGGCAGAGAAAAAATATTCCAGAACCTAAAGTCTCATGACTGCCACGTGATTATGACGCAACTGCTTCCGGTTGCATTGAGGGGGCTTCTACCAGAAAATGTTCGATTAGCCATTGTGAAGCTATGTGCATTCCTCAATGCAATTTCTCAGAAGGTAATCGATTCATAAATCCTACCAAGATTACAGAATGATTTGGTCCAATGTCTTGTCAGTTTCGAGTTGGTGTTCCCACCATCCTTCTTCAATATTATGACGCACGTCCCTAGTTCACCTAGTCGACGAGATTGCCATTCTGGGTCCTGTATTTCTACACAATATGTTCCCCTTTGAGAGGTTCGTGGGAGTCTTAAAGAAATATGTTCGTAACCGTGCTAGGCCAGAAGGAAGCATCTCCACGGGCCATCAAATAGAGGAGGTCATTGAGTTTTGTGTTGACTTTATTCTTGACCTTAAGCCGATTGGTGTTCCTGAATCGCGGCATGAGGGGAGACTGGGTGGAAAAGGTACGCTAGGACCGAAAGCAATAATTTGTAGGGACGGGCATTCTTGGGCGCAAGCACACTACACAGTTCTACAAAATTCTACCTTGGTGGCCCCGTATATCAATGAACACAAGAATATTCTACACTCCAAACACCCGGAGCAATCTGACGACTGGATTACACGTGAACACATGGGGACTTTCGGCGGTTGGTTGCAAACACATCTCATGGGTAACACCACTGTTGGAGATGAGCTGTGCTTGTTGGCCAGGACACCATCTTCGACTGTATTGACTTTCCAAGGGTACGAGATAAATGGGAATACATTTTACACGATCGCCCAAGATAAAAAGAGCACCAACCAAAACAGTGGTGTCCGCTTTAATGCAGCAAACACCAATAGGGCAAATGACACATATTATGGTTACATAGAGGAGATATGGGAACTTGACTATGGACGTGATTTTAAGGTCCCTTTGTTTCGGTGCAAATGGGTCAATCTGTCAGGAGGCGGGGTACAGGTAGACCCGCAGTACGGAATGACAACAGTGGATCTCAACAATCTTGGGTACACAGACGAACCATTCGTCCTAGCCAATGATGTGGCGCAGGTTTTCTATGTGAAGGACATGTCTACCAAACCGAGAAAAAGAAAAGATAAGGAAGCGAATACATCATACGATGAGCCAAAGCGCCACATAGTTCTTTCAAGGAAAAGAAACATCGTGGGAGTGGAGGACAAGACAGACATGTCAGAAGATTATGAAAAGTTTCATAAAATTTCTTCCTTCAGAGTGAAGACTGACCCAAGTATCATGTTAAATGATGAAGATTATCCATGGTTACGGCGCAATAAGCAAGGGACACACGCGAAGAAATAGTTTTATACCCCAAGATCCCACTCTGGGATGTGACCGGCTTCACCGCCATCACTTTCTCTCTAGTGTGAGTTTTCGGACTTATAGCTGGATAGTGCCACTTCGGACAAACCGGAGGGAATCTTTGTAAGAGCTAGCTAGGGCATTTTGGCATTTGAAACATGATTTTAGAATAATTATTAATTAAGTTATGAAATTTCAATTATTCCTATCATTTCAGTCCCATGTTTTGCAAGGTTGATCATACGCGGTTAGTCCCGGTTGATGGCTCCATATAAAATAAAAATACATAACATATGCAAAAAATTAAAATTGCCATAACAATAAAAATAACATAAAAAATAAAAAGACATAACATATGCAAAAAATTAAAATTGCCATAACATAAAAAATAAAAAGACATAACATGTGCCATATATTTTATAGTGGTTATGAAAGAATATTAAAATTCACTCTGAGATTTAGCAACTTGTTCTAATTGGGTTTGAACCATAGATGCATGTTTACTAACACCTTTAACATCATTAGCAATTCTAAATAACAAGTCACTCAAGCGATCAATCATGTAGGCATTTCGTTTCAATTGTTTCATAACATTTGCATTGAAGTGATCTTTCTTAATAATATAATTGTCAAATTCATATAAGCATTGACTAGGAGGTTTGTTATAAGGAATATCACTTTCATCAAACTTTATAAGAGAATTTACCTCTACTACCTGTGGCGGTGTGTCAAGACCATGTATTTCTTCATTAGGTGGTAAATTCTTAACATCTTCAGCTTTAATACCTTTTTCCTTCATACATTTCTTTGCTTCTTGCATATCTTCAGGACTGAGAAATAAAATACCCCTCTTTTTTGGAGTAGGTTTAGGCGGTGGTTCAGGAAGTGTCCAATCGTTATCATTCTTCAATATATTAGTCAATAATTCCTCAGCTTGTTCAATAGTTCGTTCCCTGAAAACACAACCAGCACAACTATCTAGGTAGTCCCTAGAAGCATCGGTTAGTCCATTATAGAAGATATCAAGTATTTCATTTTTCTTAAGAGGATGATCACGCAAAGCATTAAGTAATTGGAGAAGCCTGCCCCAAGCTTGAGGGAGATTCTCTTCTTTAATTTGCACAAAGTTAAATATTTCCTGTAAGGCAGCTTGTTTCTTATGAGCAGGAACATATTTTTCAGAGAAGTGATAAATCATATCCTGGGGACTACGCACACAACCAGAAGCAAGAGTATTATACCATTCTTTAGCATCACCCTTTAATGAGAAAGAAAATAACTTAAGAATATAGTAATGGCGAATTTTTTCCTCATGAGCAAATAGGGTGGTTATATCATTTAATTTAGTAAGATGTGCCATAACGGTTTCAGTTTCATAACCATGGAAAGGATCAGATTCAACCAAAGTAATTATCTTAGGATCAACAGACAATTCATAATCCTTATCGGTAACAAATATGGGAGAGGTAGCAAACTTAGGATCATATTTCATTCTCTCCCTCATAGATTTTTCTTTCATTTTAGCAACCAATTTTATAACTTCATGTCTATCATTACAAGCAAGAATGGCTATAGCTGTCTCCTTATCAAAGCAATGTTCATCACGTGTTTCAACTCTAGTAGGAGAGCTAGGCATAATAGGTGACTCATAATTCTCAAGAGTTTCAACATTTTTAATTTCTTTAGCTTTAGCAAGTTGTTCAGTAAGAAATTCACCAAGTGGCACAGCATTATCAAGCATAGTACTAGCATCATCATGAGTATCATTCATAGCAGAAGTGGTATCATCAATAACTTGCGACATATCAGAATTAATAGCATGTGGTGGTGTTGCAAGTTTACTCAAAACAGAAGGTGAATCAAGTACAGAGCTAGATGGCAGTTCCTTACCTCCCCTCGTCTTAGAGGGAACGATCTTGGTCTTAGCGTCTTTCAGATTCTTCCTAGTGATCAACAGATATAAATCCCAAGTGACTCAACAAATATAGCTATGCTCCCCAGCAACGGCGCCAGAAAAAGGTCTTGATAACCCACAAGTATAGGGGATCGCAACAGTTTTCGAGGGTAGAGTATTCAACCCAAATTTATTGATTCGACACAAGGGGAGCCAAAGAATATTTGCAAGTATTAGCAGTTGAGTTGTCAATTCAACCACACCTGGAGACTAAATATCTGCAGCAGAGTGATCAGTAGCACAGTAGTATGATAGTTTGGTAGCGGTATCAATAGTAGCAACGATAACAGTAACGGTAGCAACAATAGTAGTAACAATTGTGATAGCAGTAGCAACAGTATTAACTTAGCAAGAACAATATGTGAAAAACTCGTAGGCATTGGATCGGTGATTATGTTGGATAACATTCATCATGTAACAGTTATAACCTAGGGCGACACAAATCTAGCTCCAATTCATCAACGTAATGTCGGCATGTATTCCGTATATAGTCATACGTGCTTATGGAAAAGAACTTGCATGACATATTTTGTCCTACCCTCCCATGGCAGCTGGGTCCATAAGGAAACTAAGGGATATTAAGGCCTCCTTTTAATAGAGAACCGAAACAAAGCATTAGCACTTAGTGAATACAGGAACTCCTCAAACTACGGCAATCACCGGAAAGAATCCCAATTATTGTCACCTTGGGGTATGCGGATCATAAGACGTAGAAGGTGCGTATAACTTAAAAGATCGGATCAAGAACACAAATATATTCAAGAAAACATAAAGGGTTCAGATCTGAAATCATGGCACTCGGGCCCTAGTGACAAGCATTAAGCATAGCAAAGTCATAGCAACATCAATCTCAGAACATAGTGGATACTAGGGATCAAGCCCTAACAAAACTAACTCGATTACATGATAAATCCCATCCAACTCATCACCGTCCAGCAAGCCTACGAAGGAATTACTCACTCCCGGCGGTGAGCATCATGAAATTGGTGATGAAGGATGGTTGATGATGACGATGCCGGAAGATCCCCCTCTCCGGAGCCCTGGACGGGCTCCAGATCTGGCCTCCCGATGAAGAACATGAGGTGGCGGCAACTCCGTATCGGAAACGCAATAAAACATTCTCTCTTATTTTTTCTCCAAAATTGTGAATTTATAGGCTTGAGATTAGGGTCAGCGGAGCCACATGGGCTCCACGAGCCACCAGGGCGCGCTTGGGGGGGGGGGGGGGGGGTGGCGCGCCCTGGTGCCTCGTGGGCACTGGGTGGCCCCCCTTCAGTGGGACTTGGTTCCAGTATTTTTTATTTATTCCATAAAAAATCTCCAAAAACTTTCATCCAATTCCAAGAACTTTTATTTCTGCACAAAAAACAACACCATGGTAGTTCTGCTGAAAACAGAGTCAGTCCGGGTTAGTTCCATTCAAATCATGCAAATTAGGGGCCAAAACAAGAGCAAAAGTGTTTGGAAAAGTTTCGTCCAATTCCAAGAACTTTTACTTCCAAACACTTTTGCTCTTGTTTTGGCCCCTAATTTGCATGATTTGAATGGAACTAACCCGGACTGACGCTGTTTTCAGCAGAACTACCATGGTGTTGTTTTTTGTGCAGAAATAAAAGTTCTTGGAATTGGACGAAACTTTTTGGAGATTTTTTATGGAATATATAAAAAATATTGGAGCCAAGACCAACTGGAGTGGGGCCACCTGCTGCCCATGAGGCACCAGGACGCGCCACCCCCTGGCACGGCCTGGTGGCTTGTGGGGCCCACGTGACTCCGCTGACCCTAATCTCAGGCCTATAAATTCACAATTCCAGAAAAAAATAAGAGAGAAAGTTTTATTACGTTTCACGATATGGAGCCGCCGCCACCTCCTGTTCTTCATCGAGAGGCCAGATCTAGAGTCCGTTCGGGGCTCCGGAGAGGGGGATCTTCCGGCATCGTCATCATCAACCATACTTCATCACCAATTTCATGATGCTCACCACTGGGAGTGAGTAATTCCTTCGTAGGCTTGCTGGACGGTGATGAGTTGGATGAGATTTATCATGTAATCGAGTTAGTTTTGTTAGGGCTTGATCCCTAGTATCCACTATGTTCTGAGATTGATGTTGCTGTGACTTTGCTATGCTTAATGCTTGTCACTAGGGCCCGAGTGCCATGATTTCAGATCTGAACCCCTTATGTTTTCATGAATATATTTGTGTTCTGGATCCGATCTTGCAAGTTATACGCACCTGCTACGTGTTATGATCCGCATACCCCAAGGTGACAATAATTGGGATTCTTTCCGGTGATTGCCGTAGTTTGAGGAGTTCATGTATTCACTACGTGTTAATGCTTGTCACTAGGGCTCAATAAATTTGGGTTGAATACTCTACCCTCGAAAACTGTTGCGATCCCCTATACTTGTGGGTTATCAGTGCCTTCCCGGCGGTGGCGGCGGGCGCGCGTGCCTTCCCGGCAGGGGCCGCGAAAGCACCGCCCTGGACGACGACGTTGCCCTGCCACTTGCGGGTTGCGCGGTGGAGCCTTGAACGGCGACGGGCGCGACATGGCCGGCGATGAGATCTGCCGGAGGGGTTGGCGCATGGATGACATCCACGGTGACGGGCGACGGCTGGGAGGCTTCTATGGTGGCAATACAACGCCGGGGAAGGTGGTCCAGGACGGGCGGAGGGAGATCAATGGCGGCGGAGGGAAGGGGAAGCGGGAACGGCCGCGCGGAAATGTCCCTCCCGCCAAAAATCGCTGCTGATACGGGTCAAGCTCGGGTCAGCCTCCCACCCCGTGAATCTAAAGGTTGAGGGCGAAGATTTGCCGCGCCCCGCAATTTTTTTTACAGGCCGTGGTCCGATACGGGGTCTATTCTGGCCTTTTTTTCGCGCAAAACCGTAAACTGGCGGTTATTTTGCGGGTCGGCGCGATATAAGGGGTCTGCTAGAGATGCTCTAAAGTTTTGGCGGGCTGAAACTTCAGCTTCTCCCGCGTGCCACATCCCCCGACGCCGCGTTGTCCCCTGCGGTTGCGCCATATTCGCCGCCACGCCGCCATTGCCCTCCTCCCCCCCCGATAGCTGCAACACCGGGAAGGCGCGGCCGGAGTGCGCCGTCGGCTCCTGCCTCAACCCCGGTGTGCCGTCGCTGCGAGGCCACCTTTCTCATTCCTCCCCTGCCTCGCCTCCTTCGCTGCCCCGCTCCGGCTGGAGTCTCCAAGTCCTAGCTGAAGAACCCGACGTGGGAATGGTATTCGGAGATGTTCTTCACCCAATTTTTTTTATGTTTCAAATTTTTTGTGTGAATGTCTTTGATCATAGTTTTTCTTATTCCTTGTAGATGAACACTCAAGAGGACACCGCAAGATTTCTTGAGATGGGTGCATCAAAAGGCTTTCCAAGAGTGTTTGGAAGTATCGATTGCATACATTGGAAGTGGAAGCTTTGCCCTACAACATTGGATGGACAATTCTAAGGAAAAGGTAAAGATGCATATATAGATCTAGAAGATGTGGCATCAAATGACCTGTGGATTTGGCATTCATGTTTTGGATTGCCAGGATCTAAAAATAATCTGAATGTTCTGCAAAGATCTCATCTGTTTGCAAGGATTTCTGTGGAAGAGGCACCTCCAATGAATTTTGAAATAAATGGGCATCAATACAACACGGGCTACTATCTTGCTGATGGAATATATCTGCCATGGTCAACTTTTGTGAAGACAATATCAAACCCTCAAAGTAACAAGAATACTCACTTTGCTAGGAGGCAAGAAGGATGCAGAAAGGATGTCGAGCAGGCATTTGGGGTTCTCCAATCTCATTTTCCATTGTTCGTGGTCTTGCACACTTTTGGCATAAAAAAGACTTGTGGCCCATCATGACCAGGTGTGTGAAATTACGTAGCATGATCATAGAGGATGAGAGGGAACAACCATGTGACTATTGCTATGAGAATGAGGGGAATTTTTTTTACATACCACCGGTTCAACAACAGATTGATGAACGACGATTGCAAAAATTTCTCAAAATGCATCGCTGGATAGAAGACCACGCTGGTCATTAACAAGTCCGCGCTGATCTAGTTGAGCACTTGTGGGCGCTTCATGGTCAATAAACTTCGTAATGTTATATTTGCAATATTTTTGACCATCGGTTATGTTTGAATTTGAATTTGAATGTCGAACCAAATTTCATGTAATGTTGCTTTGGAATTACTATCAAGTATGTGAGTTAGATGTATCATTGTATTAATTATTATGATGATATTAGACTTATGCATGTGTCATTTGTATTTTTTACTAGAAATTAGGAGAATAAAGATTTTAGAGGATAAGTTTATGAAAACGAACAAAAGTTGCTCTATAAATACTTTCCCTAAATTTTAGAGTCATCCCGTGAAATCAGTTTTGCAGGAGGTATTTTAAGGGAGCTGTGGGAGTTGCTCTTAGGATATCTCTAAGTGAATTATCAAAAGATTTCCACTCAAATTTCTCCTTAAATCTTAACTCCTCAAATATGAGTATTTAAAAAATGTGTGAAGCTATCAGAACCCTCAAATTAACTCCTCAAATGCAAATTGTGCACAAACATCTCATTAGAAACTCAAATTTGAAACTAGATTAACACCAATAGTGCATAATTATACATAGTAGTTCATAACTAATGTAGATAGAACTTACTTAGAGTTAAACTAGAGCTAAAATGATGTGCTTTATCATCCCCTGCTTGACGAATCCCGTCGCTCAACATCAAGGGTGTCGCGCCATGGCATCAACACGGCGGTGGAGTCGTCGGCGGCGAGCTTGTCGAAGAGTGTGTCACACTCATGCTCTGCCTCATCCAAGTACCGGTGGTTGGCCTCCACCCCGCGCTCGTCGGTGATGGACTACTTAATAGTTTGCCGGACCTCTATTAACTCGACATCAGTGACGAGCCGAGTGGCCACCTTAGCATCGGTGTGCTTTTGTCGCCCAGTGCTCCTCCTCCTCAAGCATACCACACTTGTACTCCCGCTCAGCTTCCACCCACGAGAAGCCGACGCCATCCTCCTCCTCCACTCTGTCCATTGTCGACCCGTACTCCTCCTCCGCTACGCCCCCTATTTATATTCCTCCGCTTCTGACACCATGGCCAATAGGGATGAAGTCCAGCTCGGTGACACCCCACCTCTCAATCCATAATGAGTGATGTGCCATGGCGATTCGAGCAGAGATGGTAGCGATTTGGGGCTGATGTGATGGTGATTTGGAGGTTGTGGGGGCACAATGGAGGTTGTGGGGGCACACCACCGAGGACTCAACGCACATATGTGTAAGCCAACCACCCGCTGTCGCGGGCTTCGAAACAGACAAAGAGCATGACTCAGACGGATATGGGTCAGACCAAAAACAGGGGGACGAGTTCTGCGTGGCAAGGACCACCACCGGGGAGGGAATGGAAGTTCCTGAGCCACAAACCGACGACAGACGGAGCAGCCGGATGCGCTAGATATCGAGCGAAGAAAAGGGTGCGACCACGAGTGACACCGAGCAGGGTCGACCACACGCGGATCCGCAACTCACGGCCCCAAATAGGCCCGACCATGGTGAACCGTCACACACATGGGAGATCCAGCAAAAACACATCGGGATAGGAGAAACCGTTGAGCCCCCCCCCCCCCCCCCCACACACACACACCGCATCGCGCGGGCTTAGCCCGGCGATGGTCGCTGGCGATGGCAAGGGCTAGGAGGTGATGTCGCCTGGCTGGGGGAGCAACAGGGGGCGAGGGGCCTTTTCCTCTTGGCTTAGGGTAGAGGTTTATCTTCTCACTTTAGAAACATGCCTGAAGTTAAGTTGTATGTACTCCCTCCGTTTTCTTTTTCTCCGCATATAAAATTTGTCTGGTGTCATACTTCGTAAAGATTGATCGAATTTATATTTAAAATATCAACATCTACAACCTTAAAGTTACACGGTATGAAAATTAATTTCACGATGCATCTAATGATATTAATTTCGTATTGTGAACGACGATCTTATACGCGGAGTAAAAAGAAACATAGGAGCATAAAAAAAATGACCCGGCGAGGGAAGACGATAGCCTACAATATTTTCGGTGCAATGCAGAGTAGCAAGCCTCGGAGGCGATGTGTTAGGTGCCAAGGCACGTGCCCCTGTAGCAGCAACATGTTTCTATCCGGCCACACAGAATAGATTCTCGCGTGCAAAATGGAAATCGAACGAGCGCGTGAAACAATAGGCTGCCGAACGGTAAACCCAACGGTGCGTCCACACACAAAGTAGATTTTCCGTTGAAAGAAAAGCTTTCGTTAAATAATCGTTTTTTGCCTGACAATCTGAATGAGACGGAAATCCCAGTACCGTCTCGTGATCGTGAAGACGGAAATCCTCAAGCGCGTGCTCTGTCGCCCTGCGCGGGTGAGCAGCATCGAACGGGTGCTACTCGAGTAGCATCGCAGTCGCAGATAGTCAGGAGCCTCATTTGGTTCGTATGGTCTGCAAACGGAAAATGTCACGAGTAAAGCACATGTTCACAATGGGAAACTAGGTTACTAAGTCTATCTATTCTTTTTGTTTTGATGATGGCCGGTCGTAATTAGTAATTACATAGGCTTTGATGATGATTGTTTTTGCCCGAAGTGCACACACCAAAGCCAGAAACAGTGATTAGCATAACGAGCGTAGGATAATACTTGTGATGTAAAATTAATGCCGCGTTGATGGACCGAGATTAGGCTGCCGCCCTCAGATCAGATGCTACGCGGTGGACCACCCGGGAACAGGAGATCCCACTCCCAGCTGAACCAAACAGAGGAGCGAGGCGGGCCACCAAGAGACAGAGGCGTGCTGCTCCTCAAAACGGGAGGGCAGCTCCTCTGCCGATTTGGGAGCCAGGGCAATCCTTGCCGAAAAAGGAAAGGGAATCTGCTTTCGCGTCGCAGGCAGCCGACCAAGATGCATCACAGCTACCATGCACAAGGGCATCCAATGCATGCATGGAATCTTGAGACGTGGCGGATAGGGACCATGCATGCCTGCCGTGCTAGTCCAATACGGAGATAGAGGGCCCAGGAAAAAGGAAAGATAACACGCACCCTGATTCCCGTTTGCCGTAGTACGTTAGTTTGTCCAAGTCGACGGCAGTTCACGTTCAGCCGTGCGTCGCGTGCGAGTGCGACCTCACCGCACACGCATATCAATCAGTCGCCGTAGCCCGTCGGTGCATGTGTCCATGCAGGGGAGGCCACGACGCGCGGAACTCTGTCAACCCAATGCTACTGCAAGCTATGAGTAGCAGTTTGTAAATTGCGGCAAAATCGGCAAGAACCGCACATTCAAGTTTCCCTGCGTGTGGCTCGTCCGTGATAACTTCTCCGGATTTGCATGAACTGGCAGACCGATCACTAAGTGGTTAGTATCTCCAGCATGAGCGAACATTTTCAAAACTATTTAGGAATGGACACCACTATCCCAGCCTGGATCCAACCAGGTTCTATTGATCATGTCCCTTTTCAACAGTTGTATCTTGTCTTGGGGCGTCTTTCTTTGGCTTTACAATCAAGCCATACACAGCACCCTTTTGAATTATCAACACTAGTCCTCAACCCGTGCGGACATCCGCATGGGCTAGCAGTTTTTAAAGGGAGAATGATTATTATTTTGAATATACATTCTAAAAAGATAAATAATATTAATATTAAATATTAAAAAAATCTAAGGGTTCCCCTTTTGCAGAGTTATTGGCGAAAACGTGTAAAAAGTTCGCTCCATGCTCATAGTCCCAAAAGGAAAGTTATTCCATTGATGAATTCCTGAATTGTTTTTTGCATGGATTCAATTGTGTCACAATTTGTATGTAGGTGTAAATCCGGAGAGTATAATAATAACATAATATAATTCTGTTGAGCCATCCCCGCTCATATGATTAATATGTTTATTTCCTTTTGTGTGCGGTATTATCGATTTTGCCTGTGAATCCCAAGCCTAATTTCCAAAGAAGTTGCTTTAATCATAATTATGACCGTGGTTGAAATTAATAAAGTACTCCCTCCGTTCCTAAATATAATATCTTTTAGGGATTTCACTATAGACTACATACGGAGCAAAATGAGTAAATCTACACTCTAAAGTAGGTCTATATACATCCGTATGTAGTTCATAGTGGAATATCTAAAAGGTCTTATATTTAGGAACGGAGGGAGCATAATACATGAGAAAGTAGGAAAAACATGCCTTATCCATAGTAAATGTTCTGACCTTCACAAAAGCGGAGAATCTAGATGCAAGAATACCTTGACGGTGTAGACATTTGCACTCCAAGGACACCATGGGACCTCTTGTGAAACTGATTTTACATTTAAAAATGGAAACATAAACATAACGCAGTGTTCATACAGGGATGTAAAATTCCCACTTAACCAATTAGGGACAGCTATATAGAATCGGCAGAGTAGCATTCATGATGTTGAAGAAAAAAATGGAATAAATTACTCTCCCATTCATAATGGCATGCCGTTTTAGATACGGAACAGGAAGCTGACACTTTGATCATTGTTTTAACATGTAAATACATATATAATTATTTATTTTCATACTATTTATTGTTAGGAATCTGTAGGTGCAACGTCTAGCTAATTATAAATATAGAGGTTTTAGTTAGCTTGTTGTCAAAGATTAAAAAGTTTGACTATATGCTTTCTAAGAATTCATGTATATTAGAACAAAGATAGTTTGAATTAATATAAGCTCAAATAGCAAAGCTAATTTTGCTTCCATATGTTCGCATTACTTAGTAATATGAATAATATTGACGGAAAAAGGTTGACAAAACATCAACCGGTTACATTAAACCTTACATCTCAGAAACATATATGAAAGTAATATTGGATGACCAAAAAAAATGTAACCGCCAAAGGAAGCAGCACAAAGCGTGGAACCGAGAACGACCAAGTCCATCCATTTCTTATTCACCTGTTTCGATAAACATCTTTTACCTCGAGGACAATTTATGCAACCCGTACTCGCAATCCATGAACTGGTAAAGAAATATTGTTTTTCAAGGTAGCATCACCGGCTCTTTTAATGATTGCAATTGCATCCACCCTCTGCTTGCTTAAATAGCTGTTGTATACCATTAGTTACAAACAAATAGGAATATATGCACAGCAAGGAACACATATTTGAATATCCACCTCAAGTGCTATTACATGGATATTACCTGCCATAAATTCTAGCACAAAGGAAAATCTTTACTTGAAGGCATCCGGAAAATGTAATGATTATCATCCATCCATTCATGTCACAAATTTGGAATGGAGAAAAATTAGTATCTATATGGAAACACGAACTGCAGTTGTTGTCCAGGGGCCGCCTAAAGGTCGTCGAATAAAATTTTCTGCGTCTCACAATATTTATAACATGTAAGTAACAATAACTTGATAAACATGGATATGTAATTTTCATAAAAAAGATTGACCAGCACCAAGAAATAAGGACCTACCTAGTGAAAGGATGAGGATCGGCACTTGTTAGAAAAAAGGTAAATTGTTCATACTTTTTGTTCACTGGACAAACACGCAGAATAGTAGATTTTGTCAGATCTTTTCTTTCTTGAGGTATGATATAGGGACGTCTAGGTCCAGCTGGTCGCCACAAAACATTAGCCCGTCTGTACAGGAGAGCATGCTGCTCTACCAACTCCCCACCCGCATGTATACTGTAAACATGCTCCTCGATGCAGATATATCTGTACCCGATTCCGAGTTCAGTCACACCTTCGCCATCACGGTCTGTGGCCATTAGCGCCAGCCACCATGGCCATCAACATCCCCACACTGCTCCTTAATTATCACCACTTCGTGCGATCCGGAAACAAAAGAATAAAACCAAAGAGAGAATATTGTTGTGTCTTCATATGAAATTATACTGCAGATTTTGTTTGCTATTTAATTCCATTGACATTAAACCATAAGTTGTAGTACATAGCAGCAGTCATATTGATTTTTTTTAATTCCACTGCCATCTAAGGTCAGTTATATGTATGTTGTAGTACATAGTGCATGTATACTGTAAACATGCTCCTCGATGCAGATATATCTGTACCCGATTCCGAATTCAGTCACACCTTCGTGATCACGGTCTGTGGCCATTAGCGCCAGCCACCATGGCCATCAACATCCCCACACTGCTCCTTAATTATCACCACTTCGTGCGATCTGGAAACAAAAGAATAAAACCAAAGAGAGAATATTGTTGTGTCTTCATATGAGATTATACTGCAGATTTTGTTTCCTATTTAATTCCATTGACATTAAACCATAAGTTGTAGTACATAGCAGCAGTCATATTGATTTTTTTTTTAATTCCACTGCCATCTAAGGTCAGTTATATGTATATTGTAGCAGACGGATTTGCAAATTTGCCTCAAAATTTCAGTTCCACTATTCTCTAAAGATGGCCAATTGCCTAGATAATATAGTATTGGATTAGTAAAAACTATAATATTTGACTCCACTTTGCTGCTCCCTATTATGTAGATACAAAATAACTGATCCGAGATATCGTACACCTACTCTGCAGCGAAGCATATCTTGATTCCTCTAATCCAGCTCCAATGGAAATGCATACAGATGTGTACGGAGGAATATAAAACGGGCCACAAAGGGTGTTGGATGTTAAATTGGTACCGTGAGGGAAGCCAGGGCCTATGAAATTTGTAAGGGTCGACCAATCTACCTGAGCTAGTTAAGTACGTAGAGGTGATGGAGAAGGAGGTGATTACCTCAGACCAATAGAGTAGCCGACACACGCCTGCTAAATTGGCACGTCTTTGGCGAGCATGCTTGATGGCAAGATCCTGCAGTGAATTCAGTACCCACTTCAACACCGTCATGAACACCCCTACATGGATCGATCTTCTCGTCCCCACGGCCGGTACAGATGATGCACGAAGTGGCGGTTCCAGGTGTCGTCTGCTGGAGATACGCGGGCGCATAGTGGCTCGTCAGGAGTAAGGGCTGAGGGCGAATCTAGGTCGGATGCCGGCGGTGGAGGTCAATGTAAGGTGGAGCAGATCGTGGGGGAGGCACTAGTAGAAAACAGGACATTGGTTTTTACCAGATCAGAGCAACAGTCCCGGTTCGAGCGGCCAGGACTTCGGCCGGGCCTCGGCAGGCACCAGTCCCGGTTCGGTTGGGACCTTTACTCCCGGTTCCAGCCACCAACCGGGACTAAAGGGCCTCGCTCCTGGCGCAACCCCTTTAGTCCCAGTTGGTGTCTGAAACCGAGACTAAAGGTCAGTCTTCAGTCCCGGTTCTAGACACCAATCGGGACTAAAAAGATGCCTATATATATGCTCGCCCCTGCGCGCTCACTCCTCTGTTTTTTGGCCGGCCGGCGTGTGGGAGGTGTGTGCTACTCTGTTCTCACCTCCTATGCACATGAGGTGTTTGATGAAATGACCGAGCCACACTTAAGCTTTCTCCTCTCTAAGCTCGACATCCAAGCTACATTTTCCTCAAGATTTGTCTAGGTTTGGCGGTGCACCAACTATCCAAGTGTTCTAAAAGGTTAGCAACTTCATCCTTTCATCTCTCACTGCTAGTTTAGCTCATTTCAAATACTCTAGAAGTAGAGTGGTTTGTGGGTTTTAGTGGAGGTGTGTATGTGGGTGTTCTTTTGATTTAGATACACAATTTGAGCTCAAATTAACTTCTTAGAGTTTGCACATGTGTACGGTGCCGTCCCGTCCCCGTCCCCGTCCTTACCGCCGTCGATCGCCCGCGCCGATCTCGTCGCCGGCACCACCGTGGTGAGCCTCTTGTTCTTATCTTCTTTTTAAAAGAAAAAAATCTTACTTGTATGATTTAGATAGCTACTTGTATAATTTTCTTACTTGTATTATTGTTTGTTATTATATAGTGCCATGGTTTTGGTATCCGCCCCCGTCGGCTCTCGTCCGGTCTATGATTCGGATGTGGTATATTATCTTTTATAACTATTTGTTTCATTTAGTGTTTATGACAATTATGCCGACCAACGTGACATAAATGTTTTTATCTAGGAGGTATGTGAACCGGAAATTCCAACTGACCCTCTTGTCGAGAGGTTAAATTTAGTTAAAAAACAATTATTTAAAAGAAAAATTGAAAAGAATTGAAGAAGAGAAGATGAAATTGGAGTTGCATGCTGCCAATGTCGTCGATCTACACAAGATTCAGATGGATGCAATGCGCTTGAAGATTAGAAAGATTAGAAAATATGCCATTGATAATGAGGCTTGGTATCATTATGCTGTTGGATCAATTGTTACCTTAGTTGCGATTTTGATCGCATTTGTTGTTGCATTTAAATGTTTTACATAGTTGTATGTTAGTTTCAATGTATGTTTTAATTAGATGCTCTAGAGAGCTGTATGTTGTTCTATGAGAACTATGTATGAACTTTATGTATTTATTTTTTCAGTAATAATATTTGATCACTCTACTGTACTTTGGTTTTAATGTGATGATGAACTTGTATTAATTTGGTCATTTCTCTATTCATGATGTTCTGTAATGGTTTTTGATACACTTAATTATATAATGCACGCAGATGAACCGGCAATGTATGTACGGTGACCGACGCACATCCGAGTACATTACGGGCCTGCATAATTTTCTCGAAGTGGCTGAGGCAAACAAGCAGAATGGTTTTATGTATTGTCCATGTACTGTCTGTGGGAATACGAAGAATTACTCTTCCTCGAAAACCCTTCACTTTCACCTGCTTGAGAAGGGTTTCATGCCACACTATAATGTTTGGACCAAGCACGGAGAAAGAGGGGTTATGATGGAAGACAACGAAGAAGAAGAAGATGATGACAACTATCCTATGTTCCCTGAATATGGTGATACTGCAACGGGGGAAGCTGAAGATCATGAGGCACCAGATGTGCCCGATTATGATCTTCGCCGGGTCATTGTTGATGCACAGAGAGGATGTGAAAGTGAAAGGGAGAAGTTGAAGTTCGATCGCATGTTAGAGGATCACAAAAAAGGGTTGTACCCAAATTGCGAAGATGGCAACACAAAGCTCGGTACCGCACTGGAATTGATGCAATGGAAGGCAGAGAATGGTGTATCTGACAAGGGATTTGGGAAGCTACTGAAAATAGTGAAGAAGAAGCTTCCAAAGGATAACAAATTGCCTGACAGTACGTACGAAGCAAAGAAGGTTCTTTGCCCTCTAGGATTAGAGGTGCAGAAGATACATGCATGCCCTAATGACTGCATTCTCTACCGCGGTGAGGAGTACGAGAATTTGAATGCATGCCCGGTATGCGGTGCATTGCGGTATAAGATCAGACGAGATGACCCTGGTGATGTTGAAGGCGAGCGCCCCAGGAAGAGGGTTCCTGCCATGGTGATGTGGTATGCTCCTATAATACCACGGTTGAAACGTCTGTTCAGAAACAAAGAGCATGCCAAGTTGTTGCGATGGCACAAATAAGACCGTAAGAAAGACGGGAAGTTGAGAGTACCCGCTGATGGGTCGCAGTGGAGAAAAATCGAGAGAAAGTGGCCGGACTTTGCAGGTGACGCAAGGAACTTATGGTTTGGTTTAAGTGCAGATGACATTAATCCTTTTGGGGAGCAGAGCAGCAATCATAGCACCTGGCCCGTGACTCTATGTATCTATAACCTTCCTCCTTGGTTGTGCATGAAGCGAAAGTTCATTATGATGCCAGTGCTCATCCAATGCCCTAAGCAACCCGGCAACGACATTGATATGTACCTAAGGCCATTAGTTGAAGAACTTTTACAGCTGTGGGACATAAAAGGTGTACGTGTGTGGGATGAGCACAAACAGCAGGAATTTGACCTACGAGCGTTGCTGTTTGTAACCATCAATGATTGGCCTGCTCTTAGTAACCTTTCAGGACAGACAAACAAGGGATACAATGCATGCACGCACTGTTTACATGAGACTGAAAGTATATATTTGGACAAATGCAAGAAGAATGTGTACCTGGGACATCGTCGATTTCTTCCGACCAAGCATGCCTTAAGAAAGAAAGGCAAGCATTTCAAAGGTGAGGCAGATCAACGGAAGAAGCCTGTCCTCCGTACTGGTGATGATATACTTGATATGGTCAAGGATTTACAAGTAATCTTTGGAAAGGGTCCTGGCGGACAATCTGTTCCGAATGACGCTGACGGACACGCAGCCATGTGGAAGAAGAAATCTATATTTTGGGACCTACCCTATTGGAAAGACCTAGAGGTCCGCTCTGCAATCGACGTGATGCACGTGACGAAAAATCTTTGCGTGAACCTGCTAGGCTTCTTGGGCATGTATGGGAAGACAAAAGATACACCGGAGGCACGGGAGGACCAGCAACGTATGAACGAAAAAGATGGTATGCATCAAAAGCAGTATCAAGGTCCTGCCAGCTACGCTCTTACCAAAGCAGAGAAGGAAATCTTTTTTGAATGCCTGCTCAGTATCAAGGTCCCGTCTGGCTTCTCGTCGAATATAAAGGGAATAATAAATATGGCAGAGAAAAAAAATTCCAGAACCTAAAGTCTCATGACTGCCACGTGATTATGACGCAACTGCTTCCGGTTGCATTGAGGGGGCTTCTACCAGAAAATGTTCGATTAGCCATTGTGAAGCTATGTGCATTCCTCAATGCAATTTCTCAGAAGGTAATCGATTCATAAATCCTACCAAGATTACAGAATGATTTGGTCCAATGTCTTGTCAGTTTCGAGTTGGTGTTCCCACCATCCTTCTTCAATATTATGACGCACGTCCCTAGTTCACCTAGTCGACGAGATTGCCATTCTGGGTCCTGTATTTCTACACAATATGTTCCCCTTTGAGAGGTTCGTGGGAGTCTTAAAGAAATATGTTCGTAACCGTGCTAGGCCAGAAGGAAGCATCTCCACGGGCCATCAAATAGAGGAGGTCATTGAGTTTTGTGTTGACTTTATTCTTGACCTTAAGCCGATTGGTGTTCCTGAATCGCGGCATGAGGGGAGACTGGGTGGAAAAGGTACGCTAGGACCGAAAGCAATAATTTGTAGGGACGGGCATTCTTGGGCGCAAGCACACTACACAGTTCTACAAAATTCTACCTTGGTGGCCCCGTATATCAATGAACACAAGAATATTCTACACTCCAAACACCCGGAGCAATCTGACGACTGGATTACACGTGAACACATGGGGACTTTCGGCGGTTGGTTGCAAACACATCTCATGGGTAACACCACTGTTGGAGATGAGCTGTGCTTGTTGGCCAGGACACCATCTTCGACTGTATTGACTTTCCAAGGGTACGAGATAAATGGGAATACATTTTACACGATCGCCCAAGATAAAAAGAGCACCAACCAAAACAGTGGTGTCCGCTTTAATGCAGCAAACACCAATAGGGCAAATGACACATATTATGGTTACATAGAGGAGATATGGGAACTTGACTATGGACGTGATTTTAAGGTCCCTTTGTTTCGGTGCAAATGGGTCAATCTGTCAGGAGGCGGGGTACAGGTAGACCCGCAGTACGGAATGACAACAGTGGATCTCAACAATCTTGGGTACACAGACGAACCATTCGTCCTAGCCAATGATGTGGCGCAGGTTTTCTATGTGAAGGACATGTCTACCAAACCGAGAAAAAGAAAAGATAAGGAAGCGAATACATCATACGATGAGCCAAAGCGCCACATAGTTCTTTCAAGGAAAAGAAACATCGTGGGAGTGGAGGACAAGACAGACATGTCAGAAGATTATGAAAAGTTTCATGAAATTTCTTCCTTCAGAGTGAAGACTGACCCAAGTATCATGTTAAATGATGAAGATTATCCATGGTTACGGCGCAATAAGCAAGGGACACACGTGAAGAAATAGTTTTATACCCCAAGATCCCACTCTGGGATGTGACCGGCTTCACCGCCATCACTTTCTCTCTAGTGTGAGTTTTCGGACTTATAGCTGGATAGTGCCACTTCGGACAAACCGGAGGGAATCTTTGTAAGAGCTAGCTAGGGCATTTTGGCATTTGAAACATGATTTTAGAATAATTATTAATTAAGTTATGAAATTTCAATTATTCCTATCATTTCAGTCCCATGTTTTGCAAGGTTGATCATACGCGGTTAGTCCCGGTTGATGGCTCCATATAAAATAAAAATACATAACATATGCAAAAAATTAAAATTGCCATAACAATAAAAATAACATAAAAAATAAAAAGACATAACATATGCAAAAAATTAAAATTGCCATAACATAAAAAATAAAAAGACATAACATGTGCCATATATTTTATAGTGGTTATGAAAGAATATTAAAATTCACTCTGAGATTTAGCAACTTGTTCTAATTGGGTTTGAACCATAGATGCATGTTTACTAACACCTTTAACATCATTAGCAATTCTAAATAACAAGTCACTCAAGCGATCAATCATGTAGGCATTTCGTTTCAATTGTTTCATAACATTTGCATTGAAGTGATCTTTCTTAATAATATAATTGTCAAATTCATATAAGCATTGACTAGGAGGTTTGTTATAAGGAATATCACTTTCATCAAACTTTATAAGAGAATTTACCTCTACTACCTGTGGCGATGTGTCAAGACCATGTATTTCTTCATTAGGTGGTAAATTCTTAACATCTTCAGCTTTAATACCTTTTTCCTTCATACATTTCTTTGCTTCTTGCATATCTTCAGGACTGAGAAATAAAATACCCCTCTTTTTTGGAGTAGGTTTAGGCGGTGGTTCAGGAAGTGTCCAATCGTTATCATTCTTCAATATATTAGTCAATAATTCCTCAGCTTGTTCAATAGTTCGTTCCCTGAAAACACAACCAGCACAACTATCTAGGTAGTCCCTAGAAGCATCGGTTAGTCCATTATAGAAGATATCAAGTATTTCATTTTTCTTAAGAGGATGATCACGCAAAGCATTAAGTAATTGGAGAAGCCTGCCCCAAGCTTGAGGGAGATTCTCTTCTTTAATTTGCACAAAGTTAAATATTTCCTGTAAGGCAGCTTGTTTCTTATGAGCAGGAACATATTTTTCAGAGAAGTGATAAATCATATCCTGGGGACTACGCACACAACCAGAAGCAAGAGTATTATACCATTCTTTAGCATCACCCTTTAATGAGAAAGAAAATAACTTAAGAATATAGTAATGGCGAATTTTTTCCTCATGAGCAAATAGGGTGGTTATATCATTTAATTTAGTAAGATGTGCCATAACGGTTTCAGTTTCATAACCATGGAAAGGATCAGATTCAACCAAAGTAATTATCTTAGGATCAACAGACAATTCATAATCCTTATCGGTAACAAATATGGGAGAGGTAGCAAACTTAGGATCATATTTCATTCTCTCCCTCATAGATTTTTCTTTCATTTTAGCAACCAATTTTATAACTTCATGTCTATCATTACAAGCAAGAATGGCTATAGCTGTCTCCTTATCAAAGCAATGTTCATCACGTGTTTCAACTCTAGTAGGAGAGCTAGGCATAATAGGTGACTCATAATTCTCAAGAGTTTCAACATTTTTAATTTCTTTAGCTTTAGCAAGTTGTTCAGTAAGAAATTCACCAAGTGGCACAGCATTATCAAGCATAGTACTAGCATCATCATGAGTATCATTCATAGCAGAAGTGGTATCATCAATAACTTGCGACATATCAGAATTAATAGCATGTGGTGGTGTTGCAAGTTTACTCAAAACAGAAGGTGAATCAAGTACAGAGCTAGATGGCAGTTCCTTACCTCCCCTCGTCTTAGAGGGAACGATCTTGGTCTTAGCGTCTTTCAGATTCTTCCTAGTAATCAACAGATATAAATCCCAAGTGACTCAACAAATATAGCTATGCTCCCCAGCAACGGCGCCAGAAAAAGGTCTTGATAACCCACAAGTATAGGGGATCGCAACAGTTTTCGAGGGTAGAGTATTCAACCCAAATTTATTGATTCGACACAAGGGGAGCCAAAGAATATTTGCAAGTATTAGCAGTTGAGTTGTCAATTCAACCACACCTGGAGACTAAATATCTGCAGCAGAGTGATCAGTAGCACAGTAGTATGATAGTTTGGTAGCGGTATCAATAGTAGCAACGATAACAGTAACGGTAGCAACAATAGTAGTAACAATTGTGACAGCAGTAGCAACAGTATTAACTTAGCAAGAACAATATGTGAAAAACTCGTAGGCATTGGATCGGTGATTATGTTGGATAACATTCATCATGTAACAGTTATAACCTAGGGTGACACAAATCTAGCTCCAATTCATCAACGTAATGTCGGCATGTATTCCGTATATAGTCATACGTGCTTATGGAAAAGAACTTGCATGACATATTTTGTCCTACCCTCCCATGGCAGCTGGGTCCATAAGGAAACTAAGGGATATTAAGGCCTCCTTTTAATAGAGAACCGAAACAAAGCATTAGCACTTAGTGAATACAGGAACTCCGCAAACTACGGCAATCACCGGAAAGAATCCCAATTATTGTCACCTTGGGGTATGCGGATCATAAGACGTAGAAGGTGCGTATAACTTAAAAGATCGGATCAAGAACACAAATATATTCAAGAAAACATAAAGGGTTCAGATCTGAAATCATGGCACTCGGGCCCTAGTGACAAGCATTAAGCATAGCAAAGTCATAGCAACATCAATCTCAGAACATAGTGGATACTAGGGATCAAGTCCTAACAAAACTAACTCGATTACATGATAAATCCCATCCAACTCATCACCGTCCAGCAAGCCTACGAAGGAATTACTCAATCCCGGCGGTGAGCATCATGAAATTGGTGATGAAGGATGGTTGATGATGACGATGCCGGAAGATCCCCCTCTCCGGAGCCCTGGACGGGCTCCAGATCTGGCCTCCCGATGAAGAACATGAGGTGGCGGCAACTCCGTATCAGAAACGCAATAAAACATTCTCTCTTATTTTTTCTCCAAAATTGTGAATTTATAGGCTTGAGATTAGGGTCAGCGGAGCCACATGGGCTCCACGAGCCACCAGGGCGCGCTTGGGGGGGGGGGGTGGCGCGCCCTGGTGCCTCGTGGGCACTGGGTGGCCCCCCTTCAGTGGGACTTGGTTCCAGTATTTTTTATTTATTCCATAAAAAATCTCCAAAAACTTTCATCCAATTCCAAGAACTTTTATTTCTGCACAAAAAACAACACCATGGTAGTTCTGCTGAAAACAGAGTCAGTCCGGGTTAGTTCCATTCAAATCATGCAAATTAGGGGCCAAAACAAGAGCAAAAGTGTTTGGAAAAGTTTCGTCCAATTCCAAGAACTTTTACTTCCAAACACTTTTGCTCTTGTTTTGGCCCCTAATTTGCATGATTTGAATGGAACTAACCCGGACTGGCGCTGTTTTCAGCAGAACTACCATGGTGTTGTTTTTTGTGCAGAAATAAAAGTTCTTGGAATTGGACGAAACTTTTTGGAGATTTTTTATGGAATATATAAAAAATATTGGAGCCAAGACCAACTGGAGTGGGGCCACCTGCTGCCCATGAGGCACCAGGACGCGCCACCCCCTGGCACGGCCTGGTGGCTTGTGGGGCCCACGTGACTCCGCTGACCCTAATCTCAGGCCTATAAATTCACAATTCCAGAAAAAAATAAGAGAGAAAGTTTTATTACGTTTCACGATATGGAGCCGCCGCCACCTCCTGTTCTTCATCGAGAGGCCAGATCTAGAGTCCGTTCGGGGCTCCGGAGAGGGGGATCTTCCGGCATCGTCATCATCAACCATACTTCATCACCAATTTCATGATGCTCACCACTGGGAGTGAGTAATTCCTTCGTAGGCTTGCTGGACGGTGATGAGTTGGATGAGATTTATCATGTAATCGAGTTAGTTTTGTTAGGGCTTGATCCCTAGTATCCACTATGTTCTGAGATTGATGTTGCTGTGACTTTGCTATGCTTAATGCCTGTCACTAGGGCCCGAGTGCCATGATTTCAGATCTGAACCCCTTATGTTTTCATGAATATATTTGTGTTCTGGATCCGATCTTGCAAGTTATACGCACCTGCTACGTGTTATGATCCGCATACCCCAAGGTGACAATAATTGGGATTCTTTCCGGTGATTGCCGTAGTTTGAGGAGTTCATGTATTCACTACGTGTTAATGCTTGTCACTAGGGCTCAATAAATTTGGGTTGAATACTCTACCCTCGAAAACTGTTGCGATCCCCTATACTTGTGGGTTATCAGTGCCTTCCCGGCGGTGGCGGCGGGCGCGCGTGCCTTCCCGGCAGGGGCCGCGAAAGCACCGCCCTGGACGACGACGTTGCCCTGCCACTTGCGGGTTGCGCGGTGGAGCCTTGAACGGCGACGGGCGCGACATGGCCGGCGATGAGATCTGCCGGAGGGGTTGGCGCATGGATGATATCCACGGTGACGGGCGACGGCTGGGAGGATTCTATGGTGGCAATACAACGCCGGGGAAGGTGGTTTAGGACGGGCGGAGGGAGATCAATGGCGGCGGAGGGAAGGGGAAGCGGGAACGGCCGCGCGGAAATGTCCCTCCCGCCAAAAATCGCTGCTGATACGGGTCAAGCTCGGGTCAGCCTCCCACCCCGTGAATCTAAAGGTTGAGGGCGAAGATTTGCCGCGCCCCGCAATTTTTTTTACAGGCCGTGGTCCGATACGGGGTCTATTCTGGCCTTTTTTTCGCGCAAAACCGTAAACTGGCGGTTATTTTGCGGGTCGGCGCGATATAAGGGGTCTGCTAGAGATGCTCTAAAGTTTTGGCGGGCTGAAACTTCAGCTTCTCCCGCGTGCCACATCCCCCGACGCCGCGTTGTCCCCTGCGGTTGCGCCATATTCGCCGCCACGCCGCCATTGCCCTCCTCCCCCCCCCCCCGATAGCTGCAACACCGGGAACGCGCGGCCGGAGTGCGCCGTCGGCTCCTGCCTCAACCTCGGTGTGCCGTCGCTGCGAGGCCACCTTTCTCATTCCTCCCCTGCCTCGCCTCCTTCGCTGCCCCGCTCCGGCTGGAGTCTCCAAGTCCTAGCTGAAGAACCCGACGTGGGAATGGTATTCGGAGATGTTCTTCACCCAATTTTTTTTATGTTTCAAATTTTTTGTGTGAATGTCTTTGATCATAGTTTTTCTTATTCCTTGTAGATGAACACTCAAGAGGACACCGCAAGATTTCTTGAGATGGGTGCATCAAAAGGCTTTCCAAGAGTGTTTGGAAGTATCGATTGCATACATTGGAAGTGGAAGCTTTGCCCTACAACATTGGATGGACAATTCTAAGGAAAAGGTAAAGATGCATATATAATTCTAGAAGATGTGGCATCAAATGACCTGTGGATTTGGCATTCATGTTTTGGATTGCCAGGATCTAAAAATAATCTGAATGTTCTGCAAAGATCTCATCTGTTTGCAAGGATTTCTGTGGAAGAGGCACCTCCAATGAATTTTGAAATAAATGGGCATCAATACAACACGGGCTACTATCTTGCTGATGGAATATATCTGCCATGGTCAACTTTTGTGAAGACAATATCAAACCCTCAAAGTAACAAGAATACTCACTTTGTTAGGAGGCAAGAAGGATGCAGAAAGGATGTTGAGCAGGCATTTGGGGTTCTCCAAACTCATTTTCCATTGTTCGTGGTCTTGCACACTTTTGGCATAAAAAAGACTTGTGGCCCATCATGACCAGGTGTGTGAAATTACGTAGCATGATCATAGAGGATGAGAGGGAACAACCATGTGACTATTGCTATGAGAATGAGGGGATTTTTTTTTACATACCACCGGTTCAACAACAGAGTGATGAACGACGATTGCAAAAATTTCTCAAAATGCATCGCTGGATAGAAGACCACGCTGGTCATTAACAAGTCCGCGCTGATCTAGTTGAGCACTTGTGGGCGCTTCATGGTCAATAAACTTCGTAATGTTATATTTGCAATATTTTTGACCATCGGTTATGTTTGAATTTGAATTTGAATGTCGAACCAAATTTCATGTAATGTTGCTTTGGAATTACTATCAAGTATGTGAGTTAGATGTATCATTGTATTAATTATTATGATGATATTAGACTTATGCATGTGTCATTTGTATTTTTTACTAGAAATTAGGAGAATAAAGATTTTAGAGGATAAGTTTATGGAAACGAACAAAAGTTGCTCTATAAATACTTTCCCTAAATTTTAGAGTCATCCCGTGAAATCAGTTTTGCATGAGGTATTTTAAGGGAGATGTGGGAGTTGCTCTTAGGATATCTCTAAGTGAATTATCAAAAGATTTCCACTCAAATTTCTCCTTAAATCTTAACTCCTCAAATATGAGTATTTAAAAAATGTGTGAAGCTATCAGAACCCTCAAATTAACTCCTCAAATGCAAATTGTGCACAAACATCTCATTAGAAACTCAAATTTGAAACTAGATTAACACCAATAGTGCATAATTATACATAGTAGTTCATAACTAATGTAGATAGAACTTACTTAGAGTTAAACTAGAGCTAAAATGATGTGCTTTATCACCACCTGCTTGACGAATCCCGTCGCTCAACATCAAGGGTGTCGCGCCATGGCATCAACACGGCGGTGGAGTCGTCGGCGGCGAGCTTGTCGAAGAGTGTGTCACACTCATGCTCTGCCTCATCCAAGTACCGGTGGTTGGCCTCCACCCCGCGCTCGTCGGTGATGGACTACTTAATAGTTTGCCGGACCTCTATTAACTCGACATCAGTGACGAGCCGAGTGGCCACCTTAGCATCGGTGTGCTTTTGTCGCCCAGTGCTCCTCCTCCTCAAGCATACCACACTTGTACTCCCGCTCAGCTTCCACCCACGAGAAGCCGACGCCATCCTCCTCCTCGACTCTGTCCATTGTCGACCCGTACTCCTCCTCCGCTACGCCCCCTATTTATATTCCTCCGCTTCTGACACCATGGCCAATAGGGATGAAGTCCAGCTCGGTGACACCCCACCTCTCAATCCATAATGAGTGATGTGCCATGGCGATTCGAGCAGAGATGGTAGCGATTTGGGGCTGATGTGATGGTGATTTGGAGGTTGTGGGGGCACAATGGAGGTTGTGGGGGCACACCACCGAGGACTCAACGCACATATGTGTAAGCCAACCACCCGCTGTCGCGGGCTTCGAAACAGACAAAGAGCATGACTCAGACGGATATGGGTCAGACCAAAAACAGGGGGACGAGTTCTGCGTGGCAAGGACCACCACCGGGGAGGGAATGGAAGTTCCTGAGCCACAAACCGACGAAAGACGGAGCAGCCGGATGCGCTAGATATCGAGCGAAGAAAAGGGTGCGACCACGAGTGACACCGAGCAGGGTCGACCACACGCGGATCCGCAACTCACGGCCCCAAATAGGCCCGACCATGGTGAACCGTCACACACATGGGAGATCCAGCAAAAACACATCGGGATAGGAGAAACCGTTGAGCCCCCCCCCCCCCCCCCCCCCCCCCCCACACACACACGGCATCGCGCGGGCTTAGCCCGGCGATGGTCGCTGGCGATGGCAAGGGCTAGGAGGTGATGTCGCCTGGCTGGGGGAGCAACAGGGGGCGAGGGGCCTTTTCCTCTTGGCTTAGGGTAGAGGTTTATCTTCTCACTTTAGAAACATGCCTGAAGTTAAGTTGTATGTACTCCCTCCGTTTTCTTTTTCTCCGCATATAAAATTTGTCTGGTGTCATACTTCGTAAAGATTGATCGAATTTATATTTAAAATATCAACATCTACAACCTTAAAGTTACACGGTATGAAAATTAATTTCACGATGCATCTAATGATATTAATTTCGTATTGTGAACGACGATCTTATACGCGGAGTAAAAAGAAACATAGGAGCATAAAAAAAATGACCCGGCGAGGGAAGACGATAGCCTACAATATTTTCGGTGCAATGCAGAGTAGCAAGCCTCGGAGGCGATGTGTTAGGTGCCAAGGCACGTGCCCCTGTAGCAGCAACATGTTTCTATCCGGCCACACAGAATAGATTCTCGCGTGCAAAATGGAAATCGAACGAGCGCGTGAAACAATAGGCTGCCGAACGGTAAACCCAACGGTGCGTCCACACACAAAGTAGATTTTCCGTTGAAAGAAAAGCTTTCGTTAAATAATCGTTTTTTGCCTGACAATCTGAATGAGACGGAAATCCCAGTACCGTCTCGTGATCGTGAAGACGGAAATCCTCAAGCGCGTGCTCTGTCGCCCTGCGCGGGTGAGCAGCATCGAACGGGTGCTACTCGAGTAGCATCGCAGTCGCAGATAGTCAGGAGCCTCATTTGGTTCGTATGGTCTGCAAACGGAAAATGTCACGAGTAAAGCACATGTTCACAATGGGAAACTAGGTTACTAAGTCTATCTATTCTTTTTGTTTTGATGATGGCCGGTCGTAATTAGTAATTACATAGGCTTTGATGATGATTGTTTTTGCCCGAAGTGCACACACCAAAGCCAGAAACAGTGATTAGCATAACGAGCGTAGGATAATACTTGTGATGTAAAATTAATGCCGCGTTGATGGACCGAGATTAGGCTGCCGCCCTCAGATCAGATGCTACGCGGTGGACCACCCGGGAACAGGAGATCCCACTCCCAGCTGAACCAAACAGAGGAGCGAGGCGGGCCACCAAGAGACAGAGGCGTGCTGCTCCTCAAAACGGGAGGGCAGCTCCTCTGCCGATTTGGGAGCCAGGGCAATCCTTGCCGAAAAAGGAAAGGGAATCTGCTTTCGCGTCGCAGGCAGCCGACCAAGATGCATCACAGCTACCATGCACAAGGGCATCCAATGCATGCATGGAATCTTGAGACGTGGCGGATAGGGACCATGCATGCCTGCCGTGCTAGTCCAATACGGAGATAGAGGGCCCAGGAAAAAGGAAAGATAACACGCACCCTGATTCCCGTTTGCCGTAGTACGTTAGTTTGTCCAAGTCGACGGCAGTTCACGTTCAGCCGTGCGTCGCGTGCGAGTGCGACCTCACCGCACACGCATATCAATCAGTCGCCGTAGCCCGTCGGTGCATGTGTCCATGCAGGGGAGGCCACGACGCGCGGAACTCTGTCAACCCAATGCTACTGCAAGCTATGAGTAGCAGTTTGTAAATTGCGGCAAAATCGGCAAGAACCGCACATTCAAGTTTCCCTGCGTGTGGCTCGTCCGTGATAACTTCTCCGGATTTGCATGAACTGGCAGACCGATCACTAAGTGGTTAGTATCTCCAGCATGAGTGAACATTTTCAAAACTATTTAGGAATGGACACCACTATCCCAGCCTGGATCCAACCAGGTTCTATTGATCATGTCCCTTTTCAACAGTTGTATCTTGTCTTGGGGCGTCTTTCTTTGGCTTTACAATCAAGCCATACACAGCACCCTTTTGAATTATCAACACTAGTCCTCAACCCGTGCGGACATCCGCATGGGCTAGCAGTTTTTAAAGGGAGAATGATTATTATTTTGAATATACATTCTAAAAAGATAAATAATATTAATATTAAATATTAAAAAAATCTAAGGGTTCCCCTTTTGCAGAGTTATTGGCGAAAACGTGTAAAAAGTTCGCTCCATGCTCATAGTCCCAAAAGGAAAGTTATTCCATTGATGAATTCCTGAATTGTTTTTTGTATGGATTCAATTGTGTCACAATTTGTATGTAGGTGTAAATCCGGAGAGTATAATAATAACATAATATAATTCTGTTGAGCCATCCCCGCTCATATGATTAATATGTTTATTTCCTTTTGTGTGCGGAATTATCGATTTTGCCCGTGAATCCCAAGCCTAATTTCCAAAGAAGTTGCTTTAATCATAATTATGACCGTGGTTGAGATTAATAAAGTACTCCCTCCGTTCCTAAATATAATATCTTTTAGGGATTTCACTATAGACTACATACGGAGCAAAATGAGTAAATCTACACTCTAAAGTAGGTCTATATACATCCGTATGTAGTTCATAGTGGAATATCTAAAAGGTCTTATATTTAGGAACGGAGGGAGCATAATACATGAGAAAGTAGGAAAAACATGCCTTATACATAGTAAATGTTCTGAACTTCACAAAAGCGGAGAATCTAGATGCAAGAATACCTTGACGGTGTAGACATTTGCACTCCAAGGACACCATGGGACCTCTTGTGAAGCTGATTTTACATTTAAAAATGGAAACATAAACATAACGCAGTGTTCATACAGGGATGTAAAATTCCCACTTAACCAATTAGGGACAGCTATATAGAATCGGCAGAGTAGCATTCATGATGTTGAAGAAAAAAATGGAATAAATTACTCTCCCATTCATAATGGCATGCCGTTTTAGATACGGAACAGGAAGCTGACACTTTGATCATTGTTTTAACATGTAAATACATATATAATTATTTATTTTCATACTATTTATTGTTAGGAATCTGTAGGTGCAACGTCTAGCTAATTATAAATATAGAGGTTTTAGTTAGCTTGTTGTCAAAGATTAAAAAGTTTGACTATATGCTTTCTAAGAATTCATGTATATTAGAACAAAGATAGTTTGAATTAATATAAGCTCAAATAGCAAAGCTAATTTTGCTTCCATATGTTCGCATTACTTAGTAATATGAATAATATTGACGGAAAAAGGTTGACAAAACATCAACCGGTTACATTAAACCTTACATCTCAGAAACATATATGAAAGTAATATTGGATGACCAAAAAAAATGTAACCGCCAAAGGAAGCAGCACAAAGCGTGGAACCGAGAACGACCAAGTCCATCCATTTCTTATTCACCTGTTTCGATAAACATCTTTTACCTCGAGGACAATTTATGCAACCCGTACTCGCAATCCATGAACTGGTAAAGAAATATTGTTTTTCAAGGTAGCATCACCGGCTCTTTTAATGATTGCAATTGCATCCACCCTCTGCTTGCTTAAATAGCTGTTGTATACCATTAGTTACAAACAAATAGGAATATATGCACAGCAAGGAACACATATTTGAATATCCACCTCAAGTGCTATTACATGGATATTACCTGCCATAAATTCTAGCACAAAGGAAAATCTTTACTTGAAGGCATCCGGAAAATGTAATGATTATCATCCATCCATTCATGTCACAAATTTGGAATGGAGAAAAATTAGTATCTATATGGAAACACGAACTGCAGTTGTTGTCCAGGGGCCGCCTAAAGGTCGTCGAATAAAATTTTCTGCGTCTCACAATATTTATAACATGTAAGTAACAATAACTTGATAAACATGGATATGTAATTTTCATAAAAAAGATTGACCAGCACCAAGAAATAAGGACCTACCTAGTGAAAGGATGAGGATCGGCACTTGTTAGAAAAAAGGTAAATTGTTCATACTTTTTGTTCACTGGACAAACACGCAGAATAGTAGATTTTGTCAGATCTTTTCTTTCTTGAGGTATGATATAGGGACGTCTAGGTCCAGCTGGTCGCCACAAAACATTAGCCCGTCTGTACAGGAGAGCATGCTGCTCTACCAACTCCCCACCCGCATGTATACTGTAAACATGCTCCTCGATGCAGATATATCTGTACCCGATTCCGAGTTCAGTCACACCTTCGCCATCACGGTCTGTGGCCATTAGCGCCAGCCACCATGGCCATCAACATCCCCACACTGCTCCTTAATTATCACCACTTCGTGCGATCTGGAAACAAAAGAATAAAACCAAAGAGAGAATATTGTTGTGTCTTCATATGAAATTATACTGCAGATTTTGTTTGCTATTTAATTCCATTGACATTAAACCATAAGTTGTAGTACATAGCAGCAGTCATATTGATTTTTTTTAATTCCACTGCCATCTAAGGTCAGTTATATGTATGTTGTAGTACATAGTGCATGTATACTGTAAACATGCTCCTCGATGCAGATATATCTGTACCCGATTCCGAATTCAGTCACACCTTCGTGATCACGGTCTGTGGCCATTAGCGCCAGCCACCATGGCCATCAACATCCCCACACTGCTCCTTAATTATCACCACTTCGTGCGATCTGGAAACAAAAGAATAAAACCAAAGAGAGAATATTGTTGTGTCTTCATATGAGATTATACTGCAGATTTTGTTTCCTATTTAATTCCATTGACATTAAACCATAAGTTGTAGTACATAGCAGCAGTCATATTGATTTTTTTTTTTAATTCCACTGCCATCTAAGGTCAGTTATATGTATATTGTAGCAGACGGATTTGCAAATTTGCCTCAAAATTTCAGTTCCACTATTCTCTAAAGATGGCCAATTGCCTAGATAATATAGTATTGGATTAGTAAAAACTATAATATTTGACTCCACTTTGCTGCTCCCTATTATGTAGATACAAAATAACTGATCCGAGATATCGTACACCTACTCTGCAGCGAAGCATATCTTGATTCCTCTAATCCAGCTCCAATGGAAATGCATACAGATGTGTACGGAGGAATATAAAACGGGCCACAAAGGGTGTTGGATGTTAAATTGGTACCGTGAGGGAAGCCAGGGCCTATGAAATTTGTAAGGGTCGACCAATCTACCTGAGCTAGTTAAGTACGTAGAGGTGATGGAGAAGGAGGTGATTACCTCAGACCAATAGAGTAGCCGACACACGCCTGCTAAATTGGCACGTCTTTGGCGAGCATGCTTGATGGCAAGATCCTGCAGCGGCTGCTGAATTCAGTACCCACTTCAACACCGTCATGAACACCCCTACATGGATCGATCTTCTCGTCCCCACGGCCGGTACAGATGATGCACGAAGTGGCGGTTCCAGGTGTCGTCTGCTGGAGATACGCGGGCGCATAGTGGCTCGTCAGGAGTAAGGGCTGAGGGCGAATCTAGGTCGGATGCCGGCGGTGGAGGTCAATGTAAGGTGGAGCAGATCGTGTGGGAGGCACTAGTAGAAAACAGGACATTGGTTTTTACCAGATCAGAGCAACAGTCCCGGTTCGAGCGGCCAGGACTTCGGCCGGGCCTCGGCAGGCACCAGTCCCGGTTCGGTTGGGACCTTTACTCCCGGTTCCAGCCACCAACCGGGACTAAAGGGCCTCGCTCCTGGCGCAACCCCTTTAGTCCCAGTTGGTGTCTGAAACCGAGACTAAAGGTCAGTCTTCAGTCCCGGTTCTAGACACCAACCGGGACTAAAAAGATGCCTATATATATGCTCGCCCCTGCGCGCTCACTCCTCTGTTTTTTGGCCGGCCGGCGTGTGGGAGGTGTGTGCTACTCTGTTCTCACCTCCTATGCACATGAGGTGTTTGATGAAATGACCGAGCCACACTTAAGCTTTCTCCTCTCTAAGCTCGACATCCAAGCTACATTTTCCTCAAGATTTGTCTAGGTTTGGCGGTGCACCAACTATCCAAGTGTTCTAAAAGGTTAGCAACTTCATCCTTTCATCTCTCACTGCTAGTTTAGCTCATTTCAAATGCTCTAGAAGTAGAGTGGTTTGTGGGTTTTAGTGGAGGTGTGTATGTGGGTGTTCTTTTGATTTAGATGCACAATTTGAGCTCAAATTAACTTCTTAGAGTTTGCACATGTGTACGGTGCCGTCCCGTCCCCGTCCCCGTCCTTACCGCCGTCGATCGCCCGCGCCGATCTCGTCGCCGGCACCACCGTGGTGAGCCTCTTGTTCTTATCTTCTTTTTAAAAGAAAATATTCTTACTTGTATGATTTAGATAGCTACTTGTATAATTTTCTTACTTGTAGTATTGTTTGTTATTATATAGTGCCATGGTTTTGGTATCCGCCCCCGTCGGCTCTCGTCCGGTCTATGATTCGGATGTGGTATATTATCTTTTATAACTATTTGTTTCATTTAGTGTTTATGACAATTATGCCGACCAACGTGACATAAATGTTTTTATCTAGGAGGTATGTGAACCGGAAATTCCAACTGACCCTCTTGTCGAGAGGTTAAATTTAGTTAAAAAACAATTATTTAAAAGAAAAATTGAAAAGAATTGAAGAAGAGAAGATGAAATTGGAGTTGCATGCTGCCGATGTCGTCGATCTACACAAGATTCAGATGGATGCAATGCGCTTGAAGATTAGAAAGATTAGAAAATATGCCATTGATAATGAGGCTTGGTATCATTATGCTGTTGGATCAATTGTTACCTTAGTTGCGATTTTGATCGCATTTGTTGTTGCATTTAAATGTTTTACATAGTTGTATGTTAGTTTCAATGTATGTTTTAATTAGATGCTCTAGAGAGCTGTATGTTGTTCTATGAGAACTATGTATGAAATTTATGTATTTATTTTTTCAGTAATAATATTTGATCACTCTACTGTACTTTGGTTTTAATGTGATGATGAACTTGTATTAATTTGGTCATTTCTCTATTCATGATGTTCTGTAATGGTTTTTGATACACTTAATTATATAATGCACGCAGATGAACCGGCAATGTATGTACGGTGACCGACGCACATCCGAGTACATTACGGGCCTGCATAATTTTCTCGAAGTGGCTGAGGCAAACAAGCAGAATGGTTTTATGTATTGTCCATGTACTGTCTGTGGGAATACGAAGAATTACTCTTCCTCGAAAACCCTTCACTTTCACCTGCTTGAGAAGGGTTTCATGCCACACTATAATGTTTGGACCAAGCACGGAGAAAGAGGGGTTATGATGGAAGACAACGAAGAAGAAGAAGATGATGACAACTATCCTATGTTCCCTGAATATGGTGATACTGCAACGGGGGAAGCTGAAGATCATGAGGCACCAGATGTGCCCGATTATGATCTTCGCCGGGTCATTGTTGATGCACAGAGAGGATGTGAAAGTGAAAGGGAGAAGTTGAAGTTCGATCGCATGTTAGAGGATCACAAAAAAGGGTTGTACCCAAATTGCGAAGATGGCAACACAAAGCTCGGTACCGCACTGGAATTGCTGCAATGGAAGGCAGAGAATGGTGTATCTGACAAGGGATTTGGGAAGCTACTGAAAATAGTGAAGAAGAAGCTTCCAAAGGATAACAAATTGCCTGACAGTACGTACGAAGCAAAGAAGGTTCTTTGCCCTCTAGGATTAGAGGTGCAGAAGATACATGCATGCCCTAATGACTACATTCTCTACCACGGTGAGGAGTACGAGAATTTGAATGCATGCCCGGTATGCGGTGCATTGCGGTATAAGATCAGACGAGATGACCCTGGTGATGTTGAGGGCGAGCGCCCCAGGAAGAGGGTTCCTGCCATGGTGATGTGGTATGCTCCTATAATACCACGGTTGAAACGTCTGTTCAGAAACAAAGAGCATGCCAAGTTGTTGCGATGGCACAAATAAGACCGTAAGAAAGACGGGAAGTTGAGAGTACCCGCTGATGGGTCGCAGTGGAGAAAAATCGAGAGAAAGTGGCCGGACTTTGCAGGTGGCGCAAGGAACTTATGGTTTGGTTTAAGTGCAGATGACATTAATCCTTTTGGGGAGCAGAGCAGCAATCATAGCACCTGGCCCGTGACTCTATGTATCTATAACCTTCCTCCTTGGTTGTGCATGAAGCGAAAGTTCATTATGATGCCAGTGCTCATCCAAGGCCCTAAGCAACCCGGCAACGACATTGATATGTACCTAAGGCCATTAGTTGAAGAACTTTTACAGCTGTGGGACATAAAAGGTGTACGTGTGTGGGATGAGCACAAACAGCAGGAATTTGACCTACGAGCGTTGCTGTTTGTAACCATCAATGATTGGCCTGCTCTTAGTAACCTTTCAGGACAGACAAACAAGGGATACAATGCATGCACGCACTGTTTACATGAGACTGAAAGTATATATTTGGACAAATGCAAGAAGAATGTGTACCTGGGACATCGTCGATTTCTTCCGACCAAGCATGCCTTAAGAAAGAAAGGCAAGCATTTCAAAGGTGAGGCAGATCACCGGAAGAAGCCTGTCCTCCGTACTGGTGATGATATACTTGATATGGTCAAGGATTTACATGTAATCTTTGGAAAGGGTCCTGGCGGACAATCTGTTCCGAATCACGCTGACGGACACGCAACCATGTGGAAGAAGAAATCTATATTTTGGGACCTACCCTATTGGAAAGACCTAGAGGTCCGCTCTGCAATCGACGTGATGCACGTGACGAAAAATCTTTGCGTGAACCTGCTAGGCTTCTTGGGCATGTATGGGAAGACAAAAGATACACCGGAGGCACGGGAGGACCAGCAACGTATGAACGAAAAAGATGGTATGCATCAAAAGCAGTATCAAGGTCCTGCCAGCTACGCTCTTACCAAAGCAGAGAAGGAAATCTTTTTTGAATGCCTGCTCAGTATCAAGGTCCCGTCTGGCTTCTCGTCGAATATAAAGGGAATAATAAATATGGCAGAGAAAAAAAATTCCAGAACCTAAAGTCTCATGACTGCCACGTGATTATGACGCAACTGCTTCCGGTTGCATTGAGGGGGCTTCTACCAGAAAATGTTCGATTAGCCATTGTGAAGCTATGTGCATTCCTCAATGGAATTTCTCAGAAGGTAATTGATTCAGAAATCCTACCAAGATTACAGAATGATTTGGTCCAATGTCTTGTCAGTTTCGAGTTGGTGTTCCCACCATCCTTCTTCAATATTATGACGCACGTCCCTAGTTCACCTAGTCGACGAGATTGCCATTCTGGGTCCTGTATTTCTACACAATATGTTCCCCTTTGAGAGGTTCATGGGAGTCTTAAAGAAATATGTTCGTAACCGTGCTAGGCCAGAAGGAAGCATCTCCACGGGCCATCAAATAGAGGAGGTCATTGAGTTTTGTGTTGACTTTATTCTTGACCTTAAGCCGATTGGTGTTCCTGAATCGCGGCATGAGGGGAGACTGGGTGGAAAAGGTACGCTAGGACCGAAAGCAATAATTTGTAGGGACGGGCATTCTTGGGCGCAAGCACACTACACAGTTCTACAAAATTCTACCTTGGTGGCCCCGTATATCAATGAACACAAGAATATTCTACACTCCAAACACCCGGAGCAATCTGACGACTGGATTACACGTGAACACATGGGGACTTTCGGCGGTTGGTTGCAAACACATCTCATGGGTAACACCACTGTTGGAGATGAGCTGTGCTTGTTGGCCAGGACACCATCTTCGACTGTATTGACTTTCCAAGGGTACGAGATAAATGGGAATACATTTTACACGATCGCCCAAGATAAAAAGAGCACCAACCAAAACAGTGGTGTCCGCTTTGATGCAGCAAACACCAATAGGGCAAATGACACATATTATGGTTACATAGAGGAGATATGGGAACTTGACTATGGACGTGATTTTAAGGTCCCTTTGTTTCGGTGCAAATGGGTCAATCTGTCAGGAGGCGGGGTACAGGTAGACCCGCAGTACGGAATGACAACAGTGGATCTCAACAATCTTGGGTACACAGACGAACCATTCGTCCTAGCCAATGATGTGGCGCAGGTTTTCTATGTGAAGGACATGTCTACCAAACCGAGAAAAAGAAAAGATAAGGAAGCGAATACATCATACGATGAGCCAAAGCGCCACATAGTTCTTTCAAGGAAAAGAAACATCGTGGGAGTGGAGGACAAGACAGACATGTCAGAAGATTATGAAAAGTTTCATGAAATTTCTTCCTTCAGAGTGAAGACTGACCCAAGTATCCTGTTAAATGATGAAGATTATCCATGGTTACGGCGCAATAAGCAAGGGACACACGCGAAGAAATAGTTTTATACCCCAAGATCCCACTCTGGGATGTGACCGGCTTCACCGCCATCACTTTCTCTCTAGTGTGAGTTTTCGGACTTATAGCTGGATAGTGCCACTTCGGACAAACCGGAGGGAATCTTTGTAAGAGCTAGCTAGGGCATTTTGGCATTTGAAACATGATTTTAGAATAATTATTAATTAAGTTATGAAATTTCAATTATTCCTATCATTTCAGTCCCATGTTTTGCAAGGTTGATCATACGCGGTTAGTCCCGGTTGATGGCTCCATATAAAATAAAAATACATAACATATGCAAAAAATTAAAATTGCCATAACAATAAAAATAACATAAAAAATAAAAAGACATAACATATGCAAAAAATTAAAATTGCCATAACATAAAAAATAAAAAGACATAACATGTGCCATATATTTTATAGTGGTTATGAAAGAATATTAAAATTGACATAACATATGCAAAAAATAACATAAAAAATAAAAAAAACATAACATATGCAAAAAATTAAAATTGCCATAATATAAAAAATAACATAAAAAATAAAAAGACATAACATGTGTCATATATTTTATAGTGGTTATGAAAGAATATTAAAATTGACATAACATATGCAAAAAATAACATAAAAAATAAAAAGACATAGCATATGCAAAAAATTAAAATTGCCATAACAATAAAAATAACATAAAAAATAAAAAGACATAACATATGCAAAAAATTAAAATTGCCATAACATAAAAAATAAAAAGACATAACATGCGCCATATATTTTATAGTGGTTATGAAAGAATATTAAAATTGACATAACATATGTAAAAAATAACATAAAAAATAAAAAAACATAACATATGCAAAAAATTAAAATTGCCATAATATAAAAAATAAAAAGACATAACATGTGCCATATATTTTATAGTGGTTATGAAAGAATATTAAAATTGACTTAACATATGCAAAAAATAACATAAAAAATAAAAAAAAAATAACATATGCAAAAAATAACATAAAAAATAAAAAAAATACCCGCCTACTAGCAGTAACCATGGCCAGCATACGACTAGAAACCCAACTATATATGGGCCAGGATGCAGGCCCGCGGGGCTAGTAGGCCCAACAGGGCAGAGATTAGGCAATTAACTGTCTGCTTTAGAGAGGAACTTGGGAGAGAGATCGCAGCCGCGTATATAAAGGGGGGGGCAGCTCGGGGAAATAAAGTAAATGCAAGGAGATGAGAGTGCAAAGGTACTTGATAGATGTTGATGATGTCTCCCCGGCAACGGCGCCAGAAATTCTTCCTACTACTTGTAGCTTGCGTTGGTATTTCCCCGAAGAGGAATGGATGATGCACCACAGTAGAGATAAGTATTTCCCTCAGGTATGAAACCAAGGTTATCAATCTAGTAGGAGAATCACACAACACCTCGTCAACAACACCTGCACACAAAACAACAACCCTTGCGCCCAACGCAAACGAGGGGTTGTCAATCCCTCGGCGGTAGATTGCAAGATTAAATTGTATATGATAGATAAATAGATTGAAACAAAAATACAAAATAAAATAAGTAAAATAAAATGGCAGCAATATTTTTAGGGTTTTAGTAATATGATTTTGATAGACCCGGGGGCCATAGTTTTCACTAGAGGCTTCTCTCATAGAAATAGCATATGGTGGGTAGACAAATTACTGTTGGGCAATTGATAGAAAAGCAAATAATCATGACGATATCCAAGGCAATGATCATGTATATAGGCATCACGTCCGAGACAAGTAGACTGACTCCTGCCTGCATCTACTACTATTACTCCACACATCGACCGCTATCCAGCATGCATCTAGTCTATTAAGTCCATAAAGAACGGAGTAACGCCTTAATAACGATGACATGATGTAGACAAGATAAACTCACGTATGAATTAACCCCATCTTTTTACCCTTAATAGCTATGATACATACTTGCCATGTCCCTTTCTGTCACTGGGATTGAGCACCGACCAACTGGAGTGGGGCCACCTGCTGCCCATGAGGCACCAGGGCGCGCCACCCCCTGGCACGGCCTGGTGGCTTGTGGGGCCCACGTGACTCCGCTGACCCTAATCTCAGGCCTATAAATTCACAATTCCAGAAAAAAATAAGAGAGAAAGTTTTATTACGTTTCACGATATGGAGCCGCCGCCACCTCCTGTTCTTCATCGAGAGGCCAGATCTAGAGTCCGTTCGGGGCTCCGGAGAGGGGGATCTTCCGGCATCGTCATCATCAACCATACTTCATCACCAATTTCATGATGCTCACCACTGGGAGTGAGTAATTCCTTCGTAGGCTTGCTGGACGGTGATGAGTTGGATGAGATTTATCATGTAATCGAGTTAGTTTTGTTAGGGCTTGATCCCTAGTATCCACTATGTTCTGAGATTGATGTTGCTGTGACTTTGCTATGCTTAATGCTTGTCACTAGGGCCCGAGTGCCATGATTTCAGATCTGAACCCCTTATGTTTTCATGAATATATTTGTGTTCTGGATCCGATCTTGCAAGTTATACGCACCTGCTACGTGTTATGATCCGCATACCCCAAGGTGACAATAATTGGGATTCTTTCCGGTGATTGCCGTAGTTTGAGGAGTTCATGTATTCACTAAGTGTTAATGCTTTGTTCCGATTCTCTATTAAAAGGAGGCCTTAATATCCCTTAGTTTCCTTATGGACCCCGCTGCCACGGGAGGGTAGGACAAAAGATGTCATGCAAGTTCTTATCGCAAGCACGTATGACTATATAATTACATTGATGAATTGGAGCTAGTTCTCCGTCGCCCTAGGTTATGACTGTTACATGATGAATGTTATCCAACATAATCACCGATCCAATGCCTACGAGTTTTCCACATATTGCTTTTGCTAAGTTACTACTGTTGCTACTGCTGTCACAATTACTACTACTATTGCTGCTACTATTACTGTTACTCTATTTGCTACCGCTACCAAACTTTCATACTACTGTGCTACTGATCACTCTGTTGCAGATATTTAGTCTCCAGGTGTGGTTGAATTGACAACTCAACTGCTAATAGTTGCAAATATTCTTTGCCTTCCCTTGTGTCGAATCAATAAATTTGGGTTGAATACTCTACCCTCGAAAACTGTTGCGATCCCCTATACTTGTGGGTTATCAGTGCCTTCCCGGCAGTGGCGGCGGGCGCGCGTGCCTTCCTGGCGGGGGCCGCGAAAGCACCGCCCTGGACGACGACGTTGCCCTGCCACTTGCGGGTTGCGCGGTGGAGCCTTGAACAGCGACGGGCGCGACATGGCCGGCGATGAGATCTGCCGGAGGGGTTGGCGCGTGGATGACATCCACGGTGACGGGCGACGGCTGGGAGGCTTCTATGGTGGCAATACAACGCCGGGGAAGGTGGTCCAGGACGGGCAGAGGGAGATCAATGGCGGCGGAGGGAAGGAGAAGCGGGAACGGCCGCGCGGAAATGTCCCTCCCGCCAAAAATCGCTGCTGATACGGGTCAAGCTCGGGTCAGCCTCCCACCCCGTGAATCTAAAGGTTGAGGGCGAAGATTTGCCGCGCCCCGCAATTTTTTTACAGGCCGTGGTCCGATACGGGGTCTATTCTGGCCTTTTTTCGCGCAAAACCGTAAACTGGCGGTTATTTTGCGGGTTGGCGCGATATAAGGGGTCTGCTAGAGATGCTCTAAAGTTTTGGCGGGCTGAAACTTCAGCTTCTCCCGCGTGCCACACCCCCCGACGCCGCGTTGTCCCCTGCGGTTGCGCCATATTCGCCGCCACGCCGCCATTGCCCTCCTCCCCCCCGATAGCTGCAACACCGGGAAGGCGCGGCCGGAGTGCGCCGTCGGCTCCTCCCTCAACCCCGGTGTGCCGTCGCTGCGAGGCCACCTTTCTCATTCCTCCCCTGCCTCGCCTCCTTCGCTGCCCCGCTCCGGCTGGAGTCTCCAAGTCCTAGCTGAAGAACCCGACGTGGGAATGGTATTCGGAGATGTTCTTCACCCAATTTTTTTTATGTTTCAAATTTTTTGTGTGAATGTCTTTGATCATAGTTTTTCTTATTCCTTGTAGATGAACACTCAAGAGGACACCGCAAGATTTCTTGAGATGGGTGCATCAAAAGGCTTTCCAAGAGTGTTTGGAAGTATCGATTGCATACATTGGAAGTGGAAGCTTTGCCCTACAACATTGGATGGACAATTCTAAGGAAAAGGTAAAGATGCATATATAATTCTAGAAGATGTGGCATCAAATGACCTGTGGATTTGGCATTCATGTTTTGGATTGCCAGGATCTAAAAATAATCTGAATGTTCTGCAAAGATCTCATCTGTTTGCAAGGATTTCTGTGGAAGAGGCACCTCCAATGAATTTTGAAATAAATGGGCATCAATACAACACGGGCTACTATCTTGCTGATGGAATATATCTGCCATGGTCAACTTTTGTGAAGACAATATCAAACCCTCAAAGTAACAAGAATACTCACTTTGCTAGGAGGCAAGAAGGATGTAGAAAGGATGCCGAGCAGGCATTTGGGGTTCTCCAATCTCATTTTCCATTGTTCGTGGTCTTGCACACTTTTGGCATAAAAAAGACTTGTGGCCCATCATGACCAGGTGTGTGAAATTATGTAGCATGATCATAGAGGATGAGAGGGAACAACCATGTGACTATTGCTATGAGAATGAGGGGAATTTTTTTTACATACCACCGGTTCAACAACAGATTGATGAACGACGATTGCAAAAATTTCTCAAAATGCATCGCTGGATAGAAGACCACGCTGGTCATTAACAAGTCCGCGCTGATCTAGTTGAGCACTTGTGGGCGCTTCATGGTCAATAAACTTCGTAATGTTATATTTGCAATATTTTTGACCATCGGTTATGTTTGAATTTGAATTTGAATGTCGAACCAAATTTCATGTAATGTTGCTTTGGAATTACTATCAAGTATGTGAGTTAGATGTATCATTGTATTAATTATTATGATGATATTAGACTTATGCATGTGTCATTTGTATTTTTTACTAGAAATTAGGAGAATAAAGATTTTAGAGGATAAGTTTATGGAAACGAACAAAAGTTGCTCTATAAATACTTTCCCTAAATTTTAGAGTCATCCCGTGAAATCAGTTTTGCAGGAGGTATTTTAAGGGAGCTGTGGGAGTTGCTCTTAGGATATCTCTAAGTGAATTATCAAAAGATTTCCACTCAAATTTCTCCTTAAATCTTAACTCCTCAAATATGAGTATTTAAAAAATGTGTGAAGCTATCAGAACCCTCAAATTAACTCCTCAAATGCAAATTGTGCACAAACATCTCATTAGAAACTCAAATTTGAAACTAGATTAACACCAATAGTGCATAATTATACATAGTAGTTCATAACTAATGTAGATAGAACTTACTTAGAGTTAAACTAGAGCTAAAATGATGTGCTTTATCACCACCTGCTTGACGAATCTCGTCGCTCAACATCAAGGGTGTCGCGCCATGGCATCAACACGGCGGTGGAGTCGTCGGCGGCAAGCTTGTCGAAGAGTGTGTCACACTCATGCTCTGCCTCATCCAAGTACCGGTGGTTGGCCTCCACCCCGCGCTCGTCGGTGATGGACTACTTAATAGTTTGCCGGACCTCTATTAACTCGACATCAGTGACGAGCCGAGTGGCCACCTTAGCATCGGTGTGCTTTTGTCGCCCAGTGCTCCTCCTCCTCAAGCATACCACACTTGTACTCCCGCTCAGCTTCCACCCACGAGAAGCCGACGCCATCCTCCTCCTCGACTCTGTCCATTGTCGACCCGTACTCCTCCTCCGCTACGCCCCCTATTTATATTCCTCCGCTTCTGACACCATGGCCAATAGGGATGAAGTCCAGCTCGGTGACACCCCACCTCTCAATCCATAATGAGTGATGTGCCATGGCGATTCGAGCAGAGATGGTAGCGATTTGGGGCTGATGTGATGGTGATTTGGAGGTTGTGGGGGCACACCACCGAGGACTCAACGCACATATGTGTAAGCCAACCACCCGCTGTCGCGGGCTTCGAAACAGACAAAGAGCACGACTCAGACGGATATGGGTCAGACCAAAAACAGGGGGACGAGTTCTGCGTGGCAAGGACCACCACCGGGGAGGGAATGGAAGTTCCTGAGCCACAAACCGACGACAGACGGAGCAGCCGGATGCGCTAGATATCGAGCGAAGAAAAGGGTGCGACCACGAGTGACACCGAGCAAGGTCGACCACACGCGGATCCGCAACTCACGGCCCCAAATAGGCCCGACCATGGTGAACCATCACACACATGGGAGATCCAGCAGAAACACATCGGAATAGGAGAAACCGTTGAGCCCCCCCCCCCCCCCCCCCCCCAACACACACACACACACCGCATCGCGCGGGCTTAGCCCGGCGATGGTCGCTGGCGATGGCAAGGGCTAGGAGGTGAAGTCGCCTGGCTGGGGGAGCAACAGGGGGCGAGGGGCCTTTTCCTCTTGGCTTAGGGTAGAGGTTTATCTTCTCACTTTAGAAACATGCCTGAAGTTAAGTTGTATGTACTCCCTCCGTTTTCTTTTTCTCCGCATATAAAATTTGTCTGGTGTCATACTTCGTAAAGATTGATCGAATTTATATTTAAAATATCAACATCTACAACCTTAAAGTTACACGGTATGAAAATTAATTTCACGATGCATCTAATGATATTAATTTCGTATTGTGAACGACGATCTTATACGCGGAGTAAAAAGAAACATAGGAGCATAAAAAAACATGACCAGGCGAGGGAAGACGATAGCCTACAATATTTTCGGTGCAATGCAGAGTAGCAAGCCTCGGAGGCGATGTGTTAGGTGCCAAGGCACGTGCCCCTGTAGCAGCAACATGTTTCTATCCGGCCACACAGAATAGATTCTCGCGTGCAAAATGGAAATCGAACGAGCGCGTGAAACAATAGGCTGCCGAACGGTAAACCCAACGGTGCGTCCACACACAAAGTAGATTTTCCGTTGAAAGAAAAGCTTTCGTTAAATAATCGTTTTTTGCCTGACAATCTGAATGAGACAGAAATCCCAGTACCGTCTCGTGATCGTGAAGACGGAAATCCTCAAGCGCGTGCTCTGTCGCCCTGCGCGGGTGAGCAGCATCGAACGGGTGCTACTCGAGTAGCATCGCAGTCGCAGATAGTCAGGAGCCTCATTTGGTTCGTATGGTCTGCAAACGGAAAATGTCACGAGTAAAGCACATGTTCACAATGGGAAACTAGGTTACTAAGTCTATCTATTCTTTTTGTTTTGATGATGGCCGGTCGTAATTAGTAATTACATAGGCTTTGATGATGATTGTTTTTGCCCGAAGTGCACACACCAAAGCCAGAAACAGTGATTAGCATAACGAGCGTAGGATAATACTTGTGATGTAAAATTAATGCCGCGTTGATGGACCGAGATTAGGCTGCCGCCCTCAGATCAGATGCTACGCGGTGGACCACCCGGGAACAGGAGATCCCACTCCCAGCTGAACCAAACAGAGGAGCGAGGCGGGCCACCAAGAGACAGAGGCGTGCTGCTCCTCAAAACGGGAGGGCAGCTCCTCTGCCGATTTGGGAGCCAGGGCAATCCTTGCCGAAAAAGGAAAGGGAATCTGCTTTCGCGTCGCAGGCAGCCGACCAAGATGCATCACAGCTACCATGCACAAGGGCATCCAATGCATGCATGGAATCTTGAGACGTGGCGGATAGGGACCATGCATGCCTGCCGTGCTAGTCCAATACGGAGATAGAGGGCCGAGGAAAAAGGAAAGATAACACGCACCCTGATTCCCGTTTGCCGTAGTACGTTAGTTTGTCCAAGTCGACGGCAGTTCACGTTCAGCCGTCCGTCGCGTGCGAGTGCGACCTCACCGCACACGCATATCAATCAGTCGCCGTAGCCCGTCGGTGCATGTGTCCATGGAGGGGAGGCCACGACGCGCGGAACTCTGTCAACCCAATGCTACTGCAAGCTATGAGTAGCAGTTTGTAAATTGCGGCAAAATCGGCAAGAACCGCACATTCAAGTTTCCCTGCGTGTGGCTCGTCCGTGATAACTTCTCCGGATTTGCATGAACTGGCAGACCGATCACTAAGTGGTTAGTATCTCCAGCATGAGCGAACATTTTCAAAACTATTTAGGAATGGACACCACTATCCCAGCCTGGATCCAACCAGGTTCTATTGATCATGTCCCTTTTCAACAGTTGTATCTTGTCTTGGGGCGTCTTTCTTTGGCTTTACAATCAAGCCATACACAGCGCCCTTTTGAATTATCAACACTAGTCCTCAACCCGTGCGGACATCCGCATGGGCTAGCAGTTTTTAAAGAGAGAATGATTATTATTTTGAATATACATTCTAAAAAGATAAATAATATTAATATTAAATATTAAAAAAATCTAAGGGTTCCCCTTTTGCAGAGTTATTGGCGAAAACGTGTAAAAAGTTCGCTCCATGCTCATAGTCCCAAAAGGAAAGTTATTCCATTGATGAATTCCTGAATTGTTTTTTGCATGGATTCAATTGTGTCACAATTTGTATGTAGGTGTAAATCCGGAGAGTATAATAATAACATAATATAATTCTGTTGAGCCATCCCCGCTCATATGATTAATATGTTTATTTCCTTTTGTGTGCGGTATTATCGATTTTGCCTGTGAATCCCAAGCCTAATTTCCAAAGAAGTTGCTTTAATCATAATTATGACCGTGGTTGAAATTAATAAAGTACTCCCTCCGTTCCTAAATATAATATCTTTTAGGGATTTCACTATAGACTACATACGGAGCAAAATGAGTAAATCTACACTCTAAAGTAGGTCTATATACATCCGTATGTAGTTCATAGTGGAATATCTAAAAGGTCTTATATTTAGGAACGGAGGGAGCATAATACATGAGAAAGTAGGAAAAACATGCCTTATCCATAGTAAATGTTCTGAACTTCACAAAAGCGGAGAATCTAGATGCAAGAATACCTTGACGGTGTAGACATTTGCACTCCAAGGACACCATGGGACCTCTTGTGAAACTGATTTTACATTTAAAAATGGAAACATAAACATAACGCAGTGTTCATACAGGGATGTAAAATTCCCACTTAACCAATTAGGGACAGCTATATAGAATCGGCAGAGTAGCATTCATGATGTTGAAGAAAAAAATGGAATAAATTACTCTCCCATTCATAATGGCATGCCGTTTTAGATACGGAACAGGAAGCTGACACTTTGATCATTGTTTTAACATGTAAATACATATATAATTATTTATTTTCATACTATTTATTGTTAGGAATCTGTAGGTGCAACGTCTAGCTAATTATAAATATAGAGGTTTTAGTTAGCTTGTTGTCAAAGATTAAAAAGTTTGACTATATGCTTTCTAAGAATTCATGTATATTAGAACAAAGATAGTTTGAATTAATATAAGCTCAAATAGCAAAGCTAATTTTGCTTCCATATGTTCGCATTACTTAGTAATATGAATAATATTGACGGAAAAAGGTTGACAAAACATCAACCGGTTACATTAAACCTTACATCTCAGAAACATATATGAAAGTAATATTGGATGACCAAAAAAAATGTAACCGCCAAAGGAAGCAGCACAAAGCGTGGAACCGAGAACGACCAAGTCCATCCATTTCTTATTCACCTGTTTCGATAAACATCTTTTACCTCGAGGACAATTTATGCAACCCGTACTCGCAATCCATGAACTGGTAAAGAAATATTGTTTTTCAAGGTAGCATCACCGGCTCTTTTAATGATTGCAATTGCATCCACCCTCTGCTTGCTTAAATAGCTGTTGTATACCATTAGTTACAAACAAATAGGAATATATGCACAGCAAGGAACACATATTTGAATATCCACCTCAAGTGCTATTACATGGATATTACCTGCCATAAATTCTAGCACAAAGGAAAATCTTTACTTGAAGGCATCCGGAAAATGTAATGATTATCATCCATCCATTCATGTCACAAATTTGGAATGGAGAAAAATTAGTATCTATATGGAAACACGAACTGCAGTTGTTGTCCAGGGGCCGCCTAAAGGTCGTCGAATAAAATTTTCTGCGTCTCACAATATTTATAACATGTAAGTAACAATAACTTGATAAACATGGATATGTAATTTTCATAAAAAAGATTGACCAGCACCAAGAAATAAGGACCTACCTAGTGAAAGGATGAGGATCGGCACTTGTTAGAAAAAAGGTAAATTGTTCATACTTTTTGTTCACTGGACAAACACGCAGAATAGTAGAGTTTGTCAGATCTTTTCTTTCTTGAGGTATGATATAGGGACGTCTAGGTCCAGCTGGTCGCCACAAAACATTAGCCCGTCTGTACAGGAGAGCATGCTGCTCTACCAACTCCCCACCCGCATGTATACTGTAAACATGCTCCTCGATGCAGATATATCTGTACCCGATTCCGAGTTCAGTCACACCTTCGCCATCACGGTCTGTGGCCATTAGCGCCAGCCACCATGGCCATCAACATCCCCACACTGCTCCTTAATTATCACCACTTCGTGCGATCTGGAAACAAAAGAATAAAACCAAAGAGAGAATATTGTTGTGTCTTCATATGAAATTATACTGCAGATTTTGTTTGCTATTTAATTCCATTGACATTAAACCATAAGTTGTAGTACATAGCAGCAGTCATATTGATTTTTTTGAATTCCACTGCCATCTAAGGTCAGTTATATGTATGTTGTAGTACATAGTGCATGTATACTGTAAACATGCTCCTCGATGCAGATATATCTGTACCCGATTCCGAATTCAGTCACACCTTCGTGATCACGGTCTGTGGCCATTAGCGCCAGCCACCATGGCCATCAACATCCCCACACTGCTCCTTAATTATCACCACTTCGTGCAATCTGGAAACAAAAGAATAAAACCAAAGAGAGAATATTGTTGTGTCTTCATATGAGATTATACTGCAGATTTTGTTTCCTATTTAATTCCATTGACATTAAACCATAAGTTGTAGTACATAGCAGCAGTCATATTGATTTTTTTTTAAATTCCACTGCCATCTAAGGTCAGTTATATGTATATTGTAGCAGACGGATTTGCAAATTTGCCTCAAAATTTCAGTTCCACTATTCTCTAAAGATGGCCAATTGCCTAGATAATATAGTATTGGATTAGTAAAAACTATAATATTTGACTCCACTTTGCTGCTCCCTATTATGTAGATACAAAATAACTGATCCGAGATATCGTACACCTACTCTGCAGCGAAGCATATCTTGATTCCTCTAATCCAGCTCCAATGGAAATGCATACAGATGTGTACGGAGGAATATAAAACGGGCCACAAAGGGTGTTGGATGTTAAATTGGTACCGTGAGGGAAGCCAGGGCCTATGAAATTTGTAAGGGTCGACCAATCTACCTGAGCTAGTTAAGTACGTAGAGGTGATGGAGAAGGAGGTGATTACCTCAGACCAATAGAGTAGCCGACACACGCCTGCTAAATTGGCACGTCTTTGGCGAGCATGCTTGATGGCAAGATCCTGCAGCGGCTGCTGAATTCAGTACCCACTTCAACACCGTCATGAACACCCCTACATGGATCGATCTTCTCGTCCCCACGGCCGGTACAGATGATGCACGAAGTGGCGGTTCCAGGTGTCGTCTGCTGGAGATACGCGGGCGCATAGTGGCTCGTCAGGAGTAAGGGCTGAGGGCGAATCTAGGTCGGATGCCGGCGGTGGAGGTCAATGTAAGGTGGAGCAGATCGTGGGGTAGGCACTAGTAGAAAACAGGACATTGGTTTTTACCAGATCAGAGCAACAGTCCCGGTTCGAGCGGCCAGGACTTCGGCCGGGCCTCGGCAGGCACCAGTCCCGGTTCGGTTGGGACCTTTACTCCCGGTTCCAGCCACCAACCGGGACTAAAGGGCCTCGCTCCTGGCGCAACCCCTTTAGTCCCAGTTGGTGTCTGAAACCGAGACTAAAGGTCAGTCTTCAGTCCCGGTTCTAGACACCAATCGGGACTAAAAAGATGCCTATATATATGCTCGCCCCTGCGCGCTCACTCCTCTGTTTTTTGGCCGGCCGGCGTGTGGGAGGTGTGTGCTACTCTGTTCTCACCTCCTATGCACATGAGGTGTTTGATGAAATGACCGAGCCACACTTAAGCTTTCTCCTCTCTAAGCTCGACATCCAAGCTACATTTTCCTCAAGATTTGTCTAGGTTTGGCGGTGCACCAACTATCCAAGTGTTCTAAAAGGTTAGCAACTTCATCCTTTCATCTCTCACTGCTAGTTTAGCTCATTTCAAATGCTCTAGAAGTAGAGTGGTTTGTGGGTTTTAGTGGAGGTGTGTATGTGGGTGTTCTTTTGATTTAGATGCACAATTTGAGCTCAAATTAACTTCTTAGAGTTTGCACATGTGTACGGTGCCGTCCCGTCCCCGTCCCCGTCCTTACCGCCGTCGATCGCCCGCGCCGATCTCGTCGCCGGCACCACCGTGGTGAGCCTCTTGTTCTTATCTTCTTTTTAAAAAAAATATTCTTACTTGTATGATTTAGATAGCTACTTGTATAATTTTCTTACTTGTATTATTGTTTGTTATTATATAGTGCCATGGTTTTGGTATCCGCCCCCGTCGGCTCTCGTCCGGTCTATGATTCGGATGTGGTATATTATCTTTTATAACTATTTGTTTCATTTAGTGTTTATGAGAATTATGCCGACCAACGTGACATAAATGTTTTTATCTAGGAGGTATGTGAACCGGAAATTCCAACTGACCCTCTTGTCGAGAGGTTAAATTTAGTTAAAAAACAATTATTTAAAAGAAAAATTGAAAAGAATTGAAGAAGAGAAGATGAAATTGGAGTTGCATGCTGCCGATGTCGTCGATCTACACAAGAATCAGATGGATGCAATGCGCTTGAAGATTAGAAAGATTAGAAAATATGCCATTGATAATGAGGCTTGGTATCATTATGCTGTTGGATCAATTGTTACCTTAGTTGCGATTTTGATCGCATTTGTTGTTGCATTTAAATGTTTTACATAGTTGTATGTTAGTTTCAATGTATGTTTTAATTAGATGCTCTAGAGAGCTGTATGTTGTTATATGAGAACTATGTATGAACTTTATGTATTTATTTTTTCAGTAATAATATTTGATCACTCTACTGTACTTTGGTTTTAATGTGATGATGAACTTGTATTAATTTGGTCATTTCTCTATTCATGATGTTCTGTAATGGTTTTTGATACACTTAATTATATAATGCACGCAGATGAACCGGCAATGTATGTACGGTGACCGACGCACATCCGAGTACATTACGGGCCTGCATAATTTTCTCGAAGTGGCTGAGGCAAACAAGCAGAATGGTTTTATGTATTGTCCATGTACTGTCTGTGGGAATACGAAGAATTACTCTTCCTCGAAAACCCTTCACTTTCACCTGCTTGAGAAGGGTTTCATGCCACACTATAATGTTTGGACCAAGCACGGAGAAAGAGGGGTTATGATGGAAGACAACGAAGAAGAAGAAGATGATGACAACTATCCTATGTTCCCTGAATATGGTGATACTGCAACGGGGGAAGCTGAAGATCATGAGGCACCAGATGTGCCCGATTATGATCTTCGCCGGGTCATTGCTGATGCACAGAGAGGATGTGAAAGTGAAAGGGAGAAGTTGAAGTTCGATCGCATGTTAGAGGATCACAAAAAAGGGTTGTACCCAAATTGCGAAGATGGCAACACAAAGCTCGGTACCGCACTGGAATTGCTGCAATGGAAGGCAGAGAATGGTGTATCTGACAAGGGATTTGGGAAGCTACTGAAAATAGTGAAGAAGAAGCTTCCAAAGGATAACAAATTGCCTGACAGTACGTACGAAGCAAAGAAGGTTCTTTGCCCTCTAGGGTTAGAGGTGCAGAAGATACATGCATGCCCTAATGACTGCATTCTCTACCGCGGTGAGGAGTACGAGAATTTGAATGCATGCCCGGTATGCGGTGCATTGCGGTATAAGATCAGACGAGATGACCCTGGTGATGTTGAGGGCGAGCGCCCCAGGAAGAGGGTTCCTGCCATGGTGATGTGGTATGCTCCTATAATACCACGGTTGAAACGTCTGTTCAGAAACAAAGAGCATGCCAAGTTGTTGCGATGGCACAAATAAGACCGTAAGAAAGACGGGAAGTTGAGAGTACCCGCTGATGGGTCGCAGTGGAGAAAAATCGAGAGAAAGTGGCCGGACTTTGCAGGTGACGCAAGGAACTTATGGTTTGGTTTAAGTGCAGATGACATTAATCCTTTTGGGGAGCAGAGCAGCAATCATAGCACCTGGCCCGTGACTCTATGTATCTATAACCTTCCTCCTTTGTTGTGCATGAAGCGAAAGTTCATTATGATGCCAGTGCTCATCCAAGGCCCTAAGCAACCCGGCAATGACATTGATATGTACCTAAGGCCATTAGTTGAAGAACTTTTACAGCTGTGGGACATAAAAGGTGTACGTGTGTGGGATGAGCACAAACAGCAGGAATTTGACCTACGAGCATTGCTGTTTGTAACCATCAATGATTGGCCTGCTCTTAGTAACCTTTCAGCACAGACAAACAAGGGATACAACGCATGCACGCACTGTTTACATGAGACTGAAAGTATATATTTGGACAAATGCAAGAAGAATGTGTACCTGGGACATCGTCGATTTCTTCCGACCAAGCATGCCATAAGAAAGAAAGGCAAGCATTTCAAAGGTGAGGCAGATCACCGGAAGAAGCCTGTCCTCCGTACTGGTGATGATATACTTGATATGGTCAAGGATTTACAAGTAATCTTTGGAAAGGGTTCTGGCGGACAATCTGTTCCGAATGACGCTGACGGACACGCAGCCATGTGGAAGAAGAAATCTATATTTTGGGACCTACCCTATTGGAAAGACCTAGAGGTCCGATCTGCAATCGACGTGATGCACGTGACGAAAAATCTTTGCGTGAACCTGCTAGGCTTCTTGGGCATGTATGGGAAGACAAAAGATACACCGGAGGCACGGGAGGACCAGCAACGTATGAACGAAAAAGATGGTATGCATCAAAAGCAGTATCAAGGTCCTGCCAGCTACGCTCTTACCAAAGCAGAGAAGGAAATCTTTTTTGAATGCCTGCTCAGTATCAAGGTCCCGTCTGGCTTCTCGTCGAATATAAAGGGAATAATAAATATGGCAGAGAAAAAATATTCCAGAACCTAAAGTCTCATGACTGCCACGTGATTATGACGCAACTGCTTCCGGTTGCATTGAGGGGGCTTCTACCAGAAAATGTTCGATTAGCCATTGTGAAGCTATGTGCATTCCTCAATGCAATTTCTCAGAAGGTAATCGATTCATAAATCCTACCAAGATTACAGAATGATTTGGTCCAATGTCTTGTCAGTTTCGAGTTGGTGTTCCCACCATCCTTCTTCAATATTATGACGCACGTCCCTAGTTCACCTAGTCGACGAGATTGCCATTCTGGGTCCTGTATTTCTACACAATATGTTCCCCTTTGAGAGGTTCATGGGAGTCTTAAAGAAATATGTTCGTAACCGTGCTAGGCCAGAAGGAAGCATCTCCACGGGCCATCAAATAGAGGAGGTCATTGAGTTTTGTGTTGACTTTATTCTTGACCTTAAGCCGATTGGTGTTCCTGAATCGCGGCATGAGGGGAGACTGGGTGGAAAAGGTACGCTAGGACCGAAAGCAATAATTTGTAGGGACGGGCATTCTTGGGCGCAAGCACACTACACAGTTCTACAAAATTCTACCTTGGTGGCCCCGTATATCAATGAACACAAGAATATTCTACACTCCAAACACCCGGAGCAATCTGACGACTGGATTACACGTGAACACATGGGGACTTTCGGCGGTTGGTTGCAAACACATCTCATGGGTAACACCACTGTTGGAGATGAGCTGTGCTTGTTGGCCAGGACACCATCTTCGACTGTATTGACTTTCCAAGGGTACGAGATAAATGGGAATACATTTTACACGATCGCCCAAGATAAAAAGAGCACCAACCAAAACAGTGGTGTCCGCTTTGATGCAGCAAACACCAATAGGGCAAATGACACATATTATGGTTACATAGAGGAGATATGGGAACTTGACTATGGACGTGATTTTAAGGTCCCTTTGTTTCGGTGCAAATGGGTCAATCTGTCAGGAGGCGGGGTACAGGTAGACCCGCAGTACGGAATGACAACAGTGGATCTCAACAATCTTGGGTACACAGACGAACCATTCGTCCTAGCCAATGATGTGGCGCAGGTTTTCTATGTGAAGGACATGTCTACCAAACCGAGAAAAAGAAAAGATAAGGAAGCGAATACATCATACGATGAGCCAAAGCGCCACATAGTTCTTTCAAGGAAAAGAAACATCGTGGGAGTGGAGGACAAGACAGACATGTCAGAAGATTATGAAAAGTTTCATGAAATTTCTTCCTTCAGAGTGAAGACTGACCCAAGTATCATGTTAAATGATGAAGATTATCCATGGTTACGGCGCAATAAGCAAGGGACACACGCGAAGAAATAGTTTTATACCCCAAGATCCCACTCTGGGATGTGACCGGCTTCACCGCCATCACTTTCTCTCTAGTGTGAGTTTTCGGACTTATAGCTGGATAGTGCCACTTCGGACAAACCGGAGGGAATCTTTGTAAGAGCTAGCTAGGGCATTTTGGCATTTGAAACATGATTTTAGAATAATTATTAATTAAGTTATGAAATTTCAATTATTCCTATCATTTCAGTCCCATGTTTTGCAAGGTTGATCATACGCGGTTAGTCCCGGTTGATGGCTCCATATAAAATAAAAATACATAACATATGCAAAAAATTAAAATTGCCATAACAATAAAAATAACATAAAAAATAAAAAGACATAACATATGCAAAAAATTAAAATTGCCATAACATAAAAAATAAAAAGACATAACATGTGCCATATATTTTATAGTGGTTATGAAAGAATATTAAAATTGACATAACATATGCAAAAAATAACATAAAAAATAAAAAAAACATAACATATGCAAAAAATTAAAATTGCCATAATATAAAAAATAACATAAAAAATAAAAAGACATAACATGTGTCATATATTTTATAGTGGTTATGAAAGAATATTAAAATTGACATAACATATGCAAAAAATAACATAAAAATTAAAAAGACATAGCATATGCAAAAAATTAAAATTGCCATAACAATAAAAATAACATAAAAAATAAAAAGACATAACATATGCAAAAAATTAAAATTGCCATAACATAAAAAATAAAAAGACATAACATGCGCCATATATTTTATAGTGGTTATGAAAGAATATTAAAATTGACATAACATATGTAAAAAATAACATAAAAAATAAAAAAACATAACATATGCAAAAAATTAAAATTGCCATAATATAAAAAATAAAAAGACATAACATGTGCCATATATTTTATAGTGGTTATGAAAGAATATTAAAATTGACTTAACATATGCAAAAAATAACATAAAAAATAAAAAAAATAACATATGCAAAAAATAACATAAAAAATAAAAAAAATACCCGCCTACTAGCAGTAACCATGGCCAGCATACGACTAGAAACCCAACTATATATGGGCCAGGATGCAGGCCCGCGGGGCTAGTAGGCCCAACAGGGCAGAGATTAGGCAATTAACTGTCTGCTTTAGAGAGGAACTTTGGAGAGAGATCGCAGCCGCGTATATAAAGGGGGGGGCAGCTCGGGGAAATAAAGTAAATGCAAGGAGATGAGAGTGCAAAGGTACTTGATAGATGTTGATGATGTCTCCCCGGCAACGGCGCCAGAAATTCTTCCTACTACTTGTAGCTTGCGTTGGTATTTCCCCGAAGAGGAATGGATGATGCACCACAGTAGAGATAAGTATTTCCCTCAGGTATGAAACCAAGGTTATCAATCTAGTAGGAGAATCACACAACACCTCGTCAACAGCACCTGCACACAAAACAACAACCCTTGCGCCCAACGCAAACGAGGGGTTGTCAATCCCTCGGCGGTAGATTGCAAGATTAAATTGTATATGATAGATAAATAGATTGAAACAAAAATACAAAATAAAATAAGTAAAATAAAATGGCAGCAATATTTTTAGGGTTTTAGTAATATGATTTTGATAGACCCGGGGGCCATAGTTTTCACTAGAGGCTTCTCTCATAGAAATAGCATATGGTGGGTAGACAAATTACTGTTGGGCAATTGATAGAAAAGCAAATAATCATGACGATATCCAAGGCAATGATCATGTATATAGGCATCACGTCTGAGACAAGTAGACTGACTCCTGCCTGCATCTACTACTATTACTCCACACATCGACCGCTATCCAGCATGCATCTAGTCTATTAAGTCCATAAAGAACGGAGTAACGCCTTAATAACGATGACATGATGTAGACAAGATAAACTCACGTATGAATTAACCCCATCTTTTTACCCTTAATAGCTATGATACATACTTGCCATGTCCCTTTCTGTCACTGGGATTGAGCACCGACCAACTGGAGTGGGGCCACCTGCTGCCCATGAGGCACCAGGGCGCGCCACCCCCTGGCACGGCCTGGTGGCTTGTGGGGCCCACGTGACTCCGCTGACCCTAATCTCAGGCCTATAAATTCACAATTCCAGAAAAAAAATAAGAGAGAAAGTTTTATTACGTTTCACGATATGGAGCCGCCGCCACCTCCTGTTCTTCATCGAGAGGCCAGATCTAGAGTCCGTTCGGGGCTCCGGAGAGGGGGATCTTCCGGCATCGTCATCATCAACCATACTTCATCACCAATTTCATGATGCTCACCACCGGGAGTGAGTAATTCCTTCGTAGGCTTGCTGGACGGTGATGAGTTGGATGAGATTTATCATGTAATCGAGTTAGTTTTGTTAGGGCTTGATCCCTAGTATCCACTATGTTCTGAGATTGATGTTGCTGTGACTTTGCTATGCTTAATGCTTGTCACTAGGGCCCGAGTGCCATGATTTCAGATCTGAACCCCTTATGTTTTCATGAATATATTTGTGTTCTGGATCCGATCTTGCAAGTTATACGCACCTGCTACGTGTTATGATCCGCATACCCCAAGGTGACAATAATTGGGATTCTTTCCGGTGATTGCCGTAGTTTGAGGAGTTCATGTATTCACTAAGTGTTAATGCTTTGTTCCGATTCTCTATTAAAAGGAGGCCTTAATATCCCTTAGTTTCCTTATGGACCCCGCTGCCACGGGAGGGTAGGACAAAAGATGTCATGCAAGTTCTTATCGCAAGCACGTATGACTATATAATTACATTGATGAATTGGAGCTAGTTCTCCGTCGCCCTAGGTTATGACTGTTACATGATGAATGTTATCCAACATAATCACCGATCCAATGCCTACGAGTTTTCCACATATTGCTTTTGCTAAGTTACTACTGTTGCTACTGCTGTCACAATTACTACTACTATTGCTGCTACTATTACTGTTACTCTATTTGCTACCGCTACCAAACTATCATACTACTGTGCTACTGATCACTCTGTTGCAGATATTTAGTCTCCAGGTGTGGTTGAATTGACAACTCAACTGCTAATAGTTGCAAATATTCTTTGCCTTCCCTTGTGTCGAATCAATAAATTTGGGTTGAATACTCTACCCTCGAAAACTGTTGCGATCCCCTATACTTGTGGGTTATCAGTGCCTTCCCGGCAGTGGCGGCGGGCGCGCGTGCCTTCCTGGCGGGGGCCGCGAAAGCACCGCCCTGGACGACGACGTTGCCCTGCCACTTGCGGGTTGCGCGGTGGAGCCTTGAACGGCGACGGGCGCGACATGGCCGGCGATGAGATCTGCCGGAGGGGTTGGCGCGTGGATGACATCCACGGTGACGGGCGACGGCTGGGAGGCTTCTATGGTGGCAATACAACGCCGGGGAAGGTGGTCCAGGACGGGCGGAGGGAGATCAATGGCGGCGGAGGGAAGGGGAAGCGGGAACGGCCGCGCGGAAATGTCCCTCCCGCCAAAAATCGCTGCTGATACGGGTCAAGCTCGGGTCAGCCTCCCACCCCGTGAATCTAAAGGTTGAGGGCGAAGATTTGCCGCGCCCCGCAATTTTTTTACAGGCCGTGGTCCGATACGGGGTCTATTCTGGCCTTTTTTTCACGCAAAACCGTAAACTGGCGGTTATTTTGCGGGTTGGCGCGATATAAGGGGTCTGCTAGAGATGCTCTAAAGTTTTGGCGGGCTGAAACTTCAGCTTCTCCCGCGTGCCACACCCCCCGACGCCGCGTTGTCCCCTGCGGTTGCGCCATATTCGCCGCCACGCCGCCATTGCCCTCCTCCCCCCCGATAGCTGCAACACCGGGAAGGTGCGGCCGGAGTGCGCCGTCGGCTCCTCCCTCAACCCCGGTGTGCCGTCGCTGCGAGGCCACCTTTCTCATTCCTCCCCTGCCTCGCCTCCTTCGCTGCCCCGCTCCGGCTGGAGTCTCCAAGTCCTAGCTGAAGAACCCGACGTGGGAATGGTATTCGGAGATGTTCTTCACCCATTTTTTTTTATGTTTCAAATTTTTTGTGTGAATGTCTTTGATCATAGTTTTTCTTATTCCTTGTAGATGAACACTCAAGAGGACATCGCAAGATTTCTTGAGATGGGTGCATCAAAAGGCTTTCCAAGAGTGTTTGGAAGTATCGATTGCATACATTGGAAGTGGAAGCTTTGCCCTACAACATTGGATGGACAATTCTAAGGAAAAGGTAAAGATGCATATATAATTCTAGAAGATGTGGCATCAAATGACCTGTGGATTTGGCATTCATGTTTTGGATTGCCAGGATCTAAAAATAATCTGAATGTTCTGCAAAGATCTCATCTGTTTGCAAGGATTTCTGTGGAAGAGGCACCTCCAATGAATTTTGAAATAAATGGGCATCAATACAACACGGGCTACTATCTTGCTGATGGAATATATCTGCCATGGTCAACTTTTGTGAAGACAATATCAAACCCTCAAAGTAACAAGAATACTCACTTTGCTAGGAGGCAAGAAGGATGTAGAAAGGATGTCGAGCAGGCATTTGGGGTTCTCCAATCTCATTTTCCATTGTTCGTGGTCTTGCACACTTTTGGCATAAAAAAGACTTGTGGCCCATCATGACCAGGTGTGTGAAATTACGTAGCATGATCATAGAGGATGAGAGGGAACAACCATGTGACTATTGCTATGAGAATGAGGGGAATTTTTTTTACATACCACCGGTTCAACAACAGAGTGATGAACGACGATTGCAAAAATTTCTCAAAATGCATCGCTGGATAGAAGACCACGCTGGTCATTAACAAGTCCGCGCTGATCTAGTTGAGCACTTGTGGGCGCTTCATGGTCAATAAACTTCGTAATGTTATATTTGCAATATTTTTGACCATCGGTTATGTTTGAATTTGAATTTGAATGTCGAACCAAATTTCATGTAATGTTGCTTTGGAATTACTATCAAGTATGTGAGTTAGATGTATCATTGTATTAATTATTATGATGATATTAGACTTATGCATGTGTCATTTGTATTTTTTACTAGAAATTAGGAGAATAAAGATTTTAGAGGATAAGTTTATGGAAACGAACAAAAGTTGCTCTATAAATACTTTCCCTAAATTTTAGAGTCATCCCGTGAAATCAGTTTTGCAGGAGGTATTTTAAGGGAGCTGTGGGAGTTGCTCTTAGGATATCTCTAAGTGAATTATCAAAAGATTTCCACTCAAATTTCTCCTTAAATCTTAACTCCTCAAATATGAGTATTTAAAAAATGTGTGAAGCTATCAGAACCCTCAAATTAACTCCTCAAATGCAAATTGTGCACAAACATCTCATTAGAAACTCAAATTTGAAACTAGATTAACACCAATAGTGCATAATTATACATAGTAGTTCATAACTAATGTAGATAGAACTTACTTAGAGTTAAACTAGAGCTAAAATGATGTGCTTTATCACCACCTGCTTGACGAATCCCGTCGCTCAACATCAAGGGTGTCGCGCCATGGCATCAACACGGCGGTGGAGTCGTCGGCGGCAAGCTTGTCGAAGAGTGTGTCACACTCATGCTCTGCCTCATCCAAGTACCGGTGGTTGGCCTCCACCCCGCGCTCGTCGGTGATGGACTACTTAATAGTTTGCCGGACCTCTATTAACTCGACATCAGTGACGAGCCGAGTGGCCACCTTAGCATCGGTGTGCTTTTGTCGCCCAGTGCTCCTCCTCCTCAAGCATACCACACTTGTACTCCCGCTCAGCTTCCACCCACGAGAAGCCGACGCCATCCTCCTCCTCGACTCTGTCCATTGTCGACCCGTACTCCTCCTCCGCTACGCCCCCTATTTATATTCCTCCGCTTCTGACACCATGGCCAATAGGGATGAAGTCCAGCTCGGTGACACCCCACCACTCAATCCATAATGAGTGATGTGCCATGGCGATTCGAGCAGAGATGGTAGCGATTTGGGGCTGATGTGATGGTGATTTGGAGGTTGTGGGGGCACACCACCGAGGACTCAACGCACATATGTGTAAGCCAACCACCCGCTGTCGCGGGCTTCGAAACAGACAAAGAGCACGACTCAGACGGATATGGGTCAGACCAAAAACAGGGGGACGAGTTCTGCGTGGCAAGGACCACCACCGGGGAGGGAATGGAAGTTCCTGAGCCACAAACCGACGACAGACGGAGCAGCCGGATGCGCTAGATATCGAGCGAAGAAAAGGGTGCGACCACGAGTGACACCGAGCAAGGTCGACCACACGCGGATCCGCAACTCACGGCCCCAAATAGGCCCGACCATGGTGAACCATCACACACATGGGAGATCCAGCAGAAACACATCGGAATAGGAGAAACCGTTGAGCCCCCCCCCCCCCCCCCCCCCCCCCCCCCACACACACACACACACCGCATCGCGCGGGCTTAGCCCGGCGATGGTCGCTGGCGATGGCAAGGGCTAGGAGGTGAAGTCGCCTGGCTGGGGGAGCAACAGGGGGCGAGGGGCCTTTTCCTCTTGGCTTAGGGTAGAGGTTTATCTTCTCACTTTAGAAACATGCCTGAAGTTAAGTTGTATGTACTCCCTCCGTTTTCTTTTTCTCCGCATATAAAATTTGTCTGGTGTCATACTTCGTAAAGATTGATCGAATTTATATTTAAAATATCAACATCTACAACCTTAAAGTTACACGGTATGAAAATTAATTTCACGATGCATCTAATGATATTAATTTCGTATTGTGAACGACGATCTTATACGCGGAGTAAAAAGAAACATAGGAGCATAAAAAAACATGACCAGGCGAGGGAAGACGATAGCCTACAATATTTTCGGTGCAATGCAGAGTAGCAAGCCTCGGAGGCGATGTGTTAGGTGCCAAGGCACGTGCCCCTGTAGCAGCAACATGTTTCTATCCGGCCACACAGAATAGATTCTCGCGTGCAAAATGGAAATCGAACGAGCGCGTGAAACAATAGGCTGCCGAACGGTAAACCCAACGGTGCGTCCACACACAAAGTAGATTTTCCGTTGAAAGAAAAGCTTTCGTTAAATAATCGTTTTTTGCCTGACAATCTGAATGAGACAGAAATCCCAGTACCGTCTCGTGATCGTGAAGACGGAAATCCTCAAGCGCGTGCTCTGTCGCCCTGCGCGGGTGAGCAGCATCGAACGGGTGCTACTCGAGTAGCATCGCAGTCGCAGATAGTCAGGAGCCTCATTTGGTTCGTATGGTCTGCAAACGGAAAATGTCCCGAGTAAAGCACATGTTCACAATGGGAAACTAGGTTACTAAGTCTATCTATTCTTTTTGTTTTGATGATGGCCGGTCGTAATTAGTAATTACATAGGCTTTGATGATGATTGTTTTTGCCCGAAGTGCACACACCAAAGCCAGAAACAGTGATTAGCATAACGAGCGTAGGATAATACTTGTGATGTAAAATTAATGCCGCGTTGATGGACCGAGATTAGGCTGCCGCCCTCAGATCAGATGCTACGCGGTGGACCACCCGGGAACAGGAGATCCCACTCCCAGCTGAACCAAACAGAGGAGCGAGGCGGGCCACCAAGAGACAGAGGCGTGCTGCTCCTCAAAACGGGAGGGCAGCTCCTCTGCCGATTTGGGAGCCAGGGCAATCCTTGCCGAAAAAGGAAAGGGAATCTGCTTTCGCGTCGCAGGCAGCCGACCAAGATGCATCACAGCTACCATGCACAAGGGCATCCAATGCATGCATGGAATCTTGAGACGTGGCGGATAGGGACCATGCATGCCTGCCGTGCTAGTCCAATACGGAGATAGAGGGCCCAGGAAAAAGGAAAGATAACACGCACCCTGATTCCCGTTTGCCGTAGTACGTTAGTTTGTCCAAGTCGACGGCAGTTCACGTTCAGCCGTGCGTCGCGTGCGAGTGCGACCTCACCGCACACGCATATCAATCAGTCGCCGTAGCCCGTCGGTGCATGTGTCCATGCAGGGGAGGCCACGACGCGCGGAACTCTGTCAACCCAATGCTACTGCAAGCTATGAGTAGCAGTTTGTAAATTGCGGCAAAATCGGCAAGAACCGCACATTCAAGTTTCCCTGCGTGTGGCTCGTCCGTGATAACTTCTCCGGATTTGCATGAACTGGCAGACCGATTACTAAGTGGTTAGTATCTCCAGCATGAGCGAACATTTTCAAAACTATTTAGGAATGGACACCACTATCCCAGCCTGGATCCAACCAGGTTCTATTGATCATGTCCCTTTTCAATAGTTGTATCTTGTCTTGGGGCGTCTTTCTTTGGCTTTACAATCAAGCCATACACAGCGCCCTTTTGAATTATCAACACTAGTCCTCAACCCGTGCGGACATCCGCATGGGCTAGCTGTTTTTAAAGAGAGAATGATTATTATTTTGAATATACATTCTAAAAAGATAAATAATATTAATATTAAATATTAAAAAAATCTAAGGGTTCCCCTTTTGCAGAGTTATTGGCGAAAATGTGTAAAAAGTTTGCTCCATGCTCATAGTCCCAAAAGGAAAGTTATTCCATTGATGAATTCCTGAATTGTTTTTTGTATGGATTCAATTGTGTCACAATTTGTATGTAGGTGTAAATCCGGAGAGTATAATAATAACATAATATAATTCTGTTGAGCCATCCCCGCTCATATGATTAATATGTTTATTTCCTTTTGTGTGCGGTATTATCGATTTTGCCTGTGAATCCCAAGCCTAATTTCCAAAGAAGTTGCTTTAATCATAATTATGACCGTGGTTGAGATTAATAAAGTACTCCCTCCGTTCCTAAATATAATATCTTTTAGGGATTTCACTATAGACTACATACGGTGCAAAATGAGTAAATCTACACTCTAAAGTAGGTCTATATACATCCGTATGTAGTTCATAGTGGAATATCTAAAAGGTCTTATATTTAGGAACGGAGGGAGCATAATACATGAGAAAGTAGGAAAAACATGCCTTATACATAGTAAATGTTCTGAACTTCACAAAAGCGGAGAATCTAGATGCAAGAATACCTTGACGGTGTAGACATTTGCACTCCAAGGACACCATGGGACCTCTTGTGAAGCTGATTTTACATTTAAAAATGGAAACATAAACATAACGCAGTGTTCATACAGGGATGTAAAATTCCCACTTAACCAATTAGGGACAGCTATATAGAATCGGCAGAGTAGCATTCATGATGTTGAAGAAAAAAATGGAATAAATTACTCTCCCATTCATAATGGCATGCCGTTTTAGATACGGAACAGGAAGCTGACACTTTGATCATTGTTTTAACATGTAAATACATATATAATTATTTATTTTCATACTATTTATTGTTAGGAATCTGTAGGTGCAACGTCTAGCTAATTATAAATATAGAGGTTTTAGTTAGCTTGTTGTCAAAGATTAAAAAGTTTGACTATATGCTTTCTAAGAATTCATGTATATTAGAACAAAGATAGTTTGAATTAATATAAGCTCAAATAGCAAAGCTAATTTTGCTTCCATATGTTCACATTACTTAGTAATATGAATAATATTGACGGAAAAAGGTTGACAAAACATCAACCGGTTACATTAAACCTTACATCTCAGAAACATATATGAAAGTAATATTGGATGACCAAAAAAAATGTAACCGCCAAAGGAAGCAGCACAAAGCGTGGAACCGAGAACGACCAAGTCCATCCATTTCTTATTCACCTGTTTCGATAAACATCTTTTACCTCGAGGACAATTTATGCAACCCGTACTCGCAATCCATGAACTGGTAAAGAAATATTGTTTTTCAAGGTAGCATCACCGGCTCTTTTAATGATTGCAATTGCATCCACCCTCTGCTTGCTTAAATAGCTGTTGTATACCATTAGTTACAAACAAATAGGAATATATGCACAGCAAGGAACACATATTTGAATATCCACCTCAAGTGCTATTACATGGATATTACCTGCCATAAATTCTAGCACAAAGGAAAATCTTTACTTGAAGGCATCCGGAAAATGTAATGATTATCATCCATCCATTCATGTCACAAATTTGGAATGGAGAAAATTTAGTATCTATATGGAAACACGAACTGCAGTTGTTGTCCAGGGGCCGCCTAAAGGTCGTCGAATAAAATTTTCTGCGTCTCACAATATTTATAACATGTAAGTAACAATAACTTGATAAACATGGATATGTAATTTTCATAAAAAAGATTGACCAGCACCAAGAAATAAGGACCTACCTAGTGAAAGGATGAGGATCGGCACTTGTTAGAAAAAAGGTAAATTGTTCATACTTTTTGTTCACTGGACAAACACGCAGAATAGTAGATTTTGTCAGATCTTTTCTTTCTTGAGGTATGATATAGGGACGTCTAGGTCCAGCTGGTCGCCACAAAACATTAGCCCGTCTGTACAGGAGAGCATGCTGCTCTACCAACTCCCCACCCGCATGTATACTGTAAACATGCTCCTCGATGCAGATATATCTGTACCCGATTCCGAGTTCAGTCACACCTTCGCCATCACGGTCTGTGGCCATTAGCGCCAGCCACCATGGCCATCAACATCCCCACACTGCTCCTTAATTATCACCACTTCGTGCGATCTGGAAACAAAAGAATAAAACCAAAGAGAGAATATTGTTGTGTCTTCATATGAAATTATACTGCAGATTTTGTTTGCTATTTAATTCCATTGACATTAAACCATAAGTTGTAGTACATAGCAGCAGTCATATTGATTTTTTTTAATTCCACTGCCATCTAAGGTCAGTTATATGTATGTTGTAGTACATAGTGCATGTATACTGTAAACATGCTCCTCGATGCAGATATATCTGTACCCGATTCCGAATTCAGTCACACCTTCGTGATCACGGTCTGTGGCCATTAGCGCCAGCCACCATGGCCATCAACATCCCCACACTGCTCCTTAATTATCACCACTTCGTGCGATCTGGAAACAAAAGAATAAAACCAAAGAGAGAATATTGTTGTGTCTTCATATGAGATTATACTGCAGATTTTGTTTCCTATTTAATTCCATTGACATTAAACCATAAGTTGTAGTACATAGCAGCAGTCATATTGATTTTTTTTTTAATTCCACTGCCATCTAAGGTCAGTTATATGTATATTGTAGCAGACGGATTTGCAAATTTGCCTCAAAATTTCAGTTCCACTATTCTCTAAAGATGGCCAATTGCCTAGATAATATAGTATTGGATTAGTAAAAACTATAATATTTGACTCCACTTTGCTGCTCCCTATTATGTAGATACAAAATAACTGATCCGAGATATCGTACACCTACTCTGCAGCGAAGCATATCTTGATTCCTCTAATCCAGCTCCAATGGAAATGCATACAGATGTGTACGGAGGAATATAAAACGGGCCACAAAGGGTGTTGGATGTTAAATTGGTACCGTGAGGGAAGCCAGGGCCTATGAAATTTGTAAGGGTCGACCAATCTACCTGAGCTAGTTAAGTACGTAGAGGTGATGGAGAAGGAGGTGATTACCTCAGACCAATAGAGTAGCCGACACACGCCTGCTAAATTGGCACGTCTTTGGCGAGCATGCTTGATGGCAAGATCCTGCAGCGGCTGCTGAATTCAGTACCCACTTCAACACCGTCATGAACACCCCTACATGGATCGATCTTCTCGTCCCCACGGCCGGTACAGATGATGCACGAAGTGGCGGTTCCAGGTGTCGTCTGCTGGAGATACGCGGGCGCATAGTGGCTCGTCAGGAGTAAGGGCTGAGGGCGAATCTAGGTCGGATGCCGGCGGTGGAGGTCAATGTAAGGTGGAGCAGATCGTGGGGGAGGCACTAGTAGAAAACAGGACATTGGTTTTTACCAGATCAGAGCAACAGTCCCGGTTCTTGCGGCCAGGACTTCGGCCGGGCCTCGGCAGGCACCAGTCCCGGTTCGGTTGGGACCTTTACTCCCGGTTCCAGCCACCAACCGGGACTAAAGGGCCTCGCTCCTGACGCAACCCCTTTAGTCCCAGTTGGTGTCTGAAACCGAGACTAAAGGTCAGTCTTCAGTCCCGGTTCTAGACACCAACCGGGACTAAAAAGATGCCTATATATATGCTCGCCCCTGCGCGCTCACTCCTCTGTTTTTTGGCCGGCCGGCGTGTGGGAGGTGTGTGCTACTCTGTTCTCACCTCCTATGCACATGAGGTGTTTGATGAAATGACCGAGCCACACTTAAGCTTTCTCCTCTCTAAGCTCGACATCCAAGCTACATTTTCCTCAAGATTTGTCTAGGTTTGGCGGTGCACCAACTATCCAAGTGTTCTAAAAGGTTAGCAACTTCATCCTTTCATCTCTCACTGCTAGTTTAGCTCATTTCAAATGCTCTAGAAGTAGAGTGGTTTGTGGGTTTTAGTGGAGGTGTGTATGTGGGTGTTCTTTTGATTTAGATGCACAATTTGAGCTCAAATTAACTTCTTAGAGTTTGCACATGTGTACGGTGCCGTCCCGTCCCCGTCCCCGTCCTCACCGCCGTCGATCGCCCGCGCCGATCTCGTCGCCGGCACCACCGTGGTGAGCCTCTTGTTCTTATCTTCTTTTTAAAAGAAAAAATTCTTACTTGTATGATTTAGATAGCTACTTGTATAATTTTCTTACTTGTATTATTGTTTGTTATTATATAGTGCCATGGTTTTGGTATCCGCCCCCGTCGGCTCTCGTCCGGTCTATGATTCGGATGTGGTATATTATCTTTTATAACTATTTGTTTCATTTAGTGTTTATGACAATTATGCCGACCAACGTGACATAGATGTTTTTATCTAGGAGGTATGTGAACCGGAAATTCCAACTGACCTTCTTGTCGAGAGGTTAAATTAGTTAAAAAAACAATTATTTAAAAGAAAAATTGAAAAGAATTGAAGAAGAGAAGATGAAATTGGAGTTGCATGCTGCCGATGTCGTCGATCTACACAAGATTCAGATGGATGCAATGCGCTTGAAGATTAGAAAGATTAGAAAATATGCCATTGATAATGAGGCTTGGTATCATTATGCTGTTGGATCAATTGTTACCTTAGTTGCGATTTTGATCGCATTTGTTGTTGCATTTAAATTTTTTACATAGTTGTATGTTAGTTTCAATGTATGTTTTAATTAGATGCTCTAGAGAGCTGTATGTTGTTCTATGAGAACTATGTATGAACTTTATGTATTTATTTTTTCAGTAATAACATTTGATCACTCTACTGTACTTTGGTTTTAATGTGATGATGAACTTGTATTAATTTGGTCATTTCTCTATTCATGATGTTCTGTAATGGTTTTTGATACACTTAATTATATAATGTATGCAGATGAACCGGCAATGGATGTACGGTGACCGACGCACATCCGAGTACATTACGGGCCTGCATAATTTTCTCGAAGTGGCTGAGGCAAACAAGCAGAATGGTTTTATGTATTGTCCATGTACTGTCTGTGGGAATACGAAGAATTACTCTTCCTCGAAAACCCTTCACTTTCACCTGCTTGAGAAGGGTTTCATGCCACATTATAATGTTTGGAACAAGCACGAAGAAAGAGGGGTTATGATGGAAGACAACGAAGAAGAAGAAGATGATGACAACTATCCTATGTTCCCTGAATACGGTGATACTGCAACGGGGGAAGCTGAAGATCATGAGGCACCAGATGTGCCCGATTATGATCTTCGCCGGGTCATTGTTGATGCACAGAGAGGATGTGAAAGTGAAAGGGAGAAGTTGAAGTTCGATCACATGTTAGAGGATCACAAAAAAGGGTTGTACCCAAATTGCGAAGATGGCAACACAAAGCTCGGTACCGCACTGAAATTGCTATAATGGAAGGCAGAGAATGGTGTATCTGACAAGGGATTTGGGAAGCTACTGAAAATAGTGAAGAAGAAGCTTCCAAAGGATAACAAATTGCCTGACAGTACGTACGAAGCAAAGAAGGTTCTTTGCCCTCTAGGATTAGAGGTGTAGAAGATACATGCATGCCCTAATGACTGCATTCTCTACCGCGGTGAGGAGTACAAGAATTTGAATGCATGCCCGGTATGCGGTGCATTGCGGTATAAGATCAGACGAGATGACCCTGGTGATGTTGAGGACGAGCGCCCCAGGAAGAGGGTTCCTGCCATGGTGATGTGGTATGCTCCTATAATACCACGGTTGAAACGTCTGTTCAGAAACAAAGAGCATGCCAAGTTGTTGCGATGGCACAAATAAGACCGTAAGAAAGACGGGAAGTTGAGAGTACCCGCTGATGGGTCGCAGTGGAGAAAAATCGAGAGAAAGTGGCCGGACTTTGCAGGTGACGCAAGGAACTTATGGTTTGGTTTAAGTGCAGATGACATTAATCCTTTTGGGGAGCAGAGCAGCAATCATAGCACCTGGCCCATGACTCTATGTATCTATAACCTTCCTCCTTGGTTGTGCATGAAAAGAAAGTTCATTATGATGCCAGTGCTCATCCAAGGCCCTAAGCAACCCGGCAACGACATTGATGTGTACCTAAGGCCATTAGTTGAAGAACTTTTACAGCTGTGGGACATAAAAGGTGTACGTGTGTGGGATGAGCACAAACAGCAGGAATTTGACCTACGAGCGTTGCTGTTTGTAACCATCAATGATTGGCCTGCTCTTAGTAACCTTTCAGGACAGACAAACAAGGGATACAACGCATGCACGCACTGTTTACATGAGACTGAAAGTATATATTTGGACAAATGCAAGAAGAATGTGTACCTGGGACATCGTCGATTTCTTCCGACCAAGCATGCCTTAAGAAAGAAAGGCAAGCATTTCAAAGGTGAGGCAGATCACCGGAAGAAGCCTGTCCTCCGTACTGGTGATGATATACTTGATATGGTCAAGGATTTACAAGTAATCTTTGGAAAGGGTACTGGCGGACAATCTGTTCCGAATGACGCTGACGGACACGCAGCCATGTGGAAGAAGAAATCTATATTTTGGGACCTACCCTATTGGAAAGACCTAGAGGTCCGCTCTGCAATCGACGTGATGCACGTGACGAAAAATCTTTGCGTGAACCTGCTAGGCTTCTTGGGAATGTATGGGAAGACAAAAGATACACCGGAGGCACGGGAGGACCAGCAACGTATGAACAAAAAAGATGGCATGCATCCAAAGCAGTATCAAGGTCCTGCCAGCTACGCTCTTACCAAAGCAGAGAAGGAAATCTTTTTTGAATGCCTGCTCAGTATCAAGGTCCTGTCTGGCTTCTCGTCGAATATAAAGGGAATAATAAATATGGCAGAGAAAAAAAATTCCAGAACCTAAAGTCTCATGACTGCCACGTGATTATGACGCAACTGCTTCCGGTTGCATTGAGGGGGCTTCTACCAGAAAATGTTCGATTAGCCATTGTGAAGCTATGTGCATTCCTCAATGCAATTTCTCAGAAGGTAATCGATCCAGAAATCCTACCAAGATTACAGAATGATTTGGTCCAATGTCTTGTCAGTTTCGAGTTGGTGTTCCCACCATCCTTCTTCAATATTATGACGCACGTCCCTAGTTCACCTAGTCGACGAGATTGCCATTCTGGGTCCTGTATTTCTACACAATATGTTCCCCTTTGAGAGGTTCATGGGAGTCTTAAAGAAATATGTTCGTAACCGTGCTAGGCCAGAAGGAAGCATCTCCACGGGCCATCAAATAGAGGAGGTCATTGAGTTTTGTGTTGACTTTATTCTTGACCTTAAGCCGATTGGTGTTCCTGAATCGCGGCATGAGGGGAGACTGGGTGGAAAAGGTACGCTAGGACCGAAAGCAATAATTTGTAGGGACGGGCATTCTTGGGCGCAAGCACACTACACAGTTCTACAAAATTCTACCTTGGTGGCCCCGTATATCAATGAACACAAGAATATTCTACACTCCAAACACCCGGAGCAATCTGACGACTGGATTACACGTGAACACATGGGGACTTTCGGCGGTTGGTTGCAAACACATCTCATGGGTAACACCACTGTTGGAGATGAGCTGTGCTTGTTGGCCAGGACACCATCTTCGACTGTATTGACTTTCCAAGGGTACGAGATAAATGGGAATACATTTTACACGATCGCCCAAGATAAAAAGAGCACCAACCAAAACAGTGGTGTCCGCTTTGATGCAGCAAACACCAATAGGGCAAATGACACATATTATGGTTACATAGAGGAGATATGGGAACTTGACTATGGACGTGATTTTAAGGTCCCTTTGTTTCGGTGCAAATGGGTCAATCTGTCAGGAGGCGGGGTACAGGTAGACCCGCAGTACGGAATGACAACAGTGGATCTCAACAATCTTGGGTACACAGACGAACCATTCGTCCTAGCCAATGATGTGGCGCAGGTTTTCTATGTGAAGGACATGTCTACCAAACCGAGAAAAAGAAAAGATAAGGAAGCGAATACATCATACGATGAGCCAAAGCGCCACATAGTTCTTTCAAGGAAAAGAAACATCGTGGGAGTGGAGGACAAGACAGACATGTCAGAAGATTATGAAAAGTTTCATGAAATTTCTTCCTTCAGAGTGAAGACTGACCCAAGTATCATGTTAAATGATGAAGATTATCCATGGTTACGGCGCAATAAGCAAGGGACACACGCGAAGAAATAGTTTTATACCCCAAGATCCCACTCTGGGATGTGACCGGCTTCACCGCCATCACTTTCTCTCTAGTGTGAGTTTTCGGACTTATAGCTGGATAGTGCCACTTCGGACAAACCGGAGGGAATCTTTGTAAGAGCTAGCTAGGGCATTTTGGCATTTGAAACATGATTTTAGAATAATTATTAATTAAGTTATGAAATTTCAATTATTCCTATCATTTCAGTCCCATGTTTTGCAAGGTTGATCATACGCGGTTAGTCCCGGTTGATGGCTCCATATAAAATAAAAATACATAACATATGCAAAAAATTAAAATTGCCATAACAATAAAAATAACATAAAAAATAAAAAGACATAACATATGCAAAAAATTAAAATTGCCATAACATAAAAAATAAAAAGACATAACATATGCCATATATTTTATAGTGGTTATGAAAGAATATTAAAATTGACATAACATATGCAAAAAATAACATAAAAAATAAAAAAACATAACATATGCAAAAAATTAAAATTGCCATAATATAAAAAATAACATAAAAAATTAACTGTCTGCTTTAGAGAGGAACTTGGGAGAGAGATCGCAGCCGCGTATATAAAGGGGGGGGGGCAGCTCGGGGAAATAAAGTAAATGCAAGGAGATGAGAGTGCAAAGGTACTTGATAGATGTTGATGATGTCTCCCCGGCAACGGCGCCAGAAATTCTTCCTACTACTTGTAGCTTGCGTTGGTATTTCCCCAAAGAGGAAGGGATGATGCACCACAGTAGATATAAGTATTTCCCTCAGTTATGAAACCAAGGTTATCAATCTAGTAGGAGAATCACACAACACCTCGTCAACAGCACCTGCACACAAAACAACAACCTTTGCGCCCAACGCAAACGAGGGGTTGTCAATCCCTCGGCGGTAGATTGCAAGATTAAATTGTATATGATAGATAAATAGATTGAAACAAAAATACAAAATAAAATAAGTAAAATAAAATGGCAGCAATATTTTTAGGGTTTTAGTAATATGATTTTGATAGACCCGGGGGCCATAGTTTTCACTAGAGGCTTCTCTCATAGAAATAGCATATGGTGGGTAGACAAATTACTGTTGGGCAATTGATAGAAAAGCAAATAATCATGACGATATCCAAGGCAATGATCATGTATATAGGCATCACGTCCGAGACAAGTAGGCTGACTCCTGCCTGCATCTACTACTATTACTCCACACATCGACCGCTATCCAGCATGCATCTAGTCTATTAAGTCCATAAAGAACGGAGTAACGCCTTAAGAACGATGACATGATGTAGACAAGATAAACTCACGTATGAATTAACCCCATCTTTTTACCCTTAATAGCTATGATACATACTTGCCATGTCCCTTTCTGTCACTGGGATTGAGCACCGACCAACTGGAGTGGGGCCACCTGCTGCCCATGAGGCACCAGGGCGCGCCACCCCGTGGCACGGCCTGGTGGCTTGTGGGGCCCACGTGACTCCGCTGACCCTAATCTCAGGCCTATAAATTCACAATTCCAGAAAAAAATAAGAGAGAAAGTTTTATTACGTTTCACGATATGGAGCGCCACCTCCTGTTCTTCATCGAGAGGCCAGATCTAGAGTCCGTTCGGGGCTCCGGAGAGGGGGATCTTCCGGCATCGTCATCATCAACCATACTTCATCACCAATTTCCGGCCATGTCGCGCCCGTCGCCGTTCAAGGCTCCACCGCGCAACCCGCAAGTGGCAGGGCAACGTCGTCGTCCAGGGCGGTGCTTTCGCGGCCCCCGCCAGGAAGGCACGCGCGCCCGCCGCCACTTCCGGGAAGGCACTGATAACCCACAAGTATAGGGGATCGCAACAGTTTTCGAGGGTAGAGTATTCAACCCAAATTTATTGATTCGACACAAGGGAAGGCAAAGAATATTTGCAACTATTAGCAGTTGAGTTGTCAATTCAACCACACCTGGAGACTAAATATCTGCAACAGAATGATCAGTAGCACAGTAGTATGATAGTTTGGTAGCGGTAGCAAATAGAGTAACAGTAATAGTAGCAGCAATAGTAGTAGTAATTGTGACAGCAGTAGCAACAGTAGTAACTTAGCAAAAGCAATATGTGGAAAACTCGTAGGCATTGGATCGGTGATTATGTTGGATAACATTCATCATGTAACAGTCATAACCTAGGGCGACGGAGAACTAGCTCCAATTCATCAATGTAATTATATAGTCATACGTGCTTGCGATAAGAACTTGCATGACATCTTTTGTCCTACCCTCCCGTGGCAGCGGGGTCCATAAGGAAACTAAGGGATATTAAGGCCTCCTTTTAATAGAGAATCGGAACAAAGCATTAACACTTAGTGAATCCCAATTATTGTCAAACTACGGCAATCACCGGAAAGAATCCCAATTATTGTCACCTTGGGGTATGCGGATCATAACACATAGCAGGTGCGTATAACTTTCAAGATCGGATCAAGAACACAAATATATTGATGAAAACATAAAGGGTTGAGATCTGGAATCATGGCACTCGGGCCCTAGTGACAAGCATTAAGCATAGCAAAGTCATAGCAACATCAATCTCAGAACATAGTGGATACTAGGGATCAAGCCCTAACAAAACTAACTCGATTACATGATAAATCTCATCCAACTCATCACCGTCCAGCAAACCTACGAAGGAATTACTCACTCCCGGCGGTGAGCATCATGAAATTGGTGATGAAGGATGGTTGATGATGAGGATGCCGGAAGATCCCCCTCTCCAGAGCCCCAAACGGACTCCAGTTCTGGCCTCCCGATGAAGAACATGAGGTGGCGGCGGCTCCGAATCATAAAACGCAATAAAACTTCCTCTCCTATTTTTTTCTCGGAAAATAGGAATTTATAGCGTTGGAATTAGGTCAGACGGAGCCATGTGGGCCCCACGAGGTACCAGGGCGCGCCTGGGGGGGTGGCACGCCCTGGTGCCTCATGGGCACTGGGTGGCCCCCCTCTGTTGATTCTTGCGCCAATATTTTTTATATATTCCATAAAAATTCTCCAAAAAGTTTCGTCCAAATCCGAAGAACTTTGATTTCTGCACAAAAACAACACCATGGCAATTCTGCTGAAAACAGCGTCAGTCCAGGTTAGTTCCATTCAAATCCTGCAAATTAGGGGCCATAACAAGAGCAAAAGTGTTTGGAAAAGTAGATACTACGGAGACGTATCAACTCCCCCAAGCTTAACTCATTGCTTGTCCTCAAGAAATTTAGTTGACAAACTAAAAGTGATAAAGAAAAACTTTTAGGAACTCTTTTGTTCTTGTATATATATATATATGCTTAAATAATATCCAGGTTTTCAGCAAAGATTATGACTAACCATGCAAATGATAACTCTTAGAAATTATATTCACTCATATCAATGGCATAATCAACTAGCAAGCAATAATAAGATATCTCAAATGCCAACACTTTGTCAAAACAATCATGATATAATATGACAACATGGTATCTCGCTAGCCCTTTCTGAGACCGCAAGACATAAATGCAGAGCACCTCTAAAGTTCAAGCAGCGGCTAAACATTGTAATTCATGGTAAAAGAGATCCAGTCATGATGCACACAACATTAACTATACACAATGCATGAGAATGACAATAGTGCTCTCAGGACTGGTGCTTATTTGAGAAGGTGATGACTCAACAATAAAAGTAAAATAACATAAAAGTAAATAGATAGGCCCTTCGCAAAGGGAAGCATTGATTTGTAGAGGTGCCAGAGCTCGAAGCTTAAATCAGAGATAAATATAATTTTGGGAGGTATGCCTTTCCTGTCAACGTCACGACTCAGAGTTTTCAATATCTTCCATGCTAAACACATTAGCGGCGGTTCCCAAGCGGTAAAGTAAAGTTTACTCCCCCTCCACCAACAATCACAAGTCATGGCTAGCCGAATCCTCGGGTGCCCTCCATGCCAACAACTTTTCGGGGGAGTTTGTTTCATTATTCAGCAATTTTTATAATGGGACTGGGCATCCCGATTACCAGCCCCTCTCGTGCAAGGACAAGTGAGTAAATACTCATCATGAGAATAACCCGCTTAGCATGGAAGATACTGACCGCCCCCTGTCGCTTCATGAGCGGTACGGGCACACAAAACAGATGCTCATTTGAATATTTAGATGTGGCACATGTAAATTTACTTAGGACGGCAGAGTAATACCGCATATAGGTAGATATGGTGGACTCATATGGCAAAACTGGGTTTAAGGATTTTGGATGCACAAGCAATATTCCTGCTTAGTACAGGTGAAGGCTAGCAAATAGGTTGAGAAGCGACCAGCTAGAGAGCGAAAACGGTCATAGACATGCATTATGAATAATCAACATTGAATACTAGCATGAGTAGGATATAAACACCATGAACATAAATATCGTGGAGGCTATGTTGGTTTTGAATCAACTACATGCGTGAACATGTGCCAAGTCAAGCCACTCGAAACATTCAGAGGAGGAGACCATATCATCATACTACATCATAAACATTTTAATGCATGTTGACACCCAAGATAAATCATTATCCACTCCTAGCTACTTAAGCATGGCATGAGCAACTATAATCTCTAATTGTCATCATAAACATGTTTAATCATAATATGCTGAATCATGGATACTGAGTTAAACATATTTACAAAAACAAAGAACAAGTTGAGTTCATACCCGCTTTTCCTTGCCACAGTCACTTCATCAAATCATCGTCATTATTGCCTTTCACTTGCACGACCGAATGATATGAAAATAATAATAGTGCAAGTGTGCCATGGACTAAGCTGGAATCTGCAAGCATTTTATTCAAAGGCGAAGACAAGGTAATATGGGCTCTTTGTTAGATCAACAATAATGCATATGAGAGCCACTCAACATTTTCATCGTGGTCTTCTCCTTACAATGACTCAACAAAAGAAAAGAATTCCCGAGAAACACACTGAAATATTTTTGGAGTTTTTAGTTTTTCTGAAGAAAACAAAATAAAGAAGAAAAACAAAAACGAGAAAAACTATTTACACGGGAAAGCTCCCAACAAGCAAAAGAAGAAACGGAAAATCTTTTTGGGTTTTCTTTTAATTCTACAACTAATTAAGCTAGGAAGAAAAATCGAAAAGAAGCGAGAAACGTTTTTGGATTTTCTCAAAGTTTTTCAAACACACAAGAAGAAAGCAAGAAAATAAAACTAGCATGGATTATACAATGAAAAAGTATGAACACCGACAACTGGAATGAAATGTGTGGACATGAATGTAATGTCAGTGAGAAATACGTACTCCCCCAAGCTTAGGCTTTTGCCTAGCTTGGTCATCGCCATCTCTGGTCTGGATAATAATCAAAGTGGTAGCTCGTGGAGGCATTCTGAGCCGCCTCCTCAGCCAGACGAGCAGCCTCAACAGCTGCGTTGTACTCATGCTCCGCACTCTCATGAAGAGAATATCTCTGTTTGTTCTGAAAATCAAAGAGGGCAGGAGCAGGCAAAGCAACATACATAGAGTGATATTTATTAAAAACTAAGTTATATTCATAACCCTGTGTGTTGCGTTTTAAAAACCTATGTTCTCGCATTGCTTCAAAATTCAAATATTTATAGGGCAAGAGGGGATCATTGAATTTGGGCGAGACCCCTAACCTTGCAGCTAAGCGGGAGGCATAAATTCCTCCATACAAATCACCATTACCCGCATTACGCTGCAGCCTACGTGCAACAATAGCCCCAAGATTATAAAGTTTGCTACCAGTCAAAGCTGTATGAATAAGACTCAAATCAGGGGCACAAAGTGCACTACAGTCTTGCTTACCAACAACACATTTACCATTAAAAAGCGCAAAATACCGAATAGCGGGAAATTGAATGCTAACTATTCTAGCCTGTGTGATTCCCCTATCCTCACCATTGCAAAGTCTAGTAAGAAACAACTCATAATTTGATCTTGGTGGTTCATCTAGCGAATCCCAATTTGGAATTTTGCATGCATCACAGAATTCTTCTAGAGATATATTGTACGAATTGTCATAGAGGTGAAATAAAAATCTAGAAGTGCGAGGATGATAATCAAAGTTTTGGGTAAAGGAATGGGTGAGGTTGTAATGCTGTGGTGGCTTATCTGCGATGAAGGCGAAGAGCTCGGCATTGTGTATGTATTGGTCAAATTCTTCCTTGATGCGTGCACTTAGCATGAACTCATTGCACGGCCATCTACATGATTTTGCTTCGGCACCTCGTACCGAACTTGCCCTTGGTTCCTCATATGATTGGCGTACCGAGCTTTCACTTGATGATGCTTCTGAGGGCCTCCTCCTCGAAGAACTTCTCCAAAAGATATTCATTTTCCTAAGAATAAATTTCTGAAAATTTTTGGGCCACAAAATGATATCAATAAAACTTCACAAGATTGCTAGCAACTACTTATATGGATGTCTAGAGGCTATATCAAGCATTCAAACTACTTGGAACTCAAAGAATTTAACATGCAAGCTCATTTTCAGTAGCACCAACAACAGCTAAATATGCAAAATATAATCCACTAGAACAAAAACTAATTGGAGCAATGGAGGAGTCACATACCAAGGAGCAATGTCCCAAAACAGTTTCGAAAACGGAGCTCCGAGCAAAGAGATCGAAATTTTTGTTTTGGGAGCAAGAACACGAGAGAGAGAGATACCAGGAATTTTTGCTAGAGTTAAGAGATGAAGTGGGCTAAAGGGATAAGTGAGGGGGTCCCTGTGGGGCCCATCTGGTACCTGGGCGCGCCAGGGGGGTGGCGCGCCCTGGTGCCTCGTGGGCACCTGGGGCACCCCCTGGTATGATTTTTGTGCCAAAAATTCTTAAATATTATATAAAAAATCATGTTAAAATTTTATTGCATTCTGAGCATTTTTATTTTTGGGCTATTATTTATTGCATGGATAATTCAGAAAACAGGGTAATCATGGCATTTTATTGCATTTAAATAAAAATAACAGAAAACTAAGAGTGGGTACAGAAGGTTGTGCTTACTAAATTTATCGAACACATGCCTCTCAAAAATAATCCATTAATAAGGTTGATCAAGTCTTATTAACAAACCATTTCCGAGTGACATGAAACCGAAAAACTTTCGTATAACACTAAGTTTCCTCAATGGGGATATGCATCTCCCCAACAATAAGTGTTTCATATTTCTTTTTAACAGTAGGAATAGGAATATCAAAACATCCAATAGTAATTGTCGGAGTCTTTTCAATAATATGAATACCATTCACTTGAAATTGTTTCCTCGGAATGTGCACTGTATGCTCATTACCATTGATATGAAAAGTGACCTTGCTTTTGTTGCAATCAATAACTGCCCCTGCAGTATTCAAGAAGGGTCTACCAAGGATAATCGACATGTTGTCGTCCTCGGGCATATCAAGTATATCAAAGTCTTTTAGGATAGTAACATTTGCAACTACAACGGGCACATCCTCACAAACACCGATAGGTATGGCAGTTGATTTGTCAGCCATTTGCAATGATATTTCAGTGGGAGTGAGCTTATTCAAATCAAGTCTTTTATATAAAGAGAAAGGCATAACACTAACACCAGCTCCTAAATCACACAAAGCAGTTTTGACATAATTTCGTTTAATGGGGCATGGTATAGTTGGTATTCCTGGATCTCCTAGTTGCTTAGGTACTCCATCCTTAAAAGAATAATTTGCAAGCATGGTGGAAATCTCAGCTTCAGGTATCTTTCTTTTATTAGTGACAATATCTTTCATATATTTAGCATAAGGAGGCATCTTTATAATATCAGTCAAACGAGTACGCAAAAAGACTGGCCTAAGCATTTCAGCAAAGCGTTCAAATTCTTCCTCATCCTTTTTCTTAGATGGTTTAGGAGGAAAGGGCATGGGTTTTTGAACCCATGGTTCTCTTTCTTTACCATGTTTTCGAGCAACAAAGTCTCTCTTATCATAACGTTTATTCTTAGTAGGTGGGTGTGACGCCCCCGACTTAATCGTGCACTAATCATACACGCAAATGCGCACAATCAAGTACGGGGACTCGTGGGAAGATATCACAACACAACTCTAAACTCAAATAAAAGCATAAGTCATCATATTACAAACCAGGGGTCGCGAGGACCCAAATACATAAGTCATACACAAAAATGATATCTGAGTACAAACATAGTTAGTCAAGTTTTGCCTTAAGAAGGCTAGCACAAACAGCGATACAGATCGAAAGGTGAAGGCCTCCTGCCTAGGGCCTCCTAGCTACTCCTGGTCGGCTGGCTCGATCCAGTAGTACGTGCCATCGGGGCCCTCCTGGTAGTAAGCTCCTGCGGTGGCATCTGGCTCCTGGGCTCCATCGTCTGATGTATCATCAAATGGGTATGGGGAAAAGAATAGCAGGGTAACCGTGAGTACTCATCCAAAGTACTCGCAAGACTGACATCAGTACTATACTACTTATGCACTGGTATCAAAGGAATGGGGCTATATCTTTGGTCTGAACTGCAGAATGCCAGAATAGAGGGGGAGAAGCCTAGCCTATCGAAGACTAGCATCTTCAAGCAATCTTGCAGCATCAGAAGAAAGTAGAATATAGTAGCATATAATAGTGGTTGTATGGTAGCAACTCCCTGAGATCCTTTCTCGACTATCCCGCGAGAAAGCGATCCCGAGAGCAATAGTAACAGTTTAGTATGTATCATCATCAATTTGTAGTTGTCATGGATCCGGATACAACTCCGAGCGTCCTGTTACCATGGACACAGCTATTCGAATAGATCACTTCCCTGCAGGGGTGCACTACTGTTACCCAACACGCTCGATTACCTCTGGCCGGACACACTGGCTGGGTAATACCCGGCCTCGGGTGATCGACACGACGCAGTCCTACCTAGGCTCAGCAGAGAGGTCAGCACGCCGGTCTAAATCCTAAGTGCGAAGGGGTCTTGGGCCCATCACCCTTTGCACTCCTGCACGTTGTGTGGCTGGTCGGGGTGCAGGCGCGACACTGTATAGACAAGTAAAGTACCAGCTCAATCCCGACAATCAGGCCGCATCTCTGAACTGTGACATCTAAAGAGCTTTCGGCTGATACATACGACGTAGAGGGTCCCATAACCATTATCCCATGTGGTGGTAGTGCGTATAGGGCACGACGACCCACTCAGATCAAATACCCAGTTCCGTTAGGCGTATTTAGTAACTCGTAGAGACGATCAGAGTTTCTGTCGCTCCGACTTGATATCACTCACGGGTACTCTTGGAGCCGACCCGTCTTTAAGGTTGTTCTCTCGCGGGCACCCTTGGGGCCAGCCCGACTTTAACAGTTTAAGTATTGCAGTAATGTAAACATTTCCGCGATCACACCCAGAGTGATCACGGCTCGGTAACAAGCATGGCATACGGACAAGGCGAAGGGCCAAAGATGGAAGAACAGAATAGCTAACTAGGCATCATGGGATAAGAGGTAATGTATCAATAGCAGGCGACAAAATCAAGCTATGCATCAGAATAGGATAAAGCAAGGCAGCGGCAATTTCTAGTGCAAGCAGGAGGAAGAAAGAATAGGAGACACCGGCCTGCGTCAAGGGGGGATTGCTTGCCTGGAAGCTCTGCAGAGAGGGGCTGGTCGTCGGTGGGCTGCTCGTCGGGGGTGTAGTCGAACTCAGCTGCGGCGGCGTCGGCCTCGGCGTCTATCGAGAGAGAAGGAGGGGGAAGAAACAATAAATTCACGGCAAAAATGCAATCACTACGCATGACATGCCTAAATGATATGCAGATGTGTTTAACTGCCTAACTAAATGATTTAGTTAATTTAGGCATTTATTTGGATTTATTTTATTAAGGTTGGGCACTATTCATTTATTGCAATTAGTCAAAAAGTTCCATGTTCATCTAGATAGGAGTGATGGACAAGCATTTTGATTACATATTTAGATTCTTCATATTTTTCTGATCATTTTTCATATATAAATTATTTTCATCTGACTTACGGTTTAATTTATATGATTTTTCAAGGTTTTATTCATTTTCTGGAATTAATTTAATTATTTAAATTGGAATTATCCAAAATAGTAAGGGATGACGTCAGCATGATGTAGTGCTGATGTCAGCAGTCAACAGTGGCTGACCGGAGTCAAACCTGACCAGTGGGTCCCACTGGTCAGTGACTCATTTAACTAAACAGGGTTTAATTTAATCTAATTAACTAGTGGGCCCGCACAGTCAGTGACTAATTAGCGTTTAAATTAATTAATTAATTAATTAACCGATTTTCTTTTTATTCAAAATCGTTTAAATCACGCGGTGCCCAGCTGTCAGTGACTGTCAGTGACACGGGCGGGCCACGTCAGCGGTTGACCCGGTCAATGGGTCAACCGGGCCCAGTGGTCAGTGGCACGAGGCGGGGCCCGCGGCTGCCACGTCGGACGCCGGCCGGAGAGCGCTCCAGCAAGCCTCCCGCGGCGGCTCTTCTCCGGCGAGCATCGGGATTGCGGCACAGGCGGCCGTTCGAGGCATTTTTGGTCGTGTACGAAAGCTGGAGGTGGGCCGCATCGGATGGCGGCGGTGGCGTGGCCGGGGACGCGGTGTAACGACGGCGGCGAGCACATCGGCGGACACCGGAGTCGGGCGCGAGAGGAAAACGGCGGAGCGGGCGCGTTCGAACCAAACGGCCAGGCCAGAGGGCATCTACGCGCGCGGGCGAGCACGATGAGCAGCTGCGCGTGACCATTTGGTCGCCGGACGGCTGCCGGCGACGAGGTCGCGCGGTGGCGATCAAGGGCGAGTCAGGATCGGCCACTAGCGATCGAAATCGACGGCGGGGAAAGGGGGAGAGAGGGGCGGAGCTCACTGTGAGCCGGTAGTGGTGCAATGCGGGCTCAGGGGAGGCGTGGAGCAGCCGGAATCGACGACGGCGGTCATCGGAGCTGAGGAGGAAGAAGTTCTCGGGGAGGATGCGGTGGCGGCTCCCGGCACGGGTGCGTAGGCGGAGATGATGAAGCGGTCATCGGCGGTCCTTCTTGGCACGGAGGCGAGGCGAGGCGAGCGGTGGTCGGCGATGGCTGCGTCGGCCATTGACGAGGAGGAAGAAAGCGAGCGGGCTAGGGGGGAAAAGATCTCGGGGCGGGCCAGGGGGCTGCGGTGGCCTTCTTATCCGCCCTGCTGCCCTGTAGCGACGCGGGTGGCGAGGTGGCTCGGCGGGGAAGGCACGGCGTGCGCGCGCGGTCGGCAGCGGCTCGGCGATGAGCAGTGCGAGGAAGGAGGGGACAGGCGGGTGGGCTGGGCCGGTTTGACTTAGGCCCAGCCGCTGTGGGCTTTTTCCTTTCTTTTATTTCTTTTCTGTTTTTTCCTTTTTTAGTTTCTGTTTTGCAAAATGTGTGGCCCCCATTTCACTTTTGTAAAATAGGTGGCTTGGTCCAAATATTACAGTGTAATATGCTCTACCACCAGAAATTGGTTTGGCTAAAATATAATTTCATTTGTAATTCTATTAAATAAAATGGTATTAAAATGTTGTTGTTTGCTACTGTTTTAGGTTGATAGAGTTACATAGACATTTTTAGTGATGTTGTTTTCCTGAACATAATTAGCTATAAATTATTTGCTATTTAATGAACATTTTATTTCCAAATTGAAACAACTTTTATTTTTCACTTTAAATTTGAATTGCAATTTGAATGGGAATTTGAAATGAGATATGATGCAATGATGAACAAGCATAGTTAATCATGATGACATGGCACTATCAAAAGGTGATCACTGTAGTCTAATTACATGGGGTGTTACAATTCTCCTCCTCTAACAAGAATTCTCGTCCCGAGAATTAAGAGGTAGGTTGAAAGAAAGCGGGATATTCTTTGCGAAGACGATCCTCGCGTTCCCAAGTGGCTTCATCCTCGGAATGATTCGACCACTGAACTTTGAGGAACTTGATCGACTTCTGACGAGTCCGACGTTCAGTTTGATCAAGAACGCGGATAGGATATTCTGGGTAAGACAGATCCTCTCGCAATTCAAGCACTTCATGGTCGACAGCTCGGATAGGATCCTTGAAGCAGCGTCTGAGTGGCGATACATGAAAGACATCATGCACTTGAGAAAGGTTGTTCGGCAATTCCAATTGATATGCCACTTCTCCTCGACGAGCGAGAATGCGGGACGGGCCAATGTAGCGAGGAGCTAACTTGCCCTTGATTCCGAACCGATGAGTGCCTTTCAACGGAGTGACGCGAAGGTAAGCTTGCTCGCCGGGCTGATAGACCATTACCTTGTGCTTTCGGTCATAGTTGCTCTTCTGGCAAGACTGAGCAGCTTGCAAATGTTTCCGGACAATGCAGACTTGTTCTTCAGCTTGTTGAATAATATCCGGCCCGGAGAGTGATCGTTCCCCAGTTTCTGACCAATTCAGAGGGGTTCGACACTTACATCCATATAGAACTTCAAATGGTGCCATCTTCAGACTAGCTTGATAGCTATTGTTGTAAGAGAATTCGGCGTATGGAAGAGATTCCTCCCATTTCTTACCGAAGGAGATGACACAAGCTCGAAGCATATCTTCAAGCACTTGATTACCTCGTTCGACTTGACCTTGAGACTGAGGGTGGAAAGCGGTGCTAAAGGACAGATGAGTTCCCATAGCGGCTTGGAAACTTTCCCAGAATCTTGAGGTAAAGAGGCTGCCATGATCTGAACTGATTTCCAACGGAACACCGTGGAGAGACACAATCCTGGAAACATACAAGTCTGCTAACTGGCTAGCAGTGATTGTCTCCTTAACTAGCAGAAAGTGAGCAACCTTTGAGGACCGGTCGATGACGACAAAGATAGCATCATGACCCTTCTGAGATCTGGGAAAACCAGTAATGAAGTCCATTTGAAACATGTCCCATTTCCAGTCAGGTATTTCAAGGGGTTGCAAAGTTCCAGCAGGCCTTTGGTGTTCAGCCTTGATGCGATGACAAACGTCACACTCAGCAACATAACGGGCGATGTCTTGTTTCATACCAGGCCACCAGAATCTCTGATGAATGTCTTGGTACATCTTTGTGCTACCAGGGTGAATTGAGAGAGGCGTTTCATGCGCTTCTTTCATAACGTCCTTCCTCATATCCTGGTTGTGAGTTGTAGGGCCACTAAACAACCATTGAAGAACAAACCGTCTTGGTCATCTAGGTGAAATTCTGAATACTTTCCTTCACCAAGATATCGCTTAATCTTGTGAACTTTGGAGTCATACTTCTGCATACTTCTGATCATATGCTCGAGATTTGATTCAACAACCAGGGTAGTGAGATGACCCTGAGGAACAATATGGAGGTTCAACTTACGAAGCTCTTCATAAAGCATAGGTTGCGCTTCCTGGACCATGAGGTTGTTGCAATAAGCCTTGCGGCTCAAAGCATAGGCCATTACATTAGCCTTGCCAGGGGTATAGGAAATATTCATATCATAATCGGCTATTGTCTCGAGCCACCTTTGTTGACGAAGGTTCAGGTCTGGCTGAGTATATAGATACTTCAAGCTCTGATGATCCATGTATATGTTGCAATGATTACCAAGGAGGTAATGTCGCCATAGCTTCAGAGCATAAATAACCGCAGAAAGTTCAAGATCATGTACTAGATAGTTTTCCTCATGAGGATGCAATTGTCGAGAGCCATAAGCAATCACTTTGCGCTCTTGCATTAGGACACAACCTAATCCTTGACGAGAGGCATCACAGTAAATCATGAAACCCTTTTGGGAATCCGGGGGTGCTAGCACTGGGGCACATGTCAACTTATCCTTAAGCGTCTGAAAGCTTTCCTGGCATTTTTCTGTCCACTCAAATTTAACACCTTTGTGGAGCAGATCAGTCAGTGGCTTGGCAATCTTCGAGAAGTTCTCGACGAATCGGCGGCAATAACTAGCGAGTCCGAGAAAACTCCTGACTTGCTTGACATTTTTCGGGGGAGTCCAGTCAAGAATAGCCGGAACTCGTTCTGGGTTAACGGCAATGCCATCTTTGGAAATCACGTGACCAAGATAGGTCACCTCAGATAACCAGAATTCACACTTAGAGTACTTGGCATACAACTGGTGTTCTCGAAGTTTCTCCAATACAAGCCAAAGATGTTCGGCGTGTTCTTCTTCATTCTTGGAAAATATAAGGATATCATCCAAGTAGACCACGACGAACTTGTCGAGGTAGTCCATGAAGATATAGTTCATCAATCAAGAGAAGGTTGCTGGAACATTAGTTAATCCGAATGACATGACGGTGTACTCGTATGATCCATAACGAGTAACGAAAGCGGTCTTCGGAATATCCTCCTTTCGAACTCGGATCTGATGATAACCCAACCTCAAGTCGAGTTTAGAGAACACAGAGGATCCAGCAAGCTGATCATAAAGATCGTTGATCCGGGGAAGTGGGTATTTGTTCTGGATTGTTGCTTGGTTAATAGGCCGATAGTCCTGGACCAATCGGTTTGTTCCATCCTTCTTCTTAATGAAGAGAGAAGGTGCTCCGCAAGTAGAGGAACTGGGGCGGATGAAACCCTTTTTAAGTGACTTGTCGATTTCTTCCTAAAGCTCGAGAAGTTCATGCGGAGGCATCTTATATGGGCACTTAGCAATAGGGGTGGTGCCAGGTTTCAAGTTGATGACGAACTCGACTGCTCTAACCGGGGGTATTCCTTGAAGCTCTTCCGGAAAGACGTCCGGAAAATCGCGAACGACTGGAACGTTCTCAATCCCCTCAAGAGGTGAGGCGTTCAAAGCATTCAGAGCATATATCTGAGCTTCGGCATTCCGGGTAATCCGGGCGGTGTAGTTCACTATCTCATCAGAGGGGTGAAGAAGTTGGATGACTTTGGTGGCACAATTGATCGAAGCAATGTGGGCTTTCAACCAATCCATTCCCAAAATGAGGTCTATGATAGAAGACTTCAGGATGGTGTTTGAAACAAGGAATTCCAATCCTTCGATTTCAATAGGGACATTGTGTGCTATCATGGAGGTACGACAGTGGCCTCCAAGAGTGCGGACAACCATTTGTAGGTTCATGTTACTAAATGCATTGTCATGAGATAATGCAAATGCTTCTGACATGAACGAATGCGATGCTCCTGCATCAAATAAAACAGAAGCGGGTAGTGAGTTAACGAGGAGGGTACCCATCACAGTAGCAGGTTGGTCCTGAACTTCTTCAATGTCAATGTTGTAAGCATGTCCACGACCATAAGCAGCAGACCCAGTATTATAGTTGCAGGTCTGATTGTTACCACGACCATTGCCACGGCCAGAACGAGGAAATGCCAACTGATTCTGAGTCTGACGGCAATCCTTGGCAAGGTGACCTGGTTTGCGGCACTTGAAGCACAGACCATCTTCAAGACGAAGAGGAGCATTGGGTGGAGCAGCTTGAGTTCTTGGCTGCCTCGGTGGTGGAGGAGGCAGACGGGGTGCAGCATAAGAGGGCCTTGGCGCAGGGGCAGCTGGACGGTACACACTGTTTGGAATCCAGATACGACGTTTCTGTGCTGAGCTCGAAGATGAGCCAATGTCACGATAGCGCTTCTGCGACTCCCTGTGCTCGATCTGAGCGGTCTCAATCCGGATAGCCTTGTTCACGAGAGTGGCAAAGTCGGTGAAGTCTTGAGCAGCAAGGGCAAGCTTTAGATCCGGGTGGAGTCCATTAAGGAACTTCTCCTGTCTGCGAGCATCAGTGGCTATGTCTTCTTTAGCATAGCGGGATAAGTTAAGGAACTCCCGCCGATAAGCTTCGACAGTCTTGTTGCCCTGTACGAGGTTGCGGAACTAGGTCTTCTTCCGGTCTATGATTCCCTGAGGAATGTAATGGGCACGGAAGGCGGCCTGAAACTCAACCCAAGTAACGACTGTCCCAGCAGGCAGTGTACGCTTGTGGGTGGAGCACCATTGAGCAGCAGGGTCCTTCAGGAAGTAGGTCGCGAAGGTGACAAGGTTGTCAGGGGCGACGCTGGCAGATTCCATCTAATGGGCGATGTCGCGAAGCTAGTCATCGGCATCTAGTGGCTGTTCAGAGTTGCGGTAAATAGTGGGGTTGAGACACACAAACTCTGACAGTGTTATTGAAGCTGGGTTCTGGTTCTGATTGTTCTGGTGCGGGAACTGAGCCATGATATTAGTCATGAACTGACGGTTCAGCTCGAATTGCTACATCATAGCTGCCATATAGTCTGGTGGTGGTGGGTTTTCAAGGGCACGACCACGACCATGACCACGAGCACCTGGCCTAACCATCCTGCTAAAAGTTCAACAGGGGGTAGTTTAGTAAAACAATTATGAGTGTTTAGCGGCAAACATGATGTAACACGACAATGAAATAAGTAGTGCATTAGATACATAACAGTAGTTAATTAAGACATACAGATCCATACACAGAGTCGGTTACACGCGGACAGCATAACGGCGTAAAATTAAAGAAAAAGACATACTAGGAGGCGCGCAGGCACGCGGTGAGGAATACACAACGAGACATAGCAAAGGCTACATCAACGTCGGGGAAAACCACTGAAACGGGGTAACTGCAAGTGCAGACGATGAGTCTCCAAGGCAGGAAAGTCCTGCGCTCCGTGTGCACTCTGATGCAGAACCCGGTCTCGAACTGAAAGAAGAGGTCCACGTGTAGGCCTGTGACCTCCAACAGCAGGCCAATCAATACCTACCAGCATCTGAGTCCTGCGCGGGTAAAGGATGTACTCTGTATGTATCCCTGCATGAACAGCTGGTAGCAACTGTGTCATAGAATCGTAGAGACGTGCTCGAGTGGCAAACAACTCGACGGCAAGAGCCCGGTTAGTGCGATCCAGAGCCTGAGTGCACTGAATCAACACGTGCGGGTCGTACCGACGACGCTCGTAAGGGGCACAGATAGCTGTGTAGTATCCTGTAGCATCTCCAGCAGGGGCATACGGGATGTACCGGAACTCAGAGGCATCCAAGTGACTATGCTCTCCACGGAGTCGTGCGACAGCAGAATAGGCAGCATCATGGACTGCCATCTCAATCGTCACGCCGATACCATGAAAAATGTGCAACTCAGTGTCGGAGTTGTCCCTCTGATCATAGATACGAACATCAGCATGGTACTGCACCTGGTTGAACTCGCGGTAATCCTCATAAACCATGTACTCGGGGTACCAGCGGTAGCCCAATCTGGTCAGGAGGGCGATCAGCACAGCTGGAAAACCAGGGGCATCATGAGCCCAAGTGCGAAGCACAAGCTGCGTCGCAGGGCGCGGCGGAAACAAACGATCCATCTGAAACAGAGGAAATTCAGGATTGTCAAATGACAATGAGAAGTATAATATAACTTGCAAAGGTTAAACAAACCAATGGAAATGAAAATGTGATTATCAGACTAATCAGATCATTGTAAAGGAATAAGTGCAGATAATCCAGCTCTCCGGGTGGACGAGATTACGAGAACCTAGTGTCGGCGTTAGTAAAATTCATTTAACCCGAAAGGAAGAGAATTCAGAGTCCCAGAGTATAGAAGAGGAATAAAAGATCCTAATACCACCCAGTTGGCGACGTGGGCCCGTAAGCCACACAGCCATGTTAGTAAAATAGTTTTCGGAAAGACTAGACTCAACTTCGACCAAGGAATCGGAAGGGGGCTTCCTACAGGCAGTCGGCTCTGATACCAACTTGTGACGCCCCCGACTTAATCATGCACTAATCATACACGCAAATGCGCACGATCAAGTACAGGGAATCACGGGAAGATATCACAACACAACTCTAAACTCAAATAAAAGCATAAGTCATCATATTACAAACCAGGGGTCACGAGGACCCGGATAAATAAGTCATACACACAAATGATATCTGAGTACAGACATAGCTAGTCAAGTTTTGCCTTAAGAAGGCTAGCACAAACAGCGATACAGATCGAAAGGCGAAGGCCTCCTGCCTAGGGCCTCCTAGCTACTCCTGGTCGGCTGGCTCGATCCAGTAGTACGTGCCGTCGGGGCCCTCCTGGTAGTTAGCTCCTGCGGTGGCATCTGGCTCCTGGGCTCCATCGTCTGATGTATCATCAAATGGGTATGGGGAAAAGAATAGCAGAGCAACCGTGAGTACTCATCCAAAGTACTCGCAAGACTGACATCAGAACTATACTACTTATGCACTGGTATCAAAGGAATGTGGCTATATCTTTGGTCTGAACTGCAGAATGCCAGAATAGAGGGGGAGAAGCGTAGCCTATCGAAGACTAGCACCTTCAAGCAATCTTGCAACATCAGAAGAGAGTAGAATATAGTAGCATATAATATTGGTTGTATGGTAGCAACTCCCTGAGATCCTTTCTCGACTATCCCGCGAGAAAGCGATCCCGAGAGCAATAGTAACAGTTTAGTATGTATCATCATCAATTTGTAGTTGTCATGGATCCGGATACAACTCCGAGCTTCCTGTTAACGTGGACACGGCTATTCGAATAGATCACTTCCCTGCAGGGGTGCACTACTGTTACCCAACACGCTCGATTACCTCTGGCCGGACACACTGGCTGGGTAATACCCGGCCTCGGGTGATCGACACGACGCAGTCCTACCTAGGCTCAACAGAGAGGTCAGCACGCCGGTCTAAATCCTAAGTGCGAAGGGGTCTTGGGCCCATCACCCTTTGCACTCCTGCACGTTGCGTGGCTGGTCGGGGTGCAGGCGCGACACTGTATACTCAAGTGAAGTACCAGCCCAATCCCGACAATCAGGCCGCATCTCTGAACTGTGACATCTGAACAGCTTTCGGTTGATACATACGACGTAGAGGGTCCCATAACCATTATCCCACGTGGTGGTAGTGCGTATAGGGCATGACGACCCACTCAGATCAACTACCCAGTTCCGTTAGGCGTATTTAGTAACTCGCAGAGACGATCAGAGTTTCTGTCGCTCCGACTTGATATCACTCACGGGTACTCTTGGAGCCGACCCGTCTTTAAGGTTGTTCTCTCGCGGGCACCCTTGGGGCCAGCCCGACTTTAACAGTTTAAGTATTGCAGTAATGTAAACATTTCCGCGATCACACCCAGAGTGATCACGGCCCGGTAACAAGCATGGCATACGGACAAGGCGAAGGGCCAAAGATGGAACAACAGCATAGCTAACTAGGCATCATGGGATAACAGGTAATGTATCAATAACAGGCGACAAAATCAGGCTATGCATCAGAATAGGATAAAGCAAGGCAGCGGCAATTTCTAGTGCAGGCAGGAGGAAGAAAGAATAGGAGACACCGGCATGCGTCAAGGGGGGATTGCTTGCCTGGAAGCTCTGCAGAGAGGGGCTGGTCGTCGGTGGGCTGCTCGTCGGGGGTGTAGTCGAACTCAGCTGCGGCGGCGTCGGCCTCGGTGTCTATCGAGAGAGAAGGAGGGGGAAGAAACAATAAATTCACGGCAAAAATGCAATGACTATGCATGACATGCCTAAATGATATGCAGAGGTGTTTAACTGCCTAACTAAATGATTTAGTTAATTTAGGAATTTATTTGGATTTATTTTATTAAGGTTGGGCACTATTCATTTATTGCAATCAGTCAAAAAGTTCCATGTTCATCTATATAGGAATGATGGACAAGAATTTTGATTACATATTCAGATTCTTCATATTTTTCTGATCATTTTTCATATATAAATTATTTTCATCTGACTTACGGTTTAATTTATATGATTTTTCAAAGTTTTATTCATTTTCTGGAATTAATTTAATTATTTAAATTGGAATTATCCAAAACAGTAAGGGATCACGTCAGCATGACGTAGTGCTGACGTCAGCAGTCAACAGTGGCTGACCGGAGTCAAACCTGACCAGTAGGTCCCACTGGTCAGTGACTCATTTAACTAAATAGGGTTTAATTTAATCTAATTAACTAGTGGGCCCGCACAGTCAGTGACTAATTAGCGTTTAAATTAATTAATTAATTAATCAACCAATTTTCTTTCTATTCAAAATCCTTTAAATTGCGCGGGGCCCAGCTGTCAGTGACACGGGCGGGCCACGTCGGCGGTTGACCCGGTCAATGGGTCAGCCGGGCCCAGTGGTCAGTGGCACGAGGTGGGGCCCGCGGCTGCCACGTCGGACGCCGGCCGGAGAGCGCTCCAGCGAGCCTCCCGCGGCGGCTCTTCACCGGCGAGCGTCGGGATTGCGGCACAGGCAGCCGTTCGAGGCGTTTTTGGTCGCGTTCGAAAGCTGGAGGTGGGCCGCATCTGACGGCGGCGGTGGCGTGGCCGGGAACGCGGTGTAGCGACGGCGGCGAGCACATCGGCGGACGCCGGAGTCGGGCGCGAGAGGAAAACGGCGGAGCGGGCGCGTTCGAACCAAACAGCCAGGCCAGAGGGCATCTACGCGCGCGGGCGAGCACGATGAGCAGCAGCGCGTGACCATTTGGTCGCCGGATGGCTGCCGGCGACAAGGTCGCGCGGTGGCGAGCTCGGGCGAGTCGGGATCGGCCACTAGCGGTCGAAATCGACGGCGGGGAAAGGGGGAGAGAGGGGCGGAGCTCACTGTGAGCCGGTAGTGGTGCAATGCGGGCTCGAGGGAGGCGTGGAGCAGCCGGAATCGAGGATGGTGGTCGTTTGAGCCGAGGAGGAAGAAGTGCTCGAGGAGGATGCGGTGGCAGCTCCCGGCTCGGGTGCGTAGGCGGAGATGATGAAGCGGTCGTCGTCGGTCCTTCTTGGCACGGAGGCGAGGCGAGGCGGGCGCGGCAGCTACGCGAGCGAGCGGTGGTTGGCGATGGCTGCATCGGCCATTGACGAGGAGGAAGAAAGCGAGCGGGCTAGGGGGGAAAAGATCTCGGGGCGGGCCAGGGGGCTGCGGTGGCCTTCTTATCCGCCCCGCTGCCCTGTAGCGACGCGGGTGGCGAGGCGGCGAGGCGGGGACGGCACGGCGTGCGCGCGCGGTCGGCAGCGGCTCGTCGATGAGCAGTGCAAGTAAGGAGGGGACATGCGGGTGGGCTGGGCCGGTTTGACTTAGGCCCAGCCGCTGCAGGCTTTTTCCTTTCTTTTATTTCTTTTCTGTTTTTCCTTTTTTAGTTTCTGTTTTGCAAAATGTGTGGCCCCCATTTCACTTTTGTAAAATAGGTGGCTTGGTCCAAATATTACAGTGTAATATGCTCTACCACCAGAAATTGGTTTGGCTAAAATATAATTTCATTTGTAATTCTATTAAATAAAATGGTATTAAAATGTTGCTGTTTGCTACTGTTTTAGGTTGATAGAGTTACATAGATATTTTTAGTGATGTTGTTTTCCTGAACATAATTAGCTATAACTTATTTGCTATTTAATGAACATTTTATTTCCTTATTGAAACAACTTTTATTTTTCACTTTAAATTTGAATTGCAATTTGAATGGGAATTTGAAATGAGATATGATGCAATGATGATCAAGCATAGTTAATCATGATGACATGGCACTATCAAAAGGTGATCACGGTAGTCTAATTAGATGGGGTGTTACAGTGGGTTATCAAGATCAACAGCAGGTTCCATTTCAACATCATTATCAAGTTCCTTATCATTGTCTGGTTCTTTATCATTATCTGGTTGAGCATCAGCATGAACATCATCATTATCATTATCACTAGGTGTATGTTCATTAGCAGATTGTGTTTCAGCATCAGAAATAGAAACATCATTACTATCCTCCAAGGATTTTTCTACCTCGGGTTCACTAAAATTATGCAAGGTCCTATCATTTTTCTTTTTCTTTCTTTTTAGAAGGACTAGGTGCATCAACATTAATTCTTTAAGAGTCTTGTTGAATTCTTTTAGGATGACCTTCAGGATAAAGTGGCTCCTGAGTCATTCTACCTCCTCTAGTCATTACTCTAACAGCATGATCATTCATATTGTTATTCATTTCATTCAGTAATTCACTCTGAGATTTAGCAACTTGTTCTAGTTGGGTTTGAACCATAGATGCATGTTTACTAACACCTTTAACATCATTAACAATTCTAAATAACAAGTCACTCAAGCGATCAATCATGTAGGCATTTCGTTTCAATTGTTTCATAACATTTGCATTGAAATGATCTTGCTTAATAATATAATTGTCAAATTCATACAAGCATTGACTAGGACGCTTGTTATAAGGGATATCACTTTCATCAAATTTTTTAAAAGAATTTACCTCTACTACCTGTGGCGGTGTGTCAAGACCATGTATTTCTTCAACAAGTGGTAAATTCTTAACATCTTCAGCTTTAATACCTTTTTCTTTCTTGCATTTCTTTGCCTCTTGCATATCTTCAGGACTCAGATGTAAAATACCCCTCTTCTTTGGAGTGGGTTTAGGCGGTGGTTCAGGAATTGTCCAATCATTATCATTCTTCACTATATTAGTCAATAATTCCTCAGCTTGTTCAATAGTTCGTTCCCTGAAATCACAACCAGCACAACTATCTAGGTAGTCCCTAGAAGCATCGGTTAGTCCATTATAGAAGATATCAAGTATTTTATTTTTCTTAAGAGGGTGATCAGGCAAAGCATTAAGTAATTGGAGAAGCCTCCCCCAAGCTTGAGGAAGATTCTCTTCTTCAATTGGCACAAAGTTAAATATTTCCTGTAAGGCAGCTTGTTTCTTATGAGCAGGAATTTTTTTTAGAGAAGTAATAAATCATATCCTGGGGACCACGCACACAACCAGGAGCAAGAGTATTATACCATTCTTTAGCATCACCCTTTAATGAGAAAGGAAATAACTTAAGAATATAGTAATAGCGAATTTTTTCCTCATGAGTAAATAGGGTGGCTATATCATTTAATTTAGTGAGATGTACCACAACGGTTTCAGTTTCATAACCGTGCAAAGGATCAGATTCAACCAAAGGAATTAACTCTGGATCAACAGAGAATTCATAATCCTTATCATTAATAAATATGGGAGAGGTAGCAAACTTAGGATCATATTTCATGCTCTCCCTCATAGATTTTTCTTTCATTTCAGCAATCAATTTTATAGGTTCATGTCTATCATTACAAGCAAGAATGGCTATAGCTGTCTCCTTATCAAGGCAAAGTTCATCAAGTGTTTCAACTCTAGTAGGAGAGCTAGACATAATAGGTGAATCATAATTCTCAAGAGTTTCAATATTTTCGATTTCTTTAGCTTTAGCAAGTTGTTCATTAAGAAATTCACCAAGTAGCACAGTATTATCAAGCATAGTACTAGCATCATAATAAGCATCATTCATAGCAGAAGTGGAATCATCAATAACTCGCGATATATAAGAATTAATAGCATGTGGTGGTGTTCCAAGTTGACTCAAAACAGAAGGTGAATCAATTGCAGAGCTAGATGGCAGTTCCTTACCTCCCCTCGTCTTAGAGGGAACGATCTTGGTCTTAGCGTCTTTCAGATTCTTCATAGTGATCAACAGATATAAATCCAAGTGACTCAACAAATATAGCTATGTTCCTCGGCAACGGCGCCAGAAAAAGGTCTTGATAACCCACAACTACAGGGGATCGCAATAGTTTTCGACGGAAGAGTATTCAACCCAAGTTTATTGATTTGACACAAGGGGAGCCAAAGAAAATTTGCAAGTATTACCAGTTGAGTCATCAATTCAACCACACCAGGAGACTAAATATCTGTAGCAGAGTGATCAGTAGCACAGTAGTATGATAGTTTGATAATAGTAGCAATAGTAGTAACGGTAACAGTAATAGTAGTAGCAATTGTGATAGCAGCAGCAACAGTAGTAACTTAGCAAGGAACAATATGTGAAAAGCTCGTAGGCATTGGATCGGTGATATTCGTTGGATAACATTCAGCATGTAATAGTTATAACCTAGGGCAACACAGAACTAGCTCCAATTCATCAATGTAATGTAGGCATGTATTCCGTATATAGTCATACGTGCTTGCGATAAGAACTTGCATGACATCTTTTGTCCTACCCTCCCGTGGCAGCGGGGTCCATAAGGAAACTAAGGGATATTAATGCCTCCTTTTAATAGAGAACCAGAACAAAGCATTAACACATAGTGAATACATGAACTCCTTAAACTACGGCAAACACCGGAAAGAATCCCAATTATTGTCACCTTGGGGTATGTCGATCATAACACATAGCAAGTGCATATAACTTGCAAGATCGGATCAAGAACACAAATATATTGATGAAACCATAAAGGGTTCAGATATGGAATCATGGCACTCGGGCCCTAGTGAAAAAGCATTAAGCATACCAAAGGCATAGCAACATCAATCTCAGAACATAGTGGATACTAGGGATCAAGCCCTAACAAAACTAACTCGATTACATGATAAATCTCATCCAACTCATCACCGTCCAGCAAGCCGACGAAGGAATTACTCACTCCCGGCGGTGAGCATCATGAAATTGGTGATGAAGGATGGTTGATGATGACGATGCCGGAAGATCCCCCTCTTCGAAGCCCCAAACGGACTCCAGATCTGTCCTCCCGATGAAGAACAGGAGGTAGCGGCTGCTCCGTATCGTAAAACGCAATAAAACTTCCTCTCGGAAAATAGGAATTTATAGCGTTGGAATTAGGTCAGACGGAGCCACTTGGGCCCCACGAGGTACCAGGGCGTGCGCGCCCTGGTACCTCGTGGGCACTGGGTGCCCCCCTCTGTTGATTCTTGCGCCAATATTTTTTATATATTCCACAAAAATTCTCCAAAAAGTTTCGTCCAATTCCAAGAACTTTCATTTCTGCACAAAAACAACACCATGCCAATTCTGCTGAAAACAGCGTCAGTCCGGGTTAGTTCCATTCAAATAATGCAAATTAGGGGCCAAAACAAGAGCAAAAGTGTTTGGAAAAGTAGATACGACGGAGACGTATCACAGCTCGATCTTCGAACACTTCATCCACACAAAACTTAACTAAACTTTTTATTAGCGGGGTTAGTACATATAACATCAAATCCCATCATGTCCTGTCGTAACATTATTGTATAATTATAATCAAACATTACCCACTGTATGCTATCACAATTCTATGGCTCCCAAGTCAACGGGGTTCAACAAGCTTTCAAACATACGCAAATAACAAAACTATAACAGCAATCTGTGAAAACAGGACAGTCTGTAAAGATGCAGATGGTACATATACTTTTCTAACTCAAAAAGTTCTGAAACATTAGGAACAAATAAATAATTTGCATAACAGTACTGTGTAAAAATTTCAGAATTTTTTCATGTTCCAATAAAAAATGTAAATTCACGCACTACAGCAAAAGTTTCTGTTTTTTGCACTGCACATACCAAACAAGCAATTTAAACAACCTAACGGTAAATCTTGGCACATTATTTTTATAATACATTGGATTTGTACAAAGGGGATAATTATTTTTGTCGAAAAGTTTCTGTAATCAAGATTCACAAAGTTTCCATGGGCATGAACAAAGTTCAAGGACGTCCCCCACTTCAACAGTTTTCGTCTTTCTCACTTTCACTTTTCTTTTTGAAAAGTGAAAGGTTCCCCTCTATATTTTTTTAACTTTTTAAAAGCACACAACAGAATAAAATGACTCTCTAAAACTTCCGGGTTGTCTCCCTGGCAGCGCTTTCTTTAAAGCCATTAAGCTAGGCATAAAGTGCTCAAGTAGTCGATCCACCCGGATCCCAAGGTATATCAAAGCCAATTTTAATTAACAATGATTTGTAATTTAGTATTCAGCACCAAGCAACATATATCATGCAATGACAAAGTCTAACTCTCTTCCTATGCATTGGCATGTCATAAAAGAACAATTCATGCACATCAAGTAAAGGCCAATGCATAGTATAAACAGTTTCTTGCCATTTTATCGCATTGGAAACATAGAGAGGCGGAGATGTAGTTCCTCCCTCATAATAATTTTAAGTAGGAGAAGCAAGCACATGCATATTATACTCATCAAAATCATCATGTGCAATAGTAAAAGGCAACCCATCAATGTAATCCTTAATAAGCGCAAACTTCTCCGATATAGTGTAGTTTGGAGAATTCAAAACGATAATAGGACTATCATGTGTGGGTGCAATAGCAACAATTTCATGTTTAACATAAGGAACTATAGCAAGTTCATCTCCATAAGCATAATTCAAATTGGCATCTTGGCCACAAGCATAGCAAACATCAATTTCATCAAAAAGGGATATTTCAAACGAATCCAAGGGATCATAGCAATTATCATAGCATTCATCCTTCGGTAAGAACGAAGGGAAATTAAACAATGTATGAGTTGAAGAGTTACTCTCATTAGAAGGTGGGCTCGGGTAGCTAATCCGCTCTTCCTCCCTTTGTTCTTCGCTCTCCTCGTCATCTTATTCATCTAATGAGCTCACAGTGTCATCAATTTCTTCTTCCATAGGAGCCTGCAAAATATTAGTCTCTTCTTGGACAGCGGAGGTGTCCTCAATATATTCTTTAACATAAGCATTAGAAGAATAGTTTTCATAACAATATTTAAGTATGGCAAAATTTTCAGATTTGTAAAGAGTAGCATCACACTTTTCAATCAAAGAAGCAATTTCATAAGCACCCTTAAAAGCAACAAATTCTTCAATTTGTTCAATATCATAGTAACTATAAACACCTTTGGCATAAGAAGATACAATCCCATTATCCTTAAACTCACATTGGTAAGAAAGGTGTTTTTTAGGGTCTTCAGAACAACTAGTAAAATCATGTATTTTGCATAAATTCCAAGCATAGCATTACAAACGATGAATTTGATCCAATAAAAGTTTCCCTTTTTGAGACAAGCGGTGTCGCACTAAATAAGCATGCTCATTTAATGATTTTCCCTCAACTAAGCTAGTTGGGTTTTCAGCACGAGCACATAGGGATCGAAGATGATCCAAGTAGAAAGCTTCAGCAGTATGATAGATTTTGGGCGGTTCTTCAACCATTGGTTTAGCATGTACAACTATTTTTTTTGGTATTTTACGTTTCCTACCCATAACTAAAGATAGAAAACAAGAGCACAAAATAAAGACTACTTAGTGATAAAGCAAACAAGCACACACGAGAATATCAACCCCACGCTATTGCTCCTTGGCAACGGCGCCATTAAAAGGTCTTGATAACCCATAAGTATAGGGGATCAATTGTAGCTTTTTTGATAAATAAGAGTGTCGAACCCAATGAGGAGCTAAAGGTAGAATTAATATTCCCTTCAAGTTCTATCGACCACCAATACAACTCTACGCACGCTTTACGTTCGCTTTACCTAGAACAAGTATGAAACTATTTTGTAGGTGATAGGATAAGTTTGCAAGAATAAAACTAGAAGTACCTTGCGAGAATAAAACTACAAGTAATTTGCAAGATAATAAAAGTTAGTTGTTTAGTAGAAATCTTTTGTAACACAAGAGAATGATTTGTCCATAGGCAATTGATAACTAGACCGGTAATCATTATTGCAATTTTATATGAGGGAGAGGCATGAGCTAACATACTTTCCGTACTTGGATCATATGCACTTATGATTGGAACTCTAGCAAGCATCCGCAAGTACCAAAGATCATTAAGGTAAAACCCAACCATAGCATTAAGTATAAAGTCCCCTTTACTCCCATATGCAACAACCACCTTACTTGGGTGTAAGCTTCTGTCACTCTAGCCGCCCACTATAAGAGAATTATGAACCTATTGCAAACCCTACAGCGGGAATCCCTCATGCTTGTGTGACACGGAGGGCACCATAGGACAGCACCAAAATAAAACATACAACTCAAACCAATCAAGATCATCAATCTACCCATAGGACAAAACGAATCTACTCAAACATCATAGGATGGCCACAAATCAATGGATAATAATATGTAGCATTAAGCACCATGTTTAAGTAGAGAATTACAGTGGGAAAAGAGAGGTTACACCACTGCATAGAGGGGAAGAGAGTTGGTGTTGACGGCGGCGAAGTTGTTGGTGTAGATCGCCATCACGATGGTTCCCCCGGCGGCGCTCCGACGCCACCGGAAGAGAGGGGGAGAGAGCCCCCCTCCTTCTTCTTCTTGCTTGGCCTCCCTCCTAGATGGGGGGAGAGTTTCCCCTCTGGTCCATGGCTGCCATGGCGGTGGAGGAGCAAGAGCCCCTCCCAGATTGGATCTCTCTCTCTGTTCTCTTCTGTTTCGCGCTCCTGTTTTCTGGCCTTTCACCGTTTCTTAAATTCCTGGAGATCTGTAACTCCGATTGCGCTGAAATTTTAACACGATTTTTTTCTAGATATTAGCTTCCTTGCGCCCGAAGAAGAGCTCCAACCAACCTAGGTGGAGGCGCGCCCATGTGGCTTGTGGAGGCTGTGGGCCTCCGTTTGCGTTGATTCCACCTCCCAAAAATCACATATATTCCAAAATAATTCTCCATAAAATTTTATTGCATTTGGACTTCGTTTGATATGGATTTTCTATGAACCAAAAAACAAGCAGAAAACAGGAACTGGCAGTGGGCATTGGATCAATATGTTAGTCCAAGAAATCATATAAAATATTGCCAAAAGTATGTGGAAATTGTAGGATATTGGCATGAAACAATCAAAAATTATAGATATGATGGAGACGTATCAGCATCCCCAAGCTTAATTCCTACTCGTCCTCGAGTAGGTAAATGGTAAAAAAGATAATTTTTGATGTGGAATGCTACCTAGCATAATCTTGATCATGTAATCTAATCATGGCATGAATATTAAGACACGAGTGATTCAAAGCAATAGTCTATAATTTGATATAAATATATCAATACTCAGGCATCCCAACATACAATCATGCCTTTCAGAATAAAAATGCTAAAGAACGCTATCCCTACAAAATCATATAGCTTTGTCATGCACCATCTTCTTAACACAAAATATATATCATGCACAACCCCTGTGTCAGCCAAGCAATTGGTTCATACTTTTTAACGCGCTTTAGCTTTTTCAACCCCCACGCAATACATGAGTGCAAACCATGGATATAGCACTATGGGTGGAATAGAATGTGGTGGTAGAGATTAATATGGAGAAGACAAAAAAGGAAGAAAGTCTCACATCGACGCGGCTAATCAACGGGCCATGGAGATGCCCATCAATTGATGTCAATGCGAGGAGTAGGGATTGTCATGCAACGGATGCACTAAGAGCTATAAGTGTATGAAAGCTCAAACTGAAAACTAAGTGGGTGTGCATCCAACTTGCTTGCTCAAGACCTCGGGCAGTTGAGGAAGCCCATCATCGGAATATACAAGCCAAGTTCTATAATGAAAATTCCCAGTAGTGTATGAAAATGAAAGCATAGGAGACTCTCTATATGAAAAACATGGTGCTACTCTAAAGCACAAGTGTGGTAAAGGATAGTAACATTGCCCCTTCTCTCTTTTTCTCTCATTTCATTTTTTTTGTTTTCCCTTTTTTTTTCTTGGGCTCTTTTTGGCCTCACTTTTTTTCTTTTCTTTTTTATTTTTTATTTTGTCCGAAGTCTCATCCCGACTTGTGGGGGAATCATAGTCTCCATCATCCTTTCCTCACTGGGACAATGCTCTAATAATGAATAATGATGATCATCACACTTCTATTTACTTACAACTCAAAAAATTACAACTCAATACTAGAACAAAGTATGACTCTATATGAATGCCTCTAGCGGTGTACCAGGATGTGCAATGATGCTAGCGTAACATGTATGATAATGATGAACGGTGGCTGAGCCACAAATACTATGTCAGCTATATGATCATGCAAAGCAATATGACAATGAATGCTCAAGTCATGTATATAATGATGATGGAAGTTGCATGGCAATATATCTTGGAATGGCTATGGAAATGCCATAATAGGTAGGTATGCTGGCTGTTTAGAGGAAGATATAACGAGGCTTATGTGTGATAGAGCATATCATATCACGGGGTTTGGATGCACCGGCGAAGTTTGCACCGACTCTCGAGGTGAGAAAGGGCAATGCACGTTACCGAAGAGGCTAGCAAATTGCGGAAGGGTGAGAGTGCGTATAATCCATGGACTCACATTCGTCATAAAGAACTCACATACTTATTGCGAAAATTTATTAGCCCTCGAAGCAAAGTAATACTACGCATGCCCCTAGGGGGAGGTTGGTAGGAGTTAACCATCGCGCACCCCCGACCTCCACGCAAAGGAAGACAATCAATAATAAATCATGCTCCAACTTCTTAGCATAACGAGAGACTATACGTGCATGCTTCGGGAATCACAACCCTTAACACCAATATTCCTACTAAACCACAACCATTCACTAGTAACTCCCACATATTACCATCTCTATATCACAAAACTATTGCAAGGAATCAGACATATCATATTCAGTGATCTACAAGTTTTATGTAGGATTTTATGACTAACCATGTGAATGACCAATTCCTGTTAACTGTCTAAATAGATATAAGTGAAGCAAGAGAGTTTAATTCTTTCTACAAAAAACCATGCTCTAATAAATATAAGTGAAGCAAAAGAGCATTCTACAAATAATGGTTTTCAAAATGAAGAGAAACAGGCATCCAAACTTCAAATGATATAAGTGAAGCACATGAAGCATTCTATAAAGCCATACTCAAAAGATATAAGTGAAGTGCATGAAGCATTCTATAAATCAACCAAGGACTATCTCATACCAGCATGGTGCATAAAAGAAAAGGGAAAAATGAACACAAAAGAAGCTCCCAGAATTTACGCATATCGTGTGAACAAAACAAAAACCGAAACATACCGATACTTGTTGAAGAAAGATGGGATGCCTTCCGGGGCATCCCCAAGCTTAGACGCTTGAGTCTCCTTGAATATTTACTTGGGGTGCCTTGGGAATCCCCAAGCTTGAACTCTTGCCTCTCCTTATTCTCCGCATATTGATACCACCTCGATCTTCGAACACTTCATCCACACAAAACTTAACTGAACTTTTTATTAGCGGGGTTAGTACATATAACATCAAATCCCATCATGTCCTGCCGTAAAATTATTGTATAATTATAATCAAACATTACCACTGTATGCTATCACAATTCTATGGCTCCCAAGTCAACGGGGCTCAACAAGATTTCAAACATACACAAATAACGAAACTATAACAGCAATCTGTGAAAACAGGACAGTCTGTAAAGATGCAGATGGTACATATACTTCTGTAAATCAAAAAATTCTGAAAAATTAGGAAAAAAATAATAATTTGCATATAAGTACTGTGTAAAAATTTCAGAATTTTTGCATGTCCAATAAAAAATGTAAATTCACGCACTACAGCAAAAGTTTCTGTTTTTGCACTGCACATACCAAACAAGCAATTTAAACATCCTAACGGTAAATCTTGGCACATTATTTTTATAATACAATGGATTTGTACAAAGGGGATAATTATTTTTGTTGAAAAGTTTCTGTAATCAAGATTCACAAAGTTTCCATGGGCATGAACAAAGTTCAAGGACGTCCCCCACTTCAACTGTGTTCGTCTTTCTCACTTTCACTTTTCTTTTTGAAAAGTTTTAAGTTCCCCTCTATATTTTTTTTAAACTTTTTAAAAGCACACAACAGAATAAAATGACTCTCTAAAACTTCCGGGTTGTCTCCCTGGCAGTGCTTTCTTTAAAGCCATTAAGCTAGGCATAAAGTGCTCAAGTAGTCGATCCACCCGGATCCCAAGGTATATCAAAGCCAATTTTAATTAACAATGATTTGTAATTTAGTATTGAGCACCAAGCAACATATATCATGCAATGATGAAGTCTAACTCTCTTCCTATGCATCGGCATGTCATAAAAGAACAATTCACGCACATGAAGTAAAGGCCAATGCATAGTATAAACAGTTTCTTTCAATTTTATCGCATTGGAAACATAGAGAGGCGGAGATGTAGCTCCTCTCTCATAATAATTGCAAGTAGGAGCAGCAAGCACATGCATATTATATTCATCAAAATCATCGTGTGCAATAGTAAAAGGCAACCCATCAATGTAATCCTTAATAAGCGCAAACTTCTCCGATATAGTGTAGTTTGGAGAATTCAAAAAGATAATAGGACTATCATGTGTGGGTGCAATAGCAACAATTTCATGTTTAACAAAAGGAACTATAGCAAGTTCATCTCCATAAGCATAATTCAAATTGGCATCTTGGCCACAAGCATAGCAAACATCAATTTCATCAAAAAGGGATATTTCAAACGAATCCAAGGGATCATAGCAATTATCATAGCATTCATCCTTCGGTAAGCACGAAGGGAAATTAAACAATGTATGAGTTGAAGAGTTACTCTCATTAGAAGGTGGGCACGGGTAGCTAATCTGCTCTTCCTCCTTTTGTTCTTCGCTCTCCTTGTTATCTTTTTCATCTAATGAGCTCACAATGTCATCAATTTCTTCTTCCATAGGAGCCTGCAAAATATTAGTCTCTTCTTGGATAGCGGAGGTGTCCTCAATATATTCTTTAACATAAGCATTAGAAGCATAGTTTTCATAACATCATTTAAGTATGGCAAAATTTTCAGATTTGTAAAGAGTAGCAACACACTTTTCAATCAAAGAAGCAATTTCATAAGCACCCTTAAAAGCAACAAATTCTTCAATTTGTTCAATATCATAGTAACTATAAATACCTTTGTCATAAGAAGATACAATTACATTATCCTTAAACTCACATTGGTAAGAAAGGTGTTTTTTAGGGTCTTCAGAACAACAAGTAAAATCATGTATTCGCATAAATTCCAAGCATAGCATTGCAAACGATGAATTTGATCCAATAAAAGTTTCCCTTTTTGAGACAAGCGGTGTCGCACAAAATAAGCATGCTCATTTAATGATTTTCCCTCAACTAAGGAAGTTGGGTTTTCAGCACGAGCACATAGGGATTGAAGATGATCCAAGTAGAAAGCTTCAGCGGTATGATAGATTTGGGTGGTTCTTCAACCATTGGTTTAGCAGGTACAACTAATTTTTTTGGTATTTTATGTTTCCTACCCATAACTAAAGATAGAAAACAAGAGCACGAAATAAGGACTACTTAGTGATAAAGCAAACAAGCACATACGAGAATATCAACCCCACGCTATTGCTCCCAGGCAATGGCGCTAGAAAAGTTCTTGATAACCCACAAGTATAGGGGATCAATTGTAGCTTTTTTGATAAATAAGAGTGTCAAACCCAACGAGGAGCTAACGGTAGAATTAATATTCCCTTCAAGTTCTATCGACCACCGATAGAACTCTACGCACGCTTTACGTTCGCTTTACCTAGAACAAGTATGAAACTATTTTGTAGGTGATAGGATAAGTTTGCAAGAATAAAACTAGAAGTACCTTGCGAGAATAAAACTACAAGTAATTTGGAAGATAATAAAAGTTAGTTATTTAGTAGAAAGCTTTTGTAACACAAGAGAATGATTTGTCCATAGGCAATCGTTAACTAGACCGGTAATCATTATTGCAATTTGATATGAGGGAGAGGCATGAGCTAACATACTTTCTGTACTTGGATCATATGGGGGGAGAGTTTCCCCTCTGGTACATGGCTGCCATGGCGGTGGAGGAGCAAGAGCCCCTCCGAGATTGGATCTCTCTCTCTGTTCTCTTCTGTTTCGCGCTCCTGTTTTCTGGCCTTTCACCGTTTCTTAAATTCTCAGAGATCCATGACTCTGATTGCGCTAAAATTTTAACATGTTTTTTTTCCCAAATATTAGCTTCCTTACGCCCAAAGAAGAGCCCCAACCAACTTACGGTGTGCCCACGAGGCACCACCGCGCGCTAGGGCGGAGGCACGCCCATGTGGCTTGTGGAGGCTATGGGCCTCCGTTTGCGTTGATTCCACCTCCCAAAAATCACATATATTCCAAAATAATATTTCATAAAATTTTACTGCATTTGGACTTCGTTTGATATGGATTTTCTGTGAAACAAAAAACAAGAAGAAAACAAGAACTGGCACTGGGCACTGGATCAATATGTTAGTCCAAGAAATCATATAAAATGTTGCCAAAAGTATGTGGAAATTGTAGGATATTGGCATGAAACAATCAAAAATTATAGATCTGACGGAGGCGTATCATTAAGCACCATGTTTAAGTAGAGAATTACAGAAGGAAAAGAGAGGTTACACCGCTGCATAGAGAGGGAGAGAGTTGGTGGTGACGGCGGCGAAGTTGTTGGTGTAGATCGCCATCACGATGGTTCCCCCGGCGGTGCTCTGGCGCCACCGGAAGAGAGGGGGAGAGAGCCCCCTCCTTCTTCTTCTTGCTTGGCCTCCCTCCTAGATGGGAGGAGAGTTTCCCCTCTGGTCCATGGCTGCCATGGCGGCAGAGGGGCAGGACCCCCTCCTAGATTGGATCTCTCTCTCTGTTCTCTTCTGTTTTGCGCTCCTGTTTTCTGGGCCTTCACCGTTTCTTAAATTTCCGGAGATTCGTAATTCCGATCGGGCTGAAATTTTAACACGATTTTTTTCCGGATATTAGCTTCCTTGCGCCTGAAGAAGAGCCCCAACCGACTTACGGTGTGCCCACGAGGCACCACCGCGCGCCTGGGGGGTGGTCCTGCGCCATGGTGGCTTCTGGAGGCTGTGGGCCTCCGTTTGCATTGATTTCACCTCCGAAAAATCACATATATTCCAAAATAATTCTCCGTAAAATTTTATTGCATTTGGACTTCGTTTGGTATGGATTTTCCTTGAAACAAAAAACAAGCAGAAAACAGGAACTAGCACTTGGCACTGGATCAATATGTTAGTCCAAGAAATCATATAAAATGTTGCCAAAAATATGTGGAAATTGTAGGATATTGGCATGAAACAATGAAAAATCATAGATACGATGGAGACGTATCACCAGTCCAAGTGACTGAAGAAACTGCCACTTCAACTGGAAGCGATGAAGAAACTGATGAGGACATGGATGTGGGTTCCACAACTCCAGTTATACATGATGACTTCTAGGATGTCCCTCATCCGAACTCACCCCTCACCACACCACTCACTCAAGTACCTCAGTCTCCAGTAGTCACTGAGGAAATACACACTGGTTCTGAAGGTCATCCACCATCCCTTCAAACCATAAATGAAGAAATTCCAGCTGCATCAGCTGAAGAAACTGTGCAACCAATGTTCACTGATGAAGTTGCACCACCACCCCCTCAACAAGAAGAGCCAACTCCCTTAGTAGATTCAGAGACTGTACCATTTGCTACAACTGAGGAAGTTGCTAAATCTCTGGCCCTCACAGATCCAAATGACTCAACAGGCTCTCCCAGGCCTATACTTGATCTGAGGCCAAGAAAAAACAATCTTCAGCCTGTGCCCTCAATGCCTAAAGTTGGCAAAAGCATCAAAAGGCCAAAATTTGATAATGCTGCCTTCTTTGACGAGAAGAATTTTTTCATTGGTGAGTCACCCTATGACTCTGCAAAAATCAGGCGTCAAAGATTCTGGACCAACACTCAGATGAATTACTATTCTTCACTTCTTTTTGACAAGAACAAAGTCTTTCCACATCATCACATTCCTCATGTCGATATGGAGTCACTGCCATGCTTCACGCCCGTCCTGGCTGTTCTTCATGAAGCTGGCCTGCTCAATTTCGTCACTGACGTATGTGACTGGAATGAAGAATTGATTCTTCAAATTTATGCCACTTTGCATTTGGCTGGAGATGTTGATGACATTCACTCATGGGCAATCGACTGGATGAGCGAGAACACGCACTATAAGGCTCCATCTGATGAATTGCTTCGAGCCCTTCCTATTGAGCTGCCCTCTGATGAAGCAAGGAAGATCTATGAAGAGCCTAAGCTACCCCATCATCTGATGAATGTGCTGATGACACCCCTGGCTGAAGGAGAAGCACCAAGGACCACGTTCCTTGTAAAGGATCTACTTTTTGTGCCTCGTATCGTGTATCGGATCTTGGCCAAAACCCTCAGTCCTATCAAAGGCCACAATTCTGAGACTGAAGAAGTTGTAGGTGTCATGAAGAACTTGCTATTCAACATCATTCATGGGATTCCCATTGATATCCATGATTTCTTCATGAGGACTTTGGCGACTGTGGTACAATCACCATTTGAATTTAAGCCTTATAAACCCTGGCTCATGCGATTCATCAGAACAAGGTCTTCAATCAATTATAAAATAGACGGTCAAAATCATCTCAGCTTCCTGCTAGACGTGGAAATTCTTCAAAGCACAATTGCTTCAGTTCCTGGCAAAGGCAAAGCTGTTATTGAAGAAGGTGTTCGTCCCCTTGATGGCCAATTTCATCAGCTTGTCTCACAATCCATAGGATATGATACCTCAAGTCAAGACACTGACGCAAATGCCACACAGCAAAAGCCTCAAGGTGATGCTCCTTGAGTGATGACTGATCGTGAGCTACTTATAAGTCTTCACCAGAAAGTCGATCGAAACCATAACTAGGTTAAGCATCAGCTACAAGCCATATTGGGCAACATGACAGTGACGCAAAACTCAGTCCGCAAAAATCATTATTATCTGCATGAGATCTTTGACAGAAGTTGGGCCATTCTCTCTCACTTGAAAACCCTTGACGAACTTGATGATATGGAGTTCCAAATGAACTTTGATTGGGCTAATCCGCCCAAGAAGAAGTTCAAGAAGGTTCAAGTTCCTCCAATGGTCCCAAGCTCAGTGTCTTCTTCTAGAGCCACTGATGAAAATGAGGATGTTGAAGACACTGCAGCAGGCCCTTCTTCGAAGCGTGACCCCGACGACAATGCTGGCGCTCCCTCGACTGCTACATGATGATATTCTTTAGGGGCGTTAGTCCTCAATCTTGTCTCCTTTTTGTCATGTGATGACAAAGGGGGAGAAATTTGAGAGTTAGTCTTCAAGCAGGTCTCATATAAACTTTGGGGTGGATTATTTTGCCAAGTTGCAACTCATGTGTTTCATTCGATTTTCTCCTTTGATGAGTTGTAACTTGAACTGTTGGTGGTCTGACACTTTTCTGCAATGTTTATCTGCATGTGTGATTATGCTTTGATCCTCTATATTATATGTTCATGCACGCTGAAATTCTTCAGACACCAACTTTCATCATGCATTCAAATTCTTCAATATCTTATGATCATGATCATGCATGATTGGATTCCAAGATATAGGGGGAGATCTCCACAATTTCAACCTGCCATGTGCATTTGCAATCAAAAGCAAATTCTTCATATGCACATCTTCAGGGGGAGTTCCTCAATATCTTGTAACTAGTGTCTTCACATTCTGTACTTACACTTCCATTATTTTATTCCCGTTGAAAGCTTAACTGATTTGTCATCAATCACCAAAAAGGGGAAGATTGTAAGTGCATCCAGTGCCCCCTTAGTGGTTTTGGAGTATTGAAGACAAATAGGTTAAGGGACTAATTGTAGGCGAACGCGATAGAAAACAAAAAAATTCGGTACTGCGAGCACGCCCAGGATCAGTATGGAGATGCATACAAGGTTTTTGATCTGATCGTTACCGACTCGTAGCGCAGCGGAAGTAGAGTCGATGTAAATCGTCAGTGCAGATCCCCATAGCTTGGATTTAGAACCTCCCAACCGTGAGGATGTACTCCCTCGTCAGCCCATCGGACAGTTCCATGAATAGCCCTTCGGGAGGCGGTCAGACAGTCCCCCGGCCGGTGTCATGGACAGTACTTCGGGAGGCACTCACAGAATCTGGGACGGTCACTCGGACAGCCCTTCGGGACGCACTCTCGAACAGCCCCTCAGGCAAAAAGATCGAACCTATGACCTCTCTACGGGGTTGCACACATACGATGTCAGCTATCCGGTAGGGCTTCGCCGTCCAAAACTAGTTCCCACCGGAACCCAGACAACCTTTCGGCTCTACGAAACTATTTCATCTGAGGGAGAGAAGAAGCCAGATCATTGCATGGCATAATGTATGAGAGAAAGAGTGAGTGTGGAGAGTGCCCCTCCACCACTATTTATAGGAAAAACCAAGGGGTAGGGTGGCACATGAAAAACCCAAAATGCCCATGCTTTATGTCACACATAAAGGGCATAATGAGGAGGTAAGAGGAGCTCCCTTGGCTGCCCACCCCATGTGCCCCCCCCCCCCCCCCAAAAAGGGGTTCCTATCCATCCATGTCATCCCCGAGATCTTTTGGGACAAAGCCCAAAAAGGTGGCTTTCCAAAATGCAACCATAAAGTGCATTTCACTATTCATGAAAACATTTTTCCATGACCGTTAAATCCAAAAATATTTATGTGGGCCTGGAACATTTCTAGTACCCCCTAAAATAATTTTGGACGCATTCCAAAACAATTCCGGATCAGTGATTTTCATCAGCGAAAAGCAACCAAAGCGTTTCCGGCAGCTCCGGAACATTTTTGGTTTTTTTCTCCGGAAAAATTCCAGAAGTTCCCAGAACAATTCTGGCACCCTCCAAGAATTTCCAGGCGTGTGCCGAAACCATTTTGACTTAATGGTATACTCCGAAACAACTTTTCGGTTTTACCGAAACTATTCTGATGTTCTCTCTCCGGAACTCTTCCGTTGTCTCCGAAACTTTTCCGGTGACATTCTCTCAGGCTCCCTGTCTAGTATTCAGTAGATAGATGACCCTTAAGCGTGTGACCCTATAGGTTCGGTGAAGTATAGACATGACCGAAACATTTTCTGATCAATGATCAACATCGGAGCCGTGGACACCCATATTGACCCCTATACCCACACGAATAAATATTCGAGTGAACCTACAGTTGCCGTGTGCTATTCCTTTTGCTTCGTGATATGTTACGAACACCCGAGGTGAGATTTATCGGCATCCCCGTGGATCAACACTTGTCCACTATGCCAGTTACCTCGTTACCGGTTTTGTTCTCTTTTCTCGTTCCCGTGTTCCGGTATCCCTGTGATCAAATCATGATGTGTCTGGCCAGATGATGATGGATACCGTAACACCGAGAGGGCCCAAAGAATATCTCTCCATCATCGGAGGAGCAAATCCCAATCTTGAGCTATCAAGTCCCTTGTCATACTTTTCCATGATCCCGTAAGCCGCCGTAATGGCCCCAAAGTTCATGAAGCAAGCATGAAGAAACTCGATACTGTCATGGTCTAAGGAATCATGCAAACGTTAACTTTCTCTGTGTTATTAACCATTAACTTGTGATGAATGTATCTCATAGCATAACATCAATTCGGGTTGATTCAACACAAATGTTCTTCTAACATTGTGCCCTCAAAATTGCTGCCATAGTCATGCCCATGTTCAGGAAAACAGGATCATCATGCAATACTTGAGCTAGTCTTAGAGGCATGACTAGGAATACATTTTTCGGTTTATTATTCCACACGTGCACATGAGTTTCCCTCCGAGCCTCATGGATATTGCAGACTCGAGAATCATTGCAGTCATAGCATGGAACATAAGCATAATTAGGAACATGGGGATAAATAATAACATTTATTATTGCCTCTAGGGCATATCTCCTATAGACTACCACTTGCACTAGAGTCAATAATCTAGTCAATGCTAATGCACTTTACACCTATGGCATACCGGTGTAAAATATGATTGGCTTGTGGTATAGTCTTCGTCTAACGGACCTGACAACTTCAGGGCCGTATGTATCTTTGCATATCCTCGCATTTTCATGCTTTCACAAAATTTATATTTTGTGTGGACTTGGCTTTGTATATATGTGAATCACTGGTTGAACCTTGATTCCTCAGACATAGCTATGGAGCAACTATCTACAATAGTGTCCCATTGACCAAAGCCTTCTTGGAACCATACTAAGTTCATGAATGAACTATATGATTCAACATCTTCTTTGTCGCTTCTAAAGCGTCAACATACTTAGTCTTTGTTATAGAATTCGCCACAGTAACCTGTTTTGAACAATTCCAACTTACTGTGTCTCCATATCATGTATTACACAAAACCCTTAACTTAAATCAAAAATCGCATGGAGCATTTGATGAAGACTGTATCGATGTAATTACTTACAACGAGCACTTCATAATCTCCGCTTATGAGAAAACATGTCATCAGTGCTACTTTAGTACTCAATGACATTTTTCACGGTTGTCCCATGATCAGTACTTTGATCACTTTGGTATCTATACTCGTAACTACTTGGGAGTACCGGACATATCTGGTTGTTTTACATACCATGGAATACATGATTAATCCAAACACAAAGGTGTGTGGAAAATCCATCATGTATTTTGCTCATCAGTGTTTTGGGACACCGAGTCTTGCAAAAACTCTTTCCATGTGACTTCGGCAAGAATCACTCCTTGGCGTTTTTAAGGCTAAACTGTTTTAGCATCTTGTCAATATGTATTTTGGCCTAGCCCTATTAGGCAATTCTATATCCGTAGATAATTATGACTAATATCAAGGCTACTTAGCCCAAGCACTTCATCGAAAAACTATTTTTTAATGAAGTCCTAATTCATGTCAGAAATTTATATTATTTCCAATTAACAATGTGTCAAGTACACAAGGTTTTAGAAATATTATTATGCTCCCACTTACTTTCTTGTAACAACAAGCATCTTCGTTATCCATTGATGAAATCAAACTCTTTTGACTATTTCATCAAAAACGAAGATTCCAACTCCATTTTGCTCTCTTCTGTCCATCGCTGGAACTCTGAAGTTTGCATACTCACTAGCATCCTCTGGAATGACAAAATACCTTGGACTGTATCACATGCAAGTCCTAGGTAGCATTCACATCTCATGGAAGATCCTTTTGGCATCCATGTATCATATCTCATGATTGAAATATATATTAATTGCTAGTTTAACCCAAACCGACTTTAAGCATCGCTACGGAGAGACAATCTCGCCGTAGTTAATTCCTTGAATTTGTTATAAGCAACAAGTCGAGCTTTATGGATAAAACATTTTTATCCTTATCAGTTTATAGTTTCATTAATATTCGTTAGACTCTAAGTCTTCCGAAAGAGGTATCAACATTTAATCTTGAATCATTTATATGGAAACTATCTCGGATTATATTGGCATTTAGCCAATTCTGGGGTCAGGGCCCATCAACGCTTCCTTGTGTATCATAGGTATACTGTTGTCTAACAACAATATCTTGTATGTGCACCTGAGAGGTTTGCATGAGTTTTGCCTACGTGGTTCAGCTGCAAGTTCGACCGAAGTCCATACATCTCATGTAGAGGCTTCCGTATCAGTCACGGTAGGAAACTCTGGAATTACTTCCAAGGTTTCTTTCCCTTGACCTGATGACGAAGATACTATTATCTCGTCGAGTTGCACTATCCTCCCACTCACCTTTTTGCAAGAACCATTTTCTCCAAAATCATACCGTTCTTTGTGGCAAAACCTTTTGCCTCGGTATAGTGATGGAGGAATTCCCAATAATTTGGGATAACCTACAAAGTAGCACTTGTCTGATTTGGAATAGGTTTGTAAACATTTTACACAAGCCCCATATTCCAAATGTTAAGAAAAGATATAACATGGTTGGGTGTACCATACCATGGCGTCATTTCAACAGATCTGATGGCGCTCTTTTCAGTGTAAAAGCCGCAGTCTCTAAAGCATTACTTTAAAAAGGGATAATGGCAAATTGATTTATGTCATCTTTGATCTTACCATGTCATAAATGGTTTGATTACATCTTCACGGACATTCCACTCATAGTGGTGTTCCGGGAGGTGTAAGTTATGAAACTCTTTTCACAACTCATCTGACATTCGCTAAACTTGTAACTCAAATATTCCTTTCCGCAGTCTAATTGTAGAAACATAATTTTCTTGTTTACAATAATTTCTACTTCATTTTGAAAACCTTTTGAATGATTTCAAAAGATCCAGACTTACGTCTCATCAAGTAAATATCCATATATCTACTTGAGTCATTTCTGAAGATAGATAAATCCACTACTGGCAACACCATTTATCAGACTACACACATCAAAATGTATGATCACCAATAAGTTTGTTGCTCATTCATCATGTCCGGTGAATGGTATTTCAGTCACTTCACTTTTCGGACGAAAGTTGCAAGTGTCAGATGATTCATAATCAAATGACTTCAAAATCCATCATGATGGAATTTTTCCATGCGGGTTTCTCCAATGTGACCAAATGCAGTGCCACACATACGTGGTATTCTTTTAGTCTTGCGACATTTAGCGCCAGTGTTATGGATGTATCATATTACCATCAATATTCATAACATACATCCCATCCACGATGGAAGCATGGCCCTTATGTTATTCATGATACTGAACAACAATTGTTCTTTTATGAACAACCCTTTTGCAACAAACATTATGCAATGGGCTAGAGTGTATAAAACTCTAAAATGAATTATGAAAGTAAACACAGAGGTAATATATTATTATCAATATTCATAACATACATCTCATTCATAATGGAAGTATGGCCCTTATGTTATTCATAACACCGAACATCAAAAGTTCTCTTATGAATAACCTTCTTGCAATATACTTTATGCAATGGGCTAGAGTGTATAAAACTCTAAATGAATTATGAAAATAAATATAGCCGGTAATACACCAATGGAAGGTATAGTAACATTTACTATGTTCCCAGCGCGTATCTAAACCTCACTCCCGGCAAGTCTTTTAGGCCGTACTAGTTCTTGCATCGAGTCGCAATAGAATGCAATCGAGCAGGTATCTTTGTGATCAACTCACAATACCCAAGAATTACGGACTAACAGTTTAATCACAATTACCAAGAACTATTTCTTTTGACCAGCCTTCCAAACATCAATAACTTGTATGACTTTCATACATGAGCTGGACATTCCAGTCTTCTTTCTTTTTGCCTTTATACTTCTAACAGTTTAACTTTCAGTATTTCTTCTACTCTCAGAAGAAGCACCCAACTTAAGAGTGGCGTTAGCCCCGGGCTTCCTAGGAGTGTAAGTCATACTAACACCCTTTGGACATTTCCTTTCTCTTTAAGTTGTTGTTTTATTCACCTTCATTACATGACAGGCGTTCTTCTGGATCCCTCTCTCATCAGTCAAATGCCCAGTAAACACTTTACTAATACTGTGCAAACAAATATTGCATTGGATATCTCATATCTTTTAGCCTTTGTTTGTATCTGAAACTAATTTTTTAGTTCCATGAATATCACATAACTATCCCAAACTTTTGAAGTTTGGGTTTCATGGAAGCAAGCATATTTCATTTGACCGTAAAGGAATTCTAACTTTTTGGATCGAAGGACGACAGTCACATCATCCATAGCATTAGCGGGAGAATACCGAAAGCATGCGATAGCACAAAGTCCTTCTCGGCACTATTGAGGACAATCCTCACATTACGTTACCAATCATAAAGTTTTAACTAGATAACTTATAGCTATTCAATTTTATAGGGAAGGTGGAAACGCGAGCCAATATTCTACAACTATTATGCATATAACACTTAGACAGTGTCCATAATTAATTGCACTAAGAATTAAAAGAATTAATTCTAAAGTGCGCTCCCACTCAAATCAATATCTCTCATAATTGATTGTGAGTGATACAAGATCCATATTTCAATTCATCGCCATAGAATCATCATCTCATGACGGGAATTTCAATCGGTAGGCCAACTTGCCGATCACATCTCTATGTGACTCTTGTTCATCTTTCGATGCGTGTGTTCCGAGCTCAGGATGATCCTGCCATGAACGTCAAGACAACCAAGTGATCTCGCTGCGAGGTCTGACCTCACCCGCCTTACACCTGTACAATCGTTCGTACCCATGCATTCATGGCGCACCCCGAAAGGAAAGATGCTGTGACGGTGCTACACTTGGGAGAACACTAACTACTTGATATTTTAAGTGAGAGATCACCCTAATAAAAAGTGACTACCGCACAATCAAAAGGGTGCATCATAAGGGATAAACATCTCAGGCAATTCTCAATAGCATGATATGGTATAGCTCTTTCTGACGGAGAAGTCTTCAATTTCTTCGTCTTCAGCATTTGCGTCGGTGTTCACCTTCGCGAAGATTGCCACCACCTTGTCGATGCACCAGAAAATATTGCTATCTCTATAGCTAATAAAATAAGTGCACTACTTAAGGTTGACACGCAGGTCATTAAAGTAACAATCATATGGCTCCAGCCATCATGCCGAATCATGACACGCAGGTCATGTTAATTAATTTTACATCATATAGTCATCTCATACATAATCAAATTAAATATGAGAACTGCTATACCACATCACATGCACATCTTATGTCATCCTGCAAAACCAAGTTAGACGCCTCTAATCGGTTTATGCAAAAATTTATTTTACGTGGCTTCTAAGGTTTCGAAACAAACCGAAGCTACCAACATTCATCATCAAGTATGATTATTCAAGTTGCTAGATTAACTTTGCGGGGCGTATGAAACACGAGATAATAAAATCTCAAGCCCCATACTAAACTTCGTCATATGCAAGAACCTCATGCAGATCATATCTGCATTGCCCTTTAGTCTGCGAAACATCCATCTTTCTTTAACTATGGTGGAACCCAAAGACACTGAAGCACTTCGTTGATCTGTCAATCAGCATAGTCAGGAGCAGCATGAAAGGATCGCGGATTGCCAGAACTTTGTGAGATTCCACCATGCCGTCAAGATCAGGACTACGCAAATTCAAGGGAAGCAACAAGAACATCGGGTAATAGATTTCATCTGCTACCCGCACAAATAATTTTCAGTAATAGAACTCATCTACCACAAATTATATTGTGCAACACCCAAACATCTCTATGTATTCTAGATTGTAACCTGCATCTACGCCCATCGTATCTACTTTTCCAATCACTTTTGCTCTTGTTTTGGCCCCTAATTTGCATGATTTGAATGAAACTAACCCGGACTGACGCTGTTTTCAGCAGAACTACCATGGTGTTGTTTTTTTGTGCAGAAATAAAAGTTCTTGGAATTGGATAAAACTTTTTGGAGATTTTTAATGGAATAAATAAAAAATACTGGAACCAAGACCCACTGGAGGGGGGCCACCTAGTGCCCACGAGGCACCAGGGCGCTCCACCCCCCCAGGCGCGCCCTGGTACCTCGTGGGGCCCACGTGGCTCCGTCTGACCTAATTCCAACGCTATAAATTCACAATTCCAGAGGAAAAAAATGGGAGAGGAAGTTTTATTGCGTTTCACAATACGGAGCCGCCGCCACCTCCTGTTCTTCATCGGGAGGCCAAATCTGGAGTCCGTTCAGGGCTCCGGAGAGGGGGGTCTTCCGGCATCGTCATCATCAACCATCCTTCATCACCAATTTCATGATGCTCACCGCCGGGAGTGAGTAATTCCTTCGTAGGGTTGCTAGATGGTGATGAGTTGGATGAGATTTATCATGTAATCGAGTTAGTTTTGTTAGGGCTTGATCCCTAGTATCCACTATGTTCTGAGATTGATGTTGCTATGACTTTGCTATGCTTAATGCTTGTCACTAGGGCCCGAGTGCCATGATTTCAGATCTGAACCCTCTATGTTTTCATGAATATATTTGTGTTCTTGATCCGATCTTGCAAGTTATACGCACCTGCTATGTGTTATGATCCGCATATCCCAAGGTGACAATAATTGGGATTCTTTCCGGTGATTGCCATAGTTTGAGGAGTTCATGTATTCACTAAGTGTTAATGTATTGTTCCGGTTCTCTATTAAAAGGAGGCCTTAATATCCCTTAGTTTCCTTATGGACCCCGTTGCCACGGGAGGGTAGGACAAAAGATATCATGCAAGTTCTTATCGCAAGCACGTATGACTATATACGGAATACATGCCTACATTACATTGATGAATTGGAGCTAGTTCTGTGTCGCCCTAGGTTATAACTGTTACATGATGAATGTTATCCAACATAATCACCGATCCAATGCCTACGAGTTTTTCACATATTGTTCTTGCTAAAGTTACTACTGTTGCTGCTGCTGTCACAATTGCTACTACTATTGTTGTTACCGTTACTGCTACCGTTGCTACTATTGCTACTGCTATCAAAATATCATACTACTGTGGTACTGATCACTCTGCTGCAGATATTTAGTCTCCAGGTGTGGTTGAATTGACAACTCAACTGCTAATACCTGCAAATATTCTTTGGCTCCCCTTGTGTCGAATCAATAAATTTGGGTTGAATACTCTACCCTCAAAAACTATTGCAATCCCCTATACTTGTGGGTTATCAATGCCACTGTTGGGGAACGTGACAGAAAACAAAAAATTTCGGTACTGCGAGCACGCCCAGGATCAGTATGGAGATGCATACATGGTTTTTGATCTGATCATTACCGACTCGTAGCGCAGCAGAAGTAGAGTCGATGTAGATCATCAGTGCAGATCCCCGCAGCTAGGATTTACAATGTCTCAACCGCGAGGATGTACTCCCTCGTCATCCCCTCGGACAGTCCCACGGACAGCCCTTCGGGAGGCGGTCGGACAGTCCCCCGAACAGTGTCACGGACAGCCCTTCAGGAGGCACTCACAGAATCTCGGACGGTCACTCGGACAGCCCTTTGGGAGGCACTCTCGAACAGCCCCTCGAGCAAAAAGATCGAACCTACGACCTCTCTACGGGGTTGCACACATACGGTGTCAGCTATCCGGCAGGTCTTCGCCGTCCAGAACTAGTTTCCACCGGAACCCAGATAGCCTTTCGGCTCTACGAAACTATTTCGTGTGAGGGAGAGAAGAAGCCAGATCATTGCATCACATAATGTATGAGAGAAAGAATGAGTGTGGAGAGTGCCTCTCCACCTCTATTTATAGGAAAAACCAAGGGGTACGGTGGCACATGAAAAACCCAAAATGCCCATGCTTTATGTCACACATAAAGGGCATAATTGGGAGGTAAGAGGAGCTCCCTTGGCTGCCCACCCCATGTGGGTCCCCCCCAAAAAGGGGTTCCTATCCATCCATGTCATCCCCAAGATCTTTTGGGACAAAGCCCAAAAAGGTGGCTTTCCAAAAAGCAACCATAAAGTGCTTTTCACTATTCATGAAAACATTTTTCTGCTACCGTTAAATCCAAAAATATTTACGTGGGCCTAGAACATTTCCGGTACCCCCTAAAATAATTTTGGACGCGTTCCGAAACAATTCTGGATCAGTGATTTTCATCAGCGAAAAGCAACCAAAGCGGTTCCGGCAGCTCCGGAACATTTCTGGTTTTTTTCTCCGGAAAAATTCCAGAAGTTCCCAGAGCAATTTTGGCACCCTCGAAGAATTTTCAGGCGTGTGCCGAAACCATTTTGACTTAATGGTATACTCGGAAACAACTTTTCGGTTTTACCGAAATTATTCCGGTGTTCTCTCTCCGGAACTCTTCCGTTGTTTCCGAAACTTTTCCGGTGACTTTCTCTCAGACTCTCTGTTTAGTATTCAGCAGATAGATGACCCTTAAGCGTGTGACCCTATAGGTTCAGTGAAGTATAGACATGACCGAAACATTTTCTGATCAATGATCAACATCGGAGCCGTGGACACCCATATTGACCCCTATACCCACACGAATAAATATTCGAGTGAACCTCCAGTTGCTATGTGCTATTCCTTTTGCTTCGCGATATGTTACAAACACCCGAGGTGAGATTTATCAGCATCCCCGTGGATTAACACTTGTCCACTATGCCAGTTACCTCGTTACCGGTTTTGTTCTCTTTCTCGTTCCCGTATTCCTGTATCCCTGTGATCAAATCACAATGTGTCTGGCCAGACGATGATGGATACCGTAACACTGAGAGGGCCCAAAGAATATCTCTCCATCATCGGAGGAGCAAATCCCAATCTTGAGCTATCAAGTCCCTTCTCATACTTTTCCATGAACCCGTAAGCCGCCGTAATAGCCAGCCATTTACGGATGACGTTTAACAAACCCCAAAGTTCATGAAGCAAGCATGAAGAAACTCGATACTCTCATGGTCTAAGGAATCATGCAAACGTTAACTTTCTATGTGTTATTAACCATTAAGTTGTGACGAATGTATCTCATAGCATAACATCAATTCGGGTTGATTCAACACAAATGTTCTTCTAACATTGTGCCCTCAAAATTCCTGCCATAGTCATGCCCATGATCAGGAAAACAGGATCATCATGCAATACTTGAGCTTGTCTTAGAGGCATGACTAGGAATACATTTTTCGGTTTATTATTCCACACGTGCACATGAGTTTCCCTCCGAGCCTCGTGGATATTGCAAACTCGAGAATCATTGCAGTTATAGCATGGAACATAAGCATAATTAGGAACATGGGGATAAATAATAACATTTATTATTGCCTCTAGGGCATATCTCCTACACTAATGTGTTTGTGAGTGTACACAGGAGAATATAGTGCTTGAAAACTTGGTTTAACCACGGAAGATGACCCCTAAAAATGTATTTCTTCAAGTGAAGAATTTGGTGCGGCCTTTGAAGAAATTGATGTGAAGACTTTGAAGCTTGAAGACTTTGTTTTCATAGTTTCTTTTTCTTCTTATTTGAGTCATAGGAAAAACTGTACTGTTAAAGGGTGTCTAGGTGAAACATATTTCACATTTCCAAAGTGATGCTCAAACCTATACATATACAAGCCGCTTAGAGTGAAGCCTTTGGAAATCTCTAGAACAGCTGACAAATTTGCCAGTGACAGTGACGAAGTTCATCTGGTCACTGACGAATTTGGTCAGGCTGAGGAGTTAGGATTTCGCCAGTGCGATCTGCCTATCGTGAGGAAATTGAGTGCCCCGACAAAATTGAGAGCTTCAATTCCGATCATTGCTGCGCCGCGTGCCAGCTGTCGAGTGGATCCTTATGCTGACAACGGTCTTGTGTGAGAAGGGCATTTATGACATTTCATGTCGGGTTGCCTCCTGGCTATAAATAGCCGCCCCCTACAATCACTAGTTGGTTGGCTACTCTAGAGAGAACTTGACACTTGTCATTTGAGAGCAACCCTTCCTCTGACGACTTTGTGAGAACCTAAGTGAGGAAAAACCCAACCAGAGCCAAAGTGACTGAGCATCACCGAAGAAGTTGGTCTGTGTGATCCGACGCCTTTTACCTTTGAAGACTGTCATTCTTCCAGACGGTTAGGTGTCATGTTCTGAGCACCCAAGAGCAATTGTGGTGTACCGATGAACAAGTCTGTGAAGGTTTTGGAAGTCTACCTTGAAGACTTACCACGAGTGATTGGACGAGGACTAAGTGACCTTAGCTCAAGAGGAATACGGTGAGGACTAAGTGTCCTCTGAGGTAAAACTCAGCCGCCACAACCAGACGTACAGTTGATACAACAACTGGACCTGGTCTACCAAATCGCTGTGTCTTCCTCAAGCTAACCTTGTTTCAAATTCCTCACCCTTTACTTTACTGCAATTCCGCTGCTGAAGAACCTGTGTCTTACTTTTCTGAAGAATTTGAACTGAAGACTTTCATCATGATGTTTCTCATTCCTTCAGTTCATCTTCCTCATGCTTGTCCGCATGTATGATTGCATGTTCTTCACTTGCTTATACTTCATATGCATGCTTTCCATATCTGTGTAGATTTAGTTTCGCTTATGTTTCTATTTCTTCACTCTGACTTTCGTCAAAGTCTTCAGAGTTTGACGAATTTCTAAAAATCTCCCATTCACCCCCCCTCTGGGAGTAAACCTGCGCTTTCAAGACACATCTTTGTTTCTCCTATAGCGTCATGGGCTCACGATGTACCTATTTGTTTATGTTGATGATATTATTCTCATTAGTTCTTCGCCTACTGCAGCTGATAAACTCATAACGAGTCTTCGACATGACTTTCCTATTAAGGATCTTAGCCCTCTTCACTACTTTCTGGGGATAGAAGTAACTCATACTGTTGCTGGTCTCTCACTCACTCAGAAGAAATATTCTCTGGACCTTCTTCGGCGTGTTGGTATGCTGAAGTGTAAACCTGTCACCACACCCATGATCTCTGCTGATGTTGGTAATCTCCTCTCGCCTGGTGACGCTACAGAGTATCGCAGTATTGTTGGTGGGCTACAGTATCTTACCATTACTCGGCCAGATCTTTCCTTTGCAGTTAACTGTGTCTGCCAGTATCTTCATGAGCCTCATGACACACACTGGTCTATGGTCAAACGCATCCTGCGTTATGTTCATCTCACTGCCTCCTTCGGTTTGCATCTTCGGCCGACCTCCTCTGGAGTGTTGTCTGCTTTCTCTGATGCGGACTAGGCAGGGAGTCCTGATGATCGGCGATCTACGGGGGTATATGTTGTGTTCTTTGGTTCCAACTTGATCGCCTGGAATGCTCGCAAGCAAGCCACTATTTCTCGGAGTAGTAAAGAAGCTGAGTACAAAGATGTTGCTAATGCTACTTCCGAACTCATTTGGGTACAATCTTTGCTGCGAGAATTGGGTATTCCTCAAGATGTACCCCCAGTTCTATGGTGTGATAATACTGGAGCTACATATCTTTCATGCAATCCTGTCTTCCACGCAAGGACGAAGCACATCAAAGTTGACTCACTTTGTGAGGGAACGAGTTGCACAAAAGCTACTACAAATCAAGTTCATCTCATCGAAAGATCAACTCTCGGACATTTTCACTAAGCCGTTGCCACTTCCCTTGAAGTTTGTCGGCGCAATCTCAACCTTCTTGACACCAATTAAGATTGAGGGAGGGTGTTAGAATCCATGTTATATACGTTTGTAGATGCCCCTTCGTATATACCTAATGAGAATCAACGCACCCCTTGGGATCGTGCGAAACCCTCCATCAAATACGTCTTACATTTAGTGCTTGTATGATAATTTGTCAAACCGATGTAATTGAATATATGTTGCATAGACCAATTCATAGTTGCAGAATTGGCTAGTGGGTTTATACTTTGTTTGGATATGATTTGGCTTACGCATCTTTGAAATCTATAAGAGGCCAAATCGTAGCTGTTTTTATTATTGAACATCGGATTAGTGACATGCATAACATTGATATTAGCCTTGTCTCTCTAGTACTATGGAAATTACATTTTGATGGTTAAATTCGTAGCAATGGCCAAGGTGTTGGTGTTGTTTATATATCTCCTTATGGTGCTATTTTGTGAAGCCTCGTGCCGCTTAAAATATTTTTTGCACAATAATCAAAGCCGAATATGCAATGTTATTCGGTTTGGAGCTTTTTGTTGGAATAGGTGCTACAGACATTGAGGCTTTCGGTGATTTGTTATGAGTAGTGCAACGAATATTCAAGGGTTATCAATGTTTTGACAAATAATTTATAGTTTATCTAGAGGTATGTCTACATGTAGAATTTACCTTGGGTTGCTTTAATATTACTCATATATCTAGACATGACAATTGGAGAGAAAATGGGTTGGCACAACAAACATACGCCTACCATTTTGATCATGTTTTATGGCATATCTATCAATAGTCGATGCTTGGTCTCGCCAACATAGGTAAGGCCGAACCAAAGTCCAGCGCTTCGGCCACTAATGAAATTTTTATGAAGGCGAATGCAAGGATGAGATGACGTTCATTCTTGATTATCTGGAAAATTCTAGCAAACGGGTGAACAATATGGTCCCGAGGATGGCTTTGAGATACATATCTATGGAACTTTATCACCGAATTGTTAATGAAGTTGAGAAGGTTTCACCCAAGTTTGCATCAAGGGTTCAAACAAGTAATGGCCGATATATCCTTATTGTCCTAAGCACATATAAATGGCTGATGGACGGTTGACATCGTCCTTAGAGCAAATACGGTACAAGTTATTTTCGGCATGCTAGCTTTGCCGAAAAACAGGGGGGGGGGGGGATGTGTTGACGCTCAAAAGTGGCACAGTCATAAAAGTAGCTTAAGCTATGTCAAGATTAATTCAAACTTCAGATTAGAAGTCACCTTCGGAAGGCTCTCTTCGAGAAGATCAAGATGGATACGAAGATGGTCCAAAACGGAGCTCGGATGCAAAAGCTGTGACAATTTCAGAGATGCTCATATTGACACTAGATTATAAAATGGCCAAAACCTCAATTAAGATGGCCTCGGATGGAAAAAGTTTCAACATGAAAGTTGTGCGTCTCGTTGAAGCGGTCGATTTTGATATAAAAATCGTCTTAATCTGAAATTGTATGCAACCTGTGGAGCCAAAATAAGGTCAGAAACAGAAACTACAGAGTCATTTCGGACCGACCGAATTGATTTGATTCGGTGAGACCGAGTTGACTCGGTAATTCCGAGTGAAATCACTCGGAAATTCCGAATGAGATACAGAAGATTACAAAAAGTTATCCACGTCCACTCGGTCAGACCAAGCGAAACCAATTGGAGGCTCCGAGTTGATCCGGAAAATTGCCAAAGTTTCCTGTCCGAATTAGGTTAGGATTTTTGACGTTTTGAACGGAATTTTTACTCCTTTTCTTGTATGGAAAGTCCAACCGCCTCATAAATAGATGAGAGGTGATGGCCGATTAAACAACACACAATCGATAAATCAATCTATCACTTTTTCGTGTTCATCTACTTTTTATCTCTCTCCCTTGTATCTTTCTTTCTCGTTCTTCGTTCGTTCTTCTAGTTGGAGGGCAGCGAATCCACGAAGCCCTAGGGGTGATCAGGTTGACCTGGGGCAGCCCATAGCTGCCACGCGCCTTGACGGGGTCCCTCCTGGGAGTGTGGGGTTTCGGGTCGATAAAAGCGCCCGCAGGATTGCTTGCGTACCACGCTTCCGGCCGGGTCTCCTTCGACTTGAGCTGCGGTGCATCACCCCCGGCGTCGAGAGTACACGGTGACGCGTTCGTGTGGGAACATATATAACTATATATATGTAGGCCGGCCTGGAGGGAATCCCAGATCGAGTCGGCAGTGGAGTCATCTCTGTGTTCCATCCAACGATACGATACAAAACCTGCAAGTTGTATGCGAGCAACCCGTAGTTGACGGCGACCGAGACGAGCAGGTCCTCCGCAAGGTTCGTTTCGGAACGGAGGTCGCTGCGCGCAGGCCCAGGCATGGAAGGTAAAAAGAAAGGAACCGTGCACGGCCAAAATTGACTCAACGGCCCACGTGTATGCTGGCGTCATCCCGTACATACGTTCATACATGCGCGTGGAACTGAATCACGAAACGATCCATCGAGCTAGGATTCGCACGCGAGCTGAATGTTTTCTTCTTCTTCTTCTTCTTCTCTATTTGAGGGACGCACGCACATGAATGTTCAATTTCACGCGTACGTATGCATATATGCCTGGCACGGCGAGGCATCGACGGGGACAAACACATATGTAGTCCACAGTCAACCGTGCAGTGGAGGAGACGACCAACATGCGATGGATGGCTCGGAGGACGGTGGATCCGCAGGAGCGGCCGGGGTCCTCCTCTCCTCTCTTAGAAGGTATGCTCGAGAGAAAGAGGAGGCCGCAGATCGCAGCAGGCTGGATCATATGGGGAGCATGTGAAACCAATGGGAGAGAGGGAGTAATGGATGCGGCAGCGTGTGCATGGAGTGGCGCCACGGCAATTAAGTGTCGTTTTGGTTTTGAGGGAGGATTGATGGACTGCCTGGTTTTTTTTTTTTTTTTTTTTTTTTGCGGGGAAATAAGGTGTTTTTATTACTCAATCAATGGGCAGTCCGCCTTACAAAGTTCTGGAACAACACCCGGACCCGATCGAATCCACAGAGCAGTGTGATTCTCACATCTACCAAAATTAGCTAAAAAATGACTCACAACATCGCCTGGTTTTGACGAGGAAGGCGAGGGAGATCGGTTCAGATCCGAGGAAACTACTGATTCTCTGGTTGTATCCATGGCCTTGCCACACGCTGGATGCCTTTCAAGCGTCCGATAAACATTTCTCCGTAGCACAGTTTGTTAAAAGGTTTCCTAATAAGCAGGACTGGTACTACCTAAAATAACGCCAGGTAGTTTAGAAATCCATACGTGGGACATTTCACACTAATTTAATTTATTATTATTATCTAATAATGCTATACACAAGTACCTCTATCTACCGGCTTGCTTGATTTGGTGTGGTTATTATGCAATCATCCCTTATTTCCCATTGGCTCTCGTTCTATATAGATGGTTTTTTTTTCTTTCACGTTTGCTCATGTGTGCTGGGTAAACATGGCTCCAGTTTCTAGTGGCAAGTTTGAAAACAGGTTATTCTTCCCACAAATCTTGAAAAGAGATGCATACATATGAATTTGATGACATGTTGAAATTTTGTTAGATTGGAATTGACAAAACCCCGTGACCTTGAAAATTGTAGTAGCATTTTGTTTGGTTTCAAAAGACACAACGGACAACCAGGAATACCAAATTGTTTGTATTATATACTCATGAAATGAATGAACGAGCAAACAACATTCACGGATATTGGAGAATAACCAAAGAGCAAGCATTCATTCAGGATTCAACAAGCCAATCTGTTGGTACAATCCAAAGTTCACAACTACTCCTGGTTGACAAATTAACTCCACAATTTACAGCATTCGACCGACACCCAAACTGTAGCAACACAAAGTTTTGACAGCATCATCTTTGACAAACTGGTGCCGGACCACCACCAGACTCCACACTTCCACACAAGTGTTGCGGGTGCAAGCAAAAAAAAAAGGATCACTACAGGAAAATCACGTTTTGCCGTGTGAAATAGTATAAGCCGAGTTCTTTTTTTCGGGTACTCGGCTTATGTCACTCTAAGCCGAGTCTACTGGAAAAAACACCCGGCAAATAAAAAGGACTCGGCTTATGGCAGTCTATAAGCCGAGTGGTGCCGAAAAGCCCTCAGCTTACATGAGGTACACGGCATCTACACAAAAAAGCACTCGGCTTATAGAGCACACACGGCAAAGATAGCTGCCACGTGTCCAAAACGGAGGTGGTTGACGGTGCCGTCACGGAGCAGCTTGTAAGCCGTGTGCCCTGCTACAGCACTCGGCTTATATGGCCTATAAGCCGTGTGCCCTGCGACAGCACTCGGTTTATATGGCCAATAAGCCGTGTGCCCTGCGACAACACTCGGCTTACTCAGTTCACAGATTTTTTGAAAGCCTACTTTTTAATGATTTTTCTTAAATGATTTCCCTTCTTTCTCACACATTGTCTCCCGACTAGTTTTCATGGGTATTATTTTTGATGCCCTCAATTTCCCTATCTCTCTCTATTTACCGCCACTTTAATATTTTGATGGCCTTGTACTCTTCCGACCCCCTAGTGTACCCACATTAGGATCACATGCAAAAGGATAAGTTGTTGCGACCCTTATTCATGCTATTTCTTGGTGGCACTTGCCTCACAAACCAGACAGTCTCGCCAGAAGATTCAGCACCTATAGGGTTTGTGAGCCAGGTGCCACAACAAGGTTCTGCATTGGTGTCGTGGTGGTGTCACGGCAGATGCCATAAGATGGCTAAAAGTGGGGGCTGCGTGAGGACGCCGGTGGGTTCCGGAAGCGAGGTTGGTACACGCGAGCGTGGGACACAAGGCGTACCCAGGTTCGGGGCCCTCCGGAGAGGTGACCCCTAGTCCTGCCGGAATGGTATGATATGCACAAAGGTTACAATGGTGCTCCTGAAGCTGTTTAGGCGGAGGAGGAAGAAGGGGCTAGACCTCCATTCTACCTCTCCTGTGTGTGTAGGTGAATATGGCGATGACGACCGACCAACGAATCCCTCTGCCCGGAGGCCAGGGTTACATGGGTAAATGAGAGAGGCGAGAACGAGCGTCCGCGAGCCTGCTCAGGCGAGAAGGCCCCCTGGGGTCTTTTATCGACAGACGCCCAAGGGACAATGTCCACTGTAGATGATGGTGGTGCACTGTAGAAGAAATGTGTTTTTGAGATGGAACGAGCGAGGTGTGAAGGCGACGCAACCGTTCCTTCATCCGTTGGCCTTGAAATTTTTTCTACACTCAATATACACCATTACTTGATCCATGTAAAAATTTAGAATCTTTCGGGCTTCGTTTGCTATATTTAAGCCATTAAGTGCATTTCTATATCTTTAACGGATATAATTCAAATTTGAACTACAAGTGCGTGAAAAGGTTGACAAAGTTGGGTTAAAAAATCATATTTGTGTTCTTGAGTCTATGTCTAGGCCATATACAATAAAAAGAAAGGAACTCGAAACATGAGGGTGCCAAGACTCGATCCCGAACATGTAGTTTTTCGGTTTATAAATTCCAAAAAATGCAAATGAACTCCGAAAAGCATGAAAATTGTCATGGTGCCCTCATATGACACCTAAATGTTATGGTAAAAATTTGAGAACGTTTCGTAAAAGTTGTGATGTACATCGCTTGGAAACTAGACCATCTCCAAGGAAGAAACATGTTTTTGAGATGGAACGAGCGAGGTGTGAAGGCGACCCGACCGTTCCTTCATCCGTTGGCCTTGATTTTTTTTCTACACTCAATATACACCATTACGTGATCCATGTAAAAATTTAGAATCTTTCGGGCTCCGTTTGCTATATTTAAGCGATTAAGTGCATTTCTATATCTTTAACGGATATAATTCAAATTTGAACTACAAGTGCATGAAAAAGTTGACAAAGTTGGGTTAAAAAATCATATTTGTGTTCTTGAGTCTATGTCTAGGACATATGCAATAAAAAGAAAGGAACTCCAAACATGAGGGTGCCAAGACTCGATCCCAAACATGTAGTTTTTCGGTTTATAAATTCCAAAAAATGCAAACGAACTTCAAAAAACATGAAAATTGGCATGGTGCCTTCATATGACACCTAAATGCTGTGCTAAAAATTTGAGAACATTTCGTAAAAGTTGTGATGTAAATCGCTTGAAAACTAGACCGTCTCCGAGGAAGAAACGTGTTTTCGAGAGGGAACGAGCAAGGTACGAAGGCAACGCGACCGTTGCTACATCCGTTGGTCTTGGAAATTTTTATACACTGAATATACACCATTACTTGATCCATATAAAATTTTGGTATCTTTCGGATTCCGTATGCTATATTTAAGCCATTAAGTGAATTTCTAGACATTAAACGGATATAATTCAAATTTGAACTACAAGTGCGTGAAAAAGTTGGCAAAGTTGGATTGAAAATTCATATTTGTGTTCTTGAGTCTATGTTTAGACCATATACAAGAAAATAAAAGGAATTCCAAACACGAGGGCGCCAATATTCGACCCAAACATAAAGTTTTTTGGTTTTTTAATTCCAGAAAATGCAAACGAACTCCGAAATTCGTGAAACTTGGTAGCATGTCTTTATATGTTACCTAGAGGCTGTGATAAAAATGTATGAGAAAATAATGCAATTATGGGTCCTAATTAATATTAAAACGAACTAGTAAAGAAGCAAACATAATGTAGCTCCTGTGCTTTTTTCTCATTGGCTGAGCCGCGTGAGCCACGCATCAGTGACATGGCAAGAACTCAGCCGCATATCTCGTGCGCTTCTTCCGAAATCGAACGGCCGTTGGCCTCTCTCCTCCCTCCCCTCTCTCCCTTATATCCCCATCCTCTCTTCAATGGCTACCGGCTCTCCCTCCTCTCTGTCCACTCCTCCTCCACTCCACGCCGCCGTCGCCGCCGCCTATGCCGAGGTGCCGCAGCCTCCGCAAAGAGCAGCAGTCAACGGAGCAAGCAGCAGCAGCTCGCGGCAGCAAACAACAACATCAGCTATAGCAGCAAGCGGCAGCAGCAGAAGCTACCCGTCCATGCTCGAGCTCGATGCAGTGCTCCTCCTCGCCGGCGGGTGAGTGCTCCAGCACGGCCGCGTCGATCCACCAGCAAGCAAAGCTAGCCTCTATCTAGCTAATCGAGCCGCTCGATCTACTCTCACGTGTACTAGACCACTAGTAGTATGTATATAGCTAGCTAATCGATCCACTCGATTGATTCTTATGTGTAACAGCAGTACGTATGTGTGGGCGTTTGTAGCCAGAGTGTGTACATATATACATTTGAATACTCGAATACCTGGGTGTGTACATATACGTTTGTAGCCGGAGTGTGTACATATACATTTGAATACTTGAATACCTGGGGTGTGTACATATAAGCCGTGTGTAACAGGTGCCAGGCACCCGGCTTATAGGCATTACAAGCGGCGGCCTGCCAAATATAAGCCGAGAGGCGGCACTCATCTTATATATAAACCGTCAGTTGCGCGGCGGCACTCGGCTTATACCGACGGTGACACATGGCCGTTAACATACGGCTGCCGTCATGTTACTTTATTAAACCGTGTGCCTCGCGCAAACACTCGGCTTATATATATACCGGGTTTTTTTAGTACGGCACCCGGCTTATACTTGATAAGCCGGTCCCCTGTAAGCCGTGTCCTATAAACCGGGAGTTTTACTCGGCTTATATATAAGCCGAGTGCAAATCGGCATAAGCCGAGTGTATTAGGCACACGGCTTACATTTTTTTTCCTGTAGTGGATTAGAGAACTGTTCTAGGAGTTTCTTGTATCACTTTTTCCATCCAAAGAATACACCGTCTATAGTGCTTGTCCTACAAAGCAAGAATCGTAAATGAGAAGAGGTTTGTGCACTCGTCGCAATTGATCCACACCACCAGAAATCCATCAAATCAAGCAGTCACCCAATTTCAACCAAGCGCTCTTCTAGCCCTCCGCGAGATCAAACTTCCCAGTGGCCGCGCGTGTCTAGTACCATCCCTAGGCAGAGAGACAGAGAAAAAGATTAGTTAACAACCAAGGAATAAGGGTATACACGTAAAATTAACAGCCAAGGAACAAGATTAGGTCCCAGAGCAGACAGAGCGGTTTGATGCAAGTGTCATTGGCATGGACCTAGCCCATAGCCTAAGTTAAGGTCAGAGGCAAGTGCCATGTCCCGGTCTCTGGACCTTTTACCGAGTTTAGCACACGACAACAGGTAATATAATTTGCGGTCAGATCAAAGTCCATTTATATAGAAAATAAAAACAGCAAATAACATATCCAACATTCAAATGGATCCCGCTCTGGTCCAGATGGATCATGCTTATTAACATCAAGCGCATCTTTATACTTGGTGAGCTAAATGAATGATTACAAATCTAACATGTAATCAAAGAAATAGAATGTTTTGGTCTGGGCTCTAGAATCAAAGAAATGCACATCATTCATCAACCAGTCGAGAGCAAACAAGCAGGAATTCCATACGGAAAAGAATGGAAATCAACAGTCATTTGTGTTACCAATTCCTACTTTTCACAATGTAGTTTTGCAGGTGACCGTGGCACGTAGGGGCGGATGGGTTTTATATGACAAGATAGCAAGTTGGTGCCTTCCCAGGATACTAGTCATTTCAGATTCCAACACAGCAGAATAATAAAAGCTTGAGCATTATCCGCAACCTGATGTGCAATCTGACTTTGTCGTAAGTAGGGTACAAAAGACAACGTGGCATGTTCTTTTTCCAGGGAGAAATAACGTGCCATTTATAGCATAGTTCTAATTTCTGCGTATGGAAAATCAAGTACAAGGTTTGGGAGAGTAAGACATTTCCCCCAACAAGTGATTAGAATTAGAACAAGAAGTATGGTTATATGAATTCAAGAATGTGAAACTTATGTCCTATCTACACAAGAAGTAATTGTGAGGGTTAAACCTATAATGTTCATGTAGGAACTGCAGCGCAGAACCATGACATGATTTCACAGATATTCCACATGTACAATCCTAGGAATCAAACAACCATATCACTAGTAGATAATATCAAAGCTAAAATGGAGGACTAAATCCAATAATACGGAATGTGCACCACCGTTGAAGGAGGGGATAGGAGGGAGGCATCCAACTAATCCATCGCAAACACGCAAATACGTGCATCAATGGAAGCATGGTCATCGTCGTGCACAACACCATGCCGACCAACTGCTATTTTATGTGAGCTATTTCTCTTACCCCGGTATATCTCCTGTCATGTGTTTCTCGTCCAATATATCCAGACACATTTTTTCCAAGCCCAGTATCTCTCTCCACATGTTTCCCTCTTATTTACCCTGCCCAATACTCGTAACGTGTTTCCTGTTCCAATATCTTCTGCCACTTGTTTCCAACCCATTTCTCCTGCCCCATTATATCCAGCTATGAATTTCCAAGGCCAAGTATTGAAAATATGCCCACCTTATTTTCACCTTACTGGCCGGTTTCGTGCACTAGTTGATGAGATTAGAAATAAATCCCTTCGGACTCGGAAGAGATCTTGGTCTAGCATGTCCGCCGCAGCGGTGGTGATGGTGGTTATGACCATGGAATGATGGGTCTCAACTCGCGCGGACGAAATGCTCATCCCCTTTGTCATCGATGACGAACGCGCCGTGGCGCGGTGATACTCCGAAAACAAAAAGGAAAAGGATTTTAGGGTAGTGGATGTTAAACGTTATGTTTTGGGAAACTGCACGACACCCCAATACGGGTGTGGCTATCTCATATATATAAGGGTACACAAAGTGTACAAATACAAGATACAGGGTATACACAGAAGCTACGTATAAACATTATCTAACACCCTCCCTCAATCTTAACTGTGGCCTGAAGTACAAAGTAAGTTAAGATTGCGCCTACAACCTTCAAACTGAGGTTGTGGAAGTGGCTTCGTGAAGATGTCAGCAAGTTGATATTTGGAGGAGATGAACTTGATATGAAGAAGCTTCTGTGCAACACGTTCCCTCACAAAGTGATAGTCAATTTCGATGTGCTTGGTACGAGCATGAAAAACTGGATTAGATGAAAGATATGTCGCACCAATATTATCACACCAAAGAACTGGTGGCTGCTCTTGAGAGACTCCCAACTATCTCAACAGAGACTGTACCCAAATGAGCTCAGCCGTGGCATTGGCAACCGCCTTGTACTCTGCTTCAGTGCTACTCCGAGATACTGTGGCCTGCTTGCGCGCACTCCAGGCGATCAAGTTGCGACCAAAGAAGACAGCATAGCCCCCCGTTGATCGCCGATCATCCAGGCTCCCAGCCCAATCTGCATCAGAGAACGCAGAGAGAGCACTCGAGGAGGTAGACCGAAGATGCAAGCCATAGGAGACAGTATGAGAGAGATAACGCAGTATACGCTTCATAGCTGACCAGTGCGAAGTCCGAGGAGCATGAAGATACTGGCACACACGGTTTACCGCATAGGAGATGTCCGGCCGTGTGATAGTCAAGTACTGCAAACCACCAACAATACTGCGGTACTCTGTAGCATCATCTGAAGGAAGCAAGGCACCATCCAAGTTTGATAACCGATCTGTTGCAGACATAGGGGTGGTAGCATGCTTGCATTGCAACATACCAGCACGTCGCAGCAAGTCCAAGGAATACTTATGCTGAGTGAGAGTCAGGCCAGCAGGGGACCGTGAAACCTCCAGACCAAGGAAGTAATGGAGAGAATCCAGATCCTTGACAGCAAAATGACCACCCAGAGCAGACAACAGACGATCAGTGGCAGTCACTGAGGAGCTGATAAGAATAATGTCATCAACATAAACCAGCAGGTACATAGTAACCTCAGGACGATGTAGCAGGAACAGAGACGTGTCAGCAGTGGACGGAACAAATCCAAGACGTCGAAGAACCGAGCCAAGTCGGGCATTCCACGCACGTGGAGCCTGCTTAAGTCCATAGAGTGCCTTAACAAGATGACACAGATGATGTGGACGAGCAGGATCAACAAAACCTGGAGGTTGCCGCATGTACACCTCTTCCTCCAAGACCCCATGAAGAAAAGCGTTCTGAACATCAAGCTGACGCAGAGACCACCCTTTGATAACAGCCAAGGACAGAAGTAGATGAATAGTGATAGGTTTGACAACTGGACTGAATGTATCCTCGTAATCAAGACCGTACCTTTGCTTGAAGCCTTTCGCCACAAGCCGTGCCTTGTAGTGCTCGATAGAACCGTCAACATGCTTCTTGACCTTGAACACCCACCTGGAGTCAATAATGTTGACACCAGACACAGGAGGAACGAGGCGCCAAGTATCATTCCTCTGGAGAGCCTGAAACTCCTGCTCCATGGCAGTACGCCAGTGAGGAATCCGAAGGGCCGCCTGAAAATGTCGAGGCTCAGCAGTGGGGTCAGCATCCGTCTGCGCCACACACGCCGCAATCCACGCAACCGTGCCATCAGTGCGCTCCTTCGGGCGAAAAATACTGTTCTGACTGCGTGTACGAGCACGCAGAGCAGCGGTAGGTGGCGGAGGTGGTGTCGGAGACGCAGTCGAAGAAGATGGTGACGACGACGCAGACGAATCACCAGACTCAGAGATCACATGCATCGGTGACACAGGTGCGTCATGCAGAGCAGAAGACCACGCAGGGGTCGATGGAGAGGCAGCCGACGCAGGCGAGCACGGCGACGCCGGGCCAGGCGTGCGGCCTGGTGGGAGCGACCCGCCTGGGGCCGAAGCAGCGGCAGCTGGCTCAGCTGGCTCAGGCGCCAGGCCAGGGCGTGGCCCGCACGGAGCCGAAGCAGCGGCAGCTGGCTGAGCCGTCGCCAGCAGCGGGCCAGCTGACGAGGAGCCAGGGGGAGGCGAAGGGGTGGGGTGCATGTGGCATGCACAGGAGGAATGTCCCCTGTACACCCACCATCGGGCGCCCGAGTGACCACAGGCGGCGGATCATCCAGAAGCTCAAGGCGCGCTCCTCGCCCAGTACCTGTACCATGGTTAGGTAGCAACAAGGGAGTATATGTAGCATCTACAAATTGACCAGGCAAAGGTAAAGCAGATTTCTCAGGTGCAGTGGGAGTGGTGGAGGTGACCGGAAGTGCGGAAAAAGGAAAAACATTCTCATCAAACACCACATCACGAGAGATGTAGACGCGGTTAGAGGGAACATGAAGACACTTGTACCCTTTATGAAGAGAACTATAACCAAGAAACACACATTGTTTAGACCGAAACTCCAACTTGCGTTGGTTATATGGACGAAGATGTGGCCAACATGCACACCCAAAGACCTTGAGAAACGTATAATCAGGAGTTTCATTCAGCAAGAGTTCAAGTGGTGTTTTCATCTGACGGAGTCGTGTAGGGAGTCTATTAATGAGAAAGCATGCGGTGGAAAACGCATCACTCCAAAACCGGAAAGGAACGGAGGCATGGGCAAGCAAAGCAAGACCAGTCTCAACTATATGGCGATGCTTACGCTTAGCTACACCGTTTTGCTGATGTGTATGAGGACAAGACACACGATGTGTAATTCCAAGCTTATTAAAGAATGCATTGAGGTTGTGATACTCACCCCCCCCCCCCCCAATCGGATTGCACATGAATGATTTTGTGATTGAGCAGACACTCAACATGCGCTTGGAATTGCAAGAAAACATTAAACACATCAGATTTGCGTTTAAGAAGATAAAGCCAAGTGAACCGACTGTAAGCATCAATAAAACTGACATGGTAATTATGGCCACTAACAGAGGTTTGAGCATGGCCCTATACATCCGAAAACACAAGTTCAAGCGGTTTATTGACTACACGACTCGACTCAGAAAAAGGAAGCTGATGACTCTTGCCTTGCTGACAGGCATCACAAACTGCATCAACATGTTTATTGGACACAACTGGAAGCTCATGACGATGAAGTACATGGCGAACGATGGGAGTGGCAGGATGACCAAGGCGCGCATGCCAATGTGATGGAGACACACGAACACCGCTGAAAGCACTAGGAGCTGGTGGCACATCAAGTGCATAAAGACCATTATTGCGCAGTCGACCTCTAAGAAGTACGTCCCTCGTGTCCCGGTCCTTAACAAAAAATTGAAAAGGATGAAATTCAGCAAGAACATTATTATCACGAGTAAGTTTAGGAACTGAAAGTAAACTACGTGAAACAGAGGGAACACGAAGGACATTAAGAAGACATAATTGTGTGGATCGACGTGTAAGAAGTGATGCCTGACCAATATGTGAGATGTGCATACCTTCCCCATTAGCGGTGCGAACCTGATCGTGTCCACGGTATGGCTCCTATGTGGAGAGCTTGCCCATCTCACTCGTCAGGTGATTGGTAGCTCCCGTATCCATGTACCAAGATGCATCAACTGGATAAGAAGGAGTATGCCCCTGCTCATGACTCGCCAGGGCAGCCTGCTTCTCATTACCCTTGCCATTGTTCCCGATCCCCAAGAAATCCTGCTTGAAGCGACGATGACAACGGGAGGCAAGGTGACCATCAAGTCCACATAGCTGACAGGGGACCTGAGCACCACATGAAGGGCAGCAGGCACGGACTCGACCTCCCGTCGAGGTAGTGGTGTTCCGCGAATTAGGAGCGGTCGGCGGAGGTTTGCCACCAGTTGGTGGCTTGTAGGGCTTGCACTTCCCACGCGTTGCAGCGTTGGCGGAAGGGAAACTCGACGTAGAGCGGCGAGCCTGGATGCGCTGCTCCGTAGCGAGGAGACGTGCGTACAACTCACGTGGCTGGATGGGAGTGTCACGACCATTGATATTCTCCACCAAATTATCATAGTCGTCACTCAGTCCGTTGAGCACATAGGAAGTGAACTCCTCCGGACCAAGCGCCTTGCCAATGCAGGCAAGTGTGTCAACCATACCCGTCACTTTGTTGAAGTAGTCGGTGACGGTGAGATCATAAAGCTTCACCTCCCCAAGCGCAGTGCGAATGGCGTGAGCCCGCGCCTGAGACTGCGAAGCAAAACTGGTATGAAGAGCCGTCCACGCGTCCCGAGACGTAGCGGCGAAGATGACCAGTGACGAGACCCCCTCCGTAAGAGAGGACTGGATAGCGGAGAGGATGGCCTGCTCCTGAGCCACCCACGCATGATGCCCCGGATGGTATGGCGGTGGGCACGACAGAGTGCCATCAACAAACCCCTCCAAGTAACGACTGCGGAGAAGTGGTAAGACCTGGGCACGCCATGACAGATAGTTATCCTTCGTCAGCTTCACCGGGATGAGATGCGCAAAGTAGAACGGTGCATGAGATACACCATGATCCGAAGGCGGCGGCGGCGCATAAAAGCCCGGGGGTGAAGGACCACTCGGCACCACGGACGAAACCACCAGCTCCGTCGATGCCCCGCCGTAGGGCACTCCGTACGAAGCGGGCGCGCCATAAGGAGACGCAGTCACCGAGGTTGGCGGGTAGGCGTAGGCCAACGGGGCAGCGTGGCCGTAGGACGGCTGCAGCGCAGAGGGAGCCGGCCGCCGGCGGTTGTTGCGGGTGCTGAGCGCCCTGATGCGGTTGCGGGACACCACTGTGGGGCGGGTGCGGGACACTGCCTGAGTGCAGATGCGGGATGCCGGCATGGGCCTGTTGAGACCCCCACCAGGGAGCGACCACAGGCGGGACTCCAAACGCCGCGGGCAGGCTGGCGGGTGGAGCGGCGCCGTAGGGCGCAGACGGGACGGCGGCGTCGTAGTAGCTCACCGGCGGCTGGGCGGCCGGTGGGGCGGCGGAGCCCTGGGCGGTGGCAGCCATGGAGGCGCCGGCCAGGGAGAGCAGCGGCTGAGAGGCCAGAAACGGAGAGGCCGGGGCGGCCTGAGCGGCGGCAGCGGGGCCGGCGGCCGGAACGGCGGCCGGAGCGGGGGGAATCGTGGCGGCGGCGGCCGGCACCGAGGCCATGATGCGATCGTGGCGGCGGCGGAAGCGAACGATCGTAACCCTAAGCTGATACCATGTTAAACGTTATGTTTTGGGAAACTGCACGACACCCCAATACGGGTGTGGCTATCTCATATATATAAGGGTACACAAAGTGTACAAATACAAGATACAGGGTATACATAGAAGCTACGTATAAACATTATCTAACAGTGGAACCTAAAAAGAAGAGAGAGATTGAAGTAGTGAAGATTGAGAGATGCATTGAGGTGGGGTGGCATCGAGGGAGGGAGTGCACGTACGTAAGTACGTACGTGTGTAAATGAAGTAGAAAAAAAATCCTATGCGACCTGGGTCGCACGCAGCGATTGTGAGACCCTCTCCAGCTGTGGACACTTGGCAAAATCGAATCTCAGAGTACGTAGGTCACTTACCTCGGTTTCCATTGACAAATCGCAAATCCTACTCCAGCCACCCTACCACTCGCTCGCCGCGGCAGCCGCCGCAGCCGCCGCCCCCGCTGCTCTCCTCCGCTGTCCACGACCGTGTTCCTCGGCGTCCGGCAGCTCGTCCTTGAGGCGCAGCTCCTCTGCTCGTTGCATTGCTTCCCACCGGCGCTCCTTCCACGGCCACCCTCGACGTTGACCTATTGGCTGCATCGTCACATGGGGCTGGACTGACATGAGAGTGTGCAAAGAAAGACATCCCCAATTGTGACTTCAAAGGATACTTCTTGGCAGTGATTATTGCTTGAAGCTCATGGAGATGACACAACACTGTCAGCCGCTCATCAATTAAATTTCAACAAAGGTACTAGTACATCAAGGTTTCAAACAGTGACGTCCGTGTCATACACTGATTGTCTCCTTAATGCTAGTTAGCTGGACATGTCAGCTAAATGGTGCTATTTACTTGAAGTTATCCTTTTATTCTATAATATGTGCTTGTGTTGCTACCTGAGTATTGGTGAACATATATTGTCAAGCCTTGGATTTGTCTCTTTGGCAAAACTCGAATGTTCTGTTCATGCAAAATGGTGATATTTACTTGTTGCAACATTAATATAAACTATTCTTTTACTCTGTAACTATGTTCATTAGGATGGCCATTTTTATTTCTCTGAAACAAAGCAATGAATAGATGCAATCTAATTTGTGGTACTGAAGAAGTACGTATGTTTTTGTTAATATAATGGAAATCAACAACACACAAGTTCTATGTTTCAGGATAGGCAAACTATTTTCATAAATGGATGTGCATGTGAGCTTGTTAAATCAGCATATAGGCATACATGCTTGTAGGATGTATTCTTGACTGATAAAGAATCTTTTTTATCACAAGAGTTGACAACAACAAAATCACACTACAAATTGCACATCATTGTTATCACAAGAGTGGACAACAACAAATATACACTGCAAAATTTATAAGGAGCTTCAAATATCAGGAGCTTTTATTCACATGTACACCAAATTCAGTTATACAATAAAAAGCCCCACAATGTGCTTCAACTATCATATCTTGACTCGAGGAGAAAATTCAGAAGAAAAATAAGAAAGCATCAACAGTAGCTACTTGACTTGAGTTCCTGATTATTTGGTCTAGTTGAGTGAAACAAATTGCACGGACATTTCTACAAAGCATTGAATCTTCATCGACAGAGGCATGCACAACAGCCGATTTTTGGTTCTTCTGTCTTCCTTTTGCCATCATGCTGATCATCTTCCTTTTGGTTCTTCTATGCTCTATCAATGAATAAGAGAATAACTTCAACACAAGCATATCCAGAAGAATAAAGGATGCAAATGGACAGAGCACATAGTTATGTGCTTGTGTTGCAACCAGCAGATGAGCCGTCATGCTCTGAACTTGAATTTATTTGCCAAGATGCAGCTAGCAGGTCAATGTACAGTAGCTAGGCCACAACTGGAGCCAAGCTGAGGAGGATGGCCATGGAGGAGATCAACACACCGGCGCGCGAGAAGCTTGGCCGTAGCCAAGGGGCGCATGCAGCCCGCGTAGTGTGCCGGCGTCGGTGCGAGTGGAGGTGCCCAGGAGCATCGCCGTGGCCGGCGGGAAGAAGTAGCTGGGGCGCTGCCGCGAGTTGGGTCGCCGACGGGGATGGAGCGTGCCGATCTGGGGTTGTGCTTGGCGTCGAGGAGCACGCCGACGGCGATGTGGCGAGCAGCAGGGGCGTAGCACACCGGCGGCTGGAATTTGGGAGCCGTCGAGATTGAATCAGGATTTGCAAATAGGCAAGTAGGGAACAAGACGGGGCTGCTGCTTTGAGAGGTATCGCCACGCGTCGCTCGCGGGAGAGGGTCTCACGATTGCCTTGGTACGACCCGGGTCTTATAGGATTTTTTTCCCAGTTTTTTTTTGTACTGTGAGCCACGTACTTAAGCGTCAATTCGTTGACTGTTCTACGATCTCTGAACGGAGGCCACGTTTTTTTTTCTTTTTTTTTTGATGAAGAAGACGCTGCCGTGATAGATCGAGTCGACCGCACGACGTCAGACGCACGGCCGCCGAAATAGATTCCTCGTTTTCCGGCGATTTATAACGCGTAAGTACCTAATCGTGCCCGTGCACGATTTGACGGAATCGAGCGGCCGGCGCTACGTGACAAAATAAACTGACTTTCTATGCATGGAACAAACCTGCCACACTGCATGCACAAGAGCTTAGTGATTTTTTTTACAGTACCGTGACACAAGAGCTGCATGCAGCACTTTAATTTTGTTTCAAGAAAATTCAAAAAGCCATAACTTTTGAACTACACGTTGGAATTAAGATCTGTTTTCACCGTTGGAATCCTCACAAGGAGATCTTTGAAACTAGATTCCGGGTGGGTATGTTTTGACAAAAAAAAATTCATGCCAACTTTCGTGCTATATGATGCAACTCTATTAGTACATGGTGCAACTTTGGTACTGCATCGTGCAACTTTTTTCAAAACTAATTTTTGAAGTTGCATGATCCAACTTTCTATGAGTTGCAACCTATCAACCATGATAAACTGATGTGAAACTAATCTACTGCCCCGACCAACTACCTAGTCATTGATGTGCAACCCTCCTTCCTACCCGTGGATGTGTAGTTTTTCATTGCTAGCACACCCTACCCCACCTACCCTATCAGCGATATGTGCAACTTAGTTTGTTGTTCCAGCCAACTGCCTAGTAGTTGATGTGCAACTTCTCTCCTTCATTCTTAGTTATCGATGTGTAATTTTAGTTGGCTGAGCAACACACGGAGTTGCACATTGTCTACTAGGCAGTTGGCTAGGGCAACAGATGAAGTTGCACATCTCACAAATAAGGATAGTTGCATATAGATAGGGCGCTAAAGTTGCACATCTCACTAGCAGGGTAGTTTGGATGGGGTGCTAGTAGGGAAAATTACACATCCACAAGGGGTACGATGGGACGTTGCACATCACTGTTAGGAAGTTGGTCATGGCTGCATCCGAAGTTGCACATTCACTACTAGGCAGCTGGCCGAGGCCACTAACAGAGAAAGTTGCAAATCAATAGGCAAGGGGGAAAGTTGCACATCAACTACTAGCCAGTTGGCCAGGACAACAGATGAAGTTGCACATCTCATTGGCAGGGGTAGTTTGGAATGAAGGTGGGGAAAAGTTGCACATCGACTGTCAAGTAGTTGCACATCGACTGCTAAGCAATTGCATCAAACAGGGACTAAATTGCACATAAAAAAGTTCATCGAAATATATTCATGCGGGATCTAATTTCGAAGAGCATGTCGTTAGGATTTCAATGATGAAAACGGATCTTAATTTCAACGTTCGGTTCAAAAGTTGTGAATTTTTTTAGAAAAAATAACCCCGCATTAAATGCGTTCACACTTGTTCGCATATATGGGGGAAAGTTGCACATCAACGATGAGATAGTTGCACATCGACTACTAAACAGTTGCATCAAACGGGGAGTCAATTGCACACAAAAAAGTTCGTCGAAACATACCCATGCGGGATCTAGTTTTGAAGAGCACGTCGTCAGGGTTCCAACGGCGAAAACGGATCTTAATTCCCACGCGCGATTTAGAAGTTATGACTTTTTGAAAAATTTGAAATCTATATTAAATACGTTCACACATGTTCACATATGCTTTTGTAATTTTTTTTCTGATTACGTGCTACTTTATCTCTCTAATATGAATTAGTTTTTCTTGTATATGAATTAGGGAGACAAATTATTTCCATTTATGGAATAGGACCAAATACTTCCTTTTTGGTCGGCCGGTCCGGACCGCTAGCGAGCAGCCGGCTGCTCTCTATACCCGTCCTTTATAACGGGGCTGCATGCATACGCGCCCGGGTTAGTCATGCATCATCGGGTTCCCATCACAAGCCTCGCCAAAAAAAAAGGGTTCCCATCACAAGGCCGTGATCATGCCAACTTGCTCTAGGACTCCATAGGAACCAGAATCCGGTTACGGATTTGTATCGTTGGAAGACAGAGATATGACTCCACTCCCGACTCGATACCGAATTCCCTCCCCGGCCGGCCTACATATATATACACGGGCGCGTGCGCGGACATACCCGATCCGATCGCCTCATAGCTTAATTGGTAGTACGTCGACAATGGGTGGCACTGCGAGCCGATCGGCGCCGATGACGTGCGACGACTTGCCGGTCTTGTGGTACTCCAAGATGGTGCGGTCACGTCGCGTGCTGAATGTGGGCAAAGTCTTCTTCGACGGCCTCGTCTGCAACGTGGAAATCCTGCCCATGTGTTTCCACAAGGACGGCCTAGCGAACGTCTTGATCGTCTCGGTGGGCGTCATGTTGGGTCGTCACCTCAGATCGTTCGCCGGCACCCACGTCTCCCTCGAAATCCTGGACGCGACCGGCCAGCACACCGTCTTCCACAAAGACAGCGACCAAGAAGACGACCGTTTCTACAGGCTGACTATGTACGTGCGCAGGTGCGAGCTGGAGGCGTCGTCGTGCGTCTGTGCCCGCCGCGACACACTAACCATCAGGTGCACGCTGGAGAAGAAGCAACGGGCGACAAAGCGGCCGCGCCTGCTCGGAATCTCGTTCAAACCCAACGCGGTTAAGGAGCCGCCGCAGGTCGCCATGGACGGGTCCTACACGCTCACCCTCCGCAGCTTCTCCGAGCTCAGCGCGGCGCTTCGAGCCGAAGGGGAGGGCATCTACTCCAGGCACTTCGCCATAGGGGGGAGCAGATGGTACCTCAAATTCTGCCCCAAATACCACGGACGGTCCTTCTTGTGCCTCGGCCGCGGCCGCATGGGCAAGGGCGAGATGCCGATGACAGTGGAGTTCAGCTTCGACCTCAAAGGGGTGGTGAACCACCAGTCCCAGAAGATGACGCACACGTTCGACCGTGACAACGATGACTTCTTCTACGATCTAGAGCAAATTAGAGGAACGTCATCCATGCAGGACAACCACCTCGTTGTTCGGTGCTGCCTCACCATTGTCATGCCGGAGGAGACTCCGATCGCCATCCCAATGTGCAGCAGCGAATCAGTGCTCACTCCTCTACTCAGCGCCATGCATGGCTAGCTAGTTTGGGTTACAGAAGACAGGCCCACACAAAACTAGTATAGCTCTGCAATCAACATGTTAGTCAACAGTCAGACCGGCAACTCATTTGTAATTTACTAAAGAGAAAAGTCCACATTTCAACCCCGAACAAACCATTTAGTTAGATTTACATCCCTGAACTACTAAGTCGGTCGGAATACACCCCTAACTAACCACGAGGTTCGAAATTCAACCGTGGTTTTGCTTCGGCGGGGAAGGAGAGGAGGGAGTTTTTTCTTTCTTTCTTTTCTTATAGAAGGGGTCAATGCTGACCCGGCGGTGCCCAGTCAACAAAGAACATAGTCAAAACCGGTTGACCGAAGCAAAACCAGGATCAGAGTTGAGTTTTGAACCTTGTGATTAGTTGGAGGTGTATTTCGACCGGTTTCATAGTTCAAGGTTGTAAATCAAACCGAGTGGTTAGTTCGAGGTTGAAATGTTGATTTTTCTCTTTACTAAACAGTTAGTCATCTACCATCTTGTATAAAACCAGTTACACCGTATTGTTCTCGTATATTCTTATATTCAGCCTTTTCTCATGTCATGTCATGTTCATGATAAAAATGTCATGCATGCAAACTAGCAGGTTCCGTCACGGTGAACTAGCAGGTTGGTTTTTCAATGTAGGCAAGCTCTGCTGTCTAGCTTGTTCGGATTACAGTAAGCCGGCACAGAACTATATATAGTCCAAGCTTATTGGACTTAAATTTGAACTCTTGTGATCCAAATAGGCCTTGCAAGAAAGGATCATGAATAGTTTGCCTTGTACCGGCAATTCACCGTTGGGACTGCAAATTCCTCAGTTGCCCCGAAAAAAATATTTTTATAGATTTTGCCCAATCCATTGGACTGAAATCGAGCTAACGGATGTCCTTCACCTTCAACCGTCTGGAGCACATTGTTCCTCTTCCTCCTCGAAGCGATTTCCTTAGCCACAACATGACGCTTCGCTTCTGGCAATATCCTGTCTGAACATTCGTCAGCGATGCCACGACATCCCCGTCTCGATCTCGACGCTATCTAATCCAAGTGGCAGCAAAAACGAAAGGGGATCCCAACCGCACTGGTCAACCCCTATTCTCTCCTCCATGGGCAACAGGTGCAGCGTCCCAATCTTGTTATAGGAGTTCATTTTTCAGAAACTAATAAATAGTACATGCATTCTCTTCATTCACGAAAGGAGGCAAGTGAGTTGGAGTAATTTCTGTACGCAATATTTTCTTTATCTAAACACTTAAGGCCTGCTTATCTTCAAATTTCTATACGGATTCTAGGTGAACAACGCATTTATCTATCTATCTATCTATCTATTGCTTCCATGGTTCCATCCCAAATTACTTGAATTTCTATCTTTCTCCTAATCAAATTATTCAAGTACGATTAAACGTATATATATAGTATGAAAGTATATCTCATGAAAATACAATAAAACAAATTTGGTGCTGTAAATATTAATTTAATTTTCTATAATTTCATCCAAACTTAATCTTTTTTGACTTCAAACAAAGTTAGAACTTGAAGTAATTGGAATGGAGAAAGTATATGCTAAAAGTCCTTGATGCACTCTTAGGAAATAAAAAACTCCCAGGAAAAGATAGAGGAGCTCCCGATCTATATTATCACCAAACAGATTTGGGTTCCCCTATGATTTATTGAGGATTTGTTACTCTTGGAGGTTGAACACTTGTAACACCCATGTCATTATGCTACAGTGATCACCTTTGATAATGCCAAGTCACCATGCTTAACAGTGTTTGATCATCATTAGGATCATATCTCATTTCAAATTCCTAATTCAAACTTCAATTTAAATTTATAGTGAAAAATAAAAGTTGTTCAAATCATAAACTAAAATGTTCATTAAATAGCACATAATTCATAACCAATTATGTTCAGGAAAACAACATCACTAAAAATGCCTAAGTGACTCTAACAACCTAAAACAGTAGCAAACAACAGCATTTTAATACCATTTTATTTAATCCAAATTACAAATGAAATTATATTTTAGCCAAACCAATTTCTGGTGTCAGAGAATATTGCATTGTAATATTTGAACCAAGTCACACATTTTACAAAGTCATTTTAGTGCCACACATTTTGCAAAACAGAAAGTAATACAGAAAACAGAAATAGAAAAAGAAAACGGTTAAGGACTTACTGTGCGTTTGGGCTTTAGGTCAACAGTAACCGCGGCCCAGCCCAGCCGGGTCATTCCCTACCTCGGCAGCTGTCGCCTGGCGCGCACGTCCGAACGCCGAACGCCACGCGCCGCTCATCCGCCGTCTTCCCCCGACTGGATAAGGCCGCCCTGGTCGTCTCTCCCTCCCCCGTGAACCCTAGGCCACCCCAGATCCCCCCTCACTCTCTCCCTCACCCACATTTGAGCTCACCCGACGCTGCCATGGCCGGGCCCCCATAAATCGCGCGCCCACCGTCACTGCCTCGCCGCTTCGCTGTGCCCGTCGTCTCCGCCTCGTTCGACTACTTCATCTGCACCTCGCCGTTGAGCTCGGGGAGCACCGCACGGGCGGGATCGAGCCCGGCATCATCTCTCTGTCGCCGGCGATCCCCGTCGTCCCCAGCCTCCGTCTGCGCTCCTAAACCGTCACGGGCTTTTCTTAGTCGCACGATGAGCCTCATCTTCCTCTGCCTTCTCCCCCGAGCTGCCGCATTCTCCCCTAGCCGGCTCGCCGCCTCGCCGTGTTCTGTCCGCCGCCCGAGCTCACCGTAGCCGTCGCTTCTGACCGCCGTAGCCCACGCCAGTAGGTTAGATCGACGCGGCGATGCACTCTCGCTCGAGTGCGACCAAATGCGCGCGCCAAATCGCATCGCAGCCGCTATCCCGTGACCCACCCGAGAGCTCCGTCGCCACCCGTCGTCGCCGGCGTCACTCCGGCCGTCTCCGCATCCAACCGGTCACCTCACGCGACGCGCGCTGCTCCACCCGTTCCAACGCCGCAAGAAACGCCCGATTTGATGCACCACAGGAGAAATCCGAGCTCGCCGGAGTTGCTCGCCGTCGCGCGAGCTCGCCGGCGTGCTCCGGTGCCGGCGCTGACCTGGCCAGCTGGGCCCCACCGCTTGTGCCACTGACCGCGGGCCCCGCGGGCTCAGTTGACCCGGTCCACTTGCTGATGTGGCACCCACTGTCACTGACATGTGGGTCCCACCAGATTAAAACGTTTAAAATAAAGAAATAAACGTTAATTAAATTAATTAGTTAATTAGTCATTGACAGTGCGGGCCCACCAGATAATTAGGATTAGATTAATTTAATTAGCCCTGTTTAATTAGTCCAGACACTGACATGTGGGACCCACTGGACCCACAGGTCAGTTTTGACTTTGGTCAATCGGACTGTTGACTGCTGACGCCAGTACTACGTCATGGTGACTTCATTCTTTCCTGTTCTGGATAATTCGCATTTGTTAATTAAAATAATTCCAGAAATCTTTAAAACCGTAAGTCAGATGAAAATAATTTATATATGAAAAATGATCAGAAAAATATGAAGATTCTGAATATGTAATCAAAATGCCTGTCCAACACTCCTAGCTAGCTGAACATGGAACTTTTTGACTGTTTTCGATAAATGAATAGTGCTCAGCTTTAATAAAATCAATCCAAATAAATTCCTAAATTAACTAAATCATTTAGTTTGGCAGTAGACCACCTCTGCATATCATTTAGGCATGTCATGCATAGTGATTGTATTTTTGCCATGAATTTATTGTTTCTTCCCCCTCCTTTCTCTCCCGATAGACGCCGAGACCGACGCCGTTGTAGCAGAGTTCGACTACACCCCCGACGAGCAGCCTACTGACGATCAGCCACTCTCTGCAGAGCTTCCAGGCAAGCAAAACCCCCTTGATCATCCAGATATCGCCCACTCTTTCTCTCTTATGCTTGCATTAGAATTGCTTCTGTGGTTACTCCGATAGCTCCTATTCTGATGCATAGCCTGATTTCGTCGCCTGCTATTGATACATTACCTGCTATCCTATGGTGCTTAGTTAGGTATGCTATGTTACATCAGCTGGCCCTACACCCTTGTCCGTTTGCCATGCTTGTTACCGGGCCGTGATCACTCTGGGTGATGATCACGAAAATATTACATTACTGCAATACTCTTAAACTGTTAAAGTCGGGCCGGCTCCAAGAGTGCTCGCGAGAGAATAACATTAAAGACGGGTCGGCTCCAAGAGAACCCGCGAGGATATTGTGGCGGAACGACAGGGCAGGCGGAGACCACCCAGGAGAGAGGTGGGCCTGGCCCCTGGTCGTGGTCCGTGTGTTACCAAGTCGGAGCGACAGGAACCCTGTTCGTCTCTGCGAGTTACTAAATACGCCTAACGGAACTGGGTATTTGATCTGAGTGGGTCGTCGTGCCCTATACGCACTACCACCACGTGGGATAATGGTTATGGGACCCTCTACGTCGTATGTATCAGCCGAAAGCTCTTCAGACGGCACAGCTCAGAGATGCGGGCTGATCGTTGGGGTGGGGCTGGTTACGTCACTAGTGTATTCAGTGTCGTGCCTGTGCCCCGACCAGCCACGCAACGTGCAGGAGTGCAAAGGGCGATGGGCCCAAGACCCCTTTGCACTTAGCATTTAGACCGGCGTGCCGACCTCTCTGCTGAGCCTAGGTAGGACTGCGTCGTGTCGATCACCCGGGGCCGGGTATTACCCAGCCAGTGTGTCCGGCCAGAGGTAATCGAGCGTGTTGGGTAACAGTAGTGCACCCCTGCAGGGAAGTTATCTATTCGAATAGCCGTGTCCACGGTAACAGGACGCTCAGAGTTGTATCCGGATCCATGACAACTACAAACTGGTGATGATACATATTAAATTGTTACTACTGCTCTAGGGATTACTTTCTCGCGGGATAGTCGAGAAAGGATCTCAGGGCGTTGCTGCTATACAACCACTATTATGCTATACTGTACTCTACTCTCTTCTGATGCTGCAAGATTGCTTGAAGATGCTAGTCTTCGATAGGCTAGGCTTCTCCCCCTATACTCTGGCATTCTGCAGTCCAGTCCAAAGATATAGCCCCATTCCTTTGATACCAATGCATAACTAGCATAGTTCTGATGTCAGTCTTGCGAGTACTTTGGATGAGTACTCACGGTTGCTCTGCTATTCTTTTCCCCCATATCCATATGTTGATACATCAGGCGACGGAGCCCAGGAGCCAGACGCCACTGCAGGAGCTTACTACCAGGAGGGTCCCGACGGCACTTAGTACTGGATCGAGCCAGCCGACCAGGAGTAGCTAGGAGGTCCTAGGCAGGAGGCCTTCGCTTTTCGATCTGTATTGTTGTTTGTGCTAGCCTTCTTAAGGCACCCTTGACTAACTATGTCTGTACTCAGATATCATTTGTATGTATGACTTATGTATTCGGGCCCTCGTGCCCCCGGTTTGTAATATGTAGACTTATGCTTTTATTTGAGTTTAGAGTTGTGTTGTGGTATCTTCCCGTGAGTCCCTGTGCTTGATCGTGCACATTTGCGTGTATGATTAGTGCACGATTAAGTCGGGGGCGTCACAAGTTGGTATCAGAGCCGACTGCCTATAGAAAGCCCCTTCCAACTCCTTGGCCGAAGTTGAGTCTAGACTTTGAAAACTGTTTTACTAACATGGCTGTGTGGCTTACGAGCCCACGTTCCACATGGGTGGTATTAGGATCTTTTATTCCTCTTCCTTACTCTGGGATTCTACTCTCTCTACTCTTCGGGTTAAAGATTTTCGTAACTACTTTCTCCCGGAGAGCCCCTCATTCCAGATGATCGGTTGGTTCACCAGAAGATTCCGAAGATGCTCTTCGATGTTTTCCCGAGACCGTTGTGCCCACCGCCTTTGCTATTCCCTACCACCAATAAATCCTTGTGGATGACTACTTACACTTGTTGTTCATACATTCGTCCCCAGTTGCTCTTGTTATTACAAGATGCCCCGAAATATTCTTCGACTTTTCGAGAATCCTATTTGTCCTGTTGCTGTTGAAATTCCTTGTTGCCTACTTACACTTGTGATTAAATTCAGGTGTTCGACAATCCTCGTTAAAATACTCTGTGATTGTCATTCTGATTTTATTGATTCATCATGTGAGCGAATGCACGCAATCATCAGTTGATCCTTAGAAATTATCTTTCCGGCTCAGACAGCATTACGGACATGAGCTGCTTCTTGGCCTATCAGGCCTTGATCGATTGTCCATCTGACTCTTTTCAACTTATTCATTCTTTCATCAGAGCGTCTGCTTCTGATCCCTGTTATGGAATTTGCAATTCCTTCATATTATATACTTGGGTTATTCTGATGTTTCCATAACCCTATGTCTTTGCCTCCTTTCTTCTCTCGATGGACTCTAATGTGGAGCCATTGTTTAACCGATATGATCCCTTTGGTGGGTTAAATACCCGATAGTTCCTTCGTAAATCTGAACCCTTTATGATTTCTTCCCCTGATACATAACGCCTCTGGTAAATTGTATCATCTGCTTTTGTCAACCATGCTCTGCTTCCGAGCTTGAGTTATTTACTCCTGAAGTTTGTGATATATGTTCCTAAGATGCCCCGATGGGTTGAACCTATGCCTTCCCTAATCTGTGTGAACCCGAAAGTTTTCACGGGTCATACTCTACTGGTGTTATGCCAGATAAAATTTCAACACTACAACTTCATCACGATGTATTGATGCAGAGAAAAGAAGACTTTAGTGTAATGGATCGGCCTCTTCGAGGAGAGCAACAACAACAAGAAGACCCGTTAGAATTTCGTAGCCAAACCTTTCCCCCTTACTCGACCTCTTAAATCTCGGGACGAGATTTCTTTTAGTGGAGGAGAATTGTAACACCACATTGTTGGGTAACGTTGCATGGGAAACAAAAATTTTCCTACGCACACAGAAGATCTATCCATGGTGATGAGCATCTACGAGAGGGAGAGTGAATCTACATACCCTTGTAGATCGCTAAGCGGAAGCGTTAAGAAACGCGGTTGATGTAGTCGAACGTCTCCGCGATCCAAATCGCAAGTCGTCCCTCGATCCGATCACGAACTAGAGCCGAACGGACGGCACCTCCGCGTTCAACACACGTACGGCTTGATGACGCCTTCACCTCCTCGATCCAGCGAGCGATGGTGAAGTAGTAGATGAGTTCCGGTAGCACGACGGCGTGGTGATGATGGTGAGGAACAATCTCTGCAGGGCTTCGCCAAGCACTACGGAGATTATGACGGGAGAACTAGAGGGTTAGGGTTGCCGACACACGGCTTGGGAAATCTTGATGTGTCCCGTGTGCTAGCCCTGCCCCTCTATTTATATGTTGAGCCTTGGGGTCTAAACTTGGAGTAAAAGCCTCCTCCAGGTCGGTTTTGCCCGCACAAGGTCGGTTTGGCTCGCAGGGAAAGAGTCCAACTCGGATCCCTGCAGTACCGCGCACAAGCGGTAGTACCGCTCACGAGCGGTAGTACCGCTTGAGCGGTAGTACCGCTTCACACAAGCGGTAGTACCGCTTATGCGGTAGTACCGCTTCACACAAGCGGTAGTACCGCTTACACGGTAGTACTGCCTTACCAGCGGTAGTACCGCTTAAGGCAGCAGTAAAACTTCCTTTTGCACTTTCCAATACTTCGTGGGCTTTACCCCTTTGGCTCATATAAAGTGTTGCTGCACCCGAACACTTCGGTAAACATCCGGAACCCCTTCCGGTGAATTCCGGAACCCTTCCGGAGATCAAAACACTATTATCACATATATCAATCTTTACCTCCGGACTCTTCCGGAGATCCTCGTCATGTCCGGGATCTTATCCGGGACTCCGAACAACCTTCGGTCACCAACAAAATAACTCAACTATACTAATCGTCACCAAACGTTAAGTGTGTAGACCCTGCGGGTTCGAGAACTATGTAGACATGACCGAGACACCTCTACGATCAATAACCAATAGCGGGACCTGGATGCCCATATTGGCTCCTACATATTCTACGAAGATCTTTATCGGTCGAACCTCTATGTCAAGGATTCAGTTAATCCCGTATACTGTTCCCTTTGTTCTTCGGTATGTTACTTGCCCGAGATTTGACCGTCGGTATCTCTATACCTAGTTCAATCTCGTTACTGGCAAGTCTCTTTACTCGTTCCGTAATACAAGATCTCGTGGCTAACACTTTAGTCACATTGCTTGCAAGGCTCATTGTGATGTTGTATTACCGAGTGGGCCCTGAGATACCTCTCCGTCACACGGAGTAACAAATCCCAGTCTTGATCCATGCCAACCCAACAGACACCCTCGGAGATACCTGTAGAGCACCTTTATAGTCACCCAGTTACGTTGCGACGTTTGATACACACAAGGTACTCCTCCGATGTCAGGGAGTTGCATGATCTCATTGTCATAGGAACAGATACTTGACATGCAGAAAACAATAGCAATAAACTGACACGATCATATGCTACGTTCATAGTTTGGGTCTTGTCCATCACATAATTCTCCTAATGATGTGATCCCGTTATCAAATGACATCTCATGTCCTTGGCTAGGAAACCTTAACCATCTTTGATCAATGAGCTAGTTAACTAGAGGCTTACTAGGGACACAATGTTGTCTATGTACCCACACATGTATTTGAGTTTCCAATCAATACAATTATAGCATGGATAATAAACGATTATCATGAACAAGGAAATATAATAATAACTAATTTATTATTGCCTCTAGGGCATATTTCCAACAGTCTCCCACTTGCACTAGAGTCAATAATCTGGTTCACATCACTATGTGATTTACATTGTAATGAATTGAACACCCATGCAGTTCTGGTGTTGTTCATGTTTAGCCCTTGGAAGAGGTTTAGTCATCGGATCTGCAACATTCAGATCTGTGTGTACTTTGCAAATATTTATGTCGTCCTCCTTGATGTAATCGCGGATGGAATTGAAACGTCGCTTTATGTGTCTGGTCCTCTTGTGAAATCTTGGTTCCTTGGCTAGAGCAATGGCACCAGTATTATCACAGAACAGAGTCATTGGGTTAAGCGCACTAGGCACTACTCCAAGATCTGTCATGAACTCCTTCATCCAGACACATTCCTTTGCCGCCTCCGAGGCAGCGATGTACTCCGCTTCGCATGTAGAATCAGCTACCACGCTTTGCTTGGAACTGCACCAGCTAACCGTACCCCCATTAAGAATAAATACGTATCCGGTTTGTGATTTAGAGTCATCCGGATCAGTGTCAAAGCTTGCATCGACGTAACCCTTTACGACGAGCTCTTGATCACCTCCATAAACGAGAAACATGTCCTTAGTCCATTTCAGGTACATCAGGATATTCTTGACCGCCGTCCAGTGTTCCATTCCTGGATCACTTTGAAACCTTCCGACCATACTTATGGCAAGGCTGACATCGGGTCTTGTGCACAGCATTGCATACATGATAGAGCCTATGGCTGAAGCATAGGCGATGACATTCATCTTTTCTCTATCTTCTGCAGTCACTGGGCATTGAGTCTTACTCAACTTCACACCTTGCAATACAGGCAAGAACCCCTTCTTGGACTGATCCATTTTGAACTTCTTCAAAACTTTGTCAAGGTATGTGCTTTGTGAAAGTCCTATTAAGCGTCTTGACCTATCTCTATAGATCTTGATGCCTAATATGAAAGCAACTTCTCCTAGGTCCTTCATTGAAAAACTCTTGTTCAAATATTCCTTCATGCCTTCCAACATTTCTATATTGTTTCCAATCAGCAATATGTCATCCACATATAATATTAGAAATGCTATAGAGCTCCCACTCACTTTCTTGTAAATACAAGCTTCTCCGTAAACTTGTATAAACTCGAACGCTTTGATTACCTCATCAAAGCGAAGATTCCAACTCCGAGATGCTTGCACCAGTCCATAAATGGATCGCTGGAGTTTGCAAACTTTGTCAGCATTCTCTGGATTGACAAAACCTTCTAGTTGCATCATATACAACTCTTCCTTAAGGAAACCGTTAAGGAACGCTGTTTTGACATCCATCTGCCAAATTTCATAATCGAAAAAGGCAGCTATTGCTAACATGATTCTGACAGACTTAAGCATCGCTACGGGTGAGAAGGTCTCATCGTAGTCAACTCCTTAAACTTGTGACAAACCCTTTGCCACAAGTCGAGCTTTATAGACGGTGACATTACCGTCCGCGTCCGTCTTCCTCTTAAAGATCCATTTGTTCTGAATGGCCTTACGCCCTTCAGGCAATACTTCCAAAGTCCATACTTTGTTTTCATACATGGATCCCATCTCGGATTTCATGGCCTCTAACCACTTCTCGGAATCCGGGCCCATCATCGCTTCTCCATAGCTCGTAGGTTCATCGTTGTCCAACAACATGACTTCTAAGACAGGGTTGCCGTACCACTCAGGAGCAGTACGCGTCCTTGTCGACCTACGAGGTTCGATAGCAACTTGATCCAAAGTTTCATGATCATCATCATTAACTTCCTCTTCAGCTGATGTAGGCTCTACAGAAACATCTTTCTGTGCTGCGCTACTCTCAGGTTGAAGTAAAGGTTCAACAACCTCATCAAGTTCTATCTTCCTCCCACTCAATTCTTTCGAGAGAAACTCTTTCTCAAGAAATGTTCCGTTTTTAGCGACAAACACTTTGCCTTCGGATCTGAGGTAGAAGGTATACCCAACTGTCTCTTTTGGGTATCCTATGAAGACGCATTTCTCCGCTTTGGGTTCCAGCTTTTCAGGCTGAAGCTTTTTGACATAAGCATCACATCCCCAAACTTTAAGAAACGACAGCTTTGGCTTCTTGCCAAACCAAAGTTCATATGGCGTCGTCTCAACGGATTTCGATGGTGCCCTATTTAAAGTGAATGCAGCTGTCGCTAATGCATAACCCCAAAACGATAGTGGCAAATCGGCAAGAGACATCATAGATCGCACCATATCCAATAAGGTTCGATTACGACGTTCGGACACACTATTATGCTGTGGTGTTCCAGGCGGTGTCAGTTGTGAAACAATTCCACACTGTCTTAAGTGACTGCCAAACTCATAACTCAAATATTCTCCTCCTCAATCAGATCATAGGAATTTAATCTTCTTGTTACGATGATTCTCAACTTCACTCTGAAATTGTTTGAACTTTTCAAATGTTTCAGACTTGTGTTTCATTAAGTAAATATACCCATATCTACTTAAGTCATCAGTGAAGGTGAGAAAGTAACGATAACCACCGCGCGCCTCAATACTCATCGGACCGCACACATCAGTATGTATGATTTCCAATAAGTCACTTGCCCGTTCCATTGTTCCAGAGAACGGCGTTTTAGTCATCTTGCCCATGAGGCATGGCTCACATGTGTCAAGTGATTCAAAATCAAGTCACTCCAAAAGTCCATCAGCATGGAGCTTCCTCATGCGTTTTACGCCAATATGACCTAAACGGCAGTGCCACAAGAAAGTGGTATTATCATTATCAATTCTACATCTTTTGGCATCAATGTTATGAACATGTGTATCATTACTATCGAGATTCAATAAGAATAAACCCCTCATATTGGGTGCATGACCATAAAAGATATTACTCATATAAATAGAACAACCATTATTCTCTGATTTAAATGAGTAACCGCCTCGCAATAAACAAGATCCAGATATAATGTTCATGCTTAACGCAGGCACTAAATAACAATTATTCAGGTTTATCACTAATCCCGATGGTAATTGAAGAGCGAGTGTGCCGACGGCGATCACATCAACCTTGGAACCATTTCCCACGCGCATCGTAACTTCGTCCTTTGCCAGCCTCCGTCTATTCCGCAGTTCCTGTTTTGATTTGCAAATATGAGCAACCGCACCGGTATCAAATACCCAGGCACTACAACGAGAGTTGGTAAGGTACACATCAATAACATGTATATCATATATACCTTGTTTGTTGTTGGCCGCCTTCTTGTCAGCCAAATACTTTGGGCAGTTCCGCTTCCAGTGTCCAGTTCCCTTGCAATGAAAGCACACAGTTTCTGGTTTGGGTCCAGCCTTGGGTTTCTTCACGAGAGGGGCAACTGCTTTGCCACTCTTCTTGGAGTTACCCTTCTTACCCTTGCCATTTTTCTTGAAACTAGTGGTTTTATTGACCATCAACACTTGACGCTCCTTCTGAATTTCAGACTCAGCGGCTTTCAGCATCGCAAACAGCTCGGCGACTGACTTGTTCATCCCGTGCATGTTATAGTTCAACACGAAGCTCTTGTAGCTAGGTGGCAATGATTGAAGAACTCTGTCAGTGATAGCCTCTGGCGGAAGGGGCATCCCCAATTCAGCCAGACGGGTGGTGTACCCAGACATTCTGAGTACGTGATCACTGATAGACCCGTTCTCCTCCATCTTGCAAGCATAGAACTTATCGGAGATCTCATATCTCTCGATCCGGGCATTCTTCTGAAAGATAAACTTCAACTCCTGGAACATCTCATATGCTCCATGACGTTCAAAACGTCTTTGAAGTCCCGGTTCTAAGCCATACAATATTGCACATTGAACTATTGAGTAATCTTCAGAACGAGCCTACCAGGCGTTCACAACGTCTAGAGACTCAACTGGAGCGGGTGGATCACTAAGCGGTGCATCAAGGACATAAGCCTTCTGGGAAGCCGTAAGGATAATCCTTAGATTACGGGCCCAGTCCACAAAGTTACTTCCATCATATTTCAACTTAGCTTTCTCTAGGAACGCATTAAAATTCAGGGGTGCTACTGCGCGAGCCATGATCTATAACATAAATATAGCAAAGACAACTTAGACTATTGTTCTAGATAATGAGTTTAGTTAATCATATTACTTAAAAACTCCCACTCAAATTGACATCCCTTCGGTCATTCGAGTGTAACATGATCCAAATCCACCAACTCAAGTCCGATCATCACGTGAGTTGAGGTGGTTTCAATGGTGAACATCTTCATGTTGATCATATCTACTATATGACTCATGTTCGACCTTTCGGTCTCTTGTGTTCCGAGGCCATGTCTATACATGCTAGGCTCGTCAAGTTTAACCCGAGTGTTCCGCACGTGCAACACTGGCTTGCACCCGTTGTATGTGAACGTAGAGTCTATCACACCCGATCATCACGGCGTGTCTCGAAACGACGAACTTTCGAAACGGTGCACACTCGGGGAGAACACAATTTTATCTTGAAATTTAAGTGGGGGATCACCTTATAATGCTACCGTCGTCCTAAGCAAAATAAGATGCATAAAAGGATTAACATCACATGCAAATCATAAGTGACATGATATGGCCATGAACTTGTGCTTTTGATCTCCATCTCCAAAGCACCGGCATGATCTCCATCGTCACCGGCATGACACCATGATCTCCATCATCTTGATCTCCATCAACGTGTCGCCATGAGGTTGTCGCGCCGACTGTTGCTTCCACGACTATTGCTAACTCATAGCGATAAAGTAAAGCAAAACGGCGAAAATAATTAAAGACAACTCTATGGCTCCTGCTAGTTGCCGTACTCATCGACATGCAAGTCGTGATATTCTATACAACACATGATCATCTCATACATCACATATATCTCATCATGTACTTGGCCATATCACATCACAACATACCCTGCAAAAACAAGTTAGACGTCCTCTAATTGTTGTTGCAAGTTTTAAGTGGCTGCTACGGGTTTGCAAGAACCGTTCTTACCTACGCAAAACCACAACGTGGTGTAGTGATTGCTTTTTGATCTTCTAAAAGAACCCTCTTCATTGAAATCGATTCAACTAAAGTGAGAGAGACAGACACCCGCTAGCCATCTTTATGCAACGAAGTTACATGTCAGTTGAAGGAACCTGTCTCGCGTAAGCGTACGCGTAATGTCGGTCCGGGCCGCTTCATCTCACAATACCGCCGAATCAAGTATTAACTAGTAACGGCAAGCAATATGTATACACCCACGCCCACAACTCGTTTGTGTTCTACTCGAGATCTCATCTACGCATAGACCTAGCTCTGATACCACTGTTGGGTAACGTTGCATGGGAAACAAAAAATTTCCTACGCACACACAAGATCTATGCTTAACAGTGTTTGATCATCATTAGGATCATATCTCATTTCAAATTCCTAATTCAAACTTCAATTTAAATTTATAGTGAAAAATAAAAGTTGTTCAAATCATAAACTAAAATGTTCATTAAATAGCACATAATTCATAACCAATTATGTTCAGGAAAACAACATCACTAAAAATGCCTAAGTGACTCTAACAACCAAAAACAGTAGCAAACAACAACATTTTAATACCATTTTATTTAATCCAAATTACAAATGAAATTATATTTTAGCCAAACCAATTTCTGGTGTTAGAGAATATTGCATTGTAATATTTGAACCAAGTCACACATTTTACAAAAGTCATTTTAGTGCCACACATTTTGCAAAACAGAAAGTAATACAGAAAACAGAAATAGAAAAAGAAAACGGTTAAGGACTTACTGTGCGTTTGGGCTTTAGGTCAACAGTAACCGCGGCCCAGCCCAGCCGGGTCATCCCCTACATCGGCAGCTGTCGCCTGGCGCGCGCGTCCGAACGCCGATCGCCACGCGCCGCTCATCCGCCGTCTTCCCCCGACTGGATAAGGCCGCCCTGGTCGTCTCTCCCTCCCCCGTGAACCCTAGGCCACCCGAGATCCCCCTCACTCTCTCCCTCATCCACATTTGAGCTCGCCCGACGCTGCCATGGCCGGGCCCCCGTAAATCGCGCGCCCACCGTCACCGCCTCACCGCTCTGCCGTGCCCGTCGTCTCCGCCTCGTTCGACTACTTCATCTGCACCTCGCCGTTGAGCTCGGGGAGCACCGCACGTACGGGATCGAGCCCGGCATCATCTCTCTGTCGCCGGCGATCCCCGTCGCCCCCGGCCTCCGTCTGCGCTCCTAAACCGTCACGGGCTTTTCTTAGCCGCACGGTGAGCCTCATCTTTCTCTGCCTTCTCCCCCGAGCTGCCGCATTCTCCCCTAGCCGGCTCGCCGCCTCACCGTGTTCTGTCCGCCGTCCGAGCTCACCGTAGCCGTCGCTTCCGACCGCCGTAACCCACGCCAGTAGGTTAGATCGACGCGGCGATGCACTCTCGCTCGAGCGCGACCAAATGCGCGCGCCAAATCGCATCGCAGTCGCTATCCCGTGACCCACCCGAGAGCTCCGCCGCCACCCGTCGTCGCCGGCGTCACTCCGGCCATCTCCGCGTCCAACCGGTCACCTCATGCGACGCGCGCTGCTCCACCCGTTCCAACGCCGCAAGAAACGCCCGATTTGATGCACCATAGGAGATATCCGAGCTCGCCGGAGTTGCTCGCCGTCGCACGAGCTCGCCGGCGTGCTCCGGTGCCGGCGCTGACCTGGCCAGCTGGGCCCCACTGCTTGTGCCACTGAACGCGGGCCCCGCGGGCCTAGTTGACCCGGTCCACCTGCTGACGTGGCACCCACTGTCATTGACATGTGGGTCCCGCCAGATTAAAACGTTTAAAAAAAATAAATAATCATTAATTAAATTGTTAATTAAATTAATTAGTTAATTAGTCACTGACAGTGCGGGCCCACCAGATAATTAGGATTAGATTAATTTAATTAGACCTGATTAATTAGTCCAGACACTGACATGTGGGACCCACTGGACCCACAGGTCAGTTTTGACTTTGGTCAATCGGACTGTTGACTGCTGACGCCAGCACTACGTCAAGCTGACGTCATTCCTTACTGTTCTGGATAATTCGTATTTATTAATTAAAATAATTCTAGAAATCTTTAAAACTTTGAAAAATCATATAAATTAAACCGTAAGTCAGATGAAAATAATTTATATATGAAAAATGATCAGAAAAATATGAAGATTCTGAATATGTAATCAAAATGCTTGTCCAACACTCCTAGCTAGCTGAACATGGAACTTTTTGACTGCTTTCGATAAATGAATAGTGCTCATCTTTAATAAAATCAATCCAAATAAATTCCTAAATTAACTAAATCATTTAGTTAGGCAGTAGACCACCTCTGCATATCATTTAGGCATGTCATGCATAGTGATTGCATTTTTGCCGTGAATTTATTGTTTCTTCCCCCTCCTTTCTCTCCCGATAGATGCCGAGACCGACGCCGTCGTAGCAGAGTTCGACTACACCCCCGACGAGCAGCCTACTGACGATCAGCCACTCTCTGCAGAGCTTCCAGGCAAGCAAAACCCCCTTGATCATCCAGATATCGCCCACTCTTTCTCTCTTATGCTTGCATTTGAATTGCTTCTGTGGTTACTCCGATAGCTCCTATTCTGATGCATAGCCTGATTTTGTCGCCTGCTATTGATACATTACCTGCTATCCTATGGTGCTTAGTTAGGTATGCTATGTTACATCAGCTGGCCCTACACCCTTGTCCGTTTGCCATGCTTGTTACCGGGCCGTGATCACTCTGGGTGATGATCACGGAAATATTACATTACTGCAATACTCCTAAACTATTAAAGTCGGGCCGGCTCCAAGAGTGCCCGTGAGAGAATAACATTAAAGACGGGTCGGCTCCAAGAGCACCCGCGAGGATATTGCGGCGGAACGACAGGGCAGGCGGAGACCACCCAGGAGAGAGGTGGGCCTGGCCCCTAGTCGTGGTCCGTGTGTTACCAAGTCGGAGCGACAGGAACCCTGTTCGTCTCTGCGAGTTACTAAATACGCCTAACGGAACTGGGTATTTGATCTGAGTGGGTCGTCGTGCCCTATACGCACTACCACCACGTGGGATAATGGTTATGGGACCCTCTACGTCGTATGTATCAGCCGAAAGCTCTTCAGACGGCACAGCTCAGAGATGCGGGCTGATCATTGGGGTGGGGCTGGTTACGTCACTGGTGTATTCAGTGTCGTGCCTGTGCCCCGACCAGCCACGCAACGTGCAGGAGTGCAAAGGGCGATGGGCCCAAGACCCCTTTGCACTTAGGATTTAGACCGGCGTGCTGAACTCTTTGCTGAGCCTAGGTAGGACTGCGTCGTGTCGATCACCCGAGGCCGGGTATTACCCAGCCAGTGTGTCCGGCCAGAGGTAATCGGGCGTGTTGGGTAAGAGTAGTGCACCCCTGCAGGGAAGTTATCTATTCGAATAGCCGTGTCCACGGTAACAGGACGCTCAGAGTTGTATCCGGATCCATGACAATTACAAACTGGTGATGATACATACTAAACTGTTACTACTGCTCTAGGGATTACTTTCTCGCGGGATAGTCGAGAATGGATCTCAGGGCGTTGCTGCTATACAACCACTATTATGCTATACTGTACTCTACTCTCTTCTGATGCTGCAAGATTGCTTGAAGATGCTAGTCTTCGATAGGCTAGGCTTCTCCCCCTATACTCTGGCATTCTGCAGTTCAGTCCAAAGATATAGCCCCATTCCTTTGATACCAATGCATAACTAGCATAGGTCTGATGTCAGTCTTGCGAGTACTTTGGATGAGTACTCACGATTGCTCTGCTATTCTTTTCCCCCATATCCATATGTTGATACATCAGACGACGGAGCCCAGGAGCCAGACGCCACTGCAGGAGCAGACTACCAGGAGGGTCCCGACGACACTAACTACTGGATCGAGCCAGCCGACCAGGAGTAGCTAGGAGGCCCTAGGCAGGAGGCCTTCGCCTTTCGATCTGTATCGTTGTTTGTGCTAGCCTTCTTAAGGCACCCTTGACTAACTATGTCTGTACTCAGATATCATTTGTATGTATGACTTATGTATTCGGGCCCTCGTGCCCCCGGTTTGTAATAGGCAGACTTATGCTTTTATTTGAGTTTAGAGTTGTGTTGTGATATCTTCCCATGAGTCCCTGTGCTTGATCGTGCACATTTGCGTGTATGATTAGTGCACGATTAAGTCGGGGGCGTCACAACACTCCTAGGAGGTAGGAGGTCTTTGGTGAGGAATCATCTTGTGATTTACCCCTGGAAAGTTTGTGAAAGGTTTGGAGGTCGCCTCAAGGTCTACCAATAGTGGTTGAGAATTGCATTCGTTATGATAACTCAAAGAGAATAGTATGAACAACCTTTGTGGTGTTGGTGTACCATCATGATAACACTCATCCCTCCAACTGTGATTAGCTGCCCTTTAAGGAGGTGAACATCGGGATACATCCTCGTCTCTTGAATCTTCGGTTATTCCTAACCCTAACTCTTTACTTGTGGTTTATTTTGGTCACTTGATCTTGCATTCAATATAACTTATTAAACACATTATATTGTATTCCTTATCTCACTGTAGCAATTATTTAGGCTCGCCTTTATATTCCACTTGGCCTAAACTTGTTAATAATCAATAAAAATTTCTGATTGTACCTATTCACCCACCTATAGGTCAATATCGATCCTTTCAGTTTTTTCCTTTTTTAGATTTGTTTGATAGGTTTAATTTTCTGTATAAGGGATTGAAAGATTGCGTCTAAGGTAATTTATTTTATGTCGTTGTGTAGCATATTGATACGTCCATTTTGCATCATGTTTTCGTACTGTTATTTATTATGTTTTTGATCATTATTTCACTTTATGATACAATTCTTATGCCTTTTCTGTCTTATTTTGCAAGTTTCATATGAAGAGGGAGATTGCCGGCAGCTGGAATTCTGGACCAGAAAGGGGTGAAACAGAGATAGCTATTCTGAACACCTCTAAATGACCTGAAAATTTACGGAGAATTATTTTGGAATATATAAAAAATACCAGCGAAGGAATCAATAGAAGGGGACCCACCAGGTAGCCATAAGCCTGGGAGCCGCGCCCTACCGCCCTAGGCGCGCACCCCGAGCTTGTGGGGCCCCTGGCAGGCCTCCGAAGCCCATCTTTTGCTATATGATGCCATTTTCCCTAGTAAAAATCAGAAGAATACTTTCGGGACGAGGCGCCACCGTCTCGAGGCGGAACCTGGGCAGGAGCACTTTTGCTCTCCAGCGGAGCGATTCCGCCGGGGAAACTTCCCTCCGGGAGGGGGAAATCGAAGCCATCGACATCACCAATGATCCTCTCATCGTGGGAGGACCAATCTTCATCATCATCTTCACCAGCACCATCTCATCTCAAACCCTAGTTCATCTCTTGTATTCAATCTTTGTCTCAAAACCTCAGATTGGTACCTGTGGGTTGCTAGTACTGTTGATTACTCTCTGTAGTTGATGCTAGTTGGTTTATTTGGTGGAAGATTATATGTTCAGATCCTTAATAATATTCAATACCACTCTGATCTTGAACATGAATATGTTTTGTGAGTAGTTACTTTTGTTCTTGAGGACATGCGAGAAGTCTTGTCATAAGTAATCATGTGAATTTGGTATTCGTTCGATATTTTGATGATATGTATGTTGTTGCTTCCTTTAGTGGTGTCGTGTGAACGTCGACTACATGACACTTCACCATCTGTGGGCTAAGGGAAGGCATTGTGGAGTAGTAATTAGATGATGGGTTGCTAGAGTGACAGAAGCTTAAACCCTAGTTTTTGCGCTATTCCGTAAGGGGCTGATTTGGATCCATATGTTTCAATCTATGGTTAGATTTATCTTAATTCTTCTTTCATAGTTGCGGATGCTTACGAGAGGGGGTAATCATAAGTGGGAGGCTTGTTCAAGTAAGAACATCACCCAAGCACCGGTCCACCCACATATCAAATTATCAAAGTAGCGAATGCAAATCAAACAAACATGACGAAAGTGCCTAGATGAAATTCCCATGTGTCCTCGAGAACGTGTTACCTATTATAAGAGTTTGTTCCGGCTTGTCCTTTGCTATAAAAAGGATTGGGCCACATTTCTGCACCTTTGTTACCATTACTACTTGTTACTTTTTACGAATTACCTTACTATCAAACTATCTGTTACCGATAATTTCAGTGCCTGCTGAGAATACCTTGCTGAAAACCGTTTGTCATTTCCTTCTGCTCCTCGTTGGGTTCGACACTCTTACTTATCGAAAGGACTACGATTGATCCCCTATACTTGTGGGTCATCAAGACTCTTTTCTGGCGCCGTTGCCGGGGAGTGAAGCGCCTTTGGTGAGTGGAATTTGGTAAGGAAACATTTATATTACGTGCTGAAATTTACTGTTACTTGTCACTATGGAAAGTAATCCTTTGAGGGGTTTGTTCGGGGTATCTTCACCTCGACCGAAAGCAATAGGAGTTGCTCCTCAACCTACTGAACCTACTGAAAATATTTATTATGAAATTCCTTCAGGTATGATAGAGAAACTGCTAGCTAATCCTTATGCAGGAGATGGAACGGTGCATCCTGATATGCACTTGATATATATGGAGGAAATTTATGGATTGTTTACGCTTGCAGGTTTATCCGGAGATGGACTTAAGAAGAAGATATTCCCTTTATCTTTGGAGGGAAAGGCATTGACATGGTATAGGCTATGCGGTGATACTGAAACATGGGATTGGAACCAGCTGAAGCTGGAATTTCACCAGAAGTTTTATCCTATGCATTTGGTTCATCGTGATCAGAATTATATATATAATTTTTGGCCTCGTGAAGGAGAAAGTATCGCTCAGGCTTGGGGGAGGCTTAAGTATATGTTGCATACATGCCCCAATCATGAGCTCTCAAGAGAAATAATTATTCAGAACTTTTATGCTCGGCTTTCTCATAATGATCAATCCATGCTCGATACTTCTTCTACTGGTTCCTTTATGAAGAGGACTATTGAATTCAAATGGAATCTCCTAGAAAGAATTAAATGCAACTCTAAACATTGGGAAATCAACAAAGGTAAAGAGTCAGGTATAAATCTCAAGTTTGATTGTGTTAAGTATTTTATGGAAACCGATGCTTTTCATAAGTTTAGTACTAAATATGGACTTGACTCTGAGATAGTAGCTACCTTTTGTGAATCTTTTGCTACTCATGTTGATCTCCCTAGGGAGAAATGTTTTAAATATCATCCACCTATTGAATTAAAAGAAGAACCTATTAGTGTTAAAGAAGAAATAATTGTTTACAATGTTGATCCAGTTGTACCTACTGCTTATATTGAGAAACCTCCTTTCCCTGTTAGGATTAAGGAACATGTTAAAGCTTCAACTGTGGTTAACAAGAGTAATATAAGAACATCTAAACCTTCTGAACAAATTAAAGTTGAACCCAATGTTGCAATAGTTAAAGATCTTTTGGTTGATAACATTGATGAACATGTCATATATTTCTGTGATGAAGCAACTAGAATTGCTAAGCCAGACGCTAAAGATAAAAATAAACCTGTACTTGGCATGCCTGTTATTTCTGTTAAATTGGAGATCATTGCTATCATGGTTTATGTGATATTGGTGCTAGTGTGAGTGCTAATCCTTTTTCCTTATATCAAGAAGTCATGAATGATATTGCACCTGTTGAGATTGAAGATATTGATGTTACTATTAAGTTTGCAAACAGAGATACTATTACTCCACTTGGGATTGTTAGAGATGTTGAAGTCTTATGTGGTAAGATCAAGTACCCTACTGATTTTCTTGTTCTTGGATCACCACAAGATGATTTTTGTCCCATTATATTTGGTAGACCTTTATTGAATACAGTAAATGCTCAGATAGATTGCAATAAAGAAATTGTTAGTGTTAATTTTGGTCATATGTCTCATGAATTTAATTTCTCCAAATTTCGTAGACAACCTCATGATAAAGAATTACCCAATAAAGATGAAATCATTGGTCTTGCTTCTATTGATGTGCCTCCTACTGATCCTTTAGAACATTATTTGCTAGACCATGAGAATGATATGTATATGAATGAAAGAAATGAGATAGATGAATTATTCTTTAAACAAGCACCTATCCTTAAACATAATTTGCCTGTTGAAACTCTAGGAGATAATCTATCACCTAAGAGTGATCCTGTGTTTGAATTAAAGCAACTGCCTGATACACTCAAGTATGCTTATCTTGATGAAAAAAAGATATATCCTGTTATTATTAGTGCTAACCTTTCAGAGCATGAAGAAAAGAGATTACTTAAAACTCTGAGGAAGCACCGTGCTGCTATTGGATATACTCTTGATGATCTTAAGGGCATTAGTCCCACTCTATGTCAGCATAAGATTAATATCGAGCCAGATGCTAAACCTGTCATTGATCATCAACGTCGCTTGAATCCTAAAATGAAAGATGTGGTAAGAACTTAAATATTAATACTTCTGGAGGCAGGTATAATTTATCCCATAGTTGATAGTAGATGGGTAAGCCCTGTTCATTGTGTTCCTAAGAAAGGATGTTTTACCGTTGTTCCTAATGATAAAAATGAACTTATTCCACAAAGAATTGTAACTGGTTATAGGATGGTAATTGATTTCAGGAAATTAAATAAAGCTACAAGGAAAGATCATTACCCTTTACCTTTTATTGATCAAATGTTAGAAAGATTGTCTAAGCATACACACTTTTGTTTCCTAGATGGATATTCTGGTTTTTCTCAAATACCTGTATCACAAGAAGATTAAGAGAAAACCACCTTTACTTGTCCTTTTGGAACTTATGCTTATCGTCATATGCCTTTTGGTTTATGTAATGCACCAGCTACCTTTCAAAGATGTATGACTGCTATATTCTCTGACTTTTGTGAAAAGATTGTTGAGGTTTTCATGGATGTTTTTTCCGTATACGGGACTTCTTTTGATGATTGCTTAATCAACCTTGATCAAGTTTTGCAGAGATGTGAAGAAACTAATCTTGTCTTGAATTGGGAGAAGTGCCACTTTATGGTGAATGAAGGTATAGTCCTTGGGCATAAAATCTCTGAAAGAGGTATTGAAGTTGATAAAGCTAAAGTTGATGCAATTGAGAAAATGCCATGTCCTAAAGATATCAAAGGTATAAGAAGTTTCCTTGGTCACGCTGGTTTCTATAGAAGGTTTATAAAAGACTTTTCTAAAATTTCTAGGCCTCTTACTAATCTTTTGCAAGAAGATGTTCCATTTGTTTTTTATGATGATTGCGTAGAAGCCTTTGAAATACTTAAGAAAGCCTTAATTTCTGCACCTATTGTTCAACCACCTGATTGGAATTTGCCTTTTGAAATTATGTGTGATGCTAGTGATTATGCTGTTGGTGTTGTTCTAGGTCAAAGAGTTGATAAGAAATTGAATGTTATTTATTATGCTAGTAAAACTCTAGACAGTGCTCAAAGAAATTATGCTACCACTGAAAAGGAATTTTTATCAGTCGTGTTTGCATGTGATAAATTCAGATCTTACATTGTTGATTCCAAAGTTACTATTCACACTGATCATGCTGCTATTAAATATCTTATGGAAAAGAAAGATGCTAAGCCTAGACTTATTAGATGGGTTCTTCTGCTACAAGAATTTGATTTGCATATTATTGATAGAAAGGGAGCTGAGAATCCCGTAGCTGATAATTTGTCTAGAATGGAAAAGGTTCTTGATGACCCACTTCCTATTAATGGTGATTTTCCTGATGAACAATTAGCTGTTATAAATGCTTCTCATAACACTCCTTGGTATGCAGACTATGCTAATTACATTGTTGCTAAATATATACCACCTAGTTTCACCTATCAAAAAAAGAAAAAGTTTTTCTTTGATTTAAGACATTACTTTTGGGATGACCCACATTTGTATAAAGAAGGAGTAGATGGTGTTATTAGACATTGTGTACCTGAGCATGAACAGGAACAAATCCTACGTAAGTGTCACTCTGAAGCATATGGAGGACACCATGCGGGAGATAGAACTGCACACAAGGTATTACAATCTGGTTTTTATTGGCCTACTCTTTTCCAAGATGCATGTAAGTTTGTGCTCTCTTGTGAGGAATGTCAAAGAATTGGTAATGTTGGTAGACGTCAGGAAATGCCTATGAGTTATTCATTTGTTATTGAACCATTTGATGTTTGGGGTTTTGATTATATGGGACCTTTTCCTTCCTCTAATGGGTACACACATATTTTAGTTGCTGTTGATTACGTCACTACTGGAATCTGACATTTTGCCATCTGTCCCCTCTTTGCCGTCTGCCAGCTGACGGCAAAGAGGCTCTTTGCCGTCTCCTTTGGAAAAGCAGACGGCAAAGAACCAGCTGATGGCAAAGAGGGTCTTTGCCGTCAGCTGTCTCTTTGCCGTCTGCCAGCTGACGGCAAAGAGGCCAATGGCAGACGGCAAAGAGCCTGGTGGGCCCCCCGTGGCACGGCGTTGGCTAGGGCACCTTCTTTGCTGTCTGCCACCTCTTTGCCGTCTGCTAGCAGACGGCAAAGAAGGGCTAGGTAGACGGCAAAGAGGTGAGGGTTACCTTAACGGCTGTGCACCCCGCCCGAAACCCCCACTCCCGCGCGCCTCTCTCTCTCTCTCTCATCCGCCGCCGCCGCCCCGTTGCTGCCCCCTCCCTGCCACCCCGCCCCGTCGCCGCCCCTCCCTGCCACCCCGCCCCGTCGCCGCCCCTCCCTGCCGCCCCGTCGCCGCCCCGCCGCCCCCGAAGTCCGGCCCGGCCGCCCTGGCCGCCCCCGCCGGCCGGCCGCCCCCGAAGCCCTGGCCGCCCTAGCCGCCCCCGCCGGCCGGCCGCCCCCGAAGCCCCGGCCGCCCCAGCCGCCCCCGAAGCCCCGGCCACCCCGGCCGCCCAGACCCCCTTGCCCCCCTCTGGTGAGCTCCCCCCTCCTGCCCCTCTATTTTGTTTTGTTTTGTTTTAGTTTTTTTTTCTGTTTTTGCGGTGAGAAAATTAGATGTTTAGGTAAATAGATGTTTAGGTAAATAGAAAAAAGGAAAAGAAGAAAAAATAAGAAGAAGAAGAAAAAGAAGAGGAGGAGGAGGAGAAGAAAAAAGAAGAAGAAGAAGAAGAAGAAGAAGAAGAAGAAGAAAAGAGGAGAGGAGGAGAGGAAGAAGAGGAAAAAGGAAAGGAAGAAGAAGAAGAAGAAGAAGAAGAAGAGAAGAAGAAGAAGAAGAAGAAGAAGAAGAAGAAGAAGAAAAGGAAGAAAAGGAAGAAGAGGAAGAAGAAGAAAAGGAAAAAGAAAAAAAAAAGACCCCGACACCACGACACCCCGACCCGACAGCACGACACCCCGACACGACACCCCGACACCCCGACACCCCAATAGCCCGACACCCCGACAGCCCGACACGACACCTCGACACCCCGACACGACACCCTGACACCCCGACACCCAGACACCCTGACACCCAGACACGACACCCCGACACCCCGACACCCCGACCCGACACCCTGACACCCCGACACCCCGACCCGACACCCTGACACCACGACACCACGACCCGACACCCCGACACCCCGACCCGACACCCCGTCATATATTTGTGAATTATGAGTTAGGTCATATATTTTCTGATTTTGTTATGAAAAACATCATATATATATTTGTGTTGATCGGGTGGATTTAAATGTGCAGTTGTTTCGTCGCTGCGAGGGTCTGGTGTTCAACGACCTCCCCGTGCGTTCGACGAGCTCCGCCCCTGCATTCATGGGTGAGCACAAATGACATCTCCTCCTCCCCCTTCATTTGCTCTGTTCCGGTCTTCGTGCCGATGAAACTTGCTAGCTATAGGTGTCTTCAATCATCAGTATGCGTGACCACTATGCGTCTCCCGTTCGAAAGGGTTACATCTATAAATATGCATGCATTTGCATATTTATAACCGTGATACTTTCGAATTGTCCAACGTTATCCATGGACAGCCCGAGTATGTGTAGATTGGGTTCGTTTTCCCATATGCTCTGCTCCGGATCCGATGCAGAATTTCGTCAGTGCCTCCCTGTTGTTCTCCGGGTACACATCCTCTCTGCTTATTGCCGAGACGTGTATCAGGAGAACAGCGGGGAGGTGCTGCCGAAATTTTGTGTCGGATCCGGAGCAGAGCATGGGAAAACGAACCCAATCTACACATACTCGGGTGGGATTAGGACCTATCTTTACCTATTAGCGTCTAGGTTGCATGGACGTAATAAAACTGACAAACTCCATTAACTGATGAATATGGTTTGCTGAATTATGTACATATTTCTTGTGTGTCCAGTAGCTAGGCAAGATGAGTGATCGTGCTTGGATGTACACCGGTCACACTAGTCAGAAAGACATGACCGATGAATGGTTAACAAAAACCAAGGGGTTTGTGAGAGCCGCATTTGCAAATGGCCAGAGAAAAACCTGGTGCCCCTGTGTCCGGTGCGACAACTATCATAAGAGGACAGAGCTTGAAATGAGTAAACACCTGCAGAAGTGGGGTTTTACGCCTGCTTATACGGTCTGGACATTTCATGGTGAGTCTGCCCAACGTGCCAGAGCTAAGGTGGGCCGTCGTCGCACCGACGAGCATGGTACCGGGATCGAAGACATGGTGGAAGACTTTGATGATGCTCGGGATTTGGACGATGAGATGGAGGAATCTGCAAAGGCCTTCAATGATATGTTGGAGTCTTCAAAACGTCCTCTCCACGAGCACACTGAGCTTTGTCAGCTGGATGCCATCGCACAAGTAATGGCTCTGAAGGCTCAATTCAACTTGGGCAGAGAATGCTACGACGCGATGATGACACTATTTGGACGCTTTCTACCCAAAGGCCATGTAATGCCTGCAAACCTGTACCAGTCGGACAAAATCCTCTGTGTACTTAAGATGCCCTATGAGAAGATAGATGCCTGTGAGAATGGATGTGCCTTATTTAGGCTTGAGTATGCGGACTTGAACTATTGTCCCATTTGCAAGTCTTCCAGGTATGTTGTGGTAGACAACCTTATGGGTGAGAAGAGTCAGACAAAAATCCAGTTAAGGTTCTTCGGTATATGGCAATCATACCAAGACTTCAACGTCTTTTCATGGTCGAAGAGATGGCCAGACAGATGACATGGCACAAATTGGGCAAAAGAACCGAACTAGATGCAGATGGGAATCAGATGTTGGTACACACATCAGACGCTTTGCGTGGAAGCACTTCGATGCAATACATCATGATAAAGCGGCAGATCCAAGGCATCCTCGATTCGCCATCAGCACGGATGGGTTCAATGTGTTTGGTATGATGGCAGCTCAATACAGTTGTTGGCCTGTATTTGTCATTCCACTCAATCTCCCCCCCGGACAGATTATGCAAAGAAAGAACATTTTCCTGACGTTGATAATTCCGGGGCCCAACTATCCGGGGAAGAGTATGAATGTGTACATGCAGCCGCTTAAGGATGAATTGCAAGAAGCTTGGGATAATGGGATCAAGACATACGACGCCGCTACAAAAAAAACTTCCTAATGCATGTGTGGTACATGTACTCGATGCATGACTTGCCGGCGTATGCGCTATTCGTTGGCTGGTGTGTGCATGGAAGGTTCCCGTACCCCACATGCAAGGCAGCTCTTGAGTTTCGTTGGCTGGATGCAGGTCGCAAGTATTCTTGCTTTGACTTAGATAGACAGTTCCTGGATCCTCGCCATAAGTTCAGAAAAGACGAGAAGAAATTCATCAAAGGTAGAGTTGTCAAAAACTCTGCACCACCTGCATTGACAGGCCAACATACCCTGGATCAGTTAAACGCTCTCGAGCCGGATCCAGAGCGTCCAGGGTATTTCAAGGGGTATAATTTGGAACACGCCTGGACTCACAAGACATGCTTGTGGGATCTGCCTTACTTCACAGACCTCCTTTGCCCACACAACATCGACGTGATGCACACTGAAAAGAATGTCGCCGAGGCCCTCTTTGGTACATTGTTCGGCATAGAGGGGAAGTCAAAGGATAATCCTAAGGCTAGAGTCGATCAGTAGGCTCTATGTGATAGACCGTTACAAAACATGCGACAACCGAAAGGAAAGCAGAACTGGACGAAGCCAAAGGCATTGTTCAATCTTGGAAGGCCAGGTATGAGGGAAATTATCCTGTGGGTGAAAAAGGAGTTGATGTTCCCCGATGGGTATGCAGCGAATCTAAAGAGGGGAGCGAGTCTTGAAAAATTGAAAATATTTGGTCTCAAGAGTCATGATTGGCACATATGGCTTGAGCGGGTAATGCCGGTGATGTTGCGTTGCTTTATCCCTGAGGATGAATGGCTAGTATTGGCAGAGCTGAGCTATTTCTTCCGTGTTCTTTGTGCGAAAGAACTATCGCCTGGCTTGCTAGATGAAATGGAAGAGTTGGCGCCGGAGTTGATCTGCAAGTTAGAGAAGATCTTCCCACCGGGCTTCTTTAATCCAATGCAGCATTTGATTTTGCATCTCCCGACCGAGGCATGATTTTGGGGGCCCGTGCAGAATCGTTGGTGCTACGCAACTGAGAGGATGCAGAAGACGCTTCGAGCAAAATGTAAAAATAAACGTAGAATTGAAGCATCGATGGCCGAGGCATTCATTACTGAGGAGGCGGCAAACTTCGTGACAGCACACTACGAAGCCAAAAATCATCATTTGCATAATCCGAAGCCTCGGTACAATGCTGGCGACCCTAAAAAGGGTGGATCCAACCACAACCTATTCAAAGGGAAGCTCGCACCAGCCGGTGCTTCTAATTCCTTATCGTTGGATGTCGAAGAATGGCAGACCATTTCGTTGTATATCTTCAACAACCTGACAGAAGTGCGGCCGTACATCGAGTAAGTTCTTGGTACATTGTTTCGCAACTTGTAATTCCTTTGAACTGCTCTTATTCCCGGATATTTGATACAGTCGATACGTCGCCAAATTCTCGTATGGAGCGGTAATCCAAAAGGATTCCGTCAAAGAGTATGAGCTTCTGGCAAAGCATGGAGGCGGCTATCCCAGTTTCATCTCTTGGTTCAAACAAACGGTAATTTCCATTAGACCATTTCATTTCTTCATCTAAATTGTGGCTAATGCAACAATCCTTTCATATTAAACTTGTAGGTTAATTCAGAGTCTATGGACGCCGAATTGAGACAAGTCGCTAATGGTTTTGACTATAAGGTCCGTTCATTTGACAAATACGACATCAACGGGTATCGCTTTCGTACCTATGGCAAAGAGCTATCTATGGCCGACCGAAAGTCTACAAATTGTTGTGTCTCTGCTATTGGCGAAGGAGATACCGAGTATTATGGAAGAGTTGAAGCAATTTATGAACTTCTATTCTATGGTGCAAACCCACCGAACGTCGTAGTCTTCAAATGTTTTTGGTTCCAGCCGAAGGAGACTAGAAGGACTCATGAACATATAGGGCTAGTCGAAATCAAACAAAGCACCCATTTGGATATTCCCGATGTCTATATTACGGCTCAACAGGCAACCCAAGTTTTCTATCTACCGTGGGCCTGTCAAAGTGATCCAAATCTCAATGGTTGGGATGTCGTTTATGAAGTGCCGCCACATGTTAGACCACCTCCCCCCAATGAAGAGAATTATGAACCTCACATTAACCCAGACACATATGAAGGAGAATTCTTCCAAGAAACACGTCTTTCCAAAAACCGTTTCAAGAACCGCTCTACTTCACCCCAGAACATTGAAGTAGACAGCGATAGTGAATCCGACTTCACCCCTGAGCCGGAACAAGAAGAGCTAGAACAAGAAGAGCCAGAACAAGAAGAGGTTACTGCTGCGGATGTCCTGTCAATGATTGACCGATTACGTTAAGGAGGCCTTCCACATGTTGATGCATTTATTGATGATGATGATGAGCACGTCATTACTGATAGTGATGATGATGATGCATTTATTGACCTCGGAGCATATATAGACGATGAAGATTAATATTAGTTCATGTCAGGTATTCAATTATTATTATGTACATATATATTATTAATTAGTACATGTTAGGTATTCCATTTTTTATTATGTTCATGATGATGATACACTTAAATTATATACATATTATTATTCATGTTAGGTATTCAATTTTTTTATGTTGTACTAATTTCGTTTACTCTTTGTCATTGCAGGTGTTGACAGATGGTGGGCGCGGGTCCAGAGCGCTCCGAGGCTCCTTCCTCGGCGCGTGGTGGGAGGGGTGCTTCCATTCCACCCCAGCACCTCCGGAGAGCGCTGCATCTCAGTATGCAGACACCACCGGCGGGCGCTTCTTTTTCGGCCAGGAGAGGTCGGGGGAAGAAGAGGGGTACTAGAGGTGGCCGTGGCGGCGGGAGAGGTAGGAAGGCTGCTACGCCTTCCTCGCTGCCACCCCCAGCTGATTCACCCGACTACAGGACTGCTCCGTCTGAGGTGGACCCGTCTCGGACTCCGGTCCACGAGCCTCGGGCCGACGAGCCTCGGGTCGCCGAGCCTTTGCCCCACGAGACTTCGGTCCACGAGCCTCGGGCCGCCGAGCCTTCGTCCCACGAGACTCCGGAGCAGAGCACGGATCAGACTATGTCGCATTCGACCCGATGGGAGGACTGGCCGCCGGAGGCGAGTGGCCATGCTGATGGTGGCGAGCATCGCTTTTCGGATGATAGCTATAGCGAGGGCGAGCTGGTTGAGGGGGGCAACGTCTACCAGCGTGGTGGTACAAAGCTCCCGCCTGTGCCGGCGACCCGCGAGCAGAGGTGGTTGATTGCGCCTAATGGGGAGAAGTAAGTGCATTTACTCTTTTTTAACCTTTTGCCTTCATGTTTCTTCAAAATCTAATGCGTTGGCCTTGTCATACTGCAGGGGTTGGATACACGGCCCTGGTATCCGCAAGCCCAACTTCGTCCTTGGTGTGCTTTGCCGGCAGAACTTCCCGGGGTGGGTCACGTTGCCCGGTGAGGGTCAGGTTCGACAACTCGCACTGAGCTGGGAGCTGTACTTGGCTGCACCGGCCCCGCCGCAAGAGAGGATCGACGGTGTCTTGTGCCGCACAAGGGCCGAGATGGTGATCCAGACGTTTTGGGTAATTTCTCCTTTACAGAATTAAAAATCAATAGTACCGAGTTATTGTACTAATCAGTGTTGTCTTGTTTGATTGCAGACCTTCTACAAGTGTCTTGAGGGAGAGGAGGAGGCCCCGGCTATGGTTATTGAAGCCGAGTGCAGGCGCCTACTTCAGAACTTACAGCACGAGGCTCGGGTGCAGACTGTTCGAGACTACTACGCCTCGACTGGTATTAAGAGGTCCAAGACGAAGTGTTGCGGCAAGTTTCTGAGTAAGGAGAAGTGCATGAAGGTAAATACCTATTCTTAAGGCCTTGTACTTAGTTTCCTTGATTTGATTCGTAGGCGTAGCGCTGAAATTTCTCTTGACTAACTTAGGTGCCCCCGAGATGGTGTGCGGATAGGATGGACAGTTGGGAGGCGTTGGTGGATGAGTGGTGCTCTCCCCAATGGCTAGCCATCCACAACAATGCCAAGGAGCGGCGTGCCAAAATGGTTGGTGTGCCACACCATCAAGGGAGCGCCAACCTATATGAGTATGGGAATAACTGGGTATGTGGTTTGCTTCATGATTCATGCAATTTCATTCTTCATGCTAGCTTGAGCCCTTAACTAATACTTTGTTCCTCTCTTTTAGGCGCGACACAACAAGACGGTGGTGCCAGAGGTGTTCGACCTCTATGCCATGGCCCATACTTCAAAGTACAAGAAGTCCAAGGCATTCTCTGAGTCTGACCTTGATCATCTAGAGAGCTTCACCAACATCTCCTCCCACAACAAGCTCGTGAGGTACAGAGACGAGGGGAAGGCGAGGAAAGGGGAGGACTTTAACCCGAGCCGGCAACCTCTTGATCCAGAGATGGTGATGATATCTGGTGGCGGGAGGCCCCATGGCTCGATAGCCATTGGGGATGGACTGATACGTTGTCCTAGCACTCTCCCGGAGATCAAGAAGCGCTAGACGAGCTCCGATCCTGAGATAAGGCCTCGTCCACAGCCAATGGAGCTCCAAATCGAGGTTAGTTATACGGACTCAGATACCTTTCCTCCATTACATTGTGTGTGCGGCCGTCGATGATTACAATGCTAACGAGGAGTGGTGTTGCAGGCTGCTCTTGAGAAAGAGAGAGCGAAGACCCAGGAGCTTCTGGAGGAGGCAAAGAGGCAGGCGGCGGAGAGGGAGAGGGAGTTGGAGGAGAGGACTGCTACGCTGTTGGAGGAGGAGAGGAACCGGAACGACGCGTCTCACCGGGCCTTATACGAGCTCTTCGTGGTAAGTTTCTTCTGCATATTAGCCAAATCATGCACGTAATGTTCGTTTCATTACTAACTAATATGACTGACTCGTGAAAACCAAATGTGCAGACCATGTGCCAGAGCAACGGTCAGACCCCTCGGCCGATGCCAGTCATTGCTCCGGCGGGCACGGTGAGTTTCATTTGAATGGTCATTAGTTACTAGTCTTCACATTTGAGTTGCATCATGCTAACGAGACTTTGCAAATGATCTTTCGTGCAGCGTAACTCCCGACAAGCATCGACCGATCCTTCCGCGTCTGCCACTGGCGCGACCGATCCTTCACCTCCGTGATGACGGTACGTTTTCCCTAGTGTTTTGCTTAACAAATGCATACTTAGCTTAAGAAATGACCTATTTAGCTCCAAAATGTCATATAGTTAGCTTATTTTCCTCGAAAATGACATAATAACCTTACTTAGCTCCAAAATGACCTATTTTACCTAGGCTAGCTCAATAATGACCTATACTTAGCTTAATTAGTTCATTTATGACATAATTAGCTTACTTAGGTCAAAAATGGCATAATAACCTTGGTTTAGCTCCAAAATGTCATATACTTAGCTTATTTTCCTTGAAAATGACATAATAACCTCACTTAGCTCCAAAATGACCTATTTTACCTAGGATAGCTCTAAAATGACCTACACTTAGCATTTTTTCCTCCAAAATGACTTAATATGCTTAGTTAGCTTAAAAATGGCATAACTACCTAGCTAGCTCAAAAATGACCTATACTTAGCTTAGCTAGTTCATTTATGACATAATTAGCTTACTTAGGTCAAAAATGGCATAATAACCTTGGTTTAGCTCCAAAATGTCATATACTTAGCTTATTTTCCTCGAAAATGACATAATAACCTTACTTAGCTCCAAAATGACCTATTTTACCTAGGTTAGCTCTCAAATGACCTATACTTAACTTAGCTTGTTCATTTATGACATAATTAGCTTACTTAGGTAAAAAATGGCATAATAACCTTGGTTTAGCTCCAAAATGTCATATACTTAGCTTATTTTCCTCGAAAATGACATAATAACCTTACTTAGCTCCAAAATGACCTATTTTACCTAGGATAGCTCTAAAATGACCTATACTTAGCATTTTTCCTCCAAAATGACTTAATATGCTTAGTTAGCTAAAAAATGGCATAACTACCTAAGATAGCTCAATAATGACCTATACTTAGCTTAGCTTAGCTAGTTCATTTATGACATAATTAGCTTACTTAGGTAAAAAATGGCATAATAACCTTGGTTTAGCTCCAAAATGACCTATTTACCTAGGTTAGCTCTAAAATGACCTACACTTAGCATTTTTTCCTCCAAAATGACTTAATATGCTTAGTTAGCTCAAAAATGGCATAATTACCTAGGTTAGCTCAATAATGACCTATACTTAGCTTATTTAGTTCATTTATGACATACTTAGAATACTTAGGTCAAAAATGGCATAATAACCTTGGTTACCTCCAAAATGTCATATACTTAGCTTATTTTCCTCGAAAATGACATAATAACCTTACTTAGGTCCAAAATGACCTATTTACCTAGGTTAGCTCTAAAATGACACAAGTAAGCAATAAGAAGAAGAAAAAGAAGAGGAGAAAAAGAAAGAGAAGAAAAATTCTTCTTCTTCTTCTTCTTCTTCTTCTTCTTTTTCATCTTCTTCTTCTTCTTCTAGTCTTCTTCTTCTTCTTCTTCTTCTTCTTCTAGTCTTCTTCTTCTAACTTTCTTCTTTCCCATTTTGTAGATTTGCTTCAGATCACGGAAGCTTGCGTTGATGGAGTCTACTCTTCTCCTTGTCCTTCCTTTTTGTTTTGATTTTGTAGGATGAACAATGTGAAACTTGCTACCTATATATGTATGTATGGATGAAACCATTGTATATGGACTTTTTGCTTAATTGTTGGATATGTTGGCTATATATATGTTGGATATGGACTTTTGATTTGGTATATATATGTGTTGGATGATCATATCCATATGGAAGGGATATGTATGCTTGTTGAAAGTATTTTCAAATGAATATATATATATATATATATATATATCTGTGAATTTGATTGAATTTAAGAAAAAACAGAATTAACAAGGGCAATACAGGCACTTTGCCATCTGCCAGCGGACGGCAAAGAGCTTTGCTGTCTGCCAGCAGACGGCAAAGCTGCCACGTGGCAGCTACCAGTGCAACCTGGGGGGCACCTGGGTTGGCCTATTTGGGCACTTTGCCGTCTGCCAGCAGACGGCAAAGGCTGGTGTGCTTTGCCGTCTGCTGGCAGATGGCAAAGGGCATGCATTGGTCCCAGCTGACGCCTGACGTCAGCTGGCAGACGGCAAAGAACTTTGCGCCTTTGCCGTCAGCTGGCAGACGGCAAAGTACGCCGTTAGCCACCTAACGGGCCTAACCCTATCCCTCTGCCGTCCAAGGCATTTGTCGTCTGCTTGCTTAGTATGGCTGACGGCAAACTTCTTTGTCGTCCGCTTTATTTAAGCAGACGGCAAAGCAGCCCTCTGCCATAGTTCATTCAGCCGGACGTGGGGCCGTCTGCTGGCTGACAGCAAAGGGCTTTGCCGTCCGCCAGACATTCCTTTGCCGTCTGCCATGGCAGACGGCAAAGTGCCTGATTCCTGTAGTGCGTTACTAAGTGGGTAGAAGCTATTCCAACTAGTAGTGCTGATCACAACACATCTATTAAAATGCTTAAAGAAGTCATATTTCTGAGGTTTGGAGTCCCTAGATATTTAATGACTGATGGTGGTTCACATTTTATTCATGGTGCTTTTCGTAAATTGCTTGCAAAGTATGATGTTAATCATAGAATTGCATCTCCTTATCATCCTCTATCTAGTGGTCAAGTAGAATTAACCAATAGAGAAATAAAATTGATTTTGCAAAAGATCGTTAATAGATCTAGAAAGAATTGGTCTAAGAAACTTGATGATGCATTATGGTCTTATAGAACTGCTAATAAAAATCCTATGGGTATGTCTCCATATAAAATGGTTTATGGAAAAGCATGTCATTTACCTCTTGAGTTAGAACATAAAGCATATTGGGCAATTAAAGAACTTGACTATGATTTTAAACTTGCCGATGAAAATAGGTTATTTGAAATTAGCTCCTTAGATGAATGGAGAACCCAAGCCTACGAAAATGCCAAGTTGCTTAAAGAAAAAAGTTAAAAGATGGCATGATAAAAGAATTCAAAAACGGGAATTCAAAGTAGGTGATCGTGTTCTATTATACAATTCTTGTTTAAGATTCTTTGCAGGAAAGCTGCTCTCTAAATGGGAAGGACCATATATCATCGAAGAAGTTTATCGCTCCGGATCTATCAAAATAAACAACTCTGAGGGCACTAATCCGAGAGTGGTTAATGGGCAAAGAATTAAACATTACATTTCAGGTACGCCCATTAATGTTGAAACTAATATTATTCAAACAATGACAAAGGAAGATCACATAGAGGAAACCTTCCGGAATGCTCCAGAATCCTGAAAAGGACTAGGTACGTGGTACGGTAAGTAAACCGACTCCAAAAGTTCCATAAAAGTACTTTCTGTTCATTTTGGAATATATGAAAAATTAGAAAAATAAGAAACAGTCCGAAAAGTGCACGAGGAGGCGACAAGCCTGGGGGGTGCACCCTACCCCCCAGGGCGCGCCTACCAGGCTTGTGGCTCCCTCGTGGACCTTCCGGACTCTGTTTTTCTTCCATATTGCTTGTCCTGCATGGGAAAAATTCATTATATATACTCACGGTTGTTTTGACCACTGTACACAAGTTTCTCCTCTGTTCTTGTTTCGTGCTGTTTTTTGTCAGGATTTCAGGGCCAGGTATCATGTCTTCCTCTTCCGCCAACAATGTGGGAGACGATGCTTGGTTGCTTCAGATGGAACTCAAGAGAGAGGATGAGGAAGGGGTCACCATGGAAGAAGATGATGGAGATTCATTGGAAGTCTACCCTCCAGCTTCCGAGAGGGGCACTCTTGCCGGCATCTCCACAACTCCAAATCCCTGCTACTTGTAGCTTGCGTTGGTATTTCCCCGAAGAGGAAGGGATGATGCAGCACAGTAGAAATAAGTATTTCCCCCAGTTATGAAACCAAGGTTATCGAACCAGTAGGAGAATCACACAACACCTCGTTAGCAGTACCTACACACAAACAACAAACCCTTGCACCCAACGCAAACGAGGGGTTGTCAATCCCTCAGCGGTAGATTGCAAGATTAAATTGTATATGATAGATAGATAGATTGAAACAAAAATACAAAATAAAATAAGTAAAAGAAAATTGTAGCAAGGTTTTTAGGGTTTTAGTAATATGATTTAGATAGACCCGGGGGCCATAGTTTTCACTAGAGGCTTCTCTCATAGAAATATCATACGGTGGGTAGACAAATTACTGTTGGGCAATTGATAGAAAAGCAAATAATCATGACGATATCCAAGGCAATGATCATGTATATAGGCATCACATCCAAGATTAGTAGACCGACTCCTGCCTGCATCTACTACTATTACTCCACACATCGACCGCTATCCCGCTTGCATCTAGTGTATTAAGTCCATAAAGGAACGGAGTAATGCCTTAAGAACGATGACATGATGTAGACAAGATAAACTCACGTATGAATAAACTCCATCTTTTTACCCTTAGTAGCAACGATACATACGTGTCATGTCCCTTTCTGTCACTGGGATTGAGCACCGCAAGATCGAACCCGCTACAAAGCACCTCTCCCCATGGCAAGATAAATCAACTTAGTTGGCCAAACCAAATCAATAGATCGGAGAAGAAATACGAGGCTATAATAATCATGCATAAAAGAGACCAGCAAAAGACTCAAATGTGACACCCTCGATTTAATCGTGCACTATTCATACACGCAAATGCACACGACCAAGCCTAGGGACTCACTTGAAGATATCACAACACCACTCTAGACACAAATAAAATAATACAAGCTTTATATTACAAGCCAGGGGCCTCGAGGGCTCGAATACATAAGCTCGATGTCATACAAGCATCAGCGGAAGCATTATATATCTGAGTACAGACACAAAGTTAAACAAGGGTGCCTTAAGAAGGCGAAAACAAACAACGGCTCTGATCGAAAGAGGCAAGGCCTCCTGCCTGGGAGCCTCTTAAACTACTCCTGGTCATCGGCGGTCTCCATGTAGTAGTAGGCTCCTCCAGAAGTGTAGTAGTAGTCGTGGGCTGGGGCGGCTGACTCCGGGGCTCCATCATCTGGTCGCATCAATAGGGTATGAAAAAAAAAGAGGTAGCAAAGCTACCGTGAGTACTCATCCAAAGTACTTGCAAGACTTACATCAGATCTAGTCTAGATATGCAACATTTTCAAGGAAGGCTGTATATGTGGACTTGACTGCAGAAATGCCAGAATAGCGAGAAAGGCCTAGCCTATCGAAGACTAGCATCTCCAGCGGTCTTGCAGCATAAGAAGAGTGCAGATTAGTACATAATTAAAGTAGCAAGCATGTTGTAGCAAAGCCTAGGGATCCTTCCTCGACTCCCAGCGAGAAAGCGATCCCGGAGCTTCCAATTAGTTAAAAGTATCCAGTTCAAGTAGTAGTAGATCGGGATACAACACTGAGCGTCCTATTACCGTGGACACGACTATTCGAATAGATAATCTTCCCTGTAGGGGTGCACTACTGTTACCCAACACGCTCGATTAACTCCGGCCGGACACACTTTCCTGGGTCATGCCCGGCCTCGGCTGATCGACACACCGCAGCCCTACCTAGAGCTCAGCAGAGAGGTCCTCGCCGGTCTACATCCTCAGTGCTCGGGGGTCCTGGGCCCATCGCCCTTTGCACTCCGGGTCGTTCCGCACATGGTTAGATGCAGGCACCACCTCTGTCCTGGATGGCGCCGATCCTGTCGTGCCGCAATGCTGAACTGGACGTCTGACAGAGCTTTCGGCTGATACATACGGCGCCGAGGGCCCCATAAACCATTATCCCGCGTGGTGGTAGTGCGTATAGGGCCAACGACCCACTCAGATCAGATACCCAAATCCGTTAAACGTGTTATTAGGAGCTCGCGGTGACGATCAGTACTCCTGTCGCCCCGTCTCGAGGAAGTGCAACAAGGGTAAGGCCCATCCCTCTCTAGGGCGGTCTCTGCCTGCCCGGCCGCTCCTCGTAATTATCTCGCGGGTACCCTTCCAGGTCAACCCATCTTCCCAGGAGACTATCGGGAACTCAGGTCCACCTCTACCGGGGTGGTACCGCTTGTCCTTTCAGTCCCGCAATAACAATACAAGGGGGTAACAGTTAAAGGTAACCGTGTGTCCGTAACATCAAGAGGGTAATCCGAGGAATCACCCTCGATGGATTCCCACTCGATGCTACCGTCAAGGTGAACCCGGAGGAATCACCCTCGATGGATTCACACTTGAGGGTTTGCACGACAGAAGCTTCATCGGAGGTGGTGGAAGAGGAATCACCCTCGTATCCCACAACGGACTAACTGCACCACAGAGACATATCAGAAGTGAGAAAAGAGGTATCACCCTCGACACTCGATATTAGCTCTGCAGAGTCCAGCAACTTAAGGGGGATGTGCGGTGATGTGCTGGTCTCAGCCCGTTGATCATCTCGATCAGGGCACTATTAACTAAGCGGGGCAACTAGGACAAAGAAGAGGGGCCACAGATGGATTACCAACCAAACTATACTAAGTATCTCGGTTGGCAGGCAGGTATCAATAACAGTTACAAAAACAGGCTATGCAGCAGAATAGGATAAAACAGAACAGTAGCAATTTCTAATGCAAGCAGAAGGGAGAAGGAGTAGGTGATATAGGCATGCGTCAAGGGGGGTTGCTTGCCTGGTTGCTCTGTTGAGAGGGGCTGGTCGGCAGTAGGCAGCTCGTCGGGAGTGTAGTCGAACTCAGCTGCGTCGGCGGCGGTCTCGGCGTCTATCGGGAGAGAAGGAGGGGGAAGAAACAGTAAATTCATGGCAACAAATGCAACAACGATGCATGGCATGCCTAAGTGAGATGCAGATGTGATATACTGCCTAATTGAATGTTTTAGTTAATTTAGGAATTTATTTGGATTTATTTTATTAAAGTCAGGCACTATTCATTTATCGAAATCAGTCAAAAAGTTTCATGTTCATCTAGATAGGAGTGATGGTCAAGCATTTTGACCACATATTCGGATTCGTCTCATTTTCTTGATCAACTTTCATGTAGAAAGTTTTTCGATCCGAGCTACGGTTTATTTTCTTTGAGTTTTCAAAGATTTAATCATTTTCTGGATTTTCTGGAATTAAATTAATTCAAATTTATTTAAATATTAATTGCTACGGGTACACAGAAGTGTACCCAGAGATGTGCTACTGAGACTGACTGTGGGTCCCAGTTAACCAGGTCAACTGCACAGTCGGCATCTGACTGGACCGTTGACTGGTCAAAGGGGCCCATGGGGGTCCCACATGTCATAGACTGGGCGCTGCCCAGTCAGCAAGTTGACTAGACAGTGACTGTTTAATTTAAACATGTTTTATTTAATCTAACCAGATAATTAGTGAGGTGGGGCCCTGTTGTCAGTGACCCAGTTTGGTTAATAGGTTAGTTAAATTAACCCTAATGCTACAGTAACCGGGGCCCACGTGTCAGTGGGATTAGCTAGCGAGATTAGTCACTAATCTAAGCCTAATGGCTTGGGCCCACACGTCAGTGGCCCAGGAGGCCATTTAAACGCGACGCGCGCCGGTGGCGAGGCCAGACGCGGCGGCGGTGGCCGGAAATCGGCCACCGGTGACCATTTAGACGGCGGAGGACATCTACCGGAAGCCCACGCTCGCGCGCATCCATTGATGGTGGCCACGGGTTCTGCGGTGCGCTGAGCTCGCCGGAGACGAGCCCGCAGCGGCGGCCGGAGCACGGGTAAAACGGTGACGGCGCTAAAGCGGCTAGAGCTCGGAACCGAGATCAAAACAAGGGCGAAATGGGCATATGCTCACAGTGAGGCCGGGGAGAAGCTCAGGGAAGCCGGGGAGGTGCTTGAGCGGCGGTGCTCGTAGCGGATCGACGGCGGCCGAGGCGGTGGTGGAAATGGCTCGATGGCGGCGTTTCAGTGCGGCTCCAGTCGAATGGGTGGCCATAGAGGACGCAACAGTCCAAGGCGGTCCCTTTGGACAGTAGCAGGAGGCGTGGGGTGGCCGATGGCCGCGGTGGCGAGGCAACGCGGCGGTGGCTGCGTCGGGCATCGAGGGAAAAGGCAGGGGGCGAGCGAGAGAGAAACATGGGGGAAGCTAGGGTTCGAGGGGGTGGCGAGGGCGATATTATCCATCGCGGGAAGGAATGGATGCCCGACGAGCGGCGCATCGGCGTCTCCGGCGGCTGCGGCGCCGACACGGGCGTGGGAGTAGGTGAGGAAGAAGGAGGCACGGGTGGGCTGGTACTGTAGCTATGGGCCAAAGGCACAGTGTAGTTAGGCCTTTCTCTTTTTCTATTTTCATTTTCTGTTTTCCTTTTAGCTACAGTTTTCCCTTTTCTTTAGGCTAGTAAATGACTTTAGTAAAATGTGGAGTTGGCCAAATCAAATACTAGGCATCAATTAGTACTGCCACAAAAAGTTTGGTAGTTCAATATTTTCATTTGAATTTTGCTTAATTGGAAATGAATTAAAGTGGCTGTTAAAGTCACTGTTTCTGGACGCTATGGTCAATTTGGGAATTTTAATAATGTTTATTTTATTTTTATAATAGCTTTGGGAATATTTGAAATATCATGAACATTTTTATTTTGCCGTTTGGATAAATACTAGTTTTGACTTTATTTTAAAATATGAATTTGAAGTTGGATAATTCTTAATTGTTTTTATAGGGCTTAATGATGATGACTTGGCATGACTAATTAGCATAACTACTGTTTAGTAATCTGGGGATGTCACATCAAATAATTTCATGGATAATCTAATCATAAACTCACAATTCATCGGATCCCAACAAACACACTACAAAAAGTGATTACATCGGATAGAACTCCAAGAACATCGAGGAGAACATTGTATTTAAGATCAAATAGAGAGAAGAAGCCATCTAGCTACTAACTATTGACCCGAAGGTCTGTGGTAAAGTACTCACGCATCATCGGAAAGGCAGCAAGGTTGATGTAGAGCCCCTCCGTGATCGATTCCCCCTCCGGCAGATTACCGGAGAAGGACCCCAGATGGGATCTCTCTGGAACAGAAACTTGCGGCGGCGGAAAAAGTATATCGTGGACTCCCCTGAGGGTTTCTGATTTTTTCTGAATTTATAGTGGAAGAATTAGGTCAAACGGGGCTGGGTGGGCCCTACGAGCACACAAAACAGACAAATTATTTTGAAATACACCGCATATAGGTAGGTATGGTGGACTCATTTGGCACAACTTGGTTTAAGGAGTTTGGATGCACAAGCAGTATTTCCGCTTAGTACAAATGGAGGCTAGCAAATAGATTGAGAAGCAACCAACCAAAAAACAAAAACGGTCATAAACATGCATTGAACATAACTAACACCGAATAATGCACCATAAGTAGGATATAATTTCGTTGCATAACTATTGACTTAACGTGCATGCATAGGGAATCACAAACCTTAACACTAATATTCTTACTAAGGCACAATTACTTACTAACATCACTCACATATTATCATTTCCATATCGCAAAACTATTGCAAGGAATCACACTTATCATAACCAATGATCTATATGAAAGTTTTTATTATATCCCCCTTGAATATTCATCACTTTGGGACCAAATTCATATCTTGTGCAAATTACCGTTACTTTTGTCAACTCTCAAAAAGATATAAGTGAAGCATGAGAGTGCACATATTTCTTCAAAATTCCAATCTTATCAATTCTCAAAATAATATAAGTGAAGCATGAGAATTCATTTCTACAAAATTTTCATCAACTCTCAAAATAATTTAAGTGAAGCAAGAGAGCATATTTCTTCAAAATTTCTATCAACTCTCAAAATAATTTAAGTGAAGCATGAGAGCAAATTTCTGCAAAATTTTAACAACTTTCAAAATAATATAAGTGAAGCATGAAAGTTTATTTCTACAAAATATAGCCACCACCGTGCTCAAAAAGATTTAAGTGAAGCACTAGAGCAACTGCCTAGCTCAAAAAATTTAAGTGAAGCACATAGAGTATTCTAGCAAATTATGATGAACTTGTGGCTCTCTCAAATTGGTGTGTCCAGCAAAGATGATTGTGACAAACTAAAAAGCAAGCAAAGCAAAGACTCATATAAGACACGACGCTCCAAGCAAAACACATATCATGTGACGAATAAAAATATAGCTCCAAGTAAAATTACCGATGGTTGTTAGAAGAAAGAGGGGATGCCTTCCAGGGCATCCCCAAGCTTAGACGGTTGAGTCTTCCTAGAATATTACCTTGGGGTGCCTCGGGCATCCCCAAGCTTAGCCTTTTTCTACTCCTTATTCCTTCATCCATCGTACTCTCACCCAAAACATGAAAACTTCAATCACACAAAACTCAACAAAACCTTCGTGAGATCCGTTAGTATAACAAAATAAATACCTACTTTAAGTACTGTTGCAAACCCATTCATATTTTATTTTTGCATTAAACCTACTGTATTCTAACTTCTCCATGGCTTATACCCCCCGATACAATCCATAGTTTCATTAAAACAAGCAAGCAACACATCAAAAACAGAATCTGTCAAAAACAGAACAGTCTGTACCAATCTATTTAGAAGCCATATTTCTCTAACTCCAAAAATTCTGAAAAATTACGACACGTGGGCTATTCTCATACCAATACTGCGTAAAAATTTCATATTTTTTTCACGCTCCAGTACAAAAACAAAATTTCTGCACTGGACGCAAAAGTTTCTGTTTTCCAAACAGCATCAGTTATACTATCTTCCAAATCATCCCAAAGGTTCTAGTTGGCACAAACACTAATTAAAAACACAAAACACACTCATAACAGTAAGAAAACACACAATAACAGAAACAAAATGAAAAATTATTTTATTCATTGGGTTGCCTCCCAACAAGCGCTATTGTTTTATGCCCCTAGCTAGGCATAATGCGTAGTTTCAAGTATTGTCATCCTTCAAGTTGATTCCATAAGTGGCCCTCATAATGGATTCATATGGTGCTTTAATTATTTTTTCTAGGGAAAGGCTCCATACCTTTCTTTAGTGGAAATTAAAATTTTATATTCCCTTCTTTCATATCAATAACGACACCTATAGTTCGTAAGAATGGTCTACCCAGTATTATGGGGCAAGAAGGATTGCATTCAATATCAAGTACAATAAAATCAATGGGCACATAGTTCCTATTTGCAAGAATAAGAACATCATTAATTGTACCCAAAGGCTTTTTAATAGAAGAATCCGCAAGATGCAAATTAAGAGAACATTCATCCATATTGCTAAAGCCTAACACATCACATAGAGATTTTGGAATTGTGGAAACACTAGCACCCAAATCACATAAAGCATTGCACTCATAATTTTTAATTTTAACTTTAATGGTGGGTTCCCATTCATCATATAATTTTCTAGGAATTGAAATCTCTAGTTCTAAGTTTTCTTCTAACGCTTTCATCATTGCTTCTACGATGTGTTTAGTAAAAGCCTGGTTTTGCTCATAATCGTTGGGTGAATTTAGCATGGATTGTAACAAAGAAATGCACTCAATCAAAGAACAATTATCATAATTAAAATCTTTGTAATCCAAGAGAGTGGGCAAATCGCTATTTAAAGTTTTTACCTCTCCAAACCCACTTTTTTCAATTTTCTTATCAAGATTGTCCCCCTCCTAATTATGGGGACGCCTACTAATTAAAGTTGACTCTTCTTCAGTCCCCTTTTCATCAAGTTTTATATTGCTAAACAAAGAATCAATAGATGAAACACCAATCATTTTAATATCTTCATCATTACTATTTTCTAATGACTCTGGCTTAGCTGCCATTTGATTTACTAGAGTAGCTTGTGCATCAGAAATTTTTCCTAGCAAATTTCCAGTAAGAGCAAATTGAGATTGAAGACTAACAACTTCTGTAATAACATCATCGAGTTGTTTTGCTTAGCATCCAATAAGATAGAGTGTTCCTTGAGTTCCTCGGTAAAAAATTTGTTGTGCTCAAATTGCGTAGTCATGTAATCCTTAGTATTTTCTCCAATTTCAGACAATATTTAATAATAAGAAGTATCATGATGATTTTCTCGGGACATCATGATTGAGCAAACAATGTTACAAGGGGGCAAAAAGGCAAATAAGAAAACACGCAAAAAGACAAACAGAAAATATTTTTGTATTTTTGTAAAAAACGTTTTAGAAGTAGGGGAGATGAAAAGGAGAGACAAATGGCAAATAAACTAAATGCAAGGAGATGAGAGTTTATGCAAAGGTACTTGATAGATGTTGATGATGTCTCCCCGGCAACGGCGCCAGAAATTCTTCCTGCTACTTGTAGCTTGCGTTGGTATTTCCCCGAAGAGAAAGGTATGATGTAGCATAGTAGAGATAAGTATTTCCCTCAGTTATGAAACCAAGGTTATCGAACCAGTAGGAGAATCACACAACACCTTGTTAGCAGTACCTGCACACAAACAACAAACCCTTGCACCCAACGCAAACGAGGGGTTGTCAATCCCTCGGCGGTAGATTGCAAGATTAAATAGTATATCATAGATAGATAGATTGAAACAAAAATACAAAATAAAATAAGTAAAAGAAAATTGCAGAAGGTTTTTAGGGTTTTAGTAATATGATTTAGATAGACCCGGGGGCCATAGTTTTCACTAGAGGCTTCTCTCATAGAAATAGCATATGGTGGGTAGACAAATTACTGTTGGGCAATTGATAGAAAAGCAAATAATCATGACGATATCCAAGGCAATGATCATGTATATAGGCATCACGTCCAAGATTAGTAGACCGACTCCTGCCTGCATCTACTACTATTTCTCCACACATCGACCGCTATCCCGCTTGCATCTAGTGTATTAAGTCCATAAAGGAACAGAGTCATGCCTTAAGAACGATGACATGATGTAGACAAGATAAACTCATGTATGAATAAACCCCATCTTTTTACCCTTAGTAGCAATGATACATACGTGTCATGTCCCTTTCTGTCACTAGGATTGAGCACCGCAAGATCGAACCCACTACAAAGCACCTCTCCCCATGGCAAGATAAATCAACTTAGTTGGCCAAACCAAATCAATAGATCGGAGAAGAAATACGAGGCTATAATAATCATGCATAAAAGAGACCAGCAAAAGACTTAAATAATTTCATGGATAATCTGATCATAAACTCACAATTCATCGGATCCAAACAAACACACCGCAAAAAGTGATTACATCGGATAGAACTCCAAGAACATCGAGGAGAACATTGTATTGAAGATCAAAGAGAGAGAAGAACCATCTAGCTACTAACTATGGACCCGAAGGTCTGTGGTAAACTACTCACGCATCATCGGAGAGGCAGCAAGGTTGATGTAGAGCCCCTCCGTGATCGATTCCCCCTCCGGCAGATTACCGGAGAAGGACCCCAGATGGGATCTCTCTGGAACAGAAACTTGCGGCGGCGGAAAAAGTATATCATGGACTCCCCTGAGGGTTTCTGATTTTTTCTGAATTTATAGTGGAAGAATTAGGTCAAACGGAGCTGGGTGGGCCCCATGAGGTACCAGGGCGCGCCACCCCCCTTGGGGCGCGCCCTGGTGCATCGTGGCCCACTCCTTCATCTTCTGGCCCTCTCCCAAAGCTTCCAGTACTTGTTATGTCCAATAAAAAGTCTCCAAAAAGTTTCGTGGCATTTGGACTTCGTTTGGTATTGATTTTCTGTAAAACAAAAACAGGGCAGAAAACAGCATCCGACACTGGGCACTAAGTTAATAGGTTAGTCCCAAAAAATGATATATAATTGCTATAAATGATTATAAAAACATCCAAGATTGATAATATAATAGCATGGAACAATCAAAAATTATAGATACGTTGGAGACATATCAATCCCCATCAAGCTATGTGATACGTCTCCGTCGTATCTATAATTTTTTATTGTTTCATGCCAATATTCTACAACTTTCACATACTTTTGGCAACATTTTATATTATTTTTGGGACTAACATATTGATCCAGTGCCCAGTGCCAGTTCCTGTTTTCTGCTTGTTTTTTGTTTCACAGAAAATCCATATCAAACAAAGTCCAAATGCAATAAAATTTTACGGAGAATTATTTTGGAATATATGTGATTTTTGGGAGTTGGAATCAACACAATGGAGGCCCACAGCCTGCACAAGCCACCTGGGCGCGGCCCCCTGGCACATGGTGGTGCCTCATGGGCACACCGTAAGTCGGTTGGGGCTCTTCTTCAGCCGCAAGGATGCTTATATCGAGAAAAAAATCGTGTTAAAATTTCAGCGCAATCGGAGTTACGGATCTCCAGGAATTTAAGAAAGGGATTTTTATATCTGTGCCCCTGGTTCCTTAGCCATACTCATTCATCCCCACGCTCTTAACATTTGCTCACTTTTCCCCACTCTCTTGTCTGAAACCCTCAGAAATGGTCACAAACGGTGGATGCCGTCGGGTCAGTGCTTTGACCGTTAACTCTGACGAGTGGGGCCGCGCTGGACTGTGTCGCCCGTTGGACCTGACAATTGGGGCCGCGTCAGATGGTGCCGCTGTTCACCCGTAGGGCCGTGGTTAGACTGTTGGGCCCTACGCGCGCCGCAACGACAGAAGCCTGCTATGCATGCACGACATGTCCAGCTAGCCTGCTATGCATGCACGTAGCTAGCCTGCCTGCATGCGCCGATGCCCGCCGCCACGATGCGCTGACCGGCCTCTTTCTGCGCGCGAGCCGCCACGGACACTGACCGGCCTCTTTCTGCACACGAGCCACCACAGACGCAGGGACGGTCGCTGCCGTTGGTTCGTCTCATCTCGCACGCTTGTCTCCTCGATGTATAGCATGGTTTCAGACTTTTCGATCCACTCGCATATATTCAACGTGGGAATTAAAACCTGTTGGCAATTAAAGTGGCATATCGATCGACGCGGCTCATTTGAACATAGCAAATCCAAAGCGCGGCCGGTGCCACTCCCCTTCCCTTCCCCTTTCCCTATTTAAACCACCCACACCTCCACCTATTCTCACATCCATTTGCGCCGGCCCTTTCTTTTCTTCACCCAAACCCAGAGCACTCTCAAAGCGAGGCGAGGATGCACTACAACGGCCCCACCTTCGAGCTCCCACCGACCGTGCCGGAGCGGTGATATCCCGCCGGCGTCGTCATGGAGACGTCGCTCCGCGTGTGGGCGTTCTCACGCTGGAGGGGTGCAAAGGAGTTTGCCCAGTGGTTCCTCTATGCGGGCTTTGCCCACCTCCCGGCGGGCTCGCCGGTGATGTTCCGACTGGAGGAAGTGCGTCCAAACTCCAGCACTCCGCCGATAGGGCTCATCGTCAACTTCACCAACAGATTTGATGCGTACTACCTCCTCGGCAAGGTGTTTTGGTGTGGGTGCGAGTTTATTGCATTCACCACCTACAACATCTTCACCGACTTCAACAACATCTTCCCCACCCGCAACGGTATGCACAGCCTCCCCTACTACCTCGGCGAGGACGGCATGGAGGAGGAGCAGTGAAGAGGAGCAGTGAAGAGGAGGCGCAGTGAAGATGGTGGTGAAGGCCCGGTCTCGTGAAGCTTGTCTTGCATGCCCTAGGGTGTTAGGGCATGTCGTTGGTTGTACCATGAACTTTTTATCTCTGTCGTGTTATATCATGTTGGGAACCCTAAGAAATATGTTATGCTTGCTACCCTTATTTGATAGGGAATGTCGTTGGTTATCTGTGTTTTGCTTGCTACTTTTATATGTCGTTGGTTGTACCCTTATTTGACGTGAGATATCGCTAGATGGATATGGTGCCGTAGCCGAGCCCTTCTGCTAAATCAATCAATGAAAGGGTATCCCTCAATGAAAACCAGCAACTTTTGGGGTTAGCCTTGTAAAAATGGTTGGAGGGTAGCCCATTCGTCTTGTTATATTCATGTTGTGTAATATTTGTATTTTGACCCTTATATTTTAGGGTCAAGTTTTGGCACGCGTAGCTAATGGACTAGTTGAAGTGTCAAAAAGGAAATTAAAGCTAGAAAAACGAGCCATGTTGATGTTGAAAAGAAGGAGAAAAGATAATTTGTTTGAATTGTTGGTGGCTCTATTCTGTATATTGTATGAACAAAAACAAGCTAATTTTTGAATAGTTTGTGGCCATTTGGCATGATGAAATTCATTTTGGCCCTTATATTATAGGTTTTATTGGTTCCAAGTTTTGGCACGGGCGGCTAATGGACTAGTCGAGGTGTCAAAAAGGAAATTAAAGCTGGAAAAAAAAGAAGCTAAATTTTTTGAATTGTTGGTGCCCATATATATTGTAGGATACCTATATTGTATGAACAAAAAGAAGCTAATTTTTGAATAGTTTGTGGCCATTTGGCAGGATGAAAATAATTTTTGAAGGGTAGCCCATTGTTTACTTGTTGGTGGCCATATTGCATGAAACAAAACGGTAATTGTTGACTTCTTGGTGGCAATATCAATTGTTGTGTAATTTCAAACGATGTAACCTATTCTTGTAATGTAACCAACGTGCACTCAATCTCTGTAAGCAAAAAAAACAGAGCTAGCGCATGCACTATTTTTCTAGGCCTCTTTAATCTTTGTGGGCCTTCGACAGTCAACGCAATGCGACGGCCCAACCAGAGCTTGGTTTCATTTTGGGCCCAATAACTACGTTTTTTTTCTCTTGCCCTTGGTGTTGTCTGACGAAACTGAAAGTGTCAAAAACTAACACCTACAGAGATTCAGAGATGGAGATAGAGACATAGTTTAAGCAACACAGAGAGCACATGATCCACAAATTAAGCAACACAGAGAGCACATGATCCACAAAGCCTTAAGCAAATCGTAGAGCACATGAAACGACACAAATAACATCTCTAACGAGTGATGACCAGCAAGTAAGCAAATCCTAGAGCAACTATACAAAAATAAAATCCTAAAGCTATCAGATTCGCCTGCTTGTTCAACTGAATCATCTGCCTCAAGTTCTTGTTCATCTTCTTTAATTCCCCCTACAGATCCTCACCCCCTACTGTCGGAGCAGCACTTTCAGAGACCAAATTCCGAGTGGCTGACGGCAGATTGACCTCCCGGGTTGTGACCCAATTGAATTGAAGCAAGCCCTCCCCTTGAACCCTCCGAACGTAGTCATCCATCCATTCAAAATGTGTGCATTTCTTCACGATATGAAAGGAAATCATGAACCCTAAATCTCAGATCCAACGAAAAAGAATTAGAAGCAAAGAGAAAAAAGAAGGGAAGGGTCAAAGAAAAATCATGAGATCTAACCTGCCCCTCTAGCTTGCTCTCGCATTTCACGAACTCGCGCCCAAAGTTCCCATTCTTGTCCTCCTTCCAAGTCAACCTTTTCAGTGGCGCGGTGCGTGGGCAGTCAGGGCATCGCTCCATGGGCACTGGACCGTACTGGGCCACGAGGGGCGGGAGGCTGAAGTGGAGCTCGACATATCTAGTCGCCGGAGAAGAAGAAGCAGATGAGTGGCTCCTCTGGTCGCCACAGAAGAAGAAGAAGACAGGGGAGGCAATGGTGGGCGAGCACAACCAACGTCTCGCGGATCGCCTCTCGCAGATCGCCCAAGGATCCAACGATGCGGAGCCGTCTTTGTGATCCAACGGCGCGGAGCCCGCACGCAGCCTGGCCTCAGAATTCCTTCTAGAAGACCATATCTGAGGGCTGTCGTTTGGCGCTAGGGTATGATCGGACGGCTGATGTTCGGAGCTAGGGTTAGGCGAAACCCCGCGGGGTTTAGAGGGGTTTTGAGTTGGTCAACGGGGTTATCTAGTGTTTGACCAATATTCAACTGAGCATAACTAATTTTAAAAAAATCCAAAAAATATGAAACCTTCGCGAATCGTCGTTTTATAGGACACACTAATCAGGAAAAATACTAAACTTGGTCTACGGTCATTTTCAAAAAAAAAAACCTAGTTGGCACGATCGTGGTTAAATGAGCACCATTAATTTAAAAAAAATCGAAAAAATAGAAAACCTGCGCACAATGTTGTCTTATGTGACATGTTACCAAAAAAATCATAAACTTGTTTTATGGACATTTTCATGAAAAAACCTTCACAAATATGAGTTATCACATACAACGTTACAGAGAGTTCAAGGAAAGGAGGTAGGTTTTTTGAAAAATTAAAAAAAATCAAAAAAATCACCAAAGCTTCATTTCAAAGTGAATAAGAAGGATCTGAACTTAGTTTTCCTTTTTCATATTTTAAACGTGTTTTTAATGGTTTTCTATTAAATCACATTATTTTCAAAAAAAATGTAAAAATATGAAGATTAATTCAATAAATAGTGAGACTTCGAATCTACACTATATAGATTGAATAGGTGTTAATAAAAAATATTTGGCTCATTTAGAGTAGGTCCAACAAAACTTGATTACAAATGGGGCTGTTTACCCTAGCTTCGGAGCTCATTTGGAGCACATTTCCCATGACTATAAGTTTTACCACACAAAAGAGATCGGATTGATCACCTAACGTTTATAATAGTTCAGCAAACATTACAACATCACACCACAGGAGTTCAAGTGTTGGTTCAAATTCAAATTTTGCCTAAAATTCAAATTCTGCCTGAAATTCAAATTTTGCCTCGAAGTTCACATCTTTGCCTTGCTCCTTGTGTTCCGAGACGGCTTAACAGCCTTGCTCCTGGTTTCCCTAGGTGGGATATCCACCTTTTTCTTCTTCCTTTTGATCTTCACTTCAGGCTGTGGCTGTCGAGGTGCTAACGGAGAACTTCCACTGGCCAGTTGACAGGGTTCAAAACCTTCATAAGCCATGGCTTCATATTCTTCAAATTCTTTCTCTCTTTGCCTTTTCTCTCCTTTTCCTCTCATTTTCCTAGAGCTAGGTCAAACAGAAAAAATATTATAAGCCGTCGATAAAAAAAGAAGAAATGCACAAAAAAGGGAAGGTTGTTGCACACATACCAAGCTGCCGGCAGTGCTAATTCAGTTGCTTCATTCTCCTCTACATTAGCTGCAATTTGCTTTGCTGCATCATTCTCCTCTGTATTAGCTTCAATCTGCTCTAATGCTGCATTCTCCTCTGCATTTGTTGCTGCCCATCGTTCCTCTTCTCCAAATGAAGCATCCACTGGATTGGTACATTTTCTAGCAATGTGCCCTAGGGTTCCACATTTTTTGCACTTACGATGTCTTTTTACACGACCCTCTTCACCTCTTCTGATCATGTTCTTCCTTGGTCTTCCTAGTGGTCTAGTCAGTACAGGAGCATTTAGTTTGAACCCTGGATCTACTATGTTCCATTGGTCTTTCCCAAGAGTGCAGGCACATTGGAAGCATAAGCAACCCTGAATTTGGCAACAGAAAAATATTCAGAGATGTATTGATCAACTTCACCATCTTCACCACCTATAACAGTCATCAGATGTAGGGCATGTATGCATGGCTTCCCACGGAGCTGCCATTGCCTACAACTGCATTCCGTAGTTGCTAGGTTAACTGGATATCTCCATTCCCTGTTTTTACTGTCAGTATATGTTACCTCAGCCTCGTGTGTCGCCGCTCAAATGCATTTCATGTTCAGTCCTCTTGCCTTGGCCAACATATTCTGTTTCTGCAATTCTTTTGCGAAGAGCCATCTTTATCAAGATCATCTGCCGAATATTATCAAATATTTGTCATATCAGAAGCCCTTTCAATGACTTGATCTTTGCATTGAAACACTCTGCCAGGTTACTGGTCACATAGTCTACTTTGCAGATTTCATTGAATTTGCTTCTTGACCACAACTTTCCATGATGTGCATCTAGGTACTCCTTCACCAGAGTATTGTGAGCATACATCACTCTCAAATGATGCGCATGCTTCCTCTCACTGCATGTGTATGATGCTGGCCATAAGTTCTCATCATAAACTTTACCTTTGAATTTGTTTCTGAAATTCTGCGCTACGTGTCGCATACATTCCCTATTCTCCACTCCAGGGAATACAATTTCCACTGCAGTCTCCAAACCCTTGCAAGCATCTGTGTGTATAGCTAAACCTCGGGGTGTACCTATAAGGTTGTGCAACTGCTGCAGAAACCAGACCCAACTTTCCTCAGACTCTGCCTCCACCACACCAAATGCAACTGGGAATAGCCAGTTGTGTCCATCAACTACAGAAGCTGTCACTAGTTGTCCTCTCCACCTTCCAGTCAAAGCAGTTGCTTCAACAGCCAAATAGGGCCTGCAACCATCAAGAAACCCCTGTCAACAAACCTTGAAACAAACAAAAGCCCTCCTAAAGCACTCCTTCTCAAATGACTTACCTTTTATTTTGTATGTAACTGTATGCTTGTCAATCTCTACAACACTCCCTGGACTAGCAGCTTCCCCTTCAGATTTAAATGTGTAGAGCAACTGAAAGCTCTCATTCCAAGGACCATTAATCCTGTCAAGAGCCATTTCCCTAGCATAGAAAATCCTCATGTAAGGTAAGTCAATCTTGTACTTCTCAAATAGCTTCCCATGGAGTGCTGTTTTACAAAGTGTTGGTGTTTCTCTCAACCAATCCAAAATTGCATCTGCCACCCACCTAGTCTTTGCTAGCTTTGCTTTAGCCTTCCCTCCTCCCCCTCCAGGTGGACAAGTGTGCTGGTGTGGGTTCTTTTTTATCTGAAACAAAATGGGACCCAAACAAAATATAGTTAAGAAAACATTACACAATGATCTGAAAATAAAATGAATCAGTATAAACTGAAATACACAAACCTGAATGAACTTGCTCCTCAACATATGTTATGCATGCAACCTCCATCTACGCCTATCATATGGGCAATGAATAGTGAACCTTGTTGGCTCACTCCTCTCAATCACATATGTATTTTCAGTGAGAATGCAGTATGTAGTCACTGCATTATGACAGTCCACCATCGTCTGGAATATGGTGCCGACAGCTAGCTGAGGTTCTTCGCTGTTCCACTCAATTGTTGGCATGTCCTCACCATCATATTCATCTAAAACTAAGCTGTCGATGTTCTCCTGCCTCTCTTCATCGTCAGTGTCATCAAATCTAGCACGGCTGATAGGTTCCTCCGGATATTCATCTTCCATTGCTTGTTTACTGATAGTATCTACAAGATCAGGGAACATATTCTCATCCTCATCATCATTTCGAGGCACCTCTTCGTCTGGCTTTGCATCTTGCTGTACATCGGCTGCAGCAGCGACAGGAGAAGCGGCACAAGAAGCGGCAGCAGACATATTGTGACTTTCAGAACCACTAACTCTGCTTGGTTTTGACCTACAAGGAGTGCCGGGGCGCTCGCTATTAGTAGAGACAGAAGATTTCTAAACATCCTTCCCCTTGTCACGTTCATTGCGTGGCCAAAGCACCTCGATAAGGATTTTACCGAAGCGGCTTTCAGCATTCAAAGTAAAGAGCAATCCTAGATGCTCATCGCAAGTTAATGGGACAAATTTTTGCTCTGTACTACTGAATTTTTTTAATTCAATAGCATCGGCAGGGCTCCACCCAGATGAAGAACTTTGGAGCGCCGCAAGCAAATCTTTGAACGACATACTTGTTTCTACCACCTTCGGATAGAAAAATCCAGTAAGCATTTGCTGTTTTCTACCGCGCATCACACTAACTTCCATCCTAATCGCCAGCCGGAAAGCAAGCGCAGGATCAATCCTATTCGATTCAAATAAGGGTAGGTTTCCGTTAGGCCGGGAACAATTCAGCAAAATTTGATCGATTCATGCGACTAGCTGTCAAATTGGGCCGAATTTATGAATCAGCAAATCAGTTAGAGGGGAAACGACACTTACCCAGGTGTAATCCATGAATTATCCGCGCCGATTCGACCCAATCCTCTCCACGGTCGATGGGCTTGAGAACCTGCTCCCCCGACATCACTGCTTAATCCTGAGGGGCATGTGGGGGTAGATCTGGCGGAGGCCATGACGGCGGCGGAGGCGAAATGGGGTTAGAGGTTGGAGGGCATGACGGCGGCGAAGCTGCACGACGGCGGCGGAGGGGGCAGAGCGGCGTGGTGCTGTATTGGCTTGAGGTTCAGACAAGGGGATCCCTCAGACAAGCTCATCTGACGTGTCTTAATGCGGCCCCACTCGTCAGGTCCAACGGGCGACAGAGTCCAGCACGGCCCCACTCGTCAGAGTTAACGGTCATTGGTTTGAACCGACGGCATCCTCCGTTCTGATCATTTATGAGGGTTTCGGACAAGGGAGTGGGGAAAAGTGAGGAAAATTTAAGAGCGTGGGGATGAATGAGTAGAGCTAAGGAACCAGGGGCACAGATATAAAAATCCCTTTAAGAAACGGTGAAAGGCCAGTAAACAGGAACGCGAAACAGAAGAGAACAGAGAGAGAGATCCAATCTAGGAGGGGCTCCTGCCCCTCCGCCGCCATGGCAGCCATGGACCAGAGGGGGAACTCTCCTCCCATCTAGGGGGGAGGCCAAGGAAGAAGAAGAAGGAGGGGGGCTCTCTCTCCCCCTCTCTCCCGGTGGCGCCGGAGTGCCGTCGGGGCAACCATCGTGACGGCGATCTACACCAACAACTTCGCCGCCGTCAACACCAACTCTCTCCCCCTCTATGCAGCGGTGTAACACCTCTTCTCCCCACTGTAATCTCTACTTAAACATGGTGCTTAATGCTACATATTATTATCCAATGATTTGTGGCTATCCAATGATGTTTCAGTAGATTTTTTTGTCCTATGGGTTGATTGATGATCGTGATTGGTTTGAGTTGTATGTTTTATTTTGGTGCTGTCCTATGGTTCCCTCCGTGTCACGCAAGCGTGAGGGATTCCCGCTGTAGGGTTTGCAATACGTTCATAATTCTCTTATAGTGGGCGGCTAAAGTGACAGAAGCTTACACCCGAGTAAGGGCGTTGTTGCGTATGGGAGTAAAGAGGACTTGTTACTTAATGGTATGGTTGGGTTTTACCTTAATGATCTTTGGTAGTTGCGGATGCTTGCTAGAGTTCCAATCATAAGTGCATACGATCCATGTACGGAAAGTATGTTAGCTCATGCCTCTCCCTCATATAAAATTGCAATAATGATTACTGGTCTAGTTATTGATTGCCTAGGGACAAATCATTCTCTTGTGTTACAAAAAGCTTTCTACTAAACAACTAACTTTTATTATCTTGCAAATTACTCATAGTTTTGTTCTTGCTAAGTACATCTAGTTTTATTCTTGCAAACTTATCCTTACACCTACAAAGTAGTTTCATACTTGTTCTAGGTAAAGTGAACGTTAAGTGTGCGTAGAGTTGTATCGGTGGTCGATAGATCTTGAAGGGAATATTGATTCTACCTTTAGCTCCTTGTTGGGTTCGACACTCCTATTTATCGAGAAGGCTACAACTGATCCCCTATACTTGTGGGTTATCAAGACCTTTTTCTGGCGCCGTTGCCGGGGAGCGATAGCGTGGGGTGAATATTCTCGTGTGTGCTTGTTTGCTTTATCACTAAGTAGATTTTATTTTGTCCTCTTGTTTTCTATCTTTAGTTATGGGTAGGAAACTTAAAATACCAAAAAAAATAGTTGTACTTGCTAAACCAATGGTTGAAGAACCACCCAAAATCTATCATACTGCTGAAGCTTTCTACTTGGACCATCTTCGATCCCTATGTGCTCATGCTGGAAACCCAACTAGCTTAGTTGAGGGAAAATCATTAGATGAGCATGCTCATTTTGTGTGACACTGCTTATCTCAAAAAGGGAAACTTTTATGGCATCATATTAATACTATGCATTGCTATGCTTGGAATTTATGCGAAATATATGATTCTACTTGTTGTTCTGAAGACCCTAAAAAACACCTTCCCTACCAATGTGAGTTTAGTGATAATGGAATTGTATCTTCTTATGCTAAAGGTGTTTATAGTTACTATGATATTGAACAAATTGAAGAATTTGTTGCTTTTAAGGGTGCTTATGAAATTGCTTCTTTGATTGAAAAGTATGATGCTACTCTTTACAAATCTGAAAATTTAGCCATACTTAAATATTGCTATGAAAACTATGCTTCTAATGCTTATGTTAAAGGATATATTGAGGACTCTTCCACTGTTCAAGAAGAGACTAATATTTTGCAGGAAACTATGGAAGAAGAAATTGCTGAAACTGTGAGCTCATTGGATGAAAAAGATGAGGAGGAGAGCGAAGAACAAAAGGAGGAAGAGTGGATTAGCTACCCGTGCCCACCTTCTAATGAGAGTAACTCTTCAACTCATACATTGTTTAATTTCCCTTCGTGCTTACCAAAGGATGAATGCTATGATAATTGCTATGATCCCTTAGATTCGTTTGAAATATCCCTTTTTGATGAACTTGATGCTTGCTATGCTTGTGGCCAAGATGCCAATTTGAATTATGCTTATGGAGATGAAGTTGCTATATTTCCTTATGTTAAGAATTAAATTGTTGCTATTGCCCCCACACATGATAGTCCTATTATCTTTTTGAATTCTCCCAACTACACTATATCAGAGAAGTTTGCCCTTATTAAGGATTATATTGATGGGTTGCGTTTTACTGTTACACATGATGATTTTGATGAACATAATATGCATTTGCTTGCTGCTCCTAATTGCAATTATTATGAGAGAGGAACCACATCTCCGCCTCTCTATGTTTCCAATACGATAAAATTGCAAGAAACTGTTTATGATATGTATTGGCCTTTATTATGTGTGCATGAATTGTTCTTTTATGACATGCCGATGCATAGGAAGAGAGTTAGACTTCGTCATTGCATGATATATGTTGCTTTGTGCTCACTACTAAATTATAAATCATTGTTAATTAAAATTGGCTTTGATATACCTTGGGATCCGGGTGGATCAATTACTTGAGCACGGTATGCCTAGCTTAATGGCTTTAAAGAAAGCGTTGCCTGGGAGACAACCTAGAAGTTTTAGAGAGTCATTTTATTCTGTTGAGTTCTTTTAAAAGGTTTAAAAACAAAAAAATATAGAGGGTAAGCAAAAACTTTTTCAAAAAGGAAAGTGAAAGTAAGAAAGACGAGCACCGTTGAAGTGGGGGAGCTCCTTGAACTTTGTTCATGCCCATGGAAACTTTGCAAATCTTGAATTACAGAAACTTTTCAACAAAAATAATTATCCCCTTGTACAATTCCATTGTCTTATAAAAATAATGTGCCAAGATTTTCCTTTAGGATGTTTAAATTGCTTGTTTGGTATGTGCAGTGCAAAAACAGAAACTTTTTCTCTAGTATTTGAATTTACATTTTTTACTGGAACATGCAAAAGTTCTGAAATTTTTTACAAAGTACTTATATGCAAATTTTTTATTTTTTCCAAATTTTTTAGAATTTTTTGAGTTACAGAAGTATATGTACCATCTGCATCTTTACAGAGTGTCCTGTTTTCACAGATTGCTGTTATAGTTTCGTTATTTGCTCATGTTTGAAATCTTGTTGAGCCCCGTTGACTTGAGAGCCATAGAATTGTGATAGCATACAGCGGGTAATGTTTGATTATAATTATATAATAATGTTACAGCAGGACATGATGGGATTTGATGTTATATGTACTAACCCTTCCAATAAAAAGTTCGGTTAAGTTTTGTGTGGATGAAGTGTTCGAAGATCGAGGAGGTATCGATATGAGGAGAATAAGGAGAGCCAATAGTTCAAGCTTGGGGATGCCCAAGGCACCCCAAGTAAATATTCAAGGAGACTCAAGCATCTAAGCTTGGGGATGCCCCGGAAGGCATCCCATCTTTCTTCAACAAGTATCGGTATGTTTCGGTTTTTGTTTTGTTCACATGATATGCGTAAATTCTTGGAGCGTCGTGTACTTTTTATTTTTATTTTAATAAATGCACCATGCTGGTATGAGATAGTCCTTGGTTGATTTATAGAATGCTCTTTGCACTTCACTTATATCTTTTGAGTATGGCTTTATAGAATGCTTCATGTGCTTCACTTATATCATTTGAAGTTTCGATGCCTGTTTCTCTACTTATATAAAACCATTATTTGAAGAATGCTCTTTTGCTTCACTTATATTTATTAGAGCTTGGTATTTTGTAGAAAGAATTAAACTCTCTTACTTCACTTATATCTATTTAGAGAGTCAACAGGAATTGGTCATTCACATGGTTAGTCATAAAATCCTACATAAAACTTGTAGATAATTGAATATGATATGTTTGATTCCTTGCAATAGTTTTGCGATATGGAGGTGATAATATGTGAGTCATGTTAGTGAGTAATTGTGATTTAGTAAGAATATTGGTGTTAAGGTTTGTGATTACCTATGCATGCACGTAAAGTCAATAGTTATGCAACGAAGTTACATCCTACTTATGGTGCATTATTCAGTGTTAGTTATGTTCAATGCATGTTTATGACCGTTTTTGTTTTTTGGTTGGTCGCTTCTCAATCTATTTGCTAGCCTTCACTTGTATTAAGTGGGAATGCTGCTTGTGCATCCAACTCCTTAAACCTAAAGTTGTGCCAATGAGTCCACCATACCTACCTATATGCGGTATTTCCATGCCGTTCCAAGTAAATTTGCATGTGCCAACTCTAATTATTCAAAATAAATTTCTGTTTTGTGTGCCTGTACCTCTCATGTGGTGGTAGGGGGTGGCCAATATCTTTTATGCTAGGCTGGTTATTCTCAAGATGAGTGTTTATTCACTTTTCATTGCACGAGAAAGTGGCAGGTAATCGGGATGCCCAGTCCCACAATGAATCAAAAATAATAATAACCAAATTCCTTGGGAAGTTGGTATGGAAGGCACCCGTGGATACGGCTAGCCATGGATTGTAAAAGAATGGTGGAAAGGAAATGAATTTTATTTTCAGTTTGGGAACCACCTATAATGTGTCTAGCATGGAAGATATTGGGAACTTTCGGTCGTAGCGTTGATAGGAAAAGCATGCCTCTCAAAATAATTTTATCTCTCTAATTTAAGCTTTGAGCTCTGGCACCTCTGCAAATCTTTGCTTCCCGCTATGAAGGGCCTATCTATTTTACTTTTATGCAATTTTTATTTTTATTTTTGAGTCTCCATCTTCTCTTATAAAGCACCAACTGGAGAGCACTATTGTCATACTTGTGCATTGGATGTAACTAATATTGAGTGTGTTTCATGAATGGATCAATGATTGAGCATAATGGGCTAGGGATAACTTTCTTTAGCGTTGATATTTTGAAAGACATGGTTGCTTATTAGTATGCTTGAGTATTTATGTCTTCATATCAAACTATAGACTATTGCTTTGAATCACTCGTGTCTTAATATTCATGCCATGATTAAATTATATGATCAAGATTATGCTAGGTAGCATTCCACATCAAAAATTATCTTTTTTATCATTTACTTACTCGAGGACGAGCTGGAATTAAGCTTGGGGATGCTGATACGTCTCCTTTGTATCTATAATTTTTGATTGTTTCATGCCAATATTCTACAACTTTCACATATTTTTGGCAACATTTTATATTATTTTTGGGACTAACATATTGATTCAGTGCCCAGTGCCAGTTCCTGTTTTCTGCTTATTTTTTGTTTCACAGAAAATCCATATCAAATGAAGTCCAAATGCAATAAAATTTTACGGAGAATTATTTTGGAATATATGTGAATTTTGGGAGTTGGAATCAACGCAAACGGAGGCCCACAGCCTCCACAAGCCACCTGCCCCCCCCCCCCCCCCGGCGCATGGCGGTGCCTCGTGGGCACACCGTAAGTCGGTTGGGACTCTTCTTCGGCTGCAAGGAAGCTTATATCGAGAAAAAAATCATGTTAAAATTTCAGCGCAATCGGAGTTACGGATCCCCGGGAATTTAAGAAACGGTGAAAGGCCAGAAAACAGGAACGCGAAACAGAAGAGAACAGAGAGAGAGATCCAATCTAGGAGGGGCTCCTGCCCCTCCACCGCCATGGCGGCCATGGACCAGAGGGGGAACTCTCCTCCCATCTAGGGGGGAGGCCAAGGAAGAAGAAGAAGGAGGGGGGCTCTCTCCCCCTCTCTCCCGGTTGATGGGGATATGTACCTAGGGTAGGGTCATAGGCCTGACCTACATGCCCTATCTAAGGACACTGCCCCAGAAAGCTTAAGAGCTACAAGGAAGTCTCCGACTGAAATCGCCAAGACATACAAGTCACTCGACAATATACACTCGGAGGTACCTTTCACTCGACACTTACCTTTCACTCGGAAGGACCAGAAGACAGTCGACCACAGAAGCCCAGAAGTCACCCCAGGGAGGCTAACGGGCAGGCATTCATCAAGATCATTAATAGCATTAATGTTGTACGTTACCAGTAACGTACGTCTTTGTAGCCACGATCTGACTCTTAGATGCCAGACACTTATGAGGGGCAGCGCACTCTATATAAGCCACCCCTCCCCTCTGGCGCAAGGGTTCGCACCCCTTGTAGCGATACTCCTATTACACTTGACAAAGTGCTCCCGAGCACCTGATACGTAGGGCTATTACCTCCACGAGAGGGGCCTGAACTCATACATCTGTGTGTACACCCTCGCCGTAGCTAGGACTCTGTCCTCTCATTACGTACCCCTACCTTCTACTATCAGACTCGTTCCCATGACAGTTGGCGCCCACCGTGGGGCAGGCGTCTAAGCGACTTCCGGCGAGATTGCATTTGTTTTCCTTCATCATGTCATTCGGCGGTGATTTGTTCCTGGGCCACGAGATCCGTCTCGGAGCGCTCACCTTCATCGCCGACGATTCGGCATGGCTCCGGGAGGCGCCTCTGGACGTTGAGGCGCTCCCGAGTCGTGGGGCTATGCACTTTTGCGCAAGCTCCTGCGGTGTTCTTCTCCTTCAGCCGTCGACTCCGTACGTGTCGGCCCTCCATGCTATTCATCGCCGCAAGCGATCCGGTCGTTTGCGGCTACAGCATTGGGTGTGACATGCGGCGGCCCGCCAGGCTTCGTTCCCGCAGATTGCGGCCATCGAGCCCGCCGAGTCACTTCTCGGCGTGTTCGACTCGGCGTCAGATCGGTCTGATGTTCCCTCCGAGTGCGAGAGCTGCGATCCTGCGGCTGAAGTTCTTATGGCTGGCTCTCATCAGAGTCCGCCACCTGGCTTCAACCACGCCAGGCGCGAGATAGGTGGAACGTCGAATGATCAGCAGCGCCGGGATGAGGATGTTCTCCATACTCCCATCGTCGGCACGACTGCTGAGGCCCAGGCCATGGAGGCTACTCGCCTTCGACTCAAAGAGATGCAGGAAGCACTCAACGAGCGCGCTCGACAGTGTCCACCGCGTCCCAATCGACATCAGCGACAGTTGTTTCCGAGTGGATCGCGGAATAACGTCGAGGTATTCCGTACTCCGGTGTTGAATGTTGCAGCTGCTGCTAGGATTGCAGATTCTATACAGCCATCACTATCGGAAGCTGGTAGAGGTTTGCGACAGATCAGAACGTTGCTTGAGGCAGCGCAGCAGCAGAATGCGGCTGTTTCTCAGTCATAGAACATATTACATAGCAATTCGCCCGGGGCGGAGACAGTTCAGTCGGCCCACAGCCCTAGGTCACCTCTGCGCCACAGAGGCGGAGGTTACCGTGAAGATCGGTACAGAGATCAAGGGCTAGATCAGTTTGCTCCTCGTTATCACCGCGATGACCGCCGTCGGGTGCTTTCTCCTCCGCTGAGTGGTTCATATGTGCCCCGGCACAATGATGATAGGCGCCCGTTCGGTGATGAGCGGAATCCTGGATTTGACGCAAGGGATGTCCTCGCTCAAAGACGGGTCGATAGAGGCAGAGCCCACAGAGATGGTTATAACGGAGACTATCCGAGTGGAAGTGGAGCTGTTGTGTCTGGTCCCGAGTGTTTTAGCAGAGTCATTCGCTCTGCAGAGATTCCTCCCAACTTCAGGTTGGCGGCTGGATTTGGCAAGTTTTCTGGCGAGTCGAAGCCCGAGACGTGGTTAGATGATTACCGAGTGGCTGTGCAGATTGGTGGAGGAAACGACAACATAGCCATGAAGCATTTGTCCCTGATGTTAGATGGTTTGGCCAGAGCTTGGTTGAATCGTTTGGCTCCCTCTAGCATCTATTGCTGGGAGGACTTGGCCCGAGTGTTTATCAGAACCTTTGAAGGCACCTGTAAACGTCCGGCTGGTTTGATTGATTTGCAGCATTGTGTTCAGAAGCCCAATGAGACCTTGCGAGACTACATTCAGCGCTGGTCCACCCTGCATCACACGGTGGAGAATGTTTCCGAACACCAGGCTGTTTGTGCTTTCAAGGCTGGTGTTAGATACAGAGAGCTCTATCTGAAATTTGGTCGCACTGGTGATATTTCTCTGAGCAAGATGATGGAGATTGCCACTCGGTACGCCAATGGTGAAGAAGAGGACTGCCTCCGAAGCGGTAAAGGAAAAGCAGTCGACAATGATGCAGGCGGAAATTCCAATCGGAAGCAGAAGCGCAAGGTTGATCCCCCTGCTCCGGCAGAAGCAGCCGCTCTGGCGGCACAGGCCAAAAATAAAGATAAATCCAAAGGTAAGTTCACCCCCAAGAAGTCAAAGAATCAATCGGGTACAGATGTTATGGATTTACCGTGTGCAATCCACACAAGGAAAGATGAAGAGGGCAATTTAATATTGCCAAAGCATACCACCCGACAGTGCCGTTTGTTGATCGAACAGTTCAAAGAGAGCCAGTCGAGTGAAAAAGACCCTGAAAAGGGAGATGAAGAAGATAAAGAAGAGTTTCCTGAGATCAATGCCACTCTGTTGATTTTTGCTGATGTTGAGAGCAAGAGTCGACTGAAAGTTATCAACAGGGAGGTTAACATGGCGGTTCCCTCTACCCCCACATATCTCAAGTGGTCTCAGACTGCTATCACATTTGATCAGTCAGATCACCCTGCGCATATTGCTACCCTCGGGCGGCAAGCGCTGGTGGTGGACCCAGTTGTGGGGGGCACTCGACTCCGCAAGGTTTTGATGGACGGTGGAAGCGGTCTGAACATCCTATATGCAGATACCCTCAAGGGGATGGGCATTCCGATATCCCGACTCTGTGAAAGCAACATGCAGTTCCATGGCGTCATCCCTGGGAAAAAGGCCCGTTCACTCGGTCAAATAGCGTTGGATGTTGTGTTTGGTGACAATAAGCATTTTCGCAAGGAAAAATTGACATTTGAAGTGGTGGACTTCCAGAGTGCATACCACGCCATCCTTGGTCGTCCGGCTTATGCCCGTTTCATGGCCCGTCCATGTTACGTGTATCTCAAGCTGAAGATGCCCGGACCCAAGGGTGTGATCACAGTCACTGGCAATCGACAGAGGGCTGAGGAGTGCCTTCAGCAGGGCTCCAAGATCGCCGATCATCAGATGGCTATGGTCGAATTGGAAGAATACAGGAAAAATGCTGATCCTTCCGACCTGTTGCGCGCTAAGAAGCCCGCTTCTGAGTCAGCTTTTCAGTCGGCAGGAGAAGTGAAGAAAGTGAACATTCACCCGACAGATCCAACAGCTGCCCCGACCAACATCTCGACGACACTCGACAGCAAATAGGAAGCCGAGCTCATCCAGTTCCTCCGTGAGAACTGGGACATCTTCGCATGGAAGCCTGCTGACATGTCTGGTGTACCCAGGGAACTGGCTGAGCACCGGTTGAGAGTTGACCCGAAGGCCAAGCCTGTGAAGGAGCATTTGCGTCGGTCGGCAACGGAGAAGCGAAAAGCAATCGGCGAGGAGGTGGCTCGTCTCTTGGCGGCTAAGTTCATACGTGAGATTTACCACTCCGAGTGGTTATCGAACGTCGTTATGGTCCCTAAGAAGGACAAGTCAATCCGCATGTGTATTGATTTCAAACATATCAATCGGGTCTGCCCGAAAGATCATTTCCACTCCCCCGCATTGATCAGATTGTCGACTCAACTGCGGGGTGTGAGCGTCTATCTTTTCTGGATGCTTACTCTGGTTACCATCAGATCCGTCTGTTTGGTCCGGATGAAATAAAGACAGCCTTCGTCACCCCTTTCGGGTGTTTCTGTTATATCACCATGCCTTTTGGTTTGAAGAACGCCGGCGCTACTTTCATGCGCATGATTCAAAAATGTTTACTCGATCAGATTCCTCGGAATGTTGAAGCCTACATGGATGACATTGTCGTCAAGTCTCGCAAAGGTTCCGACCTGTTGTCTGACTTAGCTGAAACATTCGCCAATCTAAGGAGATATGATATCAAGCTAAATCCGACTAAGTGCACTTTCGGTGTTCCTGGCGGCAAATTACTCGGTTTTCTCGTTTCTGAAAAGGGAATCGACGTTAATCCTGAAAAGATCGGTGCCATCACCCGAATGAAAAGCCCTGAGCGTGTGCACGATGTTCAGAAGCTCACAGGTTGCTTGGCAGCATTGAGTCGATTCATTTCTCGTCTCGGTGAAAAGGCATTGCCTTTATACCGACTGATGAAGAAGTCTGATACATTCGAGTGGACTTCTGAAGCTGAAGCAGCGTTTGTCGAGCTCAAAGCTCTGCTTTCCACCCAATTGGTGCTTGCTGCTCCGCGCAGTAAGGAGCCATTGCTATTGTACATAGCGGCTACTAATCAGGTCGTCAGTATAGTTCTCACTGTCGAGAGGGAAGAGGAAGGTAAAGCTTACAAAGTCCAGCGTCCTGTTTATTACGTCTCTGAAGTGTTGAGTCCTTCAAAGCAAAGATATCCACATTACCAGAAGCTCGTGTATGGTATATATCTATCAGCTAAGAAGGTGGCACATTATTTTCAAGATCATTCAATTTCAGTCGTCAGTGATGCTCCATTGTCTGAAATTCTCCACAATCGAGATGCGTCTGGTCGAGTGGCCAAATGGGCTATTGAGCTCCTCTATTTTGACATCAAGTTTAAAGCAAAGATAGCAATCAAGTCTCAAGCCCTCACTGATTTCCTGGCCGAGTGGACTGAACAGCAGCAACCGATCCAAGTTTACTCGGCAGAAGGGACCATGTTCTTTGATGGCTCGAAGATGCTGAATGGGTCTGGTGCTGGCGTAGTACTGGTGTCCCCAAAAGGCGACAAACTCAGTTATGTCTTGCAGATTCACTTTGATTCCTCCAACAATGAAGCTGAATATGAAGCACTCTTGTATGGGTTGCGTATGGCCATTTCACTCGGCGTTCGGCGCCTGATGGTTTATGGCGACTCTGATTTGGTGGTCAATCAAGTGATGAAAGAGTGGGATGTCAGGAACCCCGCTATGACAGGATACTGCAATGCAGTAAGGAAACTTGAGAAGAAATTTGAAGGTTTGGAACTCCATCATGTTCCCCGAGTGAAGAATCAAGCAGCTGATGAGCTGGCAAAGATTGGATCCACTCGGAAACCTGTCCCCAGCAATGTATTTCTCGAGCACCTTCATTCTCCTTCGGTACAGGAAGATCCTTTCACTGAAGAGCCCCCGCAAACAAAGAGCGCCTCAGATCCGACTGAAGTCGACGTCCCAGAAGTTATTGATCTGGTTATGGAGGTTTTAGTGATCATCCCCGACTGGACTGTTCCTTATATTGCGTATATTCAGAGGCGAGAACTCCCAGATGATGAAGATGAAGCTCGATAGATAGTCCGCAGATCCAAGGCTTTTACTGTTATGGATGGACAACTCTACAGAGAAAGTGTGACTGGCGTGATTCAGCGGTGTATTTCTCCTGAAGAAGGTCGACTGATTTTGGAGGAGATTCACTCGGGAACTTGTGGTCATCATGCGTCCTCTAGGACAATCGTTGCCAAAGCTTACCGAGCGGGGTGTCTTTTGGCCACGCGCCAATGAGATGGCCAAAGATATAGTCGATCACTGCGAAGGATGCCAGTTTTATTCGAACCTGTCACACAAACTTGCGTCAGCCTTGAAGACTATTCCACTCGTCTGGCCGTTTGCTGTATGGGGCTTGGATATGGTTGGACCCCTTAGAACAGGCCAGAGTGGATTCACTCACTTACTGGTTGCAGTCGACAAGTTCACTAAGTGGATTGAAGCTAAACCCATCAAGAAGCTGAACGCCCGCACTGCTATCAAATTCATGAAAGAAATAACCTTCAGATATGGAGTCCCCCACAGTATCATTACAGACAATGGCTCTAACTTTGACTCGGAAGAGTTCAGATCCTTTGGTCCTCTCAAGGCACTCGGGTGGACTACGCATCCATTGCGCACCCCCAGTCTAACAGTCAAGCTGAGCGAGCGAATGGCCTTATCCTCCAAGGACTGAAGCCTCGGCTCATGCAAGATCTTGATCATGCTGCGGGAGCTTGGGTTGATACAAGACCTTCGCCGCTTCCATGCGAGACACGTCAAAAGCCGTTCATTCAATACACTCTTCGCTAACATTCAATACACTCTGAAGACGAAGCTGAGCAAGCTAGACAAGATGGGGTTGATACAAGACCTTCGCCGCTTCCATGCGAGACACGTCAAAAGCCGTTCATTCCACGAAGGTGATCTGGTGCTCCGAGTGAATCAGCAGTGGTCCCACAAGTTGGCCCCAGCGTGGGAAGGCCCATTCGTCGTCACCAAGCTGCTGAACAACGGGGCGTACCATCTTTTCAACTTGAAGAAGAATATTGATGAGCCACGCGCCTGGAACGCGGATTTGCTTCGACACTTTTATACTTGACGACTGAGTTGTTTTGATGTAATAAGAGTGCTCCAGACGATGTCATTTGTTAAGTTATGACTTCCGCAGTCTATTGTCGATTCCGATCGCACAATTTCACATTCAAAGACTTCTCCGAGTGAAGAGCAACCCTCTTGCTCGGGGGCTTAGCTGCGAATCCATTTCGCCTAAGTTAAAAACCCTTCCTAGTGTATAATATTCAATACACTCGGAGACTTAGCCGCGAACCAGTCTTCGCCTAAGTTCAAAAACTTCTCCGAGTGAAGATCAACCCTCTCTCTCGGGGGCTAAGCTGCGAACCCGTTTCGCCTAAGTTAAAAACCCTTCCGAGTGTATAACATTCAATACACTCGGCGACTTACCGCGAACCAGTCTTCGCCTAAGTTCAAAAACTTCTCCGAGTGAAGAGCAACCCTCTCTCTCGGGGGCTTAGCTGCGAACCCGTTTCGCCTAAAAACCCTTCCGAGTGTATAACATTCAATACACTCGGAGAGTTAGCCGCGAACCAGTCTTCGCCTAAGTTCAAAAACTTCTCCGAGTGAAGAGCAACCCTCTCTCTCGGGGGCTTAGCTGCGAACCCGTTTCGCCTAAGTTAAAAACCCTTCCGAGTGTATAACATTCAATACACTCAGAGACTTAGCCGCGAACCAGTCTTCGCCTAAGTTCAAAAACTTCTCCGAGTGAAGAGCAACCCTCTCTCTCGGGGGCTTAGCTGCGAACCCGTTTCGCCTAAAAACCCTTCCGAGTGTATAACATTCAATACACTCGGAGACTTAGCCGCGAAGCAGTCTTCGCCTAAGTTCAAAAACTTCTCCGAGTGAAGAGCAACCCTCTCTCTCGGGGGCTTAGCTGCGAACCCGTTTCGCCTAAGTTAAAAACCCTTCCGAGTGTATAACATTCAATACACTCGGAGACTTAGCCGCGAACCATTCTTCGCCTAAGTTCAAAAAATTCTCCGAGTGAAGAGCAACCCTCTCTCGAGGGGGCTTAGCTGCGAACCCGTTTCGCCTAAGTTAAAAACCCTTCCGAGTGTATAACATTCAATACACTCGGAGACTTAGCCGCGAACCAGTCTTTGCCTATGTTCAAAAACATCTCCCAGTGAAGAGCAACCCTCTCTCTTGGGGGCTTAGCTGCGAACCCGTTTCGCCTAAAAACCCTTCCGAGTGTATAACATTCAATACACTCGGAGACTTAGCCGCGAACCAGTCTTCGCCTAAGTTCAAAAACTTCTCCGAGTGAAGAGCAACCCTCTCTCTCGGAGGCTTAGCTGCGAATCCGTTTCGCCTAAGTTCAAAACCCTTCCGAGTGTATAACATTCAATAGACTCGAAGGCTTAGCTGCGAACCAGTCTTCGCCTAAGTTTAGAAAACTTCTCCGAGTGAAGAGCAATCCTCTTGCTCGGGGGCTTAGCTGCGAACCCGTTTCACCTAAGTTAAAAATCCTTCCGAGTGTATAACATTCAATACACTCGGAGACTTAGCCGCGAACCAGTCTTCGCCTAAGTACAGAAAACTTCGCCGAGTAAAGAGCAACCCTCTTGCTTGGAGGCTTAGCTGTGAACCAGTTTTCACCTAAGTTAAAAAATCCTTCCGAGTGTAAGGTATTCCTAACACTCGGAACTTTGCTGCGAACCAGTCTTCGCCTAAGTCCTAAATTCAACCAAGCAAAATGTCGGAAAGCAAAAATGCGAGTAAGACTAGAATCTCTAGCGCAGCAAAAACTTGTTCGCGCAAAGGGAAGTTCTCAGGCTTAAGGCCTGAACCTAGTTTTAATCGGTTACACCATCACTCGGCATACCGAGGCAAATAAAGTTTTAACTGAAAGCGAAGCACTTGTTCAAGCTCGAGTAGGGCTTGAGGGCTCGACAAAGGTGTCCAGGTCAATTCCGTCGGCGATCCGAGTGGCTGCTTCGATGAAAGTCTCCATGAAATCTTCAAACTGTAGTTTCTTTGTGTTGATCACTCGGAGAGCCTTCAGTTTGTCCTCCCTGGCCTCCTTGCAATGAACCCTGACGAGTGAAAGTGCCACATCAGCACCACAATGAGCAGCGGATTTCTTCCACGCCTGCACTCGACTGGGAATTTCGTTGAGACGAGTCATCATAGACTCGAGGGCAGTCTGGAGAGAATCTTCAGGCCACAACTCCTTGTCGACCTTCTCGAATGCAGCCTTCAGCCGAGTGACATATCCTGGACACTCTTAAGACGAGCTTCGAGTCGAAACATATCCATGGCCATGGCGTCTCCGACGAGTGACTTCGTGGGGTCCAGATTGGGCTCGATTTCTTCGGTTTCCTTCTCAAAGTCTTGACAGAATTCTGCGTGAAGAGAAAGGGAAAAGGTGATCACAATGCCATTCTGAGGAAATCAAGGAAATTCATTCGACAGAAGAAAGTCACCTTCAAGCATGTTGAACATTTTCTTCGCAAAGTCTCCTAAGTGTTTTTCCAGAGCACTCTTTCCCTTGGTCTGCACTTCAAGTTTTTTGATCCAGTCGGATCGTTCCTGCTTGAGTTTGGCGTTCTCTTCTTCCAGTTTACTGGCTGCAACAAGTTTCTTCTCAGCAGCTTCAGTTTTCTCCTTCGCTTCCTTCTGAGCATCAGCAAGTGATTTGTCCTTGTCCTCGAGCGCCTTTTTCATGGTATCTAAAGAAATAACATTGTTGAGTCGCGCTCGGAAACGACGGTTCTCATCACGTACGTCTGTTCGAGTGGATTCGCTCGGTTCAAAGGACGGAAGATGAAAATGATAATGCAATTGGTTGTCAAGGATTACCTCCCAAAGTCTTCAATTCTGTCTGTGCACGGTCCAGGTTGTTGTTCGTCAGCTCCAGATCCAGTAGAAGTCGATTCTTCTCCTTCTCTAGCTCGACGTACTTGGTCCCGAGCCCACAGGCTTTCTGAAATCAGCAAAGAAGGGGTTCGGTCGACATGGATATTTCTCTACTCCCGAGTGGAAAAGTACAAGTGCAGTCGACATGGATATTTCTCTACCCCACAACCCTATACAGCGTCATATCATGGTTGATGGAAATGATGTCCATGAAACCTGGAGAATGGTTCTTAAGACTACTGCCCATCGTCAACGATCGACAGTAGTCTCGGGGACTACACCCAGTGGGTGCACTCAGCGTGCTCCCACTGGATACAAAAACACTCGACCAGGTCTGGCCTGTCAGAGTATAAACAAAGAAGCAAGCAAGCGAACATTGTCTCTATCAGACCCCCGCCGATACAAGCACTCGACGGCGGTCTCGGGGACTACACCCAGTGGGTGCACTCAGCGTGCCCCCACTGGACCTACTATCACTCGACCAAGCCCATCCTGTCGAGTGACAAGCAACTTTCAAATCAACTCTAAAACCCCTGCCGATGCCTTCGTCATTCGACAGCGGTCTCGGGACCAGAAACTACCTGATCTACTTGCGAAGAAAACACCCAGTGGGTGTAAAATCAAGATGGACAAGAATTCAAGCAGAAATGAACTTACAATAGCACTTACTCGGACGTTGGCTTGAAGCGCTGAGCTGGCATCATAGGCTAACTTGCTGGCTTCATACGCCTCCTTTGTTTGCAGCATCATCTGCCCAGCCTGAATCATGGCTTCCTTGGCAGCTCCAGTTTGGTCCTCCGGGACGTGATACAAAGGGTATGCGGGCGTCGAATGAGTTGTTGCTGTAACTGAGGCGGCAGGAGGTGCTTCAGATTGTCCAATAGGTGCTGAAGCCACCAGAATTGAAGTGGCTGGCGGAGCACTCGACAGCGGAGCCACAAGGGCTGGAGGTGTCGCAGCAGTCGACCCATGGGGCGTCTGTCCTGATGATGTTCTCCGTGTGCGTATGTGTGGAGCCTCCAGAGGGGCAACTTCATCTTGCATTCCTCGCTGCAGCTCCTCGTCATCTTCCAGTTCGATGACTTCGTCAGCTATCAATCGGCAATTTTAATCAAGTCACTCGACGATTATTCTTCAAAAAACAGAGTAGAGTGTGGGTTTGTTATACCTCGTTAGGAGTGTCCACTTCCATATGGTCCCCATCATTTCGTTGGGGCGACGTCACAGAGGTAGCAGCTCCGGCGGATAAACTCTACTCGGTCAGCAGGGACATGAAGTGCCACAATCACAATTGCGGGAAAATAAACACTCACGTTGAGGCAACAGGCACAGCAATCTTGATACGAGGCAGGGCCTTCCGAGGTTTTGGCGCGTCTGGCTTGGGTTGTTTCGCAACTTTTTCAGTCGACCCTGATGTTGCGGTACGGTCACGCTTTGGGTTCCTTGTGCTCGACGCCACAGTTTTGCTCGGAGTAAACTCTGGGTCTTCTTGTTGCTTGGTGCGACGCCCGGCGCGCAGAGGGACCTGAGCTTCCACGTCGCCTTCCTCCAGGTCGTCATCGCTCCTCTCGCTGTCGTTGGCATAATCGCCGTCTGCGTTGTCATCTACGCTGACTTCTTCTTCGTTAGACTGTTCTCCGTTTGGCACGGGCAAGTACATGTTTGTAAATTCCTGCAAGATACAAGCTTCAAAGTCAGTCGACTGAAGATCCAGTTACTTGACAGATATTAAAACAATCGACGGAGGTATAACTCACAAGATTCTTTGGTGGGTTCAAAGCAGAAAAGGGCGGAATTCGCTTCGCTCCCTCGGGATTGTCACAGGCTCCGGTGATGCTCCTGAGCCACTGGGAGACGGTCTCATCGGAAACTTCTTCAGGATGAGTCCGAGTGGTATCCTCAGGGCCCGAGTAATGCCACATGGTGTGATCCCGGGCCTGGAGAGGCTGGATCCGTCGACTAAGAAACGTTTCAAGGAGATCCAAGCCAGTCACTCCGCCGCGGATGAGATCAGATACAGCGTTCACTAGGATCCCTACCTGGATTTTCTCTACCTTTGTCACGTACAGTGGTTTGGGAGTGGTAGGTCGATCCAAGGTGAAAGGAGGAAGTCCAGTCGACATATTTGGTGATGCAACATCCTTGCAATAGAACCATGTCGACTGCCAACCCCGGACAGAATCAGGAAAGGTCATAGAGGGAAATGCACTCCTACCTCTCTTTTGGATCCCTAAGCCACCACACAGTTGGATTACATTGGTTTTGCTATCACTGGGATTGGCTTTCTTGACGGATTGAGATCTAACAGAGAATATGAGTTTAAACAAACCCCAATGTGGAGGACAGCCCAGGAAGCATTCGCACAGGGTTATGAAACAGGAAAGATAGGCAATCGCATTCTGAGGAAAATGGTGGAGCTGCGCCCCGAAATAGTTCAGGAAACTACGGATGAATGGGTGGGGTGGCATGGAGAAACCTCGTTCGATGTGAGTGAGAAGCAGAACTCGCTCGCCGTCGCGTGGCTCTGGTTCGGTCTCCCCCTTCGGCAATCTCCAGGACTCTGCAGCTATCAACCCGTCAACGACGAGATTTTGCACATCCTCCACCATGACCGTCGATTGGAGGAAATCCCCCTGGATCCACCCGGCGGCACCGTCGACCGGGCGCCCGACGGCTTCTTCGCCTTGGCTCCTCCCTTTTTGGCGCGCTCGAGCTTCTCCGTCTTGCCCTTCGTCATGGCGGCGGCGGTCGTCGGAGCAGAGCTGAGCAGAGGAAGAGGAGGAGAAGAGCAGATTTGGGGGAAGAATACTGTACCAGCACCGGCGTCGTCGCCCCTTATATCCGCCCGTGTGGGTCACTGACCTGCGGGCCCGTCAGATCTCTGGGTATCCCGAATCCAGAGGAGGCGCGGTACGTGGCGATTTTGGCGGCACGGTAATCGAGGCGTCGTGCCCTCACTTGCCTTTGCGGTTGCGTCATCCCCGCTCGGCGCGCGTTTATCCAATTTTCGAATCCCGTAAAATCCGGACCCGACGGAGCGAACCGTCACATCCGAAGGCTCTGTAGACCACTCGAACCTGATTTCGAGCTCAGTTTCACTCGGATATACTTCAAGACAGAATCGATCAGGGCGAACGATAAAAGGTTCCAATCGACGCAGATTTCTAAGAAGCCTCAAAATGCACTCGGAATTTTTGTGTCTTGTCAGAACCTGCATTGACACTTTTTACACTCGAACCCCGATCCATTCGGGGGCTAATGATGGGGATATGTACCTAGGGTAGGGTCATAGGCCTGACCTACATGGCCTATCTAAAGACACTGCCCCAGAAAGCTTAAGAGCTACAAGGAAGTCTCCGACTGAAATCGCCAAGACATACAAGTCACTCGACAATATACACTCGGAGGTACCTTTCACTCGACACTTACCTTTCACTCGGAACGACCAGAAGACAGTCGACCACAGAAGCCCAGAAGTCACCCCGGGAAGGCTAACGGGCAGGCATTCATCAAGATCATTAATAGCGTTAATGGTGTACGTTACCAGTAACGTACGTCTTTATAGCCACGATCTGACTGTTAGATGCCAGACACTTATGAGGGGCAGCGCACTCTATATAAGCCATCCCTCCCCTCTGGCGCAAGGGTTCGCACCCCTTGTAGCGATACTCCTATTACACTCGACAAAGTGCTCCCGAGCACCTGAGACGTAGGGCTATTACCTCCACGACAGGGGCCTGAACTCATACATCTGTGTGTACACCCTCGCCGTAGCTAGGACTCTGTCCTCTCCTTACGTACCCCTACCTTCTACTGTCAGACTCGTTCCCACGACACCGGTGGCGCCGGAGTGCCGCCGGGGCAACCATCGTGACGGCGACCTACACCAACAACTTCGCCGCCGTCAACACCAACTCTCTCCCCCTCTATGCAGCGGCGTAACACCTCTTCTCCGCACTGTAATCTCTAATTAAACATGGTGCTTAATGCTACATATTATTATCCAATGATTTGTGGCTATCCTATGATGTTTTTGAGTAGATTTCTTTTGTCCTATGGGTTGATTGATGATCATGATTGGTTTGAGTTGTATGTTTTATTTTGGTGCTGTCCTATGGTGCCCTCCGTGTCGCGCAAGCGTGAGGGATTCCCGCTGTAGGGTTTGCAATACGTTCATAATTCTCTTATAGTGGGTGCTACTTCTGAGCTGCGTTGGTAATTCCTGAAGAGGAAGGGAGATGCAGTACAGTAGAGATAAGTATTTCCCTCAGTTATGAAATCAAGGTTATCAATCTAGTAGGAGAATCATGCAACACCTCGTTAACAGCACCTAAAAAGAAAACAACAAATCCTTGCACCCAATGCAAACAAGGGGTTGTCAATCCCTCGGCGGTAAATTGCAAGATTAAACTGTATGTGATAGATAGATAGATTGAAACAAAAATACAAAATAAAATAAATACAGAAAAAGTGCAGCAAGTATTTTTAGGGTTTTAGTAAATGATTTAGATAGACCCGGGGGCCATAATTTTCACTAGAGGCTTCTCTCAAGAAAATAGCATACGGTGGGTAAACAAATTACTGTTGGGCAATTGATAGAAAAGCAAATAATCATGACGATATCCAAGGCAATGATCATGTATATAGGCATCACGTCCGAGACAAGTAGACCGAAACGATTCTGCATCTACTACTATTACTCCACACATCGACCGCTATCCAGCATGCATCTAGTGTATTAAGTCCATAAGAACGGAGTAACGCCTTAAGCAAGATGACAGGATGTAGACAAAGTAAACTCACGCATGAATAAACCCCATCTTTTTACCCTTAATAGCAAGGATCATACGTGTCATGTCCCTTTCTGTCACTGGGATTGAGCACTGCAAGATCGAACCCATTACAAAGCACCTCTTCCCATGGCAAGATAAATCAATTCACTCGGCCAAACCAAATCAATAGATCAGAGAAGAAATACGAAGCTATAATAATTATGCATAAAAGAGATCAGAGAAGACTCAACTAATATTCATGGATAATCTGATCATAAACTCACAGTCCATCGGATCCCAACAAACACACCATAAAAAGTGATTACATCGGATAGAACTCCAAGAACATCGAGGAGAACATTGTATTGAAGATCAAAAAGAGAGAAGAAGCCATCTAGCTACTAACTATGGACCCGAAGGTCTGTGGTAAACTACTCACGCATCATTGGAAGGGCAGCAAGGTTGATGTAGAGCCCCTCTGTGATCGATTCCCCCTCCGGCGGAGTACCGGAGAAGGCCTCCAGATGGGATCTCTCGAGAACAGAAACTTGCGGCGGTGGAAAAAATATTTCATGGACTCCTCTCTTGGTTTCCTGATTTTAGAGAATTTATAGTGGTGGAATTAGGTCAAAATAGCCAGAGGAGGGCCCACCTGCCCCCCCTCCCCAAGCGCGCCCTGGTGGCTCGTGGCCACCTCCAGGGTCTTCTGGCCTCCTTCCGAAGCTTCTAGTGTTCCTCTGGTCTAATAAAAAGTCTCCAAAAAGTTTCATGGCATTTGGACTTCGTTTGGTATTGATTTTCTGTAAAACCAAAAACAGGCAGAAAACAGCAACTGGCACTAGGCACTAAGTTAATAGGTTAGTCCCAAAAAATGATATATCATTTCTGTAAATGTATATAAAAACATCCAAGATTGATAATATAATAGCATGGAACAATCAAAAATTATAGATACGTTCGAGACGTATCAACATCCCCAAGCTTAATTCCTGCTCGTCCTCGAGTAGGTAAATGATAAAAATAGAATTTTTGATGTGGAATGCTACCCATCATATTCATCATGTATTCTTTTCTTTTGTAGCATGGATATTTGGACTTGAATGATTCAAAGCAATAGTCTATAATTTGACATGAAGATATAAATACTCAAGCATGCTAACAAGCAACCATGTCTCTCAAAATATCAACGCTAAAGAAAGTTATCCCTAGCCCATTATGCTCAATCATTGATCCATTCATGAAACACACTCGAAATTAGCTACACACAATGCACAAGTATGACAATAGTGCTCTCTAGTTGGTGCTTTATAAGAGAAGATGGAGACTCAAAATAAAAATAAAAATTGCATAAAAGTAAATAGATAGGCCCTTCGCAGAGGGAAGCAGAGATTTGCTAATGTGCCAGAGCTCAAAGCTTAAATTAGAGAGACAAAATTATTTTGAGAGGCATGCTTTTCCTATCAACGAAAACGACCGAGAATTCCCAATATCTTCCATGCTAGATACATCATATGCGGTTCCCAAACAGAAAGTAAAGCTTATTTCCTTTCCACCGTTCTTTCACAATCCATGGCTAGCCATATCCATGGGTGCCCTCCATACCATCACTTTCCAAGGAATTTTTTGTTATTAGTTTTTGATTTCATTCCAGAAATGGGCATCCCTATTACCAACCACTCTCTCATGCAATGACAAGTGAATAAACACTCATCGTGAGAATAACACACCTAGCATGGAAAATATTGGCTACCCCCTGCCGCTTCATGAGCGGTACGGGCACACAAAACAGGAAAATTATTTTGAAAATTAGAGTTGGCACACGCAAATTTACTTGGAACGGCATGGGAATACCACATATAGGTAGATATGGTGGACTCATTTGGCACAATTTGGGTTTAAGGAGTTTGGATGCACAAGTAGTATCTCCGCTTAGTACAAATGAAGGCTAGCAAATAGATTGAGAAGCAACCAACCAAAAGACGAAAACGGTCATAAACATGCATTGAACATAACTAACACCGAATAATGCACCATAAGTAGGATATAATTTCATTGCATAACTATTGACTTAATGTGCATGCATAGGGAATCACAAGCCTTAACACCAATATTCTTACTAAATCACAATTACTCACTAACATGACTCACATATCATCATCGCCATATCGCAAAACTATTGCAAGGAATCACACTTATCATATCCGATGATCTATATGAAAGTTTTTATTATATCCCTCTTGAATATTCATCACTTTGGGACCAAATTCATATCTAGTGCAAATTACCGTTACTATTGTCAACTCTCAAAAAGATATAAGTGAAGCATGAGAGCGCAAATATTTCTTCAAAATATTAATCTTATCAACTCTCAAAATAATATAAGTGAAGCATGAGAGTTCATTTCTTCAAAATTTAGCCACCGCCGTGCTCAAAAAGATTTAAGTGAAGCACTAGAGCAACTGCCTAGCTCAAAAAAATTAAGTGAAGCACATAGAGTATTCTAGCAAATTATAATGAACGTGTGACTCTCTCAAATTGGTGTGTCCAGAAAAGATGATTGTGACAAACTAAAAAGCAAACAAAGCAAAAACTCATATAATACATGACGCTCCAAGCAAAACACATATCATGTGACGAATAAAAATATAGCTCCAAGTAAAATTACCGATGGTTGGTAGAAGAAAGAGGGGATGCCTTCCGGGGCATCCCCAAGCTTAGACGCTTGAGTCTTCCTTGGATATTACCTTGGGGTGCCTCGGGCATCCCCAATCTTAGGCTCTTTCTACTCCTTATTCCTTCATCCATCGTGATCTCACCCAAAACTTGAAAACTTCAATGACACAAAACTCAACAAAACCTTCGTGAGATCTGTTAATATAACAAAACAAATCACTACTTTAAGTACTGTTGCAAACCCATTAATATTTTATTTTTGCATTATACCTACTGTATTCTAACTTCTCCATGGCTTATACCCCCCGATACAATCCATAGTTTCATCAAAACAAGCAAGCAACACATCAAAAACAGAATCTGTCAAAAACAGAACAATCTGTAGCAATCTATTTAAAAGCCATACTTGTGTAACTCCAAAAATTCTGAAAAATTAGGACAACGTGGGCAATTAGTATACCAATACTTTTTAAACAATTCAGATTTTTTTGACACCCCAGTACAGAAAAAAATTTCCATCACTCGACGAAAACTTTCTGTTTTCCAAACAACATCAATTATACTATCTTCCAAATCATCCCAAAGGTTCTACTTGGCACAAACACTAATTAAAAAAATAAAAGCACACTCATACCAGTAGAACAACACACAATAACAGAAACAAAAAGAAAAATTTATTTTATTCATTGGGTTGCCTCCCAACAAGCGCTATTTGTTTTATGCCCCTAGCTAGGCATAATGCATAGTTTCAAGTATTGTCATCTTTCAAGTTGATTCCATAAGTGGCCCTCATAATGGATTCATATGGTGCCTTAATTTTCTTCCTAGGGAAATGTTCCATACCCTTATTTAGTGGAAAAACTGAAATTTTATATTCCCTTCTTTCATGTCAATAACGGCACCTATGGTTCGTAAGAACGGTCTACCAAGTATTATGGGGCAAGAAGGATTGCATTCAATGTCAAGTACAATAAAATCAATGGACACATAGTTTCTATTTGCAAGAATAAGAACATCATTAATCAACCCAAAGGCTTTTTAATACTAGAATCCGCAAGATGCAAATTAAGAGTACATTCATCTATATTGGTAAAGCTTAACACATCACATAGAGAGTTTCGAATTGTGGAAATACTAGCACCCAAATCACATAAAGCATTGCACTCATAATTTTCAATTTTAACTTTAATGGTGGGTTCCCATTCATCATATAATTTTCTAGGAATTGAAATTTCTAGTTCTAACTGTTCTTCTAACGCCTTCATCATTGCTTCTACGATGTGTCTAGTAAAAGCCTTATTTTGCTCATAAGCGTTGGGTGAATTTAGCATGGATTGTAACAAAGAAATGCACTCAATTAAAGAACAACTACATAATTAAAATCTTTGTAATCCAAGAGAGTGGGCACATCGCTAGTTAAAGTTTTTACCTCTCCGAACCCACTTTTTTCAATTTTCTTATCATGATTTTCGCCCTCCGAATTATGGGGATGATACGTCTCCGTCGTATCTACTTTTCCAAACACTTTTGCTCTTGTTTTGGCCCCTAATTTGCATGACTTGAATGGAACTAACCCGGACTAACGCTATTTTCAGCAGAACTACCATGGTGTTGTTTTTTGTGCAGAAATAAAAGTTCTTGGAATTGGACGAAACTTTTTGGAGATTTTTTATGGAATATATAAAAAATACTGGAGACAAGACCTACAGGAGGGGGGCCACTGGCTGCCCATGAGGCACCTGGGCGCGCCACCCCCCCAGGCACGCCCTGGTGGCTTGTGGGGCCCATGTGGCTCCGCTGACCCTAATCTCAGGCCTATGAATTTGTGACGCCCCGACTTAATCGTGCACTAATCATACACGCAAATGCACACGATAAAGCCTAAGGACTCACTTGAAGATATCACAACACAACTCTAAAACATAAACAAAAGCATACAAGCTTTATATTATAAGCCAGGGCCTCGAGGGCTCGAATACATAAGCTCGATGTCAAACAAGCAACAACGAAAGCGTTAGATATCTGAGTACAGACATAAGAGTTAAACAGATAGGCCTTAACAGGCGGGGCAAAATAAAAACAACGGATCGAAAGGCGCAGGCCTCCTGCCTGGGAGCCTCCTAACTACTCCTGGTCGGCTGGCTCAATCCAGTAGTACGTGCCTCCGGTACTCTCCTGGTAGTAGGTTTCAGCGGGATCCTCAGGCTCCTGGGCTCCATCGTCTGATTTCATCAATCGGATAAGGAAAAAGGGGAAGCAAGGCAACCGTGAGTACTCATCCAAAGTACTCGCAAGACTTACATCAGAACTATTCTATTTATGCATTGGTATCAAGTGGGGAGGCTGTATCTGTGGACTATATAGCAGAAATGCCAGAATAGAGAGAGAAGGCCTAGCCTAACGAAGACTAGCGTCTTCAGGGTCTTGCAGCATAAGAAGAATGCATATTAGCATATATTAATTAACAAGCATGTGGAAGCAAAGCCCAGCGATCCTTCCTCGACTCCCTGCGAGAAAGCGATCCCGGAGCTTATAGAATTCACAATTTTAGAGAAAAAAATAGGAGAGGAAGTTTTATTGCGTTCCACGATACGGAGCCGCCGCCACCTCCTGTTCTTCATCGAGAGGCAAGATCTAGAGGGACGAGCAACTTAGGGGGTGTGCGGTGATGTGCTGTTCTCAGCCGTTCGATCACATCGATCGGGGCACAAGTACTAAAGCGGAGAAACTACAGCAAGGGTGAAGGGCCACAGATGGTTTTCCATCCAACCTATACTAAGCAGTTTGGATAACAGGCAGGTATCAATAACAGTTACAAGAACAGGCTGTAACACCCCCATGTATTAGCAACAGTAATCACCCTTTTGATAATGCCAAGTCATCATGATTAATAGTGCTTAATCATCATTAGAATCATATCTCATTTCAAATTCCAATTAAAAATGAAATTCAAATATTAAGTAAAAATAAAAGTTGATCAAATTTGAAAACTAAAATGTTCATAATATTGCATATAATCCAGGAGCAATTATAAAAATATAATCAAGATTAATTGAATTAGTTAAATGACTCCAACAACCAAAAACAGAACCAAAACAGAAGTATCTAATCCCTTTTCATTTAAATAAAATCCAAATGAAAAGATCTCGACTCCAAACCTTTTTATAACAGTACTAAATATTGCACCATATTTAATAAGCTAAGTCACCTATTTTACAAAAGTCAATTGGTAGCTAAACATTTGGCAAAACAGAAAATAAAAATAGAAAACAGAAAAGAAAAACAAAGAAAAAGAAAAGGGCCGCACTAGATGGGCCTTAGTCAGCCACGCAGCCCAGCCCACCCCGCCGTCTCCCCCTTCCTACTGCTCACGCGCGCGGTCGCCCGAGTCCGACCGCGCCCGTCGCCGGCTAGCCGTCCCCGCCGCGCCTGCTCGCCTCTGCGTCGCTACACGGAGGGCGCAAAGGATAACAAGCCCCCCTGGAAACCCTAGCCGCCCCTGAGATCTTTTGCCCCCTCCTCCCTTGCTCGCATTCGAGCTCGCCCGAGAGCTCCTCTCGTCTCCGCCGTCAATCCCGCGGCCACCGCCCCAATCACCGCTCCGCCGTGTCCAGCGTCACCACCGTCCTCGACTACGCCGTCTCCGCCAACGAGCCGAGGTCGGGAGCCACCGTAGCGACCTCCCCGGTGTCGTCTTCAACCTACGGCCGCCCGCGTCGCCGCCGTCGATTCGTCGCCTCGAGCGCTCCCCGCGCCCACCTTTGCACCTCTACAGGCTCACCGTGAGCCTCCGCTTCCTCTCCTCTCTCTCCCGTCGCCGTTAGCCGCCCGTAGCCACCGCTGCCATCGCCGCCCGATGCTCGCTCCGCCACGCAGCTCGTCGTCGCCCATTTAGTAGCCGTCATGCTCAACCGAGCACGGCATCGTGCTCAGCATGCTCGCAGCAGCCGAACGCGCCCGCTCGCAGCCCCTGCCGTGCCCGCAGTCGCCGGATCCGGGCTCGCCCGCAAGCTCCGCATCTCGCCGTGGTTGGTCCGGTCGAATCCGGCCAACTCCGGCGACGCCACCGCCGCCATCCGACGCGCCTCGCTCCCCTCTTTCGAACGCCGCATCGCGCGCGCGAAACGGTGGCCGGAGAGCGAAATCCGACCGCTGCCCGAGCCGCGCCGCCGTGTAAATGGTCGCCGGAGTAACTCCGGCGACGTCGCCGACGACGTCCGACGTGGCCGGCCCCTGTGACGCTGACTGGTGGGTCCGCGGGCCCAGTTGACCGAGTCAACTCGGCTGACTGGACACCCCAGTCGCTGACACGCGGGCCCCACCATTTAAAACGTTTTTAAAATAGATAAAAATGTGAATTAAATTGATAGTTAATTAATTAACTAGTTAGACGCTGACAGTGGGTCCCACTAGATAATTAGGTTAATTAGTTAATTTAATTTTCTGTTAATTAGTCTAGCCTATGACAGGTTGGTTGACCAGTCAACAGGTCGGTTGACTGCTGACATCATCTTTTCATCATGCTGACGTCACTGCTACTGTTTCGGATAATTCTAATTTAAATAAATAAATAATTCCAGAATATTATTAAAACTTTGAAAAATCATATAAAATAAACCGTAACTCGGATGAAAATAATTTATATATGAAAAATGATCAGAAAAATATGAAGAATCTGAATATGCCACCCACATACCTGCCACACCCATCTAACATACTGAACATGAAACTTTTTGCCTGTTTTAGATAAATGAATAGTGCATGAGTTTAATAAAATAAATCCAAATAAATTCCTAAATTAACTAAAACACTTAGATAAGCAGTATATCACCCTAGTACTGCATATAGACATGCCATGCATCCCTGTTGCATTTTTGCCGTGTATTTATTGTTTCTTCCCCCTCCTTCTCCCTCGATAGCCCCCGAGACTGCCGACGACACCGCTGTGTACGACTACGTCGTCAACGACCAGACCCCGTCAGCTGAGCTTCCAGGCAAGCAAAACCCCTTTGATCAACAGATATCGCCCATTCCTCCTCTCTTATGCTTGCATTAGTATTGCTTCTGTGGTTGCTCCGATAGCTCCTACTCTGATGCATAGCCTGATTTTGTCGCCTGCTACTGATACATTACCTGCTATCCTATGATGCTTAGTTAGCTATGCTGTTGTACCACCTGTGGCCCTTCGCCTTGTCCGTATGCCATGCTTGTTACCGGGCCGTGATCACTCTGGGTGTGATCGCGGAAATGTTACATTACTGCAATACTTAAACTGTTAAAGTCGGGCCGGCCCCAAGGGTGCCCGCGAGAGAATAACATTAAAGACGGGTCGGCTCCAAGAGCACCTGCGCGAAATGCGATACCAAGTCAGAGCGACAGGAACCCTGTTCGTCTCTGCGAGTTACTAAACATACCTAATGGATTTGGGTATTTGATCTGAGTGGGTCGTCGTGCCCTATACGCACTACCACCATGTGGGATAATGGTTATGGGACCCTCTACGTCGTATGTATCAGCCGAAGCTTTTCAGATGTCACAGCTCAGAGATGCGGGCTGATTGTTGGGGTTGGGCTGGTTACGTCACTGGTGTATTCAGTGTCGCGCCTGCTCCCCGGCCAGTCACGCAACGTGCAGGAGTGCAGAGGGCGATGGCCCAAGACCCCTTTGTGCTTAGGATTTAGACCGGCGTGCTGACCTCTCTGCTGAGCCTAGGTGGGACTGCGTCGTGTCGATCTCCCGAGTCCGGGCATTACCCAGCAAGTGTGTCCGGCCAGATGTGATCGAGCGTGTTGGGTAACAGTAGTGCACCCCTGCAGGGAAGTAATCTATTTGAATAGCCGTGTCCACGGTAACAGGACGCTCAGAGTTGTATCTTGATCTGCTACAACTACAAATGGATACTGTCACCATGTTAAACTATTACTACCGCTCTCGGGATCGCTTTCTCGCAGGGAAGTCGAGAGAGGATCTCAGGGCCTTCCTAAATATGAATGATTATATACTATCTTGCTCTACTCTCTTCTGATGCTGCAAGAATTGCTTCAAGATGCTAGTCTTCGATAGGCTAGGCCATTCCCCCTCTGTTCTGGCATTTCTGCAGTCTAGTCCAAAGATATAGCCCCATTCCTATGATACTGATGCATATTTAGTATAGTTCTGATGTCAGCCTTGCGAGTACTTTGGATGAGTACTCAAGGTTGCTTTGCATTCTCTTTTCCCCATACCCGATTGCTGCGATCAGACGGCGGAGCCCAGGAGCAGGAGAATCCCGGAGGAGCCTACTACAACGTGGAGATCCCCGACGACTAGGAGTAGTTCGGAGGCCCTAGGCAGGAGGCCTTCGCCTTTTCGATCAGTGTCGCTGTTTGTGCTAGCCTTCTTAAGGCAAACTTGACTAACTATGTCTGTACTCAGATATTATGGCTTGTATGACTTATGTATTCGGGTCCTTGTGACCCCCCCCTGGTTTGTAATATGAAGATTTATGTTTAATTTGAGTTTAGAGTTGTGTTGTGATACCTTCCCGTGAGTCTCTGATCTCGAGCGTGCACGTTTGCGTGTATGATTAGTGCATGGTCGAGCAGAGGGCGTCACAAGTTGGTATCAGAGCCGACTGCCTGTAGGAAGCCCCCTTCCGATTCCTTGGTCGAAGTTGAGTCTAGTCTTTGAAAAACTTTGTTTTACTAACAGTGCTGTGTGGCTTACGGGCCCACGTTGCACATGGATGGGATTAGGATCTTTTATTCCTCTTCTTTACTCTGGGACTCTGATCTCTCTTCTATTCGCATTAAAATTTTACTAACTCTGACTTTAGGTTCTCGTGATCACATCCACCCGGAGCTTTGATTATCAGCAAATTAATTCTTGGAATGCACGATGCAAGAATTCACTCACTGTCATTTGACAATCCTGAATTTCCTCTGTTTCAGATGGATCGTTTGTTTCCGCCGCGCCTTGCGACGCAGCTTGTGCTTCGCACTTGGGCTCGTGATGCCCCTGGTTTTCCAGCTGTCCTGATCACCCTCCTGACCAGACTAGGTTACCGCTGGTACCCCGAGTACATGGTTTACGAGGATTACCGCGAGTTCAACCAGGTGCAGTACCATGCTGATGTTCGTATCTTCGATCAGCAGAACAACTCCGACACTGAGTTGCACACTTTTCATGGTATCGGCGTGACGATTGAGATGGCAGTCCATGATCCTGCACATTCTGCTGTCGCACGTCTTCGTGGCAAGCATAGTCACTTGGATGCCTCTGAGTTCCGATACATTTCGTATGCCCCTGCTGGAGATGCTACCGGATACTACACAGCTGTCTGTGCCCCTTACGAGCGAGGTCGATATGACCTGCAAGTTTTCATTCAGTGCACTCAGGCTCTGGATCGCACTGCCCGGGCTCTCGCCGTCGAGTTGTTTGCCACTCGAGCACGTCTCTATGATGCTATGATACAGTTGCTGCCAGTTGTTCGTGCAGGGATACATCGAGAGTATATCCTTTACCCGCGCAGGACTCAGATGCCGGCAGGTATTGACTTGCCTACTGTTGGAGGTCACACACCTGCACGTGGACCTCTTCTCCTAGTTCGAGACCGGGTTCTGCATCAGAGTGCACATGGAGAGCAGGACTTTTCTGCCGTGGAGACTCATCGTCAGCACTTGCACTTACCCCGTTTCAGTGGTTTTCCCCGACGTTGATGTAGCCTTTGCTATTTCTCGTTGTGTATTCCTCACCACGTGCCTGCGCGCCGCCTAGTATGTCTAGCTGTTCAAATTTGCGACGCTATGCTGTCCGCTTGTAACCGACTCTGTGTATGGATCTGTATGTCTTAATTGACTACTATTATGTATCTATTGCACTACTTATTTATTGTCGTGTTACATCATGATTGTTGCTAAACCCTTGCAGTTGCTTTTACTAAACTGCCCCCTGTTAAATTTTAGCAGGATGGTTAGGCCAGGTGCTCGTGGTCGTGGTCATGGCCGTGCTCCCGAAAACCCGCCACCGCCAGACTATATGGCAGCTATGATGCAACAGTTCGAAGTGAACCGTCAATTCATACAGGGCATCATGGCTCAGTTCCCACACCAGAATGCTCAGAATCAGAATCAGCAAGCTGCCCCAATAACTTTGCAGGAGTTTGTGCGTCTCAACCCCGCAGTTTTCTGCAACTCTGAACAGCCACTGGATGCTGATGACTGGCTCCGCGACATCGCATTCGAGATGGAATCTGGCAATGTCGCCCCTGACAACCGTGTCACTTTTGCGTCCTACTTCTTGAAGGGCCCCGCTGCTCAATGGTGGTCCACCCACAAGCGTACACTGCCTGCTGAGACAGTCATTACTTGGGTCCAGTTCCAGACTGCCTTCCGTGCTCGCTACATTCCTCAGGGAATCATGGACCGGATGAAAACCCAGTTCCGCAACCTCACTCAGGGCAACAAGACTGTTGAAGCCTATCAGCGAGAATTCCTTGACCTATCCCGCTATGCTGAAGAAGACATAGCCATTGATGCTCGTAGATAGTTGAAGTTCCTCAATGGATTCCACCCAGACCTTAAGCTTGCCCTTGCTGCTCAAGACTTCACCGACTTTGCCACTCTTGTGAACAAGGCTATCCGGATTTAGACTGCTCAGATGGAACACAAGGAGTCGCAGAAGCGCTATTGTGACGTTGGCTCATCTTCGAGCTCAGCACAGAAGCGCTGCATCTGGATTCCTCATAGCGTGTATCGTCCAACTGCCCCTGCAATAAGGCCTACCTATGCTGCACCCCATCTGCCTCCTCCACCACCGGGGCAGCCGAGAGCTCAAGCTGCTACACCCAATGCTCCTCTTCGTCCTGAGGATGGTCTCTGTTTCAAGTGCCGCCGCCCAGGTCATAATGCCAAAGACTACCACCAGAATCGCAATCAGTTGGTACTTCCTCCTACTGGCCGTGGAAATGGCCGTGGTTACAACCAGCCCTGCAACTATAATACTGGGCCTTCTGCTTATGGTCGTGGACAGGCTTTCAACATTGACATTGAAGAAGTTCAGGATCAACCTGCTACTGTGATGGGTACCCTTCTCGTTAACTCGGTACCTGCTTCTGTTTTATTTGATTCAGGAGCATCGCATTGATTCATGTCAGAAGCATTTGCATTATCTCATGACATTACATTTAAAAAGATGAACCTACCAATAGTTGTCCGCACGCCTGGAGGTCATTGTCACACCTCCATGATGGCACACAAGGTCCCTGTTGAAATCAAAGGATTTGAATTCCTTGTTTCACCCATCATCCTGAAATCTTCCACCATAGACCTCATTCTGGGAATCGATTGGTTGAAAGCTCACATTGCTTCGATCAATTGTGCCACTAAAGTCGTCCAACTCCTTGACCCCTCCGACGAGATAGTAAACTAAACCGCCCGAATTACTCGGAATGCCGAAGCTCAGATATATGCTATGAATGCATTGAATGCTTCACCTCTTGAGGGAATTGAGAACGTTCCAGTCGTTCGTGATTTTCCGGACGTCTTTCCAGAAGAACTTCCAGGAATACCTTCGGTTAGAGCCGTTGAATTCGTCATCGACTTGAAACCTGGCACCACTCCTATTGCTAAGCGCCCATACAAGATGCCGCCGCATGAACTCCTTAAACTTAAGGAGGAAATCGACAAGTCACTTAAAAAGGGTTTCATCCGCCCCAGTTCTTCTGCTTGGGGAGCACCTTCTCTCTTCGTTAAGAAGAAGGATGGAACTAACTGATTGGTCCAGGACTATCGGCCTATTAACCAAGCTGCAATCCAGAACAAATATCCACTTCCCCGGATCAACGATCTTTATGATCAGCTTGCTGGATCCTCTGTGTTCTCTAAACTCGACTTGAGGTTGGGTTACCATCAGATCCGAGTTCGTAAAGAGGATATTCCGAAGACCGCTTTCGTTACTCGTTATGGATCATACGAGTACACCGTCATGTCCTTCGGATTAACTAATGCTCCAGCAAACTTCTCTCGATTGATGAACTATATCTTCCTGGACTACCTCGACAAGTTCGTCGTGTTTTATTTGGATGATATCCTTATATTTTCCAAGAATGAAGAACACGCCGAGCATCTTCGAATTGTACTGGAGAAACTTCGAGAACACCAACTATATGCCAAATTCTCCAAGTGTGAATTCTGGTTATCTGAGGTGACTTATCTTGGTCATGTGATTTCCAAAGATGGCATTGCTGTCAACCCAGAACGAGTTCAGTCTATTCTTGACTGGACTCCCCCGAAGAATGTTAAGCAAGTCAGAAGTTTTCTTGGTCTCACTAGTTATTGTCGCCGATTCGTCGAGAACTTCTCCAAGATTGCTAAGCCGTTGACTGATCTGCTCCACAAAGGTGTTAAATTTGAGTGGACAGAAAAATGTCAGGAAAGCTTTCAGACACTTAAAGATAAACTAACATCTGCCCCAGTGCTAGCACCCCCGGATTCCCTGAAGGACTTCGTGATCTACTGTGACGCATCTCGTCAAGGATTAGGCTGTGTCCTAATGCAAGAATGCAAAGTGATTGCTTATGGCTCTCGTCAGTTGTGTCCTCATGAGGAAAACTATCCAGTACATGATCTCGAGCTTTCTGCAGTAATCTATGCTCTGAAGCTGTGGCGACATTACCTTCTCGGTAATCGTTGCGAGATATACACGGATCACCAAAGTCTGAAGTACCTTTATACCCAACCAGATTTGAACCTTCGTCAACAAAGATGGCTCGAGACAATAGCTGACTATGACATGAATATTTCTTATACCCCTGGCAAGGCTAATGTAATGGCCGATGCTTTGAGTCGCAAGGCTTATTGCAACAACCTCATGGTTCAGGAAGCGCAACCTATGCTTTATGAAGAACTTCGCAAGTTGAACCTCCACATTGTTCCTCAGGGTTCTCTCAATGACTTGGTAGTTGAATCTGACCTCGAGCATATGATCAGAAGCATGCAGAAGTATGACTCCGAGATCCATAAGTTTAAGCGCGATCTCGCGCTAGGAAAGCTCTCAGGCTTCTCCCTGGATGACCAAGGCACCTTGTTCTTCAAAGGTCGTTTAGTGGTCCTTAGAGTTCACAACCAGAAGACGACCCCGGAAGTTATGAAAGAAGCACATGATACACCTTTGTCGATTCACCCTAGTAGCACAAAGATGTACCAAGACATTCATCAACGGTACTGGTGGCCTGGTATGAAGCGAGACATTGCTCGCTATGTTGCTGAGTGTGACATTTGCTGTCGCATCAAAGCAGAACACCAAAGGCCTGCTGGAACTCTGCAACCACTTGATATTCCTGAATGGAAATGGGACAAAGTCGAAATGGATTTCATTACTGGATTTCCTAGATCCCAGAAGGGTCATGATGCTATCTTTGTCGTCATCGACCGATTCGCCAAGGTTGCTCACTTTCTTCCTGTCAAGGAGACTATCACTGCTAGTCAGTTAGCAGACTTATATGTTTCCAGAATCGTGTCACATCACGGTGTTCCGCTGGAGATCAGTTCAGATCGTGGCAGCCTCTTTACCTCAAGATTTTGGAATAGTTTCCAAGAAGCTATGGGAACTCATCTATCCTTCAGCACTGCTTTCCACCCTCAGTCTCAGGGTCAAGTCGAACGAGTCAATCAAGTGCTTGAAGATATGCTTCGAGCTTGTGTCATCTCATTCGGTAAGAAATGGGAGGAATCTCTCCCGTATGCTCAATTCTCTTACAACAATAGCTACCAAGCTAGTCTGAAGATGGCACCCTTTGAAGTTCTCTATGGACATAAGTGTCAAACCCCTCTGAATTGGTCAGAAACTGGGGAATGGTCACTCGTTGGTCCAAATATTATTTAACAAGCTGAAGAACAAGTCCGCATTGTCCGTGGACATTTGAAAGCTGCTCAGTCTCGTCAGAAGAGCAATTATGACCGCAAACACCAGGTAATGGTCTATCAACCTGGCGAACAAGCTTACCTTCGAGTCACCCCGATGAAAGGCACCCACCGATTCGGAATCAAGGGCAAGTTAGCTCCTCGCTACATTGGCCCGTTCCGTATTCTCGCCCGTCGAGGAGAAGTGGCATATCAATTACAATTGCCGCCAAGCCTTTCTCAAGTGCATGATGTATTTCATGTATCGCAACTCCGTCGCTGCTTCAAGGATCCTATCCGAGCAGTGGATCATGAAGTGCTTGAATTGCGAGAAGATCTGTCTTATCCAGAATATCCGATCCGCGTTCTTGATCAAACTGAACGACGAACACCCCCATGTATTAGCAACAGTAATCACCCTTTTGATAATGCCAAGTCATCATGATTAATAGTGCTTAATCATCATTAGAATCATATCTCACTTCAAATTCCAATTCAAAATGAAATTCAAATATAAAGTAAAAATAAAAGATGATCAAATTTGAAAACTAAAATGTTCATAATATTGCAAATAATCCAGGAGCAATTATAAAAATATAATCAACATTAATTGAATTAGTTAAATGACTCCAACAACCTAAAACAGAACCAAAACAGAAGTATTTAATCCCTTTTCATTTAAATAAAATCCAAATGAAAAGATCTGGACTCCAAACCTTTTTATAACAGTACTAAATATTGCACCATATTTAATAAGCTAAGTCACCTATTTTACAAAAGTCAATTGGTGGCTAAACATTTGGCAAAACAGAAAATAAAAATGGAAAACAGAAAAGAAAAACAAAGAAAAAGAAAAGGGCCGCACTAGCTGGGCCTTAGTCGGCTGCGCAGCCCAGCCCACCCTGCCGTCTCCCCCTTCCTACTGCTCACGCACGCGGTCGCCCGAGTCCGACCGCGCCCGTTGCCGGCTAGCCGTCCCCGCCGCGCCTGCTCGGCTCTGCGTCGCTACAGGGAGGGCGGAGAGGATAAGAAGCCCCCCTGGAAACCCTAGCCGCCCCTGAGATCTTTTCCCCCTCCTCCCTTGCTCGCATTCGAGCTCGCCTGAGACCTCCTCTCGTCGCCGCCGTCGATCCCGCGGCCACCGCACCCCGATCGCCGCTCCGCCGTGTCCAGCGTCACCGCCGTCCTCGACTACGCCGTCTCCGCCAACGAGCCGAGGCCGGGAGCCACCGTAGCGACCTCCCCAGCGTCGTCTTCAACCTATGGCCGCCCGCATCGCCGCCGTCGATTCGTCGCCTCGAGCCCTCCCCACGCCCACCTTTGCACCTCTACAGGCTCACCGTGAGCCTCCACCTCCTCTCCTCTCTCTCCCGTCGCCGTTAGCCGCCCGTAGCCGCCGCTGCCATCGCCGCCCGAAGCTTGCTCCGCCGCGCAGCTCGTCGCCGTCCATTTAGTCGCCGTCATGCTCAACTGAGCATGGCATCGTGCTCAGCAGGCTCACAGCAGCCGAACGCGGCCGCTCGCAGCCCCTGCCGTGCCCGCAGTCGCCGGATCCGGACTCGCCCGCAAGCTCCGCCGCTCGTCGTGGTTGTTCCGGTCGAATCCGGCCAACTCTGGCGATGCCACCGCCGCCATCCGACGCGCCTCGCCCCCCTCTTTCGAACGCCGCCTCGCGCGCGCGAAACGGTGGCCGGAGCGCGAAATCGGACCGCTGCCCGAGTCGCGCCGCCGTGTAAATGGTCGCCGAAGTAACTCCGGCGACGTCGCCGATGACGTCCGACGTGGCCGGCCCCCAATGACGCTGACTGGTGGGTCCGCGGGCCCAGTTGACCGGGTCAACTCGGCTGACTGGGCACCCCAGTCGCTGACACGCGGGCCCCACCATTTAAAATGTTTTTAAAATAGATAAAAATGTTAGTTAAAAAGTTTATTAAACTGTTAGTTAATTAATTAACTAGTTAGACGCTGACAGTGGGTCCCACTAGATAATTAGGTTAATTAATTAATTTAATCTTCTGTTAATTAGTCTAACCTATGACAGGTGGGTCCCACCTGTCAGGTTGACCAGTCAACAGGTCGATTGACTGCTGACATCATCTTTTCGTCATGCTGATGTCACTGCTACTGTTTCGGATAATTCTAATTTAAATAAATAAATAATTCCAGAATATTATTAAAACTTTGAAAAATCATATAAAATAAACCGTAACTCGGATGAAAATAATTTATATATGAAAAATGATCAGAAAAATATGAAGAATCTGAATATGCCACCCACATACCTACCATACCCCTATAACATACTGAACATGAAACTTTTTGCCAGTTTCAGATAAATGAATAGTGCATGACTTTAATAAAATAAATCCAAATAAATTCCTAAATTAACTAAAACACTTAGATAGGCAGTATATCACCCTAGTACTGCATATAGACATGCCATGCATCCCTGTTGCATTTTTGCCATGTATTTATTGTTTCTTCCCCCTCCTTCTCTCTCGATAGCCCCCGAGACTGCCGACGACACCGCTGTGTACGACTACGTCGTCAACGACCAGACCCCGTCAGTTGAGCTTCCAGGCAAGCAAAACCCCTTTGATCATCAGATATCGCCCATTCCTCCTCTCTTATGCTTGCATTAGTATTGCTTCTATTGTTGCTCTGATAGCTCCTACTCTGATGCATAGCCTGATTTTGTCGCCTGCTACTAATACATTACCTGCTATCCTATGATGCTTAGTTAGCTATGCTGTTGTACCACCTGTGGCCCTTCGCCATGTCCGTATGCCATGCTTGTTATCGAGCCGTGATCACTCTGGGTGTGATCGCGGAAATGTTACATTACTGCAATACTTAAACTGTTAAAGTCGGGCTGACCCCAAGGGTGCCCGCGAGAGAATAACATTAAAGATGGGTGGGCTCCAAGAGCACCCGCGCGACATGCGATACCAAGTCAGAGCGACAGGAACCCTGTTCGTCTCTGCGAGTTACTAAACATACCTAATGGATTTGGGTATTTGATCTGAGTGGGTCGTCGTGCCCTATACGCACTACCACCACGTGGGATAATGGTTATGGGACCCTCTATGTCGTATGTATCAGCCGAAGCTTTTCAGATGTCACAGCTCAAAGATGCGGGCTGATTGTTGGTGTTGGGCTGGTTACGTCACTGGTGTATTCAGTGTCGCGCCTGCTCCCCGGCCAGTCACGCAACGTGCAGGAGTGCAGAGGGCGATGGCCCAATACCCCTTTGTGCTTAGGATTTAGACCGGCGTGCTGACCTCTCTGCTGAGCCTAGGTGGGACTGCGTCGTGTTGATCTCTCGAGGCAGGGCATTACCCAGCAAGTGTGTCCGGCCAGATGTGATCGAGCGTGTTGGGTAACAGTAGTGAACCCCTACAGGGAAGTAATCTATTTGAATAGCCGTGTCCACGGTAACAGGACGCTCAGAGTTGTATCTTGATCTGCTACAACTACAAATGGATACTGTCACCATGTTAAACTATTACTACCGCTCTCGGGATCGCTTTCTCGCAGGGAAGTCGAGAGAGGATCTCAGGGCCTTACTAAATATGAATGATTATATACTATCATGCTCTACTCCCTTCTGATGCTGCAAGAATTTCTTCAAGATGCTAGTCTTCGATAGGCTAGGCCATTCCCCCTCTGTTCTGGCATTTCTGCAGTCTAGTACAAAGATATAGCCCCATTCCTTTGATACTGATGCATATTTAGTATAGTTCTGATGTCAGCCTTGCGAGTACTTTGGATGAGTACTCATGGTTGCTTTGCATTCTCTTTTCCCCATACCCGATTGCTGCGATCAGACGATGGAGCCCAGGAGCAGGACATCCCCGTAGGAGCCTACTATGACGTGGAGATCCCCGACGACCAGGAGTAGTTCGGAGGCCGTAGGCAGGAGGCCTTCGCCTTTTCGATCAGTGTCGCTGTTTGTGCTAGCCTTCTTAAGGCAAACTTGACTAACTATGTCTGTACTCAGATATTATGGCTTGTATGACTTATGTATTCAGGTCCTCGTGACCCCCCTGGTTTGTAATATGAAGATTTATGTTTAATTTGAGTTTAGAGTTGTGTTGTGATACCTTCCCGTGAGTCTCTGATCTCGAGCGTGCACGTTTGCGTGTATGATTAGTGCACGGTCGAGCAGAGGGCGTCACACAGGCTATGCATCAGAATAGGATAAAGCAAAGCAGTAGCAATTTCTAATGCAAGCAGGAGGGAGAAGGAGTAGGTGATATAGGCATGCGTCAAGGGGGGTTGCTTGCCTGGAAGCTCTGCTGAGAGGGGCTGCTCGTCAGTAGGCTGCTCGTCGGTCTCCTGAGCTGCGTCGGTCTCGGGGGCTATCGGAATAGAAGAGGGGGAAGAAACAATAAATAAAAGCAACAGATGTAACACAGAGCATGACAAGGTAAGATGCAGTGCAGGGTTGCCTAAATGCATCTCTAAACCATTTTAGCTATTTTAGGATTTAAGTTGGAATTATTAACCGGTAAGTATGCACTATTCATCTACCGGAAACGGACGAAAAGTTGCGGGTTCTCCTACGTAGAGGGTCCCGACATGAAAACAGATGGCACGATCAGATTCGTGGGATTTTTCTAAGCAACTTTCATATAAAAAGTTTTTCAATCCGAGCTACGGTTTAATTTCTATGAATTTTCAAAGATTTAAACAGTTTTCTGAAATTCTGGAATTTAATTTAATTATTTAATTTGAATTATCCAGAATAGTGATTGCTGACGTCAGTGGGATGTCAGCATGACGTCAGTGGGTCAAATGAGCTGACCCGAGTCAAACCTGACCAGTGGGACCCACTAGTCAGGGACTGAGGGCAGATTAGTGATTAATTAAAACTAATCTAGATTAATTAGGGGGGTGGACCCCACATGTCAGTGTCTGATTATAAATTAAATTTATTTTAAAAACGTTTTTAACTAATTAACCGCGCGGGCCCACTGGTCGGTGGCAGTAACTGCCACGTCACCCACGTTGACCCGGTCAATGAAGTCAACACAGGCCACGGGCCCACATGGCAGCGACCCTGGGTGGGGCCCGCGCCTTGCCAGGTCAGCGTCGGCGCCAGAGTGAGCTCCGGCGAGCCCAGGCACGACGGCGATCGCAGGAGTTGCTCGGGTTTGCCCTACACGGCACCAAATCGCGCGTTTTCAGCGGCGATCGTACGGGCAGTCCTCCGCGCGTCGATCTGCGACATCAGAATGGGCGGAGGTGGCCGGCAAGGCCGCCGGCGTTGAGCCGTGGCGGCGATGGTTCTCGGGCAAATTCGGCGGCATGGCTACGAGGTGCTAACGCGCGCGCTTTCGGTCGCATTCCAGCGTGCGTGAAGCGCAGCATCCAACGGCGCTAGCGAGAGGCCATGGGAGTGACGAAGGCGGCCGGACGGCGAGGTCCCGCGGCGACCGGAATACAGCGGAGTGACGAGCTAGCTACGATGGAGCGCATGGCGTAAGGAGGAGAGCGGAGGGACGCGGGTGGCTCACCGAGCGGCTACGAAAAGCCCGCGAGAGGATTAGGAGCTGCCGTGCAGTGGATCGACACCGGTGAGCTCCTGTGATCCGAGGTGGAAGACGGCAGGTTTCGGGCGATGCAGAGCCGCCGAGCTCGAGTTCTTGGGCTGAGAAGAAGAGGCGGACGCCGGCGGTTCATCTGGACTCGGCGGAGGAGCAGATGGACGCCAGTAGCCGCGACGGTGGCAGCGGCACGTCGGCGCTGGCGCTCGGGCAGAGAGGGGAATGAGGGCGCCGAGCGAGAGAGAAAGGAAGGGGAGAGGCGCGGCGTCCAGGGGAGGTGGCTCGGGGTGATCCTTCTCCCCTCCTCCCACCAACTCTGCCGCGGTGTCGAACGGTGGACGGCACCGCGCGCGCCGGGCGCGGAGACGACGACAATGCGGGCGGGAGCAGGTAGGAGACACAGGAGGTGGGCTGGGCCGACTCGGCCCAGAGCCAGGTAAGTTTTCTGCTCTTTTCTCTTTTTCTGTTTTTCTCTTTTTATTCATTTAAACAGAGAGAGAAAGAAAATAGCTGGGCATCCAAATAGCTTAGGAAAAATATGGAACTAGGCCATTAAATCCAACACATTTTTAGGCAGTGCCACAAATATTTTGGGAGGCAGAGGAATTCATTTGTATTTTTCATAATTGAATTTGCAAATTAAATTGCTGGTTTGGCTCTGTTATAAATGCTATTGTCCATTATAGCATAAGAGTGATGTTGTTTTTCTTAACAATAAATGGTTTTAGAATTTATGCTAAATGATGAACATTTTTCCAGCAGCTTTTAAGCAACTTCGAAATTCACTTGCATTTGAATTTGAATTTAGTGGCAAAATTTGAAATGAGATATTAAACCACTGTGATCAAACATTGTAAATGATGATGACTTGGCAAGTTTAACAGAGGATCACTGTGCTTTATTACATAGGGGTGTTACAATTCTCCTCCTCTAAAAAATTTCTCGTCCCGAGAATTCAGGAGGTAGAAGGAAACAGATCGGGGTATTCTTCTCGAAGTAGATCCTCGCGTTCCCAAGTGGCTTCATCTTCAGAATGATTTGACCACTGCACTTTCAGGAACTTGGTTGTCTTCTGGCGGGTCCGACGTTCAGCTTGATCAATAATGCAGATCGGATACTCTTGATAAGAAAGATCATCTCGCAATTCAAGCATTTCATGATCCACTGCTCGGATAGGATCCTTGAAGCAGCATCGGAGTTGCGACACATGGAAGACATCATGCACTTGAGAAAGGTTTGGCGGCAATTGCAATTGATATGCCACTTCTCCACGTTTTGCGAGAATACGGAACGGGCCAATGTAGCGAGGAGCTAACTTGCCCTTGATTCCGAACCAATGAGTGCCCTTCAACGGAGTGACGCGAACATAAGCTTGCTCGCCAGGCTGATAGACCATTACCTGGTGTTTCCGGTCATAATTGCTCTTCTGACGAGACTGAGCAGCTTTCAAATGTTCTCGGACAATGCGGACTTGATCTTCAGCTTGCTGAATAATGTCCGGACCGAAGAGTGATCGTTCCCCAATTTCTGACCAATTCAGAGGGGTTTGACGTCCATATAGAACTTCAAATGGTGCCATCTTCAAACTAGCTTGGTAGCTATTGTGGTAAGAGAATTCGGCATACGGGACAGATTCCTCCCATTTCTTACCGAATGAGATGACACAAGCTCGAAGCATATCTTCAAGCACTTGATTGACTCGTTCGACTTGACCCTAAGACTGGGGGTGAAAGGCAGTGCTAAAGGACAAATGATTTCCCATAGCTTCTTGGAACCTTTCCCAGAATCTTGAGGTAAAGAGGCTGCCACGATCTGAACTGATCTCCAATGGAATACCGTGGAGTGACACAATTCTGGAAACATACAAGTCTGCTAACTGACTAGCAGTGATTGTCTCCTTGACTGGCAGAAAGTGAGCCACCTTAGAGAATCGGTCAATGACGACGAAAATAGCATCATGACCCTTCTGAGATCTGGGAAAACCAGTAATGAAATCCATTTCGACCTTGTCCCATTTCCATTCAAGAATTTCAAGGGGTTGCAGAGTTCCAGCAGGCCTTTGATGTTCTGCTTTGATGCGACGGCAAACGTCACACTCAGCAATATAGCGAGCAATGTCTCGCTTCATATCAGGCCACCAGTACCGCTGACGAATGTCTTGGTACATCTTGGTACTATCGGGATGAATAGACAAAGGTGTGTCATGTGCTTCCTTCATGACATCCGAACGAGAGTCCAGATTGCGCCTTCTGGGGACCACTAGGCAGCCTTTGAAGAACAAGGCACCATCATCACCAACATGGTAGAATGAAGGATTTCCCTTGGAGAGGTATTTTTTAACCTTCTCGACTTTAGAGTCATATTTCTGTCTTGTCCTGATGTTGCCCTCGAGGTCCGGTTCAAAAACTAGAGTATTGAGATGACCCTGAGGAACAATGTGGAGGTTCGACTTGCGAAGTTCTTCGTAAAGCTTAGGTTACACTTCCTGAAGCATGAGGTTGCTACAATAAGCCTTGCGACTCAAAGCATCGGCCATCACATTAGCCTTGCCAGGGGTATAAGAAATATTCATGTCATAATCGGCTATAGTCTCGAGCCATCTTTGTTGATGAAGGTTCAGATCTGGTTGGGTATACAGATACTTCAAACTCTGGTGGTCAATGTATATCTCGCAACGATTACCGAGAAGGTAATGTCGCCACAGCTTCAAAGCATAAATAACTGCAGCAAGCTCGAGATCATGTACTGGATAATTTTCCTCATGAGGACGCAATTGACGAGAGCCATAAGCAATCACTTTGCGCTTTTGCATTAGGACACAACCTAATCCTTGACGAGATGCATCACAGTAAATTACGAAGTCCTTTTGGGAATCCAGGGGTGCTAGCACTGGGGCAGATGTCAACTTATCTTTGAGTGTCTGAAAACTTTCTTGGCACTTTTCTGTCCACTCAAATTTAACACCTTTGTGGAGCAGATCAGTCAGTGGCTTGGCTATCTTAGAAAAGTTCTCGACAAAACGACGGCAATAGCTCGCAAGACCGAGAAAACTCCTGACTTGCTTGATATTCTTCGGGGGAATCCAGTCAAGAATAGCCTGAACTCGTTCAGGGTTAACATCAATGCCATCTTTGGAAATCACATGACCAAGATAGGTCACCTCAGATAACCAAAACTCACACTTAGAGTTTTTGGCATATAAGTGGTGTTCTCGAAGTTTCTCCAACACAAGCCGAAGATGTACGGCGTGTTCTTCTTCATTCTTGGAAAATATAAGGATATCATCCAAATAAACCACGACGAATTTGTAGAGGTAGTCCATGAAGATATAGTTCATCAACCGAGAGAAGGTTGCTGGAGCATTAGTTAATCCGAATGACATGACGGTGTACTCGTATGATCCATAGCGAGTAACGAAAGCGGTCTTCGGAATGTCCTCTTTACGAACTCAGATCTGATGTTAACCCAACCTTAAGTCAAGTTTAGAGAATACAGAGGATCCAGCAAGTTGATCATAAAGATCGTTGATCCGGGGAAGTGGATACTTGTTCTGGATTATTGCTTGGTTAATAGGCCGATAGTCCTGGACCAATCGGTTTGTTCCATCCTTCTTCTTAACAAAGAGAGAAGGCGCTCCCCAGGCAGAGGAACTTGGATGAATGAAACCCTTTTTAAGTGACTTGTCGATTTCTTCCTTGAGTTCGAGAAGTTCATGCGGAGGCATCTTATAAGGACGCTTCGCAATAGGGGTAGTGCTAGGCTTCAAGTCGATGACGAACTCGACAGCCCTAACCGGGGGTATTCCTAGAAGTTCTTCTGGAAAGATGTCCGGAAAATCACGGACGACTGGAACGTCCTCAATTCCCTCAAGAGGTGAGGCGTTCAAAGAATTCAAAGCATATATTTGAGCTTCGGCATTCTGGGTAATCCGGGCGGTGTAGTTCACTATCTCATCGGAGGGATGAAGGAGTTGGATGACTTTGGTGGCACAATTGATCGAAGCAATGTGAGCATTCAACCAATCCATTCCCAGAATGAGATCTATGGTGGACGACTTCAGAACAATGGGGGAGGCAAGGAATTCCAATCCTCCAATTTCGACGGTGACATTATGTGCTATCATGTCAGCATGACAATGGGCTCTGGGAGTACTAACGACTAGTGGAGTATGCATCTTCTCATAATGTATGCCATGCATGAATGCAAATTTTCCAGAGATGAATGAATGTGATGCTCCTGAATCAAATAAAACAGAAGCGGGTACTGAGTTAACGAGAAGGGTAGCCATCATAGTGGCAGGCTGATCCTGAACTTCTTCAATGTCAATGTTGTATGCATGTCCACGACCATAAGCAGCAGACCCAGTGTTATAGTTGCGGGCCTGATTGTTGCCACGACCATTGCCACGGCCATTACGAGGGAGTGCCAACTGATTGTTGGCAAGGTGACCTGGGTGGCGACTTTGAAGCACAGACCATCTTCAGGACGAAGAGGAGCACTGGGTGGAGCAGCTTGAGCTCTCGGCTGCCTCGGTGGTGGAGCAGGCAGACGGGGTGCAGCATAAGAGAGCCTTGGTGCAGGGGCAACTAGACGGTACATGCTGTTGGGAATCTAGATTTTACGCCTCTGTCCTGAGCTCGAAGATGAACCCACATCACGATAGCATTTCTGTGACTCCTTGTGTTCGATCTGAGCGGTCTCAATCCGGATAGCCTTGTTCATGAGAGTGGCAAAGTCGGTGAAGTCTTGAGCAGCAAGGGCAAGCTTAAGGTCTGGGTGGAGTCCATTGAGGAACTTCTCCTGTCTACGAGCATCAGTGGCTTTGTCTTCTTCAGCATAGCGGGATAAGTTAAGAAAGTCCCGCTGATAGGCTTCAACAGTCTTGTTCCCTGAGTGAGATTGCGGAACTCGGTCTTCTTCCGGTCCATGATTCCCTGGGGAATGTATCGGGCATAGAAAGCGGCCTAAAACTGGACCCAAGCGACGACTGTCCCAGCAGGCAGTGTACGCTTGTGGGTGGACCACCATTGAGCAGCGGGTCCTTTCAGGAAGTAGGACGCGAAGGTGACAATATTGTCAGGGCGACACTGGCAGATTCCATCTCGAAGGCAATGTCGCGCAGCCAGTCATCAGCATCCAGTGGCTGTTCAGAATTGCGGAAAATAGTGGGGTTGAGGCGCACAAACTCCTGCAGAGTTATTGAAGCAGCATTCTAATTCTGATTGTTCTGGTGCGGAAACTGATCCATGATGCCTTGTATGAATTGACGGTTCACTTCAAACTATTGCATCATTGCGGCCATGTAGTCGGGCGGTGCTGGCTGCTCGGGAGCACGACCACGACCACGACCATGAGCACCTGGCCTAACCATCCTGCTAAAATTTTAACAGGGGGTAATTTAGTAAAAGCAATTGCAAGTGTTTAGCGACAAACATGATGTAACACGACAATGATTAAGAAGTGCAATAGATACATAACAGTAGTCAATTAAGACATACAGATCCATACACAGAGTCGGCTATATGTGGATAGCATAACGGCGCAAATTTAGAAGCTAGACATACTAGGCGACACGCAGGCTCGCGGTGAGGAATACACAACGAGACATAGCAAAGGCTACATCAATGTCGGGGAAAACCACTGAAACGGGGTAACTGCAAGTGCGGACGATGAGTGTCCGTGGCAGAAAGGTCCTGCTCTCCATGTGCACTCTGATGCAGAACCCGGTCTCGAACTGGGAGAAGAGGTCATTGCGCAGGTGTATGACCTCCAACAGCAGGCCAATCGATACCTGCCGGCATCTGAGTCCTGCGCGGGTAAAGAATGTACTCTGGATGTATCCCTGCATGAACAGCTTGTAGCAACTGTGTCATAGCATCGTAGACACGTGCTCGAGTGGCAAACAACTCGACGGCAAGAGCCCGGGTAGTGCGATCCAGAGCCTGAGTGCACTGAATCAAAACCTGCGGGTCGTATCGACGACGCTCGTAAGGGGCACAGATAGCTGTGTAGTATCCGGTAGCATCTCTAGCAGGGGCATACGGATGTATCAGAACTCAGAGGCATCCAAGCGACTATGCTCTCCACGGAGTCGTGCGACAGCAGAATAGGCAGCATCATGGACTGCCATCTCAATCGTCACACCGATACCGTGAAAGATATGCAACTCAGTGTCGGAGTTGTCCCGCTGATCAAAGATATGAACATGAGCATGGTACTGCTCCTGGTTGAACTCGCGGTAATCCTCGTAAACCATGTACTCGAGGTACCATCGGTAGCCCAGTCTGGTTAGGAGGGCGACCAGGACAGCTGGAAACCCAGGCGCATCACGAGCCCAAGTGCGAAGCACAAGCTGCGTCGCAGGGCGCGGCGGAAACAAACGATCCATCTGAAACAGAGGAAATTCAGGATTGTCAAATGACAATGAGAAGTATCATATAACTTGAAAAGGTTAAAGAAACCAATGGAAAAGAAAATGTGATTATTAGACTAATCAGATCAATGTGAAGGAACAAGTACAGATAATCCAGCTCTCCGGGTGGACGAGATTACGAGAACCTAGTGTCGGCGTTAGTAAAATTCATTTAACCCGAAAGGAAGAGAGTTCAGAGTTCCCAGAGTATAGATGAGGAATAAAAGATCCTAATACCACCCATTTGGCGACGTGGGCCCATAACCCACATAGCCATGTTAGTAAAATAGTTTTCGGAAAGACTAGACTCAATTTCGACCAAGGAATCGGAAGGGGGCTTCCTATAGGCAGTCGGCTCTGATACCAACTTGTGACACCCCCGACTTAATCGTGCACTAATCATACATGCAAATGCACACGATCAAGCCTAAGGACTCACTTGAAGATATCACAACACAACTCTAAAACATAAATAAAAGCATACAAGCTTTATATTACAAGCCAGGGCCTCGAGGGCTCGAATACATAAGCTCGATGTCAAACAAGCAACAACGAAAGCGTTAGATATCTGAGTACAGACATAAGAGTTAAACAGATAGGCCTTAACAGGCGGGGCAAAATAAAAACAACAGACCGAAAGGCGCAGGCCTCCTGCCTGGGAGCCTCCTAACTAGTCCTGGTCGGCTGGCACAATCCAGTAGTACGTGCCTCCGGGACTCTCCTGGTAGTAGGCTTCAGCGGGATCCTATGGCTCCTGGGCTCCATCGTCTGATTTCATCAATCGGATAAGGAAAAAGGGGAAGCAAGGCAACCGTGAGTACTCATCCAAAGTACTCGCAAGACTTACATCAGAACTATTCTATTTATGCATTGGTATCAAGTGGGGAGGCTGTATCTGTGGACTATATAGCAGAAATGCCAGAATAGAGAGAGAAGGCCTAGCCTAACGAAGACTAGCGTCTTGAGGGTCTTGCAGCATAAGAAGAGTGAAGATTAGCATATACTAATTAACAAGCATGTGGAAGCAAAGCCCAGAGATCCTTCCTCGACTCCCTGCGAGAAAGCGATCCCGGAGCTTATAGAATTCACAATTTTAGAGAGAAAAATAGGAGAGGAAGTTTTATTGCGTTCCACAATACGGAGCCGCCGCCACCTCATGTTCTTCATCGGGAGGCCTGATCTGGAGTCCGTTCAGGGCTCTGGAGAGGGGGATCTTCCGGCATCGTCATCATCAACCATCTTTCATCACCAATTTCATGATGCTCACCGCCGGGAGTGAGTAATTCCTTCGTAGACTTGCTGGACGGTGATGAGTTGAATGAGATTTATCATGTAAGCTAGGGCTTGATCCCTAGTATCTACTATGTTCTGAGATTGATGTTGCTATGACTTTGCTATGCTTGATGCTTGTCACTAGGGCCTGAGTGCCATGATTTCAGATCTGAACCCTCTATGTTTTCATGAATATATTTGTGTTCTTAATCCGATCTTGCAAGTTATACGCACCTTGTACGTGTTATGATCCGCATAACCCAAGGTGACAATAATTGGGATTCTTTCCGGTGATTGCCGTAGTTTGAGGAGTTCATGTATTCACTATGTGCTAATGCTTTGTTCCGGTTCTCTATTAAAAGGACGCCTTAATATCCCTTAGTTTCCTTATGGACCCCGCTGCCACGGGAGGGTAGGACAAAAGATGTCATGCAAGTTCTTTTCCATAAGCACGCATAACTATATACGGAATACATGCCTACATTACATTGTTGAATTGGAGCTAGTTATGTGTCGCCCTAGGTTACAACTATTACATGGTGAATGTTATCCAGCATAATCACCGATCCAATGCCTACGAGCTTTTCACATATTGTTCTTGCTAAGTTACTACTCTTGCTACTGCTGTCACAATTGCTACTACTATTGCTGCTACTGTTACTGTTACCGTTACTTTTATTGCTACTGCTACCAAACTATCATACTACTGTGCTACTGATCACTCTGCTGCAGATATTTAGTCTCCAGGTGTCGTTGAATTGACAACTCAACTGCTAATACTTGCAAATATTCTTTGGCTCCCCTTGTGTCGAATCAATAAATTTGGGTTGAATACTCTACCCTCGAAAACTGTTGCGATCCCCTATACTTGTGGGTTATCAAGACCTTTTTCTGGCGCCGTTGCCGGGGAGCATAGCTATATTTGTTGAGTCACTTGGGTTTTATATCTGTTGATCACTATGAAGAATCTGAAAGATGCTAAGACCAAGATCGTTCCCTCTAACACGAGGGGAGGTAAGGAACTGCCATCTAGTTCTGCACTTGATTCACCTTCTGTTTTGAGTAAACTTGCAACACCACCACATGCTATTAATTCGGATATGTCGCAAGTTATTGATGATACCACTTCTGCTACGAATGATACTTATGATGATGCTAGTACTATGCTTGATAATGCTGTGCCACTTGGTGAATTTCTTAATGAACAAATTGCTAAAGCTAAAGAAATTGAAAATGTTGAAACTCTTGAGAATTATGATTCACCTATTATGCCTAGCTCTCCTACTAGATTTGAAACACCTGATGAACATTGCTTTGATAGGGAGACGGCTAGAGCCATTCTTGCTTGTAATGATAGATATGAAGTTATAAAATTGGTTGCTGAAATGAAAGAAAAATCTATGAGGGAGAGAATGAAATATTATCCTAAGTTTGCTACCTCTCCCATATTTGTTACTGATAAAGATTATGAATTCTCTATCGATCCTGAGTTAATTACTTTGGTTGAATCTGATCCTTTCCATGGTTATGAAACTGAAACCGTTGTGGCACATCTTACTAAATTAAATGATATAGCCACCCTATTTGCTCATGAGAAAAAATTTGTTATTACTATATTCTTAAGTTATTTCCTTTCTCGTTAAAGGGTGATGCTAAGGAATGGTATAATACTCTTGCTCCTGGTTGTGTGTGTAGTCCCTAGGATATGATTTATCACTTCTCTGAAAAATATTTTCCTGCTCATAAGAAACAAGCTGCTTTACAGGAAATATTTAACTTTGTGCAAATTGAGGAAGAGAATCTCCCTCAAGCTTGGGAGAGGCTTCTCCAATTACTTAATGCTTTGCCCGGTCATCCTCTTAAGAAAAATGAAATACTTGATATCTTCAACAATGGACTAAACGATGCTTCTAGGGACTACCTAGATAGTTGCGCTGGTTGTGTTTTCAGGGAATGAACTATTCAACAAGCTAAGGAATTATTGACTAATATATTGAAGAATGATAATGATTGGACACTTCCTGAACCACCGCCTAAACCCACTCCAAAGAAGAGGGGTGTTTTATTTCTCAGTCCGGAAGATATGCAAGAAGCAAAGAAGTGTATGAAGGAAAAAGGTATTAAAGCTGAAGATGTTAAGAATTTACCACCTATTGAAGAAATACATGGTCTTGACACACCGTCATAGGTAGTAGAGGTAAATTCTCTTATAAAATTTGATAAAAGTGATATTCCTTATAACAAACCTCCTAGTCAATGCTTGTATGAATTCGACAATTATATTATTAAGCAAGATCACTTCAATGCAAATGTTATGAAACAATTGAAACGAAATGCCTACATGATTGATCACTTGAGTGACTTGTTATTTAGAGTTGTTAATGATGTTAAAGGTGTTAGTAAACATGCATCTATGGTCCAAACCCAATTAGAACAAGTTGCTAAATCTCAGAGTGAATTGCTCAATGAAATGAATAACAATATGAATGATCATGCTGTTAGAGTAATGACTAGAGGAGGTAGAATGACTCAGGAGCCACTTTATCCTGAAGGTCACCCTAAAAGAATTGAACAAGACTCTCAAAGAATTAATGTTGACGTACCTAGTCCATCTAAGAAGAAAAAGGAAAAGAAAAATGATAGGACTTTGCATACTTCTAGTGAACCCGAGGTAGAAAAACCCTTGGAGGATAGTAATGATGTTTCTATTTCTGATGCTGAAACACAATCCGGTAATGAACATTCACCTAATGATAATAATAATGATGATGCTCATGTGGATACCCAACCAGATAATGAAAAAGAACCAGATAATGATGTTGAAATAGAACCTGCTGTTGATCTTGATAACCCACCTCCTAAAAATAAACGTTATGATAAAAGAGACTTCGTTGCTCGAAAACATGGTAAAGAAAGAGAACCATGGGTTAAAAAACCCATGCCCTTTCCTCCTAAAACATCTAAGAAAAAAGATGAGGAAGAATTTGAACACTTTGCTGAAATGCTTAGGCCAGTCTTTTTGCGTACTCGTTTGATTGATATATTGAAAATGCCTCCATATGCTAAATATATGAAAGGCATTGTCACAAATAAAAGAAAGATACCTGAAGCTGAGATTTCCACCATGCTTGCAAATTATTATTTTAAGAATGGAGTACCTAAGAAACTAGGAGATACGGGAATACCAACTATACCATGCTCCATTAAATGAAATTATGTCAAAACTGCGTTGTGTGATTTAGGAGCCGGTGTTAGTGTTATGCCTTTCTCTTTATATAAAAGACTTGATTTAGATAAACTCACTCCCACTGAAATATCATTGCAAATGGCTAACAAATGAACTGCCATACCTATCGGTGTTTGTGAGGATGTGCCCGTTATAGTTGCAAATGTTACTATCCTAACAAACTTTGTTATACTTGATATGCCCGAGGATGACAACATGTCGATTATCCTTGGTAGACCCTTTTTGAATATTGCAGGGGCTGTTATTGATTGCAACAAAAGCAAGGTCACTTTTCATATCAATGGTAATGAACGTACGATGCACTTTCCGGATAAACAATTTCAAGTAAATGGTATTCATATTATTGAAAAGGCTCCGACAATTACTATTGTAAGTTTTCAAATCCCTATTCCTAATGTTAAAAAGAAATATGAAACCCTTATTATTGGGGAAATGCATATCCCCATTGCGGTAACTTAGTGTTAAACGAAAGTTCTTTGGTTTCATGTCACTCAAAAATGGTTTGTTAATAAGACTTGATCAACCCTATTAATGGATTCTTTTTTAGAGGCATGTGGTCGATGAATTTAGTAAGCATAACCTTCTGTACCCACTTTTTGTTTTATGTTATTTTTAGTTAAATGCAATAAAATATCATGATTATCCTGTTTTTTGAATTATCCGTGCAATAAAAAATGGCCCAAAAATAAAAGTGCTCGGAATGCAATAAAATTTTGACATGAATTTTTATAGAATATTTAAGAATTTCTAGCACTAATAACATACCAGGGGGTGCCCCAGGTGCCCACGAGGCACCAGGGTGCGCCACCCCCTGGCTCGCCCTGGTGGCTTGTGGGCCCCACAGGAACCCCCTCACTTATTCCCTCAGCTCACTTCATCTCTTACCTCTAGCAAAAATTCCTGGTAGCTCTCTCTCTCGTGTTCTTGCTCCCAAACCTGAAATTTTCAATCTCTTTGCTCGGAGCTCCGTTTCCGAAACTGTTTTGGGAGATTGTTACTTGGTATGTGACTCCTCCATTGCTCCAATTAGTTTTTGCTTTAGTGGATTATATTTTGCATAATTATCTACTATTGGTGCTACTATAAATGAGCTTGTATGTTAAATTCTTTGAGTTCTAAGTAGTTTGAATGCTTGATATAGCCTCTTGATATCCATATGAGTAGTTGCTATCAATCTTGTGAAGTTTTATTGATATCATTTTGTGGCCCAAAATTTTTCAGAAATTTGTTCTTAGCAAAATGAATATCTTTCGGAGGAGTTCTTCGAGGAGGACGTCCACCGAATCATCATCTAGCGAAGACCCCGCACGTCAGTCTTACGTTGAACCAAGGGCAAGTTCGGTGCGAGGTGCCGAAGCAAAATCATGTAGATGGCCGTGCAACGAGTTCATGCTAGGTGCAGGCATCAAGGAAGAATTTGACCAATATATTCACAACACCGAGCTCTCCACCTTCATCACAGATAAGCCACCACAGCATTACTATCTCACTCATTCATTCACTCAAAAATTTGAATATCATCCGCGCACTTCTAGAGTTTTATTTCACCTCTATGACAAATCCTATAGTATGTCTCTTGAAGAATTCTGTGATGCATGCAAAATTCCATATTGGGGTTCATTAGATGAACCACAAAAATATGATTATGAGTTATTTATTAATAGCCTTTGCAACGGTGAGGATAGGGGGGTCACACAGGCCAGAATAGTGAGCATCCATTTTCCTGCAATTCGATATTTTGCACTCTTTAATGGTAAATGCATTATTGGTAAACAAGATTGCAGTACACTTTGCACCCCTGATCTGAGTCTTATTCATACGGCTTTGACTGGCAGCAAGTATTATAACCTTGGGGCTATTGTCGCACGTAGGCTGCAGCGTAACGCGGGTAATGGTGATTTGTATGGAGGAATTTATGCCTCCCGCGTATCTGCGAAGTTAGGGGTCTCACCCAAATTCAATGATCCCCTCTAACCTTATAAATATTTGAACTTCGAAACAATGCGAGAACATAAGTTTCTAAAGAGCAATGCACAGGGATATGAATATAACTTAGTTTTTAATAAAAATCGATCTATGTATGTTGCTTTGCCTGCTCCTGCCCTCTTTGATTTTCAGAACAAACAGAGATATTACCTATTGGAGAGCGAGGTGCACGAGTATAAGGCGGTGGTTGAGGCTGCCCGTCTGGCTGAGGAGGCGGCTCAGAACGCCTCTACGAGCTAACGCCTCTACGAGCTAACGTTTTATTTTCTCGCTTTCTTCTTGTGTGTTTGAAAAACTTTGAGAAAATCCAAAAACATTTCGCGTTTCTTTTCAGTTTTTCTTTCTAGCTTAATTAGTTGTAGAATTAAAAGAAAACCCAAAAAGATTTCCCGTTTCTTCTTTTGTTTGTTGGTAACTTTCCCGTGTAAATAGTTTTTCTCGTTTTTGTTTTTCTTCTTTATTTTGTTTTCTTCAGAAAAACTAAAACTCCAAAAATATTTCAGTGTGTTTCTCTGAAATTCTTTTCTTTTGTTGAGTCATTGTAAGGAGAAGACCACGATGAAAATGTTTAGTGGCTCTCATATGCATTATTGTTGATCTAACAAAGATCCCATATTACCTTGTCTTCTCCTTTGAATAAAATGCTTGCAGATTCCAGCTTAGTCCACGCCACACTTGCACTATTATTATTTTCATATCATTCAATCGTGCAAGTGAAAGGCAATAATGACGATGATTTGATGAAGTGACTGTGGCAAGGAAAAGCGGGTATGAACTCAACTTGTTCTTTGTTTTTGTAAATATGTTTAACTCAGTATCCATGATTTAGCATATTATGATTAAACATGTTTATGATGACAATTAGAGATTATAGTTGCTCATGCCATGCTTAAGTAGCTACGAGTGGATAATGATTTATCTTGGGTGTCAACATGCATTAAAATGTTCATGATGTAGTATGATGATATGGTATCCTCCTCCGAATGTTTCGAGTGGCTTGACTTGTACATGTTCACGCATGTAGTTGATTCAAAACCAACATAGCCTCCATGATATTTATGTTCATGGTGTTTATATCCTACTCATGCTAGTATTCAATGTTGATTATTCATAATGCATGATTATGACCGTTTTCGCTCTCTAGCTGGTCGCTTCTCAACCTATTTGCTAGCCTTCGCCTGTACTAAGCGGGAATACTGCTTGTGCATCAAAACCCTTAAACCAAAGTTATTCCAGATGAGTCCACTATATCTACCTATATGCGGTATTACTCTGCCATTCTAAGTAAATTTGCATGTGCCACCTCTAAATATTCAAATGAACATCTGTTTTGTGTGCCCGTACCGCTCATGGAGCGACAGGGGGTGGTCAATATCTTCCATGCTAAGCGGGTTATTATCATGATGAGTGTTTATTCACTTGTCCTTGCACGAGAGGGGCTGGTAATTGGGATGCCCAGTCCCATTATTAAAACTGCAAAATAATGAAACAATCTCCCCTGGAAAGTTGTTGGTATGGAGGGCACCCGAGGATTCGGCTAGCCATGGCTTGTGATTGTTGGTGGAGGGGGAGTAAACTTTACTTTACCGTTTGGGAACCGCCGCTAATGTGTTTAGTATGGAAGATATTGAAAATTCTCGGTTGTGACGTTGACAGGAAAGGCATACCTCCCAAAATTGCACTTATCTCTGATTTAAGCTTCGAGCTCTGGCACCTCTGCAAATACATGCTTCCCTCTACGAAGGGCCTATCTATTTTCTTTTATGCTATTTTGCTTTTATTGTTGAGTCATCACCTTCTCAAATAAGCACCAGTCCTGAGAGCACTATTGTCATTCTCATGCATTGTGTATAGTTAATGTTGTGTGTATCATGACTGGATCTCTTCTACCATGAATTAAAATGTTTAGTCGCTGCTTGAACTTTGGAGGTGCTCTGCATTTATGTTTTGCGGTCTCAGAAAGGGCTAGCGAGATACCATGTTGTCATATTATCTCATGATTGTTTTGACAAAATGTTGCCATTTGAGATATCTTATTATTGCTCGCTAGTTGATTATGCCATTGATATGAGTGAATATAATTTCTAAGAGTTATCATTTGCATGGTTAGTCATAATCTTTGCTGAAAACCTGGGTATTATTTAAGCATATATATAGATACAAGAACAAAAGAGTTTATAAAAGTTTTTCTTTATCACTTTCAGTTTGTCAACTAAATTGTTTGAGGACAAGCAATGAGTTAAGCTTGGGGGAGTTGATACGTCTCCGTCATATCTACTTTTCCAAACACTTTTGCTCTTGTTTTGGCCCCTAATTTGCATGATTTGAATGGAACTAACCCGGACTGATGCTGTTTTCAGCAGAACTACCATGGTGTTGTTTTTTGTGCAGAAATAAAAGTTCTTAGAATTGGCGAAACTTTTTGGAGATTTTTTATGGAATATATAAAAATACTGGAGCCAAGACCTACTGGAGGGGGGCCACTGGCTGCCCATGAGGCACCAGGGCGCGCCACCCCCCCCCCCCCCAGGCGCGCCCTGGTGGCTTGTGGGGCCCACGTGGCTCCGCTGACCCTAATCTCAGGCCTATAAATTCACAATTTTAGAGAAAAAAAATAGGAGATGAAGTTTTGTTGTGTTCCACGATATGGAGCCGCCACCACCTCCTGTTCTTCATCGGGATGCCAGATCTGGAGTCCGTTGAGGGCTCCGGAGAGGGGGATGTTCCAGCATCGTCATCATCAACCATCCTTCATCACCAATTTCATGATGCTCACCGCCGGGAGTGAGTAATTCCTTCGTAGGCTTGCTGGACGGTGATGAGTTAGATGAGATTTATCATGTAATCGAGTTAGTTTTTATTAGGGCTTGATCCCTAGTATCCACTATGTTCTGAGATTGATGTTGCTATGACTTTGCTATGCTTAATGCTTGTCACTAGGGCCCAAGTGCCATGATTTCAGATCTGAACCCTCCATGTTTTCATGAATATATTTGTGTTCTTGATCTGATCTTGCAAGTTATACGCACCTTCTACGTGTTATGATCCGCATACCCCAAGGAGACAATAATTGGGATTGTTTCCGGCGATTGCCGTAGTTTGAGGAGTTCATGTATTCACTAAGTGCTAATGCTTTGTTCCTGTTCTCTATTAAAAGGAAGCCTTAATATCTCTTAGTTTCCTTATGGACCCCGCTGCCATGGGAGGGTAGGACAAAAGATGTCATGCAAGTTCTTTTCCATAAGCACGTATGACTATATACGGAATACATGCCTACATTACATTGATGAATTGGAGCTAGTCCTGTGTCGCCCTAGGTTATAACTGTTACATGATGAATGTTATCTAGCATAATCACCGATCCAATGCCTATGAGCTTTTCACATATTGTTCTTGCTAAGTTACTACTGTTCCTACTGCTATCACAATTGCTACTACTATTGCTGCTACTATTACTGTTACCGTTACTTTTATTGCTACTGCTACCAAACTATCATACTATTGTGCTACTGATGACTCTGCTGCAGATATTTAGTCTCCATGTGTGGTTGAATTGACAACTCAACTGCTAATACTTGCAAATATTCTTTAGCTCCCCTTGTGTCGAATCAATAAATTTGGGTTGAATACTCTACCCTCGAAAACTGTTGCGATCCCCTATACTTGTGGGTTATCAGGGGACGCCTACTAACTAAAGTTGACTCTTCTTCAGTCCCCTTTTCATCAAGTTTTATATTGCTAAACAAGGAATCAATAGATGAAACACCAATCATTTTAATATCCTCGTCATTACTACGATAAAAAACGGGAGGAATTGCTTTTTCTAAAAATTCTCGTTTAGGTTTTAGCATAGCGGTTCTTTTCTTACTCTCATCCATGGAGACATATAAAGTTTTAATTGATTCATTAATATCAATTTTAGGTGGCAAAATTTTAGTCTTAAGATTTTCCACATCATGAGTAATTCTATCGATACTCCTAGACATATCATCAAGTTTACTCAATTTTTCTTCTATCGAAGTGTTGAAAACTTTCTATGCATTAATAACTTATTTAATATTACTTTCAAGATCAGAGGGCATCCTATTATTATTGTAAGAATTACCATAGGGATTGCCATAATTATTAGAGGAATTTCCATGAAACGGTCTAGCATTGAAATTACCTCTATAAGCATTACTACCAAAATTGTTTCGCGAGACAAAATTCACATCTACGGGATCATTATTTTGCTCAATCAAAGTGGACAAAGGCACATCATTAGGATCAATAGGAGTATTTTTGCTAGCAACCAATTTCATAAGCGCATCAACTTTATCACTCAAAGTACTAATTTCTTCAACAAAATTCACTTTTTACTAGTAGGAACTCTTTCAGTATGCCATTGTGAATAATTTGCCATAATATTATCAAGCAATTTAGTAGCTTCTCCCAAAGTAATTTCCATAAAAGTACCACCCACGGCGGAATCGAAAAGATTTCTAGAAACAAAATTTAATCCCGCATAAAAAAATTGTATGATCATCCATAAATTTAAACCATGAGTAGGGCAATTTCTTATCATTAATTTCATCCACTCCCAAGATTGGGCAACATGTTCATGATCAAGTTACTTAAAATTCATAATTTGATTTCTAAGAGAAATAATTTTTGCGTGAGGGAAATATTTGGTAATAAAAGCATCTTTACACCTATCCCAAGAATCGATACTATTTCGTGGTAAAGATGAAAACCAAATTTTTGCGCGATCCCGTAATGAGAACAGGAATAATTTTTAGTTTCACAATATCATTATCCACATATTTTTTCTTTTGCATATCACATAATTCTACGAAAGTATTAAGATGGGATGCAGCATCTTCATTAGGACTACCAGAAAATTGTTCTTTCATAACAAGATTTAGCAAAGCGGCATTAATATCACAAGTCTCCGCACTAGCGGCGGGAGGAGCAATCGGAGTACTAATAAAATCATTATTATTAGTATTGGAAAAATCACACAATTTTGTATTTTCTTGAGACATCGTGGCTACGCAAACAAAATAACAAGCAAGCAAACAAGAAAAAGGCAAACGGAAAATATTTTTGTATTTTTGTAAAAACTTTTTAGAAGTGGGGGAGATGAAAATGAGAGCCAAATGCAAATAAAATGTAAATAAAGTAAATGCAAGGAGATGTAAGTTTTATGTGAAGGTACTTGATAGATGTTGATGATGTCTCCCCGGCAACGGAGCCAGAAATTCTTCCTGCTTCTTGTGAGCTGCGTAGGTAATTCCCTGAAGAGGAAGGGAGATGCAGTACAGTAGAGATAAGTATTTCCCTCAGTTATGAAACCAAGGTTATCAATCTAGTAGGAGAATCACGCAACACCTCGTTAACAACACTTGCACACAAAACAACAAATCCTTGCACCCAACGCAAACAAGGGGTTGCCAATCCCTCGGTGGTAAATTGCAAGATTAAATTGTATGTGATTGATAGATCGATTGAAACAAAAATACAAAATAAAATAAATAAATAAAAAGTGCAGCAAGAATTTTTAGGGTTTTAGTAAATGATTTAGATAGACCCGGGGGCCATAGTTTTCACTAGAGGCTTCTCTCAAGAAAATAGCATACGGTGGGTAAACAAATTACTGTTGGGCAATTGATAGAAAAGCAAATAATCATGACGATGTCCAAGGCAATGATCATGTATATAGGCATCACGTCCGAGACAAGTAGACCGAAACGATTCTGCATCTACTACTATTACTCCACACATCGACCGCTATCCAGCATGCATCTAGTGTATTAAGTCCATAAGAACGGAGTAACGGCTTAAGCAAGATGACATGATGTAGACAAAGTAAACTCATGCATGAATAAACCCCATATTTTTACCCTTAATAGCAATGATACATACAAGTCATGTCCCTTTCTGTCACTGGGATTGAGCACCACAAGATCGAACCCATTACAAAGCACCTCTTCCCATGGCAAGATAAATCAATCTAGTCGGCCAAACCAAATCAATAGATCGGAGAAGAAATACGAAGCTATAATAATCATGCATAAAAGAGATCAGAGAAGACTCAAATAATATTCATGGATAATCTGATCATAAACTCATAATTCATCGGATCCCAACAAACACACCGCAAAAAGTGATTACATCGGATAGAACTCCAAGAACATCGAGGAGAACATTGTATTGAAGATCAAAAAGAGAGAAGAAGCCATCTAGCTACTAACTATGGACATGAAGGTCTGTAGTAAACTACTCACGCATCATCGAAAGGGCAGCAAGGTTGATGTAGAGCCCCTCCGTGATCGATTCCCCCTCCGACGGAGTACCGAAGAAGGCCTCCAGATGGGATCTCTCGAGAACAGAAACTTCCGGCGGCGGAAAAAGTATTTCGTGGACTCCTCTGTTGGTTTCCCGATTTTAGAGAATTTACAGTGGTGGAATTAGGTCAAAATAGCCAGAGGTGGGCCCACGAGGCACCAGGGCGCGCCTGCCCCCCCCCCCCGTAGGCGCGCCCTGGTCGCTCGAGGCCACCTCCAGGGTCATCTGGCCTCCTCCCGAAGCTTCTAGTGTTCCTCTGGTCCAATAAAAAATCTCCAAAAAGTTTCGTGGCATTTGGACTTCGTTTGTTATTGATTTTCTGGAAAACCAAAAACAGGCAGAAAACAACAACTGGCACTGGGCCCTAAGTTAATTGGTTAGTCCCAAAAAATGATATATAATTGTTGTAAATGTATATAAAAACATCCAAGATTGATAATATAATAGCATGGAACAATCAAAAATTATAGATACGTTGGAGACGTATCAGTGGGCGGCTAGTGTGAGAGAAGCTTACACCCGAGTAAGGGGGTTGTTGCATATGGGAGTAAAGAGGACTTGTTACTTAAGGCTATGGTTGGGTTTTACCTTAATGATCTTTGGTAGTTGCCAATGCTTGCCAGAGTTCCAATCATAAGTGCATATGATCCAAGTACGGAAAGTATGTTAGCTCATGCCTCTCCCTCATATAAAATTGCAATAATGATTACCGGTCTAGTTATCAATTGCCTAGGGACAAATCATTCTCTTGTGTTACAAAAAGCTTTCTACTAAACAACTAACTTTTATTATCTGGCAAATTACTCATAGTTTTGTTCTCGCTAAGTACATCTAGTTTTATTCTTGCAAACTTATCCTTACACCTACAAAGTAGTTTCATACTTGTTCTAGGTAAAGCGAACATTAAGTGTGCGCAGAGTTGTATCGGTGGTCGATAGAACTTGAAGGAAATATTGATTCTACCTTTACCTCCTCGTTGGGTTCGACACACATATTTATCGAGAAAGGCTACAACTGATCCCGTATACTTGTGGATTATCACTATGAGAAGCACAACAAGCCAAGGGAGTCCAGAGGTGCAAGAAGGGCTTCCTCCTAGGAGGCCCTTACACAGATTAGATCCGAACAATTTTCATAATTTGGTTCACAATTATGGGGTTGAAAACACTCCTCGTATGCACATACCTTCCAATTGGGGTATTTCCTGTCCAAGTGAGAATGATGCAGGGAAGGGCTCATGGTGGCCAGAGAATAAACACATTATGGTTGAAGTGCAAAGGAATACCACTAAGATTCAGGAGTTGTCTAGGGAAATACAGAGTTTGAAGGATATATTGTTGAACACTTTGAAGGACAAGCCAACCTCATCATCACCACCATCACCGAAGAAAGACAGTTGAGTACACAGGTATGGGCACCACCTTTGGCTTGTGCCAAGCTTAGGGGAGGTGCCCCGGTATCGTATCACCATCACTTTTATCATCATTACCTATCTTAGTTCGATCCTTAGTTATTTCATGATTTAGAAGAATAAAGTTTTAGTATGATTTAGTTTCAAGTGCTTGCTTTGTGATCTATCTATCTATGTAATCGTGTGTGAAAACTATATAATAAAGAGTACTTTGGATTGAGTGTTTTGCTTTTGTTGATCCAATCTTAGAAATAAAACAAAGAGAATAAAAAGTAAGATCATATGCTAACCCCATAGGGAGTGATGACTTCACATAAAAGAAGTATAATTGATAAAACTTGTTGGAAGTTACCAAACATAGCATTGGTCATTGTTACAATTCATGAAAAAGTAATAAAGGAAGAGAGGTCTCACATATAAATATACTATCTTGGACATCATCTTTTATGATTATGAGCCCCCATTAAATATTCTATGTCAAATAGTTGACGTTGGACAAGGAAGACAACGTAATGGGTTATGTTTGCTTATATTCACATAGAAATTATATTGTTTTAGATCCTCTAACATGTGGTGCTTGCCCCCTATCTTTTGCTAGCCAAAATTATGTACTAAGTAGAGATACTACTTGTACATCCAAAAACCCTTAAACTCAGTTTCATGTCATGAGAGTCCACCATATCTACCTATGGATTGAATAAGATCCTTCAAGTAAGTTGTCATCGGTGAAAAAGTAATAAAAATTGCTCCTAAATATGTATGATCTTTTATTGTAACAGAAAATAAGCTTTGTATGAACTTGTGATGGTGAAGAAATAAAAGCGATAGATTGCATAATAAAGGTTGCTATCACAAGGGGCAATATAAAGTGACATTCCTTTACATTAAGAGTTTGCACATCCAAAAATAAAAAGCGCATGACAACCTCTGCTTCCCTCTGTGAAGGGCCTATCTTGTCCTTTATGTATTTACTTTCATGCAAGAGTCAATAGTATTCTCCTCTATTCCATTTTTATTTTCTCTCCTGGCAAGCATCATGTGGTGGGGAAATATCTAGGCACATATATCCCGTTGAATATAAGTGATCATGAGTTATTATTGTTGACATTACCCTTGAGGTAAATACATTGGGAGGCAAAATTATAAGCCCCTATGTTTCTATGTGTCTGACTGAAACTTTTGCTCCATAAGTATGCCGTGAGTGTCAGCAATCATAGAAGACTAAATGATAGTTGAGTATGTGAACTTGCTAAACAAATCTCTTACATAGACTCTTTCTGATAATATGATGAATTGAAATTGCTTCAGCGACTGAGATCATAGTTTGTTAGTTTTCAATACGGTTTATGGTTCATACTTTAATGTGTGGATGAATTGTTACTTTGTTATGAGAAGTTTTATGATGATATATTGCTGTTATAATAAAGATCATGATGCTTTCATGTCCGTATTTTGTTTTATCGACACCTCTCTCTCTAAACATGTGGTCATGATTAGCGATTTTGGTTTTTCGCTTGAGGACAAGCGAGGTCTAAGCTTGGGGGAGTAGATACGTCCATTTTGCATCATGTTTTCCTACTGTTTTTTATTATGTTTTTTATCATTATTTCACTTTATGATACAATTCTTATGCCTTTTCTCTCTTATTTGCGAGTTTCACATGAAGAGCGACATTGCCGGCAGCTGGAATTCTAGACCGGAAAGGGGTGAAACAGAGATAGCTATTCTGCACACCTCAAAATGACCTGAAAATTTATCGAGAATTATTCTGGAATATATAAAAAATACTAGCGAAAGAATCAACAAAAGGGGACCCACTGATACGTCCATTTTGCATCATGTTTTACTATTGTTATTTATTATGTTCTTGATCATTATTTCACCTTATGATACAATTCTTATGCCTTTTCTCTCTTATTTTGCAAGTTTCACATGAAGAGGGAGATTGCCGGCAGCTGGAATTCTGGACCGGAAAGGGGTGAAACAGAGATACCTATTCTGCACATCTCCAAATGACCTAAAAATTTACAGAGAATTGTTTTGGAATATATAAAAAATATTGGCGAAGGAATCAACATCAGGGGACCCACCAGACAGCCACATGCCTGGGGGCGCGCCCTACCCCCCAGGGCGCGCCCCCTGAGCTTGTGGGGCCCCTGGAAGGCCTCTGGGGCCCATCTTCCACTATATGATGTCATTTTCTCTAGAAAAAATCAGAAGAAGAATTTTGGGATGAAGCGCCGCCGTCTCGAGATGGAACCTGGGCAGGAGCACTTTTGCTCTCCGGTGGAGCGATTTTGCCGGGGATACTTCCCTCCGAGAGGGGGAAATCGAAGCCATCGACATCACCAACGATCCTCTCATCATGGGAGGACCAATCTTCATCAACATCTTCACCAGCACCATCTCATCTCAAACCCTAGTTCATCTCTTGTATTCATTCTTTGTCTCAAAACCTTAGATTGGTACCTGTGGGTTGCTAGTAGTGTTGATTACTGATACGTCTCCAACGTATCTATAATTTTTGTTTGTTCCATGCTATTATAGTATCAATCTTGGATGTTTTATATGCAACTTTATGCAATTATATATCATTTTTTGGGACTAACCTATTAACTCAGTGCCCAGTGCCAGTTGCTGTTTTTTGGCTGTTTTTGCCTTTTAAAAAATTCATTATCAAAAAGTGCCCAAACGAGAAAAAAAAACTTTGGATTAATTTTTTCTGGACCAGAAGTGACCCACGAAGCTTCGGGAGAAGACCAGAGGAGTTACGAGGGAGCGACAACCTCAGGGGGCGCGTCCCATGGGGTGGTCATGCCCCCAGGCTTGTGGGCCCCACGTGGATCCCCTTGACCTAATTCTTCCACTATGAATTCCCAAATATTCCAGAAATACCAGAAAGATAGAAGAGAAAACCTTTTCGCCGTCGCAAGCCTCTGTTCTTCCGCGATCCCATCTGGAGGCCTTCTCTGGTAATCTGCCGGAGGGGGAATCGATCACGGAGGGCTTCTACATCAACCTTGCTGCCCTACCGATGATGTGTGAGTAGTTTACCACCGACCTACGGGTCCATAGCTAGTAGCTAGATGGCTTCTTCTCTCTCTTTGATCTTCAATACCATGTTCTCCTTGATGTTCTTGGAGTTCTATCCGATGTAATCTTCTTTTGCGGTGTGTTTGTTGGGATCCGATGAATTGTGAGTTTATGATCAGATTATTCATGAGAAATATTTGAGTCTTTTGCTGCACTCTTTGATGTGTGATTATTATAGCTTTGTATTTCTCTCCGATCTATCGATTTGGTTTGGCCAACTAGATTGGTTTATCTTGCAATGGGAGAGGTGCTTTGTGATGGGTTCAATCTTGCGGTGCTCAATCCCAGTGACAGAAAGGGACATGACACGTATTTGTATTGTTGCCATTAAGGATAAAAATATGGGGTTTATTCATATTGCTTGAATTTGCTTCTCTACATCATGTCATCTTTGTTAAGGCGTTACTCTGTTTTTATTAACTTAATACTCTAGATGCATGCTGGATAGCGGTCGATGAGTGGAGTAATAGTAGTAGATGCAGGCAGGAGTCGGTCTACTTGTCTCGGACGTGATTCCTGTATACATGATCATTGCCATGAATCCATCATAATTATTTGCTTTTCTATCAATTGCCCAACAGTAATTTGTTTACCCACCGTATGCTATTTGTTCGAGAGAGAAGCCTCTAGTGAAATCTATGGGCCCCGGGTCTATTTTATCATATATATAAAAAACCAAAAATACCTTGCTGCAATTTATTTACTTTTATTTAGTTTAGTAATTTACTTTATCAATTTATCTCTATCAGACTTAATCCTTGCAAAGAACCGCTAAGAGGATTGACAACCCTCTTATTCGCGTTGGGTGCAAGTGTTTGCTTTTTTGTGTGTAGGTGCTGCTCATGGTTCTCCTACTGGATTGATTACCTTGGTTCTTAACTGAGGGAAATACTTATCTCTACTGTACTGCATCATCCTCTCCTCTCTGGGGAATTACCAACGCAGCTCACAAGTAGCAGGAAGAATTTCGGGCGCCATTGCCGGGGAGACATCACCAAAATTTATCAAGTACCTTCGCACAAACTATCAATCACTTGCATTTATTTTATTTGCCTTTTTATTTGCATTTGCCTCTCGTTTACATCTCCCCCACTTCTATTTTTTTTTTACAAAAACACAAAAATATTTTTATTTGCTTGTTTGCTTCGTCATTATGGCTAGTTCTTCGCTTGTTACTATTACCCCTGAAAATGAAGTACTAAATTTCAAACAAAGGGGAGTAGAGAATTTGACAGATCCTTGGTACAGGATTTGCAATGCTCAAAATAGATCAACTCGTAAGCAATTCACCACCGTTCTTCTTCGCAATTTTTACATGGGGATTACTACTTGGTACAGATTTGTGCTTGACACTATTACTGGAGGGAATTTCTTGATGTGCCCAATTTTGGATGCTTTAAATGCTATGGGAAATTTAGTGGGATCACCACCTATCACTCTTAATGAAACAACTTTGACTTTGGAACATGTTATGCAAAGGTTAGAAGCTATTGAAAACAAAATGTCTACGATTGAACATCTTGAGAATTTAGATAAAAAAATTTAGAATCATATTACTCAATTTGGTTCTAGGGTAGGGGTTACATTGAAAACCTTAAAGGAAAAGGAACCAGTAATTAATGAAAGAATAGAACAAAGTCCCGCTAGAATCGATAAGTTAGAAGAAATTATCAATAATTTGGGTTTCGCTTTTTCCTCCGTTAAGAATATTGATAGAACTCCTCCCAATAAAAATTGCAAGTTTATGTATGTTCCTAAGAATAAGGATGCCACCTCTAGCAAGAAAAATGAGGATCTTAAAATGATTAGTGTGCACCCCAATTTTATTGATATGATAAAAGAACCTACCTATGAAAGCAAAATTCTTGATCTTGTGCCTAGAAGTGTGAGAATGAGAAATTCATATGTTGAACCTCCTAAAAGGAGTGGGTTTGTAATTGAGGAATTGGAAACTAAGGATGACAACACTTGAAACTATGCATTATGCCTAGCTAAGGGCATAAAACAATAGCGCTTGTTGGGAGGCAACCCGATGAATAAAATATTTTTTGCTTTTACTTACTGTTTGTGTGTGATTACATGATTATAGCCTCTGTTATGATTTTGTTTTTTATGTTTAACCAAGTAATGCCTTTGGGATGATTTGAAAGATAGTATGATTGATGCTGTTTGAAAACAGAAACTTTTGCGTCTAGTGCTGGAATTTTAACTTTTCGCTGGAGTGTCAATAATTGCTGAATTTTGTACACAGTACTGAAGTATGAATTTCCCATATTGTCCTAATGTTTCAGAATTTTTGGAGTTACAGAAGTATGACCATAATTCAGATCTTTACAGACTGTTCTGTTTTAGACAGATTCTGTTTTTGTTGCATAGTTTGCTTATTTTGATGTATCTATGGATCGTATCGGGGGGTATGAGTCATGGAGAAGTTTGATTATAGTAGCATTATGCCAATATTAAATATGAATCAATTTACTACAATACTTAGAGTTAAGGATTTTTATGCTATACTAACAGATCTCATGAGGTTTCTGTTGAGTTTTGTGTGCTGAAGTTTTCAAGTTTTGGGTGAGACTACGATGCACAAAGGAATAAGGAGAGGCAAGAGCCTAAGCTTGGGGATGCCCCGGATGGCATCCCCTCTTTCGTCTACAATCTATCGGTAACTCAGTTGGAGATATATTTTTATTCATCACATGATATGTGTTTTACTTGGAGCGTCTTATGATATAGTTTATTTGCTTTTGTTTGCTTTTTAGTTTGTCACAATCATATTTTCTGAACACATCTTTTTGAGAGGGACACACATTATTCGGAATTTGTTAGAATACTCTATGTGCTTCACTTATATCTTTTGAGCTAGGCAGTTGCTCTAGTGCTTCACTTATATCTTTTAGAGCACGGCGGTGGTTATGTTTTAAAGAAATAGTTGCACTCTCATGCTTCACTTATAGATTTTTGAGATTCTAATAAATGGCAATGGCAATTTGCACATGTTAAGAGAATGGTCTTGATATGATAGGTATTCAAGAGGGATAAAATAAAAACTTTCATGTAGATCACTGAATATGATAAACTTGATTCCTTGCAATAGTTTTGCGATATTGAGATGGTAATATGTAGGAGGTACTAGTAGATGATTGTGGTTTAGTAGGAATAATTGTTTTAAGGCTTGTGATTCCCGAAGCATGCACGTATTATCTGTCGTTATGCCATGAAATTGGAGCATGATTTATTATTGATTGTCTACCTTATGAGTGGCGGTCGGGGACGAGCGATGGTATTTTCCTACCAATCTATCCCCCTAGGGGCATGCGTAGTAGTACTTTGCGTCGAGGGCTAATAAACTTTCGCAATAAGTATGTGAGTTCTTTATGACAAATGTGAGTCCATGGATTATACGCACTCTCACCCTTCCGCAATTTCCTATCCTCTTCGGTACCGTGCATTACCCTTTCTCACATCGAGAGTCGGTGCAAACTTCGCCGGTGCATCCAAACCCCGTGATATGATACGCTCTATCACACATAAGCCTCTTTATATCTTCCTCAAAACAGCCACCATACATATCTATCATGGCATTTCCATAACCATTCCGAGATATATTGCCATGCAACTTCCACCGTTCTTTTTTATATGACACACATCATCATTGCCATATTGCTTTGCATGATCATATAGCTAACATAGTATTTGTGGCTCAGCCACCGTTCATCATTTTTTATACATGTTACGCTAGATCATTGCACATCCTGGTACACCACCAGAGGCATTCATATAGAGTCATATTTTGTTCTAAGTATCGAGTTATAATCTTGAGTTGTAAGTAAATAAAAGTGTGATGATCATCATTATTAGAGCATTGTCCCAGTGAGGAAAGGATGATGGAGGCTATGATTCCCCCACAAGTCGGGATGAGGCTCCGGACGAAAAATATAATAAAAAAATAAAAAAGAGGCCAAAAGAGCCCACCAAAAAAAATGAGAGAATAAGAGAGAAGGGACCATGTTACTATCCTCTTTTTCCACACTTGTGCTTCAAAGTAGCACCATGTTTTTCATATAGAGAGTCTCATATGTTTTCACTTCCATATACTAGTGGGAATTTTTCATTATAGAACTTGGCTAGTATATTCCAATGATGGGCTCCCTCAAATGCCCGAGGTCTTCATGAGCAAGCAAGTTGGATGCACACTGATACGTCTCTAGCGTATCTATAATTTTTGATTGTTCCATGTTATTATATTATCAATCTTGGATGTTTTTATAAGCATTTACAGCAATTATATATCTTTTTTCGGACCAACCTATTAACTTAGTGCCCAGTGCCAGTTGCTGTTTTCTGCCCTGTTTTTGTTTTACAGAAAATCAATACCAAACGAAGTCCAAATGCAACGAAACTTTTTGGAGATTTTTTATTGGACCAGAAGAACACTGGAAGCTTTGGGAGAGGGCCAAAAGACCCAAGAGGTGGCCACAAGCCACCAGGGCGCGCCTGGGGGGGCAGGCGCACCCTGGTGCCTCGTGGGCCCCCTGAGCTCCGTTTGACCTAATTCTAGCACTATAAATTCCAGAAAAATTAGAAACCCTCAGGGGAGTCCACGAAATACTTTTTCCGCCGTCGCAAGTTTCTGTTCTGAAGAGATCCCATCTAGGGTCCTTCTCCGGTACTCTGCCGGAGGGGGAATCGATCACGGAGGGGCTCTACATCAACCTTGCTGCCTCTCCAATGATGTGTGAGTAGTTTACCACAGACCTTCGGGTCCATAGTTAGTAGCTAGATGGCTTCTTCTCTCTCTCTTTGATCTTCAATACAATGTTCTCCTCGATGTTCTTGGAGTTCTATCCGATGTAATCACTTTTTGCGGTGTGTTTGTTGGGATCCGATGAATTGTGAGTTTATGATCAGATTATCCATGAAATTATTTGAGTCTTTTCTGATCTCTTTTATGCATGATTATTATAGCCTCGTATTTCTTCTCCGATCTATTGAAATGGTTTGGCCAACTAGATTGATTTATCTTGCCTTGGGAAGAGGTGCTTTGTAATGGGTTCGATCTTGCGGTGCTCAATTCCAGTGACAGAAAGGGACATGACACGTATGTATCATTGCTATTGAGGGTAAAAATATGGGGTTTGTTCATACATGATTTTATCTTGTCTACATCATGTCATCGTTTTTAAGGCGTTACTCCGTTCTTTATGGACTTAATACACTAGATGCATGCTGGATAGCGGTCGATGTGTGGAGTAATAGTAGTAGATGCAGGTAGGAGTCGGTCTACTTGTCTCGGACGTGATGCCTATATACATGATCATTGCCTTGGATATCATCATGATTATTTGCTTTTCTATCAATTGCCCAACAGTAATTTGTCTACCCACCGTATGCTATTTCTATGAGAGAAGCCTCTAGTGAAAACTATGGCCCCCGGGTCTATCAAAATCATATCACTAAAACCCTAAAATATTGCTGAAATTTTATTTTACTTATTTTTTTGTTTCAATCTATCTATCTATCATATACAATTTAATCTTGCAATCTACCGCCGAGGGATTGACAACCCCTCATTTGTGTTGGGTGCAAGGGTTGTTGTTTTGTGTGCAGGTGCTGTTCACGAGGTGTTGTGTGATTCTCCTACTGGATTGATAACCTTGGTTTCATAACTGAGGGAAATACTTATCTCTACTGTGCTGCATCATCCCTTCCTCTTTGGCGCCGTTGCCGGGGAGACATCATCAACATCTATCAAGTACCTTTGCATAAAACTTACATCTCCTTGCATTTACTTTATTTGCATTTTCCTCTCGTTTTCATCTCCCCCACTTCTAAAACGTTTTTACAAAAATACAAAAATATTTTCCATTTGCCTTTTTGCCTCTTTCTTGTTTGCTTGTTTGCTTATTTGCTTGTTTGCTTTACCATTATGGCTAGTTCTTCGCTCGTTACTATTACCCCTGAAAATGAAGTGCTTAATTTTAAACAAAGGGGAGGAGAGAATTTAAAAGATGCTTGGTATAGGATTTGTGATGCTCATAATAGATCAACTCGTAAGCAATCCACTACCGTTCTTCTTCGCAATTTTTATGTGGGTATTACTACTTGGTATAGATTCGTGCTTGATACTATTACCGGAGGGAATTTCTTGATGTGTCCCTCTATGGATGCTTTCAATGCTATGGGAAATTTAGTGGGATCACCACCTATCACTGTTAATGAAACAGTTTTGACTTTGGAACATGTTATGCAAAGGTTAGAGGCTATTGAAAGTAAAATGTCTACTATTGAACATGATAAAAAGTTTCATAATCATGTCACCCAATTTGGTTCTAAGGTAGGAATCGCTTTGAAAACCTTAAAAGAAAAGGAACCGGTAGTTAATGAAAGGATGGAACAAAGTCCCGCTAGGATTGACAAGTTGGAAGAAATTATTAATAACTTGGGTTCCGCTTTTTCTTTCGTGAAGATTATTGAAAAAACTCCTCCTAGCAAGAATTGAAAATTTATATATGTTCCTAAAACCAATGGTGCTACCTCTAGTAAGGGAAATGAGGATCTTAAAATGTTTAGCGTGCACCCCAATTTCACCGATATAATTAAGGAACCTATCTACAAAAGTAAAATTCTTGATTTTGTGCCTAGAAGTGTGATGATGAAAAATACCTACGTTAAATCTATTAGGACAAATGGGTGTGTGATTGAGGAGTTGGAAACCAAAGATGACAATACTTGAAACAATGCATTATGCCTAGCTAGGGGCATAAAACAATAGCGCTTGTTGGGAGGCGACCCAATGAATAAAATAAATTTTCTTTTTCTGTCTGTTATTGTGTGTTTTCTTACTGTAATGATTGTGTTTTTTTGTTTTTAATTAGTGTTTATGCCAAGTATAACCTTGGGGATGATTTGGAAGATAGTATAATTGATGCTGTTTGGAAAACAGAAAGTTTTTTGTCCAGTGCAGGAATTTTTTTTCTGTACTGGAGCGTGAAAAAATCTGAAATTTTTACACAGTATTGGTATATGAATTTCCCACGTTGTGCTACTTTTTAAGAATTTTTGGAGTTACAGAAGTATGGCTTTTAAATAGATTGCTACAGACTGTTCTGTTTTTGACAGGTTCTGTTTTTGATGTGTTGCTTGCTTGTTTTGATGAAACTATGGATTGTATCGGGGGGTATAAGCCATGGAGAAGTTAGAATAAAGTAGGTATAATGAAAACATAAAATATGAATGGGTTTGCAACAGTACCTAAAGTAGTGATTTATTTTGTTATACTAACGGATCTCACGAAGGTTTTGTTGAGTTTTGTGTGATTGAAGTTTTCAAGTTTTGGGTGAGAGTACGATGGATGAAGGAATAAGGAGTAGCAAAAGCCTAAGCTTGGGGATGCCCGAGGCACCCCAAGGTAATATTCTAGGAAGACTCAAGCGTCTAAGCTTGGGGATGCCCCGGAAGGCATCCCCTCTTTCTTCTAACAACCATCGGTAAT